>CM077521.1:2342321-2992377 GCA_039654895.1 Mongoloraphidia duomilia
TAGTCAGCTGTGTATCACGCAACCGGCGCTACAGCCGTGTTGTGAGGGTTGCCGGCCAGCAGACGTTTTCATTGCTTAAACGTCAACGGATTAAAAATGTACGAAGGTCGTTGACCGAGCAATCAACTGTACGTGGATGTTGTCCCAGTTGCAAGACAGTTAGGCGTTTAAGAGCAATAAAAACATGTTTTTTAGGATTCCGTACCTCCGTATTGTGTGTTTTAAAAACTACCAACAGCTAAAGTTATTTGGGCCTAGCACCAATTCATATTTTCAATTCATTATTTTTTTTCTTAATAATAAATTGAAAATCCAATTGACACTTTTACCAGCTCTCGGGCTAGAACCCCGGTTTCTTGTCAGTAGCGGACTGGATTTATTCAGTTTATGGTGCGTAAATAATTGTACCAATTTAAGTTTTGTGAGTAAACAGGTACCGAATTCGAATTTTCAATAGCGGCGTTGTGAAAATATTATTTTCAGGTCTTCAAAAAAAAAAAGGATATTTTATTTATTATGGTTAAAACTTTCCAAATGTAATTATTTATTATTACATAATTACATAAAATACAATAAATATATATGTATAATTATACAAAAATGTTACTCATTAATTTTATCACAGAATGTGTTTCTATATTTTTATAAAGGTCAATTTTTGAGACTCAAAATACTACTGAAAGTTACTACAATTTTTTCAACGAACTTTTTTTACAAATTTTATAAAATCACCGTAAAAAAATATTAAAACAGATCTTTAAATAAGAATTATATGATAATTCATAATACTTTTCACGACGGAAGAGATATGTATAATTTAAAGGACGCATCGACAACTACAACCGCAGATTACTGTTCAATTTGTATAAATACAGCATGTCCATTTCGTCACAAAATTACGCCGTATTGTCTTTTTTTAAATAGTCCTAATCCCACTTCTGCTTTGTGTGAATTTTATGACATGAGATGACACAAAATCCTTTCGCCTTCCTAGGTACGGCACTGAGGAGCAACGGCGGATCCAGGGAGGGGGGCGTACAACCTTCCCGCGGATCACAGTGCACACTGGGTAACGCTAATGTATCAAGTGCTTTTTTTAGGTTAGGCTAGTTCGGATAGTTTTGCGTCCTCCTCCCTCGAATAAGTTCTGGATCCGCCTTTGCTGTGGAGATCAGTTGATAGTTTGCAGAAGCTGGTTGGCCCAATAAGATGTATCAACCGGCGGTCCTTCGCCACCCAATTCAGTTGGCAGAACGTCACGGGCGATGAAATCGTGCAAAGTCGACAAATTATTTCCATGAGAATGTATTCTATTTCTAGTTTTCTCCTTGAGGAACGGTTTGATGACCGCCAGCGCCGTTTCAACATACCACGGCTGTTGGACGAAGTGCACCGCTTTGAATTTGGCCGGATAACAATCCTGGAGTCCCTCGATTATCGTCTTCAGAAGACGCGGACTCAAGCTCGACGTCTGCTTCAGACTGAGACCGTTCCAATCGACGATCACAACGAATCCGCAACTCTGATTGGTCGAGTCTTTGGTCAATTTCTCGAGCGACGCTATCAGAGCCCGATAAATATCGAGCAAACTATACAAATTATGATCCCAATTCGAAGCAAACATGATTATGACGCAACGTCCTTTCCTGTCTCGTTCCTTCAGGATGCACGGGAAGCCGTCCTTGATCGCGAACTTGCATGTGGCCGTCGTTTCGAAAACTTCAGCGTTCTCCTTCCTGTAACGAGAATAGCTCTCGATCAACTTCAGCGTTTCGGTCACGTTGAATTTCCTCGCGTACAAAAAACGCATCAGATCCTTCTCGTCCGAGGCACCTTTGATTCCTTTCAATTCGCCGTGCAGCGAATCGTCCAGCAGTTTCTGCAGAATGGAGAGCGCCTGAGCGCGGCTCGTTTGGGATTCACCGCAGTCGCTGACGCCGCGCACATGACCTCGCATCGGGTTGCGACTGTTCCAATCGTATTCGCAGTATTCGGCCATCGAAACATTCAGCCTACAAAGAAACAATACATTTTAATTCATTTTTTTTTCTTTGAGAGTAATTAAAAATGAACGTGTCGACCAGAGCTGCAGAAGACACTTTTAAAAAGTATCTAGGAATCCCTATATTATTAAACGAGCAAATCTTGTATATATTATGTACCTATATAAATATTTTCTCGAAAACGGCTCTAACGATTTGAATGAAATTTACTGAAAAGGGGTTTCGGGGGGCAAAAAATCGATCTAGCTAGGTCTCATCCCTGGAAAAATTCGTTTTCTTATCGATTTTAACATTTAAAAAAAACAGTTTTTTTAACGTTAAAACAGTGTCGTATGGTGAGTAGGCTTTGGAAAAAACAAACTATTTTCATTATTTATGTCAAATTACTCTGACAGTCAATCTTTAACTTATTAAAATAATCAGTAATTATTTGAAAAGTAAAAAAATAACAACAATAAAATACTTATAGGTATGTAATTTTTTTTCTTAAAAACGACTAACGATTTTGATGAAATGGGTACTTTAAGTACTATTTTTTTTGAACTCATCCGAGCAAAGCTCGGTCATCCAGATATAAGATACTATATAAACAGTTAATTCCTCAAAAGATACAAGATAATTTGTATGAAATAATGAAAGTACCTAAAAAAAGATACTTTGTACTTTAAAAGTATCACAGAGAAAAAGTCGAAATGCATAATCATATTAAATTGTGTTCAGAAAACGCCGAGTTCAATGGATAAGTTTTAAACAAAACAAAAAAGAAAAAAATAAAAAACAAGGCCGTTTGCAAAACGTTCGACCTTGGGTAAGCAAAGTACAAGACATAAAATAAAAATAGCCGATCACGTGCTGCCGTGCAGGTAAAATTAACAAGTACGGTCTTTTGTTGACCGGAAAACAATTATAGTTATTTTACGAAAAACATTCTATAATCGCAGCTGTTAGTTTACACATGATCAGATTACACATTTAACCCATTCGAAACGAAAATATGTTGCGTCCAGGAATAAGATTGTATATCTAGTGGCGTAATGCGGTATAATACTGACGAGTAGTGACAGTATGTTAAAACGAGCGATTAATCGTGTTTTAACAGTCGTACGAGTCATGATTTCATTACGCACGAGATATGCAGGGTGTCACAGAATAACTATTCCTAATTTTCAGAAATGATAGAGCTGGGCACTTAAATAAACATTTTTTGTTCAACACCCGCAAGAAATATGTAATTTCGTGGCTCTACTGAGAGTGGGCGAAATAATGAATTCTCTGACTGTAGACGTAGAGAGTGGGCGAAATGCCATTTCGCCCACGCTCATTACGAGGAACGTTTACGCAAGTGTTGATAGTTTCGTCAATCAATCAGGTCACCCATTATTTCGCCCACGCTCAGCAGAGCCACGAAATGACATATTTCTTGCGGTAGTTGAACAAAATATTGTGTGCGACTATTGGTCGAAAGAGGATATTCCTCGAGTGTGGATTTTACCGCACTCGCTACGTTCGTGCGGCAAAATCCACACTCGAGGAATCTCCTCTTTCTCCCACTAGTCGCACAATATACTATTTATTAACAAACTATAAGTGTCCGGAAATACTGACTCAAACTTTATAAAAATTATTATATTAGAGCTTCAGGTTAACTTGCGTATCTATTGGACAATTAACTTTACAGTTAAAGCTTAAGTATGTGTTTTTTCAAGTTAATTAGGTATTTAAGTTTAAAAAAAATTATTAATTTTTTAATTTTTTCTAATAATTTAACATAAATAATATTGAAAATCGAAAAGAAAATTTTTTTAAAGCTATAGATAAATTACAAAAAATTAATTAAAATGTATAAAAATTTAAAAAATATCACGTGACTTCAAAACGCGCCAGGAATGTTTGTGACGTAGTTATGTTAAAATGTGTCTGCATTTGTTGGTATTTGTGTATATGTATTACACATACTATCAAAAATAATAAATTTTTAACTTGGTAACCATGGATACAAAGACCATAGATAACATAATGACGTCACACGCGTTCGGATTCTTTCGGCGCGTTATCGGAACTGAGTTTAAAAATTAATTTTTATTTAAATATAACTTTTTAATTAGTAAGCAAAAAAATTAAATAAAAACAGTTTTGCTATAAAACTTGTATGTGGTCCTTCCATTTAAGTAAAAAAAAAATTCATTTAAAAACCCAATTACCAAATCTGTTTTATACCTAACCAAGTTAAAGGACCTGAAGATGACTTCTAAGTCGAAACATGTGACTACATGTTTCGACTTAGAAGTAAAATATACTTTTTTAATTGATCTTGTGTGGAATTGTAGATTATAGACGCGTCGACAACTCAGGTCATTAGCGTCTTCAACACAACAAATAATCCATTTGTGTATTAGAATCCGCCAGCCGGCATACACAAACCGACTGGTACGAGCTCGGGTCCCTGGGAGCGCTAATTCCCAAAGAAGATTGAAATGCAATTTGCGATAGCAACCACATTCCAATGTCCCCCCTGGGGGAGATCTTGTGTGGATATAAATTTATCTATATTTTTGATTTTTTATAAAAATTGTTCGAAATTACGACCACCATTTTCGATACACAAGTTATAACGATGTGTAATCGACTGCCGAATTCTTCGAAATAACTACGGACGTTCACGAATATTTCCGAACGCTAGTTTATTAAAAAAAATGTTTATTTAAGACTGTCCTCTATCATTTCTGAAAATTAGGAATAGTTATTCTGTGACATGGTATTTTTTGCCATACCCACTATAAAATAGCTGCTTTACACTTCATTTTCAGTATTTTCAAAATTATTGAACACGGTGAGGGCTCGGGTCGCGTTAAAACGCGACTTTAAATTACATATATCACAAACTTGCAAACACACTTTTCCCCCTCGAATGTGTACAGTAAATTATCGATTACTGATCAGATATCAGTATTGTCTGTATGACAAATGACTCACTCTTTTAAACGTACATAACGGTTTTCCGGTCGCTCTAACCCCACGTACATAGCGCCGTTTGATCAGAGGTGGATTTAGGTTCGGTGACGCTTAAAATCAATTCGCCCCATAGACCGAGAGAGCTGTGACAATTTTTTGGTGTTATTTATTTAAGGCCTTATTTTTGTGAAGATGTTGAGGGAGGCATATTAAAGTGCCCTGAGTAAGGGATTTTGTTAGATAGCGGTATGGGAGGGATACAGACCGCCCCCAACATGTAACAAAAAAAAATGGTCACAATTATTATTGCTTCAAGGCTGAAATTGTTTGTATAGCTTGTCGGTGACCCAATAATGCCATTGTAATATTTGCAGATCGATTGGTCAGTATTAAAGGGGTGGCAGATCACCCTAAACATGTCATGTACCCGACGAAATTTATATTATTAGTTCAAGGTTTAAATTTTAATATGTTGTTACGGCGACTGTTTTAAGCATATATTTCAATTTGCAGAACAAAATGTCGGTATTAACCCCCTCTCTTAGAAGGAAACTTGTTCGCCTAGGTGTTTATATCGTTCTGCAAGGGGGTTAATACCGATATTTTGTTCTGCAAATTGAAACATATGCTTAAAACAGTCGTGGTAACAACACATTAAAATTTGAACCTTGAACTAATAATAAAAATTTCGTCGAGTACATGACACGTTTAGGATGATCTGCCACCCCTTTAATACTGACCAATCGATCTACAAATATTATAATGGCGTTATTGAGTCACCGACAAGCTATACAAACAATTTCAGCCTTGAAGCAATAATAATTGTGACCATTTTTTTGTTACATGTTGGGGGCGGTCTGCATCCCTCCCATACCGCTATCTAGCAAAATCCCTTACTCAGGGCACTTTAATATGCCTCCCTCAACATCTTCACAAAAATTAAAGGTGAAATAACACCAAAAAATTGTCACTAGCTCTCGGCCTACCAGCCTAGCAGAGACGAATTTGACTCAAGTAACACACTACAGGCCTTCAGAATTAGTTATACACTTCTGATAAAAATTAACGCTCTGAAATCGTCTTGACTGTGTGTAATCTCACAGCTTGGATTGAAACCAGACAAAACAATATCGTGACCTGTCAATAAAAACCTCGCGAACGGATTGCTTGAAGTAACGCGAAGAAAACAAATGAAAGTGAATTTGTCTTTTCCTTATATGTCCAAAGCGGAAATGACTCATACTTGTTTTTTTAATACTAGCTTTTAACCGCAGCCCGATTTTGGGTGGGTACAGGTTGATGCATTAAAATCGATCAAATCGTTCTCGAGTGATTAAGGACAGACAGACGAAAATTTGGAAACACGTTTCCCCGGCTATCATATACCCTCAATCAAGGAAACGAAACACAAGTCTCGTGACTATTTTAGAAATGAAGTACTTACTAAAAAAAGTAACCTAAATTTTGAATTCGAGTTGATGCATCAACGTTGTAAATCGTTTTCGAGAGATTTACAGTACAGACAGACGAAAATTTCGGAAACGTGTTCCCCGTCATACAAAATGAAAAATCTTCAAGAAAAAGAAATTACAGACACATGTCCCGTTACTACTTTATAAATGAAGTACTCAATAAAAAAGTAGGTTCCCTCAATTTTCAATTTGAGTACCAGTCGACGCAAAAACATACATCTCGAGTCAGAGTGATTCTCGTCGTACAAAATGAAAAACCCCAAGAGAACAAAATTGCAGACACTGGTTCCGTTCAGTAGCGGCGCCAGGGTTTTTTTCGAGGGTGGGTCAGTGTTGGACATGGTGATCTGAAGGTGGACTCAAAATTTCAGTGCTCTATAAAATCTGAATCCGCAGGTTACTTGCTATAGAATTGATAAGAAAACTTGGAATTACCACAAAACACCAAACCATAATAAACACTCTCGACGTTCGTTTCGCCAACCAAGTTGGCATCATCAGGTTTTAATCATCTCCTGATGATGCCAACTTGGTTGGCGAAACGTACATCGAGAGTGTTTATTATGGTTTGGTATTTTGTGGTAATTATAACATTTCGTATCGTTACACCAAAGGTTCCATTACTTTTTATTATTAAGAAAACTTGTTGAAATGTCGTGGGTTAAAAACGTACCTAAAAGACAACCTAGAGATTGGGGATTATTCCAGGGTGAGCCAAAACCACCCGGCCCATTCTCTGGCGCCGCCACTGATTCCGTTACTATTTTACCCGACTACTAAAAACGAAAGGGTTATATATTAAGATTACTTACTCGGCTTTTCTGCAACACAACTTAAACGACTGTTAAAATAACACTAACAACATTTCACTTACCTTTTTGCTCACCTGAACACACACTAGAAGTCAGTCAGTTATTATTAGCAAACATATTGTTAATCCAAAGCCACAAAACCACTGTTGATACTCCGAAACGTAACTCGATCCAATTCAATATTACAGACCACTGATCACTATAGATTGCTGATCACTGACTGATCAATAGAAATTACTATTTGTTAAGTTTAGTTGGCGTACACAATAATAAAATAAAGGTGTAACAAAGCGACATAATGGTTCCGATCGCCTGGATTCGTTGCAGTTGTTGGTTGAAGAGCGGGAGGGAGACGATTCCGGTAAACCGCGAGCACCTCCATACCAGACACCGGCCGCGGCGACATGCCCCAGGTGGGGGATAGCCGCTGTACTATGTAAGGTCGACGATGACGAACGCTCGCACGTTGATCTTCTGACTATATATACAGTGGAGTCCCACTAGTCCGAACTAACGGAGATTGTGTGTGTTTTTTAAAGACGACCAACAGCTAAGGTTATTTGGACCCAGCACCAATTCATATTTTCAATTCATTATTTTTTTTTAATAATAAATTGAAAATTTAATTGACACATTTACCAGCTCTCGGGCTAGAACCCGGGAACTGGGGACTTGTAATAGAGGAGCCATAGCAACGCCATGTAAACAACAGCATTGCCACACTCTCGAATATTCTCAAGCCCTAACTACTAACGGAGATGGTCACATGAGAAACGTAATATAGATGGCAGCAGGTATCCAACCACCTATATAAGTTATGATTGGTTTTCATAAAAAAACGCGCGAGAAATCAAGTCTTTTCCCTTCTGATAGCATGCAACCACTTGTTTTTCAGTTCCGGATCCTTTGGAAATACAAAACCTCCATGATTTGAACATTGGTAAACACAGCACATCGGCATTGTTGAAAATTCCCCAATTGCGCTTCGAAAGTTTGAACTATTCCGGATCTCCATGTTTACTCTCAAATCTCTTGCTCCCGCCCCTCATTTGTCCATTTAAGGGATATGTCCACTTAAAGGTCGATTTATATTATCCGGTCAGACACGGCGCGGGAACGTAGCGTTTCCAGCAAGACAAGCATGTTTACAAGCATTTTAAACACGAGTATTGATACGTGTCTGAACGGACGGGATCCGCTAAGTATAAATATTCGTATTTGAAATGCATATAAAAATGTTTGCCTTGCCGGAAACGCTACGTTCCCGCGCCGTTTCTGACCGAATAATATAAATCGACCTTAAAGCTCGATTTATATTATCCAGTTAGACACGGCGCGGGAACGTAGCGTTTCCGGCAAGACAAGCATGTGTACATGCATTTCAAACACGACTATTGATACGTATCTGAACGGACGGGATCCGCTAAGTATAAATATTCGTATTTGAAATGCATGTAAAAATGTTTGTCTTGCCGGAAACGCTACGTTCCCGTGCCGTGTCTAACCGGATAACATAAATCGACCTTCATAGAGCTGTCCGCAAGGAGAGCATTCACTGTATACTCAATTCTGTGAACCTATTGTCTTAAGTTTATGATTTTGAAATAATTCGTTTAGTAGTTTTCCAATTCAATAAACATTACACGAATTATATTTGTACCTACTATTTATTTACGAATTAAAAACTGCGTCCTATATTTGGTAAACAGTCTATTATACAAGTCGCTCATGCGTACAGTTGACCAGAATGACGTCATCATAACGTGACGTCATCGCGGGTAAGTAAGGTGGTAAGGTCACATTAATTAATTATTCTATAATTGATGACGTTCAAACTTCAATTGTTACTATAAAAGCAGACGTATGTCGTTGATAGATGCAACAATAGACACGTGCCAGTACGGTAACTTGAACGTCCAAGTGTCCAACGAACACATTTTTTATTGACGTTTGGCTACTTATTCGATGCTAGTCACGAAAAATGCAATCGCATTATCAGTGGCGGACTAAGTAAACTGATGTATTTGTACTTTGTAGTGTAAATTTCGTAAAAAATGAATAATATAGATGTAACGGCTGACAAAAAAGTCAAATATTTATAATAAACGACCTACCTACGTTTATATTTTGTATACTCCAAACTGCCTCTTACTTACTAAACATATATTGGTCTTGTTTGGGATTTGATTAAAAAGGATTTCCCAACATTTGGAGGCCCCCCAGAATCAGAGGCCCGGGGAGAGCCGCCTCTTCCCCCCCCCCTAGTCCGCCACTGCACATAATATTATAAAAGCAGGCTGTCAAAAGGACGAAATCACGTATGCCGTATTTGTGGTAAAAATAAGAAGGAAGGTCCCCCAGGGGGGAGATTGGAATGTGGTTGCTATCGCAAATTGCATTCAAATGTTATCCTTGGGAATTATAGCGCTTCCAGGAACCCGAGCTCGTACCAGTCGGTTTGTGTATGCCGGCCGGCGGATTCTAAATACACAAATGGATTGTTGTGTTGAAGACGCTAATGACCTGAGTTGTCGACGCGTCTATAATCTACAATTAATTAATTAATAAGAAGGTAAATTTTAAAATTAAAAACTAAAGGTTTTATGAAATCACGGTGCAAGTGAAACTCCTTGTTAGACAGTAAACGTGATCACTGACCCGAGCACGTTTGATGTCGAGTGGAGCCGAGTAAACCCGATTCAGCGTCACCGACCCGAGCGTGACGGTTCACTTTCGTTCACTATTCAGAAAGAACGCAAAGTGCGCCTAAAGAAGTTTTCACTTCGAAAGGGGACGAGCAGTGAGCGAAAAACATAAAGTACGCGATTTCTGAGATAAATTGGTCCTAAAATGGATTCTGGTAGATCCACACACCTACACTAAGAATTAATAAGACATTTTGATAGTCACACTGTAAAAAATGGATGTAAAAATACTTTGAAAGTTAAGGTAGAATTCTCTCGATTTTCTAAGTGATTATTTTACATTATTATTTATTTTTACACAGAAAACTTCATAAAAACTTGGACTTTTACTGTGAAGTTAAACAAATTTGTGATTTTTACATAAAGTAAATTAAAATTACATAATTTGTGTAATATTCCAGTAAAGTGTGTAAAAATTACAAAATAAAATGTATAGTTACATATACAAAATGGATGAATACAAAACAAATTAATGTAAAATTAGTAGCCACGCATGCGCAATGTGTTTTTATGGAATCTACGCGATGTGCAGGCGATACCTTGTCTCTTTGTATGCCTATTACCAGATTAATCGCTGGCTACAAATGGACCATCGATAATCTATGTAATCGGTCTTCTCATTTCTTACTGCAGTGCAGTTTAAATTTAGAATTAATTTCAGAATTCAGAATGAGATGAAACTTTTTTACGCAATGTTAGACAAAATATAGTTAAAAATTAAAAATCTAGTCGAACATACAAAAAAAAAAATGCCATGAGCGGTTATGTCATTTATGACCACAGAAAATATAAATGTTATAAGTAGAGTTGATTGTAAGTATATTTGAATTGTTGATGTTGACACACGGAAGTCTGTTATTACCTGATTCAGACGGCAAAACGTCAGGTCTATATAGCTATGATCTTAAAGTTCTAATACACTTTTTTTGTATAAACGCGTGCGAGGCATATCTCGAGCGAAACTATATAACGGACGGATTTTCGCGGTGTTTTTAACGCGGCGGATTGCACGTCCAAATCGAAACCGTGCCTACAAACGAGCCGAAACAAGACGAGCGGAATATACGTCGCGTTTTTTTTTTAAATTCCGTCGGCGTGAGCGAGTTCAACGCTTCTGAGTGCGTTGATATCGTCACCGCCACAACACGCTAGAAACGAAAAACATTGTTTAGTGCGGGGCAAACTAGACGAGGCGACGGATCACCGACGGATGTACAGTCTGGGTAAAAAAATTGTGTGGAATTATCCTGTTGATAGTCTGTCTCTTAATATTGGATGAATCCACCAACGTCGTTTTTCCTTGTTTGAATCAGTACAATATGAGCGGCATATCCGCACCTGCGCATCTGTCGAAAAGACGTCGCTGTCTTTGTCTGTCGCGTCGTTGATTCTCGTCGCAAGTTTCGAAAAGCTACCCACACATCAGTTCCGTAAAACACCCTGTAGATTAGGGAACGGGCAGGATAAGGTGTGTTAAACTTGAAGGAACACCCTGAAGCCCATCCCAACCGTATTCTATTAGGGATATCCATGTTAACCCGAGTATATATAACCTGTTCAAAAGTAACCACGCTGATGACCTTAGCTGTCGAGCGTCTATAATCTACAATTCGCGATTAAACTCAAAGTGACTGACCTTGATAGTCATTATCATTATTGTAGATTATAGATGAGTCGACAACTCAGGTCATTAACGTCTTCAACACAACAATTAATAATCCATTTGTGTATTAGAATCTGTCAGCCGGCATACACAAACCGCCTGGTACGAGCTCGGGCTCCTGGGAACGCCAATTCCCAAAGAACATTGGTATGCAATAATTGCGAGAACAACTACATTCCAATGTTCCCCCTGGGGGACCTTGATAGTTGGTAACTGAAATTAATCCTAAGTGAGATGACCTCAAAAACAAATATGGACAGATAGTTACACCTCCTTTTCTCATAGTAGCAATTTAGCGTTACTATAGTCCATAGTTGTATCGTCAAAGGTCAGATCAGAATAAAGACTCCATTGACGTGTTAAATGGACAAGGTCATCCCACATAAAACATTACAGATACTGCCACCTATATACTCGTAGTTCGATTTAATTACGAATACAGTCAAACCTGGATAAGCGAGAGTTCAAGGGAGCACAATCTCATTCTCGCTTATAGAGGTTTCTCACTAACTCGAGTTTCTCGCTAATGCAGGTACATGGGTAGCGTTTCTCTCTTATAGAGGTACGCAGCAATAACAAGTCACATTCGACATATAAGTACTTTATAAGGGTAGGTATTTAGGTACAATATTGACGAGAAAACAATACAAAAACAATGGTAGGTAGTTCCACGATGTTAAATTTGTAATTTGTTTTGTCATTTATTACTGTATGTGTGTATCTTTTATGTATGTATTTTTATTGTAGCTATATTGTCGCTTATAGAGGTATAGACAAGTAGCAGTCTCACTTACGGAGGTCCATGAGGGAAAAACGACTCTCTCTTACAGAGGTTTCTGTTTCTCGCTAATAGAGGTTTTGGGAACTTAAAATGACGGGTTCTGCCTATTACTCTCACTTATAGAGTTTTCTCACTTATCCAGTTCTCACTTACCCAGGTTTGACTGTATATATCTTTTTATTAACGTTCGGTTATTATCAAGCACAAATTTTTCTAAATAATAAATGAAATGTCAGCATGACTTGGCTTCCCGATCTCTGAATTGATATGAGTATACGGCTTCTTCTACTCCATTACTGTCATATATACAAGATGCCTCGCGAACATTTAGACCGTGAGCTAGTGACAATTCTTTGGTGTTATTTATTCAAGGATTTATTTTTGTGAAGATGTTGAGGGAATACCGACATTTTGTTCTGCAAATTGAAATATATGCTTAAAACAGTCGCCGTAACAACATATTAAAATTTGAGCCTTGAATTAATAATATAAATTTCGTCAGGTACATGACACGTTTAGGGTGATCTGCCACCCCTTTAATGCTGACCAATCGATCTGCATATATTATAATGGCATTATTGGGTCACCGACAAGCTATACAAACAATTTCAGCCTTGAAGCAATAATAATTGTGACCATTTTTTTTTGTTACATGTTGAGGGCGGTCTGCATCCCTCCCACACCGCTATCCAGTAAAATCCCTAGCTCAGGGCACTTTAATATGCCTCCCTGATCAACATCTTCACAAAAATAAGGCCTTGAATAAATAACACAAAAAAATTGTCACCAGCTCTCGGTCTAATTGCAATTCGAGTTTTAAAATTGTAATTGAAAATCGCGAATCGCAGCGTTGTCGGTTGGTCTGTAGAGTGCATAACAATGGAGACGGGCACTGCCAAACGTGACCGCTAGGGGCGCCAGCTATATAACCACCTCGGTCTGTCGGAAGTTCAGAGTAGTGTGTACAGAATAAGTTTATTTAAAGTAATAAATCGTTGATATTGCCGATGTGATGTGTTTACCAATGAGGTTTTGTATTTCCAAAGGATTCGGAACTGAAAAGAAGTGGTTGCATGCTATCAGAAGGGAAAAAACTTGATTTCTACGAAAACCAATTATAACTTAGGGGGCTATATACCTACTGCCATCTATATTACGTTTGTCATGTGCCCATCTCCTAGAGAAAACCAAATTGTAACGGAAACTTGCACACCAAAATTGGTGGGAGAGGACGCCAGAATAGAAACTTATTGAAATAATTTAATAAACAAAAGTTTGTTGTTATAAAGTTATTTTTAACATACAGTTTCGAACTTAGCGAGGTGTGAATTTTTGGCTTTGTCAAAGATTTTTGAAGTTATACTTCTTTAGCGAGAGTAGTGAATTGGAATAACGTTGAGTCAAAAATTACTGACTCAAAAATTAATGAAACGCTGACAGGGATAAAACAGCTCTAATGATTTGGAAGAAAAGGGGTTTGGGGAACAAAAAATCGATTTAGCTGTAAGTCTCATCCCAGGAAAAACTCGTTTTTAACCGACTTCAAAAAAAGGAGATAGTTCTCAATTCGGTTGTATTTTTAACCGACTTCAAAAAAAGGAGGTGGTTCTCAATTTAGTAGTATTTTTTTATGTTTGTTACCTCAGAACTCCGTCATTTATAAACCGATTTGGAAAATTCTTTTTTTATTTGAAAGGATATTTCAGATTGGTCCCATAGAAATTTTATCAAAATCGGTTCAGTAGTTCGGCTGATTTTAATAAAAGTGAGTAACGGCGTGTGATTCCTTAAGGAAAATGTCACTTTTTGACACATCAGACAGCGTAAGAAAGTCGGTTAAATAAAAGTGAGTAACGGCGTGTGATTCCTTTAAGGTAAATGTCACTTTTTGACACTAAAAAGTAAAAAATAAAAAACTTTTTAACAAAAAAAACCTCCAAAAAACCACTAAAAAGAGGAAAATAATGACATTTTAAGATCTGCGCCAATTTAATAAAATATGAAGTCGGTTAAAAAGAAGATATTAATCACTATACTAAGTACTATACTTTTTAACCGACTTCATATTTTATTAAATTGGCGCAAACCTCAAAATTTCATTATTTTCCTCTTACTAGTGGCTTTTTAAAGGAGGTTTTTTTTTTTGTTAAAAAGTTTTTAATCTTATAGATAAAATGTATGAAGACCTATAACTTCGACCGTGCGCTTATGTAGATGAGGCACACAGCACAGTCCATCTTTTTTCTAGTCACTTGTAGTTTCAAAAGTGAAAAAAAATGTCGGTCATGGAAATAGTTTTCATTGGGCAGTAGAAAAAAAATACGGCGAGAATAAAAAAAAGCGAAAACTAGTAATTTACTGGTAATTTATTTTTTACTTATTTTGTAATTAAATTTTTTATTTGAATAAAGCGACACGTTGTATGTAGATAAAGTAACCAACGCCTTCGTGAATCGTGATTTGATTAGAGCACGATGACCAAGGACTCAACTAAAGGCGGATTCTCAATTAGATGCCTTAACAAGCGTAATAATTAGGGTAAATGCGGGAGAGATGCCGCGGTAGGAGAGACGCCGCATGGCTATTAACTTACCTATTTACCATTAATGGATGGTGCTACAAGTACGTATTATCGTTCATCTTATCTTGACACGATAAGATGAACGAACATACGTACTTGTAGCACCATGGTAAATAGGTAAGTTAATAGCCATGTGGCGTCTCTCCTACCGCGGCATCTCTCCCGCATTTACCCTATACTATCGACTTATATTACTGGACGTGTCCTAACGGTTAAAAAGTGTTCCTCCGAAAGAAAAATATTAGTAAAAAAAAACTTTTTAGACACTAGCTTTTATTTAAATTCACTAAAAAGGAAAAAATAATTTTTAATAATTTAGGTTACTAATTATAAAAGCGTGGGTCGTGAACTCTATGATAGTTTATTAGTCACGACCCACGCTTTTATAATTATGAACTTAAATTATTTTTCCCTTTTTAGTGCATTTAAATAAAAGCTTGTCTCTAAAAAGCTTTTTTTACTAATATTTATTTTGTTCATTTTAGTCTTGCAAAATGTTACCCCCCTTTGACACCCGTAGGGGTTGAATGTCGAAAAATTCTTTTATTTTATTAAATTGGCGCCGACCTCAAAATTTTATTATTATCCTCTTTTTACTGGCTTTTTTGAAGAAAGTTTTTTTTGTTAAAAAGTTTTTTTATTTTTAACTGTTTAGTGGCTTTACAATACGTAGTTTGCACGGTATTAACCGACTTCTGTCTTGATATTTGACATTTACTTTAACGGTGTTACAATCCGTTACTCACTTTTTATTAAAGTCAGTCGAACTACTTGACCGATTTAAGTAAAATTTATATGGGACCACCCCAGAGGTATGCCCTATTAAATAAAACAATAACCATTAAAATCGGTTCACAAATACAGGAAAAATAGATGAACATACATAAAAAAACACAGGTCCCGAATATGGGACCTCCTCCTTTTTTGAAGTCGGTTAAAAAATAACTACAACGATATACCACTAGGGGACGTTCAGGCAAGTATAAATTAAAGTGAATCGTCGAACTAAACAATTTTAGGGACATAGAAATCTGCCTTTATAAATGAACAAAACGAATGAATCTTTTATATGAATCGAATCCAAACTAGATTATTTGCACAGGTCTTCAGGAAATTTCCACCAATTAATGTTTCAATTAAAAAAAAACTACAAGTAGAAAAATTTTGCAAATGCTAACAAATTAAGAACAATACAAAGTTCATGGTTAACCGGGGAATTTGCATGATTTTTGAAACGGCTTACAGTTTGGTAGCGCTTGAGAATAGCCGAGTGAATCGTATTCACGTCAAAAAAACTTTGACAATAGCTTCTAAACTAAAAGAAATACAGAAGTTTTTTTTGCTGACTGGAATCAGCCAGATTTTTTCTGAGAACGATAAATTTGAAAAAAAGGCATGTGTCGCAGCACACACGATCAAAATGTATGAATAATATAAAAAATAGGTAAAAAAACTTTTAAGTTAAAAGGTTTTATTTTAAATCATCAGCTGTATCAAAAACTAGAAAATAATTAGGACACAAACCAAGGGGCACTTTGTGTCGCTGCGTCAGCGGAATAAGTAATAATCTGGGACTTTAACAGTCTAAAATAATAACGTGGGGCGCATTTGAAATATTTATGTTGGTGGGCTTGGAAACACATTTTTCTAGACAAGCCGTTCTTATTTAATAATTATACAGTCATTATAGAGATTTTTATGTGCCCCACGTTATTATTTTAGTCTGTTAAAAGTCCCAGATTATTACTTATTCCGCTGACACAACGACACAAAATGCCCCTTAGTTGGTTTCTGTCCTAATTATTTTCTAGTTTTTGGTACAGCTGATGATTCAAAATAAAACCGTTTAACTTAGAAGTTTTTTTATCTATTTTTATTTTCTAGTTTTTAGTTTGATTTCTGGTCCGTATCGTTATGCAAACTCCTCATCCTTTCAACTGTTCATCCTCCTGATTCCATCATCAGACCCTCGTTACCAAGTTGAAATTATCATAATATTGTATTGTCACGGGAACTCAATGTGTGTGCAAAGTTTGATAAGAATCGGTTAAGTAGAAGTAGTTGAAAATGCTATCGCAAGATTTGAAACAACGATAGTAGCAAACAAACAAATATACGGGGTCAAGCTAAATAAAACCGTTTAAAAAATCAATTAGGGTTACGAGCATTTGTACACTGAGTGTCGTGCGAAGTCCACAAGTCGAATGACTTGCCACTGGCTGTTTCAGGGTACAATAATATATTATGTACCTACCGGAAAGCGGAGCCGGACCACAGTCCGACCAATCACAATCGTCACAAATGCATCTATACCATAATATTATTATATCATAATTGCAGAGACCCCGTGAGAAGAGGTGTTCATTCCAAACATTCTTTCCCGTCTTGAATTCTTTGTTTCATCGAGCTACCATTTTACCCTTCAAACCGTCGAGACAGTGACCAAGCATAAGAAGTTTCACTTAAAAGTATTCGACATCCCGTGCACCCTTTATCTCAAATCCTTTCCCCTCGCCTATAAAACGGTTCCCGCTCTCCCGACGCTATTTTTAAAGCTAAAGGGTTCCGTAAACGCCAAATAAAGGACCGAGAATTATACTACTGATCCTACAGGCGAATTTTTTGAAAAAAAGTTTTGGAAACGTGTGAAAAATTAAGTAATTTTTTAAAAAAGTTTTTTCAGGATTTTTTTTTTCAATTTTTTTCGCCTGTAGGATCTGTAGTATGATTCTTGGTCCTTCGTTTGGCGTTTACCCGAACCCTTTAACTTTAAAAATAGCGTCGGGAGAGCGGGAACCGTTTTATAGCGGAAAGGATTTGAAATGAAGAGTGCAGGGCGTAACTTCCGCTATCGAATACTTTTAAAAAAATACGGGGTCGATTGCAACGAAAAATTCTTGGTTCGCGATCTCTGGAACACGCGTTATATTTGCTTCCGTTACTCCAGTATCGATTCGTTCAAAAATAAAGAACGGCCATTTTATACAATACGTGTTTATCAAATGCATAATATCAACGCGTCTAAACTCACCCAACTCCGCCGCGCTTCGAACAAGCGACAGGTCGTCTTTCAACGCTCGGTACCTGTTTTAAATCTCACCTCGGTTTATTATCATAATAAAATATGTATAATCAATAACAAATTTTAAACGCTCAGTGTTGCTGAATCACGCTGTTAGTTGATCGATTCGCGGTTGTTTTGTGCTCGAGTAAAAAAAACATTATCTAATCTCTTTTCAAATGTTTTTAAAACAATTTTGTTAACAAAAGATAAATCCGTAAAGAGAAAGTCTACTTAAACAGGCGGATATAATAAGTTTGTGTTTAGTTTTATAAAACAAAAGAGCAGTCGTGTGATAATAATTTTGTTTAATTACCTTTAATTGTTAGTCAGTTGTTATTGTGATGTCGTTCATTCTCCATTTAGTGGCGGTTGTCCACTACGCATCTGGAATTTATTACGATCTAAGCTACGTCGAAATCCCGAAAAGGATTTTCGAAAAGGGCGTCGACGATGTCATTCCCATGAAGGGACGACTCAAATTTCTCACATTCTGGTGCCTGGTAAGAAACCTCAATATTGGCTAGTTTAAATTTCGTTCCTGCGAAAGAAAAATAGAAAATTAGTGCTTTTTGAGGTTAGCAACTGCCGGTGATTTGAACTCAGTGTTGGATATTCATTTTGAAATTGTGTTTTAAAGACCACCAACAGCTAAGGTTATTTGGACCTAGCACCAATTCATATTGTCAAAATTGTGTTTTAAAGACCACCAACAACTAAGGTTATTTGGGTCTAGCACCAATTCATATTGTCAATTCATTATTTATTTTTTTTAATAATAAATTGAAAATCTAATTGACACTTTTACCAGCTTTCGGGCTAGAACCCGGGAACTGGAGACTTAATAGAGGAACCATAGCAACGCCATGTAAACAACAGCATTGCTACACTCTCGGCTATTCTCAAGCCCTATATTCATTTTGACGTGAATAACGTCTAATGTCTCATACTGGAGTGGCATTTTAGAAATATTAGATGAAACGGAAATAGTCGAAAGTGGTTGACATGTGAAACAAAAGACAGCATGTATATCTATGTTAAGGTCTCAAATACAGTAAGCCAGATGGCCGTGTGAAAAAGTTTTCTTAATTTATTTTTAGGGGTAAACCGCTGGGGGAAATAGTGTACAAGTTTGGGGAATTAAAAAGGATTTAAGGTATTTTTACGGTATTTAAATGAATTATTAGGTATTATGAGAATTGCCGGGGAAATGAAAGGTATTGTGAGATATTGGAAGGGCATTAAGAGGGAATAAAAGGTGAAGGAAATTGGCGGTAATAAATAAAATTTGCGCATGCGCTAATCCACATCAGAATTGAAATGATGAGGTTATGTTGTGTTAGACAGCTAATATTATGTAGTTAATTAGGTAATATTGGTAAAGTTCATGCCCTTGATGAGTAATCGGTATAATATAGCAATGAAGGTATAGCTATTGCAGCAATGCAGGAGGTATTGTGGGGAATTTAGAGCATTAATTGAGGTATTAAAAAGAAATAAAGGAATAAAGAGGAAATAGAAATTAAGAAAAAACAAGCCGTGAGGTGGGTCGTTTATTAGGACTAAAGTGCGACCCTTGAGGTCCACACGACGAACTTCCCAGTTTGATAAATATTTAATAATAATAATTAAATTAGATATTACACAGAAAAGTAATCATTTTAATCATTAAAACATCAATAATTAAAAAAAAAAAAAAAAAAAAAAAAAAAAACGGCTGAACCGATTTTTATAAAATTTATGTCGGATCAAAATGACGTTAACACGCCTCGATTGACACCCTTACGAAGTCGATATAATTTTTTATTCGCGAGATATTGTGTAAAATCTACTTTTTTGGAGGTTATTTGGTTAAGAAAAAAGAACGGCTGAACCGATTTTAAAAAAATTCCTTTCAGATCATATTTACGTTAATACGCGTCGATTGGCACCCCAACGTAGTCGATATCATTTTTCGTTCTCGAGATTTCGTCTTAGAAAGAAATGGACACATACATACGTACGTACGTACACACACACACACACACACACACACAGACATCTTTCTAAAAGTAGTGTAAAAATAGTGTAGTGACCTTGAAACATAAAAATTTTTTTTCCATTTTGATTTCGATTTTCGGACCCATTACAATAACTTCCAATGGGAAGTTAATAAAGGAATGATGAGGAAATAAAAGGTATTTTTTCAAGAGAAGGTATTAGGTGTAGTACAATTTTTCGCCAGCGGTTTACCCCTCGGATAAATCTGATATGGGCACTTTTTGAACCAAGCCACTGAATTTATTTTTAACAACAAACTGAAAATCGAATTGATATTTTCACCAATTCTCGGATTTGAATGAATCTTGGAACTGTAGTAAGCCATTATAAACGACAATACAACCGCGTTATTTACGTCCAGATTCCATAATCAACACATATTTTAGATTATTGTTTTTAATAAATAAATTGACATACATTTTGATACTTTCACCAAGTCTCGAATTACCTGTAGGGCTGAGCAAAGTCAAATTAAAGTAAATAACCTTGAGAGCCGAGAGCTTGCAATAGACGAACCGTAGCGCCATAATATGAACAGTACCCCGGTTTTCGGTTATTCTCAAGACCGAACTGGATTTTTTCAAAATAAAATGACGCTAGGGGGATGCAAAAAAAATATAATAAACAAGCAGTATTTATTTTACTTTTCCGATGTTCCGTCTCCAGACCCTAAAATTTATTTTTCTCTTAGATTTCTGCGAAACAAGTATAGGTACTTGAGATTTGGAACCCAAACCGTCCTTTGATTTGAAAGCATTACGTAATTTCAGAACTATTTATATTTTTTTGTTAAAACGAACAATGACGCTGTAAAATCTAATCATTTGCTTATCTTTTACAATTTTTAAAGATTGCGTTAAGTACCTGAAATTGGCGACACCAGTGGCGGGTCATTTTTGTTTATATTCAGCACCTATGTATTTTTTTTATGTATGTACGTTCACCCCGACGTCTCCAGTATTTGTGAACCGATTTTGATGATTATTGTTTTATTTAATAGGGCATACCTCCGGGGTGATCGCGTATAAATTTTACCTAAATCGGTTCAGTAGTTCGACTGATTTTAATAAAAAGTTAATAACGGACTGTAACACCGTTAAGGTAAATGTCAAATATCAAGGCAGAAGTCGGTTAATAACGTGCAAACGTATTGTATAAAGCCACTAAAAAGTAAAAAATAAAAAACTTTTTAACAAACAAAAAATCTCCTTCAAAAAAGCCGCTGAAATTAGAGGAAAATAATAAAATTTTGAAGTCGGCGCTAATAAAATATGAAGTCGGTTAGAAAGTAATTACACTCAGTTACATAAAAAGTGGATCACCTAAAAGTATATGTAATTTCGATTCGTTGTATTTTCAAAACTAATAAGCCGATTTTGAAAATTCTTTTTTTGTTTGATAGAGCAGAGTTTTAGGAACATTTTTATGTATGAATTTTGAATTTCAATCAAGGCTTGATTACAGTGGAGACGGAAGAATAAGACAATGTTTTTTAGTCAAGTTTGAAGAATCCTACGGAAAGTAGCAGCAGCAGTAGAATTTTTTCCTTAATTGCATCTTATTACTTGGCCTTTTTTGTATCGGTTCGTTTTTGTTTTCAGTAATTATCTCAAATAACACCCGAGTTTTAAAGAAAAATTCAAAAAACTGCATTTATTCTTTATTAATGTCGTGGCCATAAGTAGGCTGGGAATGTATCGGTGTTTAGGAACAAAACAAATGAATAATTTCTTTGACAGTCCGAATTTATTGATGGTTATTATTGTTTATTGTTAAGTTTTTGAACGGTTTACGGTAGGTAACTAAGTATTAAAATCGTCATAAAACAAGCCGTGAGGTGGGTCGTTTATTAGGACTAAAGTGCGACCCTTGAGGTCCACACGACGAACTTCCCAGTTTGATAAATATTTAATAATAATAATTAAATTAGATATTACACAGAAAAGTAATCATTTTAATCATTAAAACATCAATAATTAAAAAAAAAAAAAAAAAAAAAAAAAAAAAACGGCTGAACCGATTTTTATAAAATTTATGTCGGATCAAAATGACGTTAACACGCCTCGATTGACACCCTTACGAAGTCGATATAATTTTTTATTCGCGAGATAATGGCATGTGACTAAATGATGGACGCAGCCTACTTATGGCCATGACATTAACACAGAATAAATGCAGTTTTTTGAATTTTTCTTTATAACTCGGGTGTTATTTGAGATAATTACTGAAAACAAAAACGAACCGATACAAAAAAGGCCAAGGAATAAGATGCAAGTAAGGAAAAAATTCTACTGCTGCTGCTACTTTCCGTAGGATTCTTCAAACTTGACTAAAAAAACATTGTCTTATTCTTCCGTCTCCACTGTAATCAAGCCTTGATTGAAATTCAAAATGCATACATAAAAATGTTCCTAAAACTCTGCTCTATCAAACAAAAAAAGAATTTTCAAAATCGGCTAATTAATTTTGAAAATACAACGAATCGAAATTACATATACTTTTAGGTGATCCACTTTTTATGTAACTGAGTGTATTAATGGCACTTTTTAACCGACTTCATATTTTATTACATTGGCGCCGACCTCAAAATTTTATTATTTTCCTCTTTTCAGTAGGCCTTTTTGAAGGAAGTTTTTTTTTTTGTTAAAAAGTTGTTTTTTTTCAATTAACAATAATAATTAATCAGACGCTTATGAGCTCTTACACAATATATTATGTTATCTATCGGCAATGATAATATAATATGCTATTTATTATGTTTTTGAACGGTTTACGGTAGGTAACTAAGTATTAAAATCGTCATAAAACAAGTGACGGGCACAACTTGTAAATATTGTGCTATTGACCGTGTTTTGTCTGGGCTCAAATCCGGTCGGTGATAACCTATTTGAAAAGGGCACAAAAACGGATCTCCTGTACAATATAATTATAGTTTAAACTTTGAACCCGCGATATCCTGTCATAGTAGAGTAAATGTGTATTATCAAAAATTAAAATAATAATCAGTTTGGATTATTATATTAATTACATTGTATTCTGATATACTATTACAAGTTGGATAATATAGTATATTGTGCCACTAGTGGGAGGAAGAGAAGATCCCTCGAGCGCGGAGTTTGCCGCACGAGAGTAGCGAGTGCGATAGCACGCGAGTGGAATCTTCTCTTTTGACCAATAGTACTACCGATTGTACATTATAGATGCTCGTCAGCTTAGTTTATTAGCGTCTAACTGGCACATTATCAAATATCTCGCGACTACATGTGACTAGTGAAGATAGGGTTTTCTTCAAAACCGATAGAACTACGAGCGAATCTGCAGACAATCGACGTTTACGCAAACGAAGCATCATGCAAAAGCTGTTATAGTCTATACGTACATAATCTCTTTGTCTGTCTGTCCGTCTTTCTACGCTCTCCAGAAGTTCTTCGTTGGCCTAGCAAGCTGAAATTTTGCACACAATATAAGGCACGGGACAGAACCTTAACGGAACTGCGGATTTTCGATTTTCTCTCCGCGGTCAGAAATAGGGAGACTTTTTCGAAAAAACACGATAACTTCCATATTATAATTATGTAAAAATGTATTTAGAAGCAACAAATGATTTATTTGTTGTAATTGTTTCACAACAATCATTTGAGGTTGTACTTTTAATATTTCAAATAATAACTATGGATACCTGGTGAAGCCAGGTTTAAGTAGGTACTATTAGAAATATAAAACGTTAGATATTGACTTTTTGTGATTAGATGCACATATTGCGTCCTTCATTTTATGAATAATTTATAAAATGATAAATAATTTAAAAGTCGTTCGACCATAACTGAACACGCGAGATTTCTGGCATAAATTTATTTTCTGCATATAGGTATTCCAACATTTGTATTGGAGATATCAAGTAGCGGTGGGGTTATTTGTTTTTAAGAATCACTTGTATAAAATTACTCAACACTCAGCAGAATTGCTTTAAAACGGAAATGCAATAAAGTATTGATGTGGTCAGATATTATTTTGAATTAGTTCGCTCAAAAGTCAAAATTGGCGTCAGACTTGTGCAGTGTTGTCAAAGCGTTTGACCAGCGTCATTTCACGAATGTCGGTTGTTATGTTGTTTAGTTCAATTAAATTAAAACTTTAATCCGTAATTATGCAAGAAAATTCGGCTTTATTGTCAGTTAAAGGTGTTTTTCATTTAATCGGATCCATCAGTTTTGCTTTTGGATGTTATTATGATTGGAATTATGTTAATGTACCCAGAAATGTACATCAAATGGGAGTTAATTTTGCCGGAAAACTGAAATTCTTGACGTTCTGGGATGCGGTTAGTTATATTTGTTTAAATATTTAATGCACTTAAAGAAATTGATCCAATTATCCCCTCAAGCCGGTTTTTATAGAGCTTATCAAGGTCAAAATTTTATTAAATATAACCTCAATAATTTTGACATATAAACTATCGCAGACGAATATTTATATTTTATACAGACTAATTAATAATTGTAAAATATGAATAGTACATTCGAGCTTCATACTAACTAGCAGAATATTGATTTCCTTTTAGTAATGTTATTTTAATTTGCGTACCTGTCAGTTGCATGTATTTGAAATATATTTGAACAAATATTTAAATATATTACGATAAACTCTCGTACTATTTTTGAACAGTCCTATTTTACGCAATTCTATAAACTTTTTTTATGATTCGCTATTAAAATATGTTAACTGTCACAGTCACTGACTTTTATCAAACTTTTGCACAATGCACCGTCTTTTGTTTTTATGAATGGCGCCAAATACCGCCGTAATAAAATTTTTTTTTACATAATGATAATATAATGACCGAATCATTTAGCCTTATGATAGATATTATCTAATAAAAAAATCTATAATTTCGATTATTTATATTTCACGGTAATTATTAAATCATCAACCGCAGTCCACAGTATAATTTTCCGTATACCAAAATAATGTTTTCTTTTTCTCGTTTCAGCTCATCCAAACATTGTATTTCACGCTGTGCACAATAGTCGACATAACTGGTTCAAGTAAAATTAGAAAAATAAAAGACAGGCTACATTCATGCGTAGCATTCCCGGTGGCAATGTTCGTGGGAATAACATTTTGGGCACTATACGCTGTCGACAGGGAACTGGTATTCCCCAGAGTTCTCGATCAATATTTCCCAGTGTGGCTGAACCATTTAATGCATACCAACATAATGATTTTCACTGTAGTGGAAACAGTAACGACATTCCGCCAGTATCCGAACAGAAAAACTGGACTTAAAATGTTAACTCTCTTCATGACAGCATATTTAATATGGATACACATAATTTATTTTGCATCGGGCTTCTGGGTTTATCCTGTTATGGAAGTTTTAAATACACCTTTAAGAATAGTCTTTTTCGTAACTTTATTATTGTTAGCAGCCAGTCTCTACATCGTCGGAGAAACTCTAAACAATAAAGTCTGGGCAAAAAGATTGAAAAGCATGAAACAGTCGTGAACTAGCTTTATTTCTATTAGTACTTCCTAATTAGATAATTTAAATGAACAAAATGAATATGAGCTTTTCGAAAAGCGGTCCGTAAATATAATTATAGTATCCGTATGTTCAACGAGTAAAGGACTCCATTTTATCGCTTTACTGTTTGCTGGATTGCACTGTGCAACTGTCATCCACAGTGTCGCCATCTAACTTTGGCGTTGAACATACAGCTAATAGAATATTTTGCTACTGCCTGTTTTTTTGCCTATGAACAAATATTTAATGCTAAAAAACGATTTTAACTTAAATGTGTACGCAGTTGAATGCTTTAACATACTTTTGAATGTAAATTTTATTTAAAAACATTATTATATTTCGAAATCGTTATTAAAACTTTTGTTTTGTGTATAGCTAAATATATCGTTAAAACAAAATGTTGTGATAAGAAATGAAATCACATCGAAGTTTATTTTTTTTTTTTAGTATCTTAATGTCTACATATTTTGCCAAAACTAGAATTAGCTAATCTTTTGAACGTCAAGTGTTCATAAACAGTCATTTGTTCACAAATTTAGCATTGTTCCAGTTTATGTAGTCGCTTTTGAACAAATTTATCGTACGCTTTTTTTACTATTTTGTATTAAGGCCTTTAGAACAAATTTTTTTATCGAAAAATAGTTAGCGTTAATAAATAGGTGTGTTTGTTGGTAAGTTCTGAACTCGCAAAGCATCTGTCGGCAATACAGAACTCTCCGGACACAACTGCGCGTTTTTTGATCAAATTCTCGGACTTTTCAGACTGCTAGAACCAAGTTCAATCCGTTCGAAGAGTCTGAGAATTTGATCAACAGGCACGCAATTGCGTCTGAAGAGTTCTGTATTGCCGATAGACGCTTTGGGAAATCAGAACTTACCAACAAATACATCTAATGATGCCTGAATAATTGTTAGGTATATCTTGAATGTATTCAGGTACTATTAAAAACCAATTAAATTGATTTTATTGGTTACTGAATATGATGTGTGTGTTGATATGCGTTTGTTTTGTATTTCATTGGACTCTATGGATAAATGTTGTAACTACACTTAACAAAACAGCAGAAAAAAATTGTTGTCAGTTTTTTCGTAAAAGAAAATTTCCGAGCTTTAAAAAAAATTAAGTGATAAACAAAAGCAAATTTTACGTCGCAAGTCTTTAATTTTAGTAGCCCTTAATCCAGTTTTATTTTGATAGACTTAATTAGGAAATCGTAACTGATTTTTAAAATGCCTCAAAATTATTAGACGTTACGGCTGGACAAAAATCACGTCGCCTATGGTATGATACAAAAAACAAACGAACGAATATGTTATACAAACAAAAGAACTGATGTTAAATAACAATATAATGTGATTCTTGTCTAGCCGTATTTTATAATTTAGCCATTTAAAATTTTAAAGATATCACTGAGCAATAATGTATTTACATAAACAATCATTTTTAACGTAATTTTTTATACAGAATTCAATGTTACTGTAAATATGCACTGTTAAAGCTCTTACTGTACTTAGAAATAATTATCCTGTAGAAATAAAATAAACTTCTTGAGGCGAACATTTTGTTGGTATCGTTTATTCAAAATCCTTCAGTTACCCAATTCGATGATTGAAGGGAGATATTAGCTATGTTCCAACCTGCTATAAATGGATCGTTTTGAAACGGTAACGAAACTGTTTACTTATTTTAAATTTTTAGAATTACACGAATATAGATATAATTAAATTTTAACTAAGAATTCAAATATAAATATTTAAATTAATAATTTTGCAAAAACGTGCTTAATGCGCATGTCAGTTTAACAGTTTCATTTTGGTTTCATGTCTAGACTATGTACTGAAATAATCATTCGGAAACCGTTCACAAACTATCACAAATCGGTTGGAACGCTTTAAGAATCGTTCACAAACGATCACCAGTTCGGTTGGAACGCATTCTATCCACTGCGCATGAGCGTGACGGTAATATTACCGTTTTCAGAGTGGTTAGAACAAAGCTATCGTAAATTATAGAAGTTCAACAACAGAGGTTATAAACGTTGAAGACAAATAAATTGTAGATGAACGAAAGAAAACTTTTAAGAAACAAATAAAACGGCAGTTTTAAATAAAATAGTTTATTGATTGATGGTGTAGAATACATAAAAAAGTAGTAATTAGGCACAAAGCATCACAAGTGTTAAAATTGAGCATTCGTTGTTTCAGATTTAGAACTTATACAGTAGAACTTCGATAACCCGAACAAAATTGGTTGGCAATAGCGTCAAGAGTAAAAATTAATATTATTTGATAACTCGATTTTTTTTGTGGTAAGTGATGATTCGAGTTATCGAAGTTTGACTGTATTCTTATAAGTTTACAATTTTTTTCTTTTTTTTTAACAGGGCACACAATAAATAATAAACAAAAGAAGTTTCCATTTACACAATCCTGCAGCTGAGATCAGAACTTTCAATTGTTTATTTAATTCCAAGTCTTCATGGTTTCCGGGCTTGTAGGCCGTGGTCCGGTGGTATTTCTACCTGACGTTTCGTCTACAACTGCGGTAGACATTCTCAAAGGCGATGTGGCAGCGGTCGAAGTGTCCTCCTTGGCGGCTCACAGGTCAGTGACTGGTGTCCTCCCTTCTTTTATGTCTAGTACCAGTGTGTTCTCTGTTCGGTCGTAGTCCGTCTCTCTGTAATTGGTCAACTGCGCAGTGTGTAGTGGTGGGGGTGAGTTCTCTACTTGGTCGTATTCCGTCCTTGTACGATTGGAATACGACCGAGTAGAGAACTCACCCCCACCACTACACACTGCGCAGTTGACCAATTACAGAGAGACGGACTACGACCGAACAGAGAACACACTGGTACTAGACATAAAAGAAGGGAGGACACCAGTCACTGACACATCGACCTGTGAGCCGCCAAGGAGAACACTTCGACCGCTGCCACATCGCCTTTGAGAATGTCTACCGCACAGTTGTAGACGAAATGTCAGGTAGAAATACCACCGGACCATGGCCTACAAGTCCGGAAACCACAAAGACTTGGAACAATGCCGGCCGTAAAAGCTTGCATACCTGTTTATTTAATTTTACGAATTGATTTTCTATTGAGTATTCGATTACTGGATATTATAGTCGCAAAGAATCATCATTTAAAATGAATATAATAATTCATTAATAAACATGGAAGCATGTATGACACAAAATATTTCATAACTCGAGTTTGAAAATTTATTTCAAATTTTTTCCGAACAGCTTTAACTATCTATAAATATTCTTGTATTGATTTATATAACTATTTTATTTTCAATACTGATTCGTAAATTGTTATTAAAATTACGCAACTTGAAAATTTGCTCAGTTCACTTCAAGGTTTACGATGACACAAAAGAGTATCACAAATTTAATAGCGTTTTCAGTTAGTATGCACTAGTGGCGCATAGTTTTTGCATGAGTGTAACACTAGCACCGTGTCAGTGTTGAGTGGTGTACACGCTCTTCGTGTAGGCCAGGGGTCGGCAACCTTTTAAGACGGAAGAACCAAAAGTTACAATTTACAAAATTTCCCAGTTTTTAAAGAGCCACTAACATTTTTATTTCAATATTATGGTATTTGATTAGGATTTAGAAAGCTCAACACATATAGTTCAATTTAATTGTGTTTTAAAGACCACCAACAGCTAAGGTTATTTGGGCCTAGCACCAATTCATATTTTCAAACATATAGTTCATATTCATATATAATACGTATCATACCAACATGAAACAAACAGAATATAACGTACAGTATAACTATGAAAATATTCTTTTTGATCGAAAAAAGTTCTGGCTGCGACCGTTGACGAAACAGTGCACCAATAACTAAACAAACAGAACAGTGTTGCCACATTTAAAAAATGTCAGCTGTCCGTATACTCTCTACTCCACCTATTCTCACTGTTCTCTGTTGAGTGTTTTTATCCTGTTTTAAAGTTTTTTTTGCAGTATAATATTTTTTATGAGTTTTGAAAATAAAATAATATAATTATTAATATTTGCGCATGGAACTGGAGAGCCGCATCTTGACATAAGAGCCGCATGCGGCTCAGGTTGCTGACCCCTGGTTTAGGCCATTACCGCTGTCATGTTGCACTTTATTTACACAACCTCCCAGCAACGGTGACAAAAGTGTAACACTGAAGGTCACACCGCCGCCCAGCCGAACACGATACACTGTAGCATTGCGCTCTACACTGACCAGTCGAACACAGTTCTTGGTAAAAGTTTATACTAGTGCGGACTAGTGTAACAAAGTGTAACCAGTTTAAAATGCTATAAATGAACGTTTAGAATCCACTTTCAATGATCGTTTCGATTCGATTTACAAATTCGTACCGAGCGATCGCTTTTCGAGTCATTTATTAAAGATTCACTTTCACACGAGTTATCGACACTGTTTTTATATTTCGAAGATTTTAACGGTTCAGTTTCATAAACAGCACTTTTACGATTTTCACATAATTTTAAATCGCTATGTTTTTTCACATTAGTGTCTGTCGGTGATATTCTTTTCGTAAGCGACGTACGTTTAGGTTTCACCGGAGCAGGTGATTTTTCTGCGTCTCCGTGTCGAACCAAAACAGGAGACATTTGCGTTCCTTGATTCACACAACGCGATTTCGATCTGACAGGTTGAAGATCACTGATGCTTCTCGAAACATCTTCTGCATCCGAATCCAAATTCTGTAACGTTTGCGTCGCGATGTCTCTAGCGTCCGCTTGGACCGCAACATCGACACTTTTACACCCGTTATGCTGCGTCGCAACGGAAATGCCCGAATTCAGCGACGATTGCACGACCGACTGAACGAATAAACGTAACAGTTCTGGATTCTCGCTATTTTGTGATGATTCGTTATCAGAAATAGCAGGTCCGTTTTCGGATTTAGTTACCGAATTATTATCTTCATCATCACTTTCCGAATGCGGGCTAATCGGAAGAATAAATTTCCCACTCGCGATTAAATTTCTGATTTGTTGCCTGTCTAAACCTGCATTAGCACTTCTCCTGCTCAAATTCGGAGCGAACGATGGCAAATTTGCATGACTTGCTAAGCCGAGGGCTTGTTGAATCTGTGTTTCGAGTTGACTCTCCATCGAAGTCGAACTTTCACGTCTAGAAATTTTTCGCCCGCCCGAAGAACGCGGCCGTTTCTCTCGCCTGTGCCGATTCCCTTTCGGTCTCCTGCGAGACGTTCCGACGTGTTTCCTAGTCGCCTTCAGTTCAGCAACTTGCACACTGACTTGGCTATCAAAAGAATTCCGTCTCGATTCGACCGATACGCGTCGTACGCTGAAGCTGACTTCGGAATCGTGTGAATTGCATCGCTGACTTGAAATAGAACCTGCCGGAGCACCTGTCAAAGCATACCGTCTGTTGACCAATCTAGGAAGAGCAGCTGCCCAAGTTGAACTTAAATCGTGACTTCCGGCTGAATTCAATTCGAAATTCAATCCGACGGGATCAGTATGTGTGTTGGGGAAACTGATGGATAGACGACCGTCGTTGCAATACGTTTTGCGTTTAGAATATGCTCGAGCAATCACTTTATGTTTTTGTAACTGTATCGGCTCTTTGACTTCGCAATCGAATTTCCTTCTGATGAAGCCTATCCAAATATCAATAGACGAGTGCTTCAAAACCCAAGACGACATTCCTATGCCCGTCAAAAACAGCGCCGCTATTTGATATTTCAAATAATCGACATCTGGTCTCATTTTCAATTGACAATGATCTGGAAATTTCGCGCGAGCCAAACGACAAATTATGTACGAGTGTAATTCGTTTTGCCAAGCCGAGGAATGCGAAAATTGATAAATGTGATACATTATTGTTACTACTCCAAACACTAAAATCAGAAATGAATTGAGCGCTATTCGAACAATATTCTCAGATATTTTATTATTTCCGTGAGTCGATATAACTTCCTTGCTTCCGATTTTCAAGTAGATCAGTGTAAACAAACCTGTAAAAAATAATGTCTTTAATCTTCGATATACACGCACGCCATTACTATCTTCAATTTTCCATAAATTTTCACCGAAAAGTTTTGAATAAGGGGAGTTTTCTTACAAATGAGCTATTTTCCTGAGTCGTTCTTTCAATTATCCACGAGAGGCAGCACTTGTTGTAGGTACAAACATTATTAATTATTCCCCATTAGTGTCGTGTCATTTTAGTGGTATAACTTAATTATTAAATTATTATTATTATCATTAAATTAATTAAATTATACCACTAAAATAACACATTAATGGGGAATAAATAATGTTTGTCCCTACCACAAGTGCTGCCTCTCGTGGATAATTTAAAAAACTACTCTCAGGAAAATGGCTAATTGGAAATCATAATCTATTGTTAAGTGCGAATGGTTAGTTTCTTAAATGTTTTTACTTCCCACCTCTACTATGGTGGAGAAGTAATGGATTTAGTCCGAAAAAAATATTTCGAGATTTTAACAGATCTTCACGTTTTGAGACCCTAGCAATCGTTTAAGATCATTTTCTGACTGATGTCTGTGTGTGTATATATGTGTGTGTGTATGTGGTCAATTTTTCGCCTTTAACTTAGATCTGATTAGATTTTGAGCCAAATCGGTTCAGTGGATCCTGAGATATTAAAAAAAACGTTCTTAATGGCACGTATTAACATAGGTAAAAAAATATAAATGAATTCTAGATGTTATAATATGAAAAAAATGTAAATATTTTTTTTCTCTAAAATGTAGTTTTCAAGAAAAAAAATATTTTACTAAAAAAAATAAAAATTATACGTAAATCAAGGTAACCATGATTTTTGCTATATTAAGCTATCACTAGATCACTAAACAAAAAAGAGGGCCATGCTTTTTTTCAAAGAATAAAAAAAGAGTGTTTATTTTTTGCAAATATTTACTAGGTGGGAAGTATAGGACTGGTCATCAGTCGAATTTTTAAGTAAAGGCTAGCTGTTGGACAGCATTTTAACAGGATTTCAATAAATACTTACCTCTCAATAAAAAATACAAAGCGACGATCAATGCAACGCACAGAGGAACGAGTACCAGTGCGGCCCTAGCGGTCGTATTAATGTTGCCTACAAAGCATATTCCACTGACTGAATTTCCATCGATTTCACTCAGCGCCATCGTCGTTATCGTCAGTATGAGTGGCAACGACCATGCAGCCAAATGAAAATATGCTCCTTTCTTATCGAGCCTCACCGGAATCTCTCCTTTCGATCGACAAGTTATGTAACACGCGTACGAAAAAATTACGAACCAAACCATTGCTGCCACCAAAAAATAATAAACGAGTATAAAAATAACGACGCACGACAAGTTTTCCCCGGTGCTCGGTTCTGACAAACGTAAAGTTCCGTCTTTTCGACAAACGATCTCTTCTCTGGAGTCTCCGCCGTAAAACTGCGCGAGCCAACCGATACACGACACCAAAAAACAACAGTTTATATAGAAAATACCCAAAGCAGGGTAACGATTCGCCGAATGCCAATCGATTAATAAGGTAACTACTGTGAACAAATTAAACATTAAACAAGTACCGGCGCCCCATGCGACCCATTTGTGGATCAGATCGTGCTCACTGTCCGTATACAACGGGTTTTTACACTGCAACCCGCAACCGTCAACACCCTTATAAAACGATGTCGGATTATCGGTTTGTATCAACGGTTTTAAACACTGTCCGGTCGTATTAAATCTAATTTCACGTAAGTCATTTTTACACGCGGGGGGCAAAGGCATATTGTGATCGTCTTCACAACGCAACAACGACGGAAAATAAGGCGTGCCGTATAAAATTTTGCAAGGACCTCGAGTGATGTTGCACATATCTTTTGACGGTAAATCGACTTCGTCTTTTTCACACTTGGGTCGGTACAACGAACAAAGAAACGGTTGAATCACGGCCCAACACTTCGGAACGTGTCGTAAATTCTGATATGTCAAAAGTTTTTCTTGTACTTCTTCTTGCGATTTTAAATCGGTCAAATCTAACGTTGTCGAATTGTATGGTAACTGCGTGCCCATGCAAGTAGAATAATTCGAGCCCATCGGAACACATTGTGCCGGAGCTTTGCAGTACTCCAATTTGATGTCTAAAATTGGATCGCCGGCATAACGGTCCCTGTGACGTGACGGTCTATCGATATCGTATCCTGTCCAATCGACAGGTTCTTTGTGAGTTAGTAACTTAGTTAGTAGCTTCGGAGTCGACGATTCCACTTCGGGATATTTAATACGCAGTAAATCTTGAGGATGTGTTAATTTTGGTAAAATGTCCTGTTGTGAATGTTCGTCGATATTCGAAGACGTGTCAATAAAATGTTTCTTCGAAGTTTCTGGTCTTGTACTAATTTCAATAGTGTTCTCAGTTCCATCCAAAGTCGAAGGCGCGCCATTGTTGGTCGTAAAATTAAATGTCAGCAGAATTAAAAAAATCAGAATTCGAGCCATGCTGCAAAAAGTCAAATCATGTAAAAAAAATTGGAACAGAAACTGTGCAATGCAACACCAGTAGAAAAATTCATTAAACTTACCTTGAGAAAGTTTCTTGCTTATTTTTAAAAACCGTTTAAACAAAGAGGAAACCCGTATGGTTTATTTTTCATTATTAAAACTAGAAACTATTGTGTAAAACTAAAAACTACTTTCAAAGTATTCTTATAACTTAAAACACACAAATTAAAAACTCGTTAGTAATAGAAACACAAAACAGAAAGATGATTTCGCAAATGTTTGATGTTCACATTTTAAGAGATTATGACATGAGTTAAAATGAACTAAAGTTATGAATAATAAACAAATATATTTATACCGGACCACCCACGAATAGGGCGCCGGTCTTAGAAAACGCACGGGGGGTCCGGGGAAAATACAATGGAAATGATGAATGACGAAAGTCATATCCTCCTAGAACAAAACGTATACCGTGACATCTATCCGCACATGCTGATATACATCATATATGTCTGTTTTTTCTATCCTCCGTTTATTGATTTTAACAGAGACATCTAGCACATTAAACTCATACTATTTAAGTAATGAACTGTCAACGGAAAACGACTCATAACCTAGAAATCTAGCAAGTATAAATTTAATTTGGTGTTAAAGCAAAGTGTACCATATTATTAGTAGTAGATTTATAATACTTTGCTGCGTGTACTGCCAAATTTAATCTATAAAAATGGATCAAATGTTACCGAGTCCCGGTTTTAGTATACCTAGCATAGGGACTCCTTTGCATCAACCAGAGGAAGATCAACAAATCTTACCAAATGCACTCCAACAGCAGCAGCAACAACAGCAACAAGTTCCTCCTCTAGCTCCGATGGCCGGTAGTATGAGCTCCAGTTCATTTGGAATAGGCATGCCGGTGCTCGGAACCCCTCAGAAGGTACACCAATACGCTCCGGTGCCATCGTTCTCGACACCTCAAAGCATGATGCAACCACAAACGCCGGTACGTTATTATATTAATTTTGTAATCTGTTTTTTTACAGGAAAAATTCACAGATTTCGCAATCCTTGCAACCATCGAGGACATTGGAAATGATAACAGCATATATGAAACATAATTAACTGTTTATTATACACACAATATTTATCAATGCACTGTTTAGTTTTGTCAGGAATAACCCTATTATTCTTCTGTTATATACGCGTTCACTTTTGCTTGATTACTTAGCTTTTAAATGGATTTTTCTACAGTATTTATTAACATTTGCTCAAAAATAACACCGCAGATCGTCGCAAATACCTCTCAATTAACTAGACATGATATAAAACACATTTCGAAAAAATTGCACTTGTTCAATTTTGCATGATTGCTCCTCACTTGATCGCGACACCGTTGTCTTTTGGCCTTGAACGAAAACTCGTAACTCTGCCCCCATATACGAACATAAACATTTCCAATGTTAACAGTTATTTTTATATTTCAGTTACATAAAAAGATAATTTTGTTTAAACAATTGGATTTTGTTTCCATATATTATGTACCTGATATATTAAAAGTGAGCTATGTTAACACTTAGTGGTAATTGTTTCTGGATCACAAAACACACAGGTGTTTTGTGTTCTGGATTCTTATTGGAAAATCTTGTTTTTTTTAAGCAAAACATAATGTCACCGGCTGTAACGGCAAGTGGAGCTTCTAACACACCAACTTCAGCTAGTCAAATGGTACCTCCTAGTATGGGACCCGCTACACCCAGTCCGATGACACCTATGACACCGCATTCGGCTGATCCTGGAATCGTTCCACAGTTACAGTAAGTTAAAGTATAAATCGAAATTCAGTCATCTGTTTCAAAGTTAGTATCTTTCTAGCGCGAATTATTCAAATTCAGTTTAATTAATGACTCAATTAAATTTTGCATCTATATATTTAAAACACAAGCCCTATTTCTCTAGACAATCCGCCAGCAACCCATGCTCAACCGATTGACATAATTTTTTTTTTAAACTGAGGCCTTTAGTCCACAGATATGTTATCGCTATTTTTTTTTTGGTGAAATTTCTTTAAAAGGGGTGATTTCAAGCGATAATAGTAAAAATGACGAGGGGGGCAGTGGGGTGAAGAGAAACGTAAACAGAGAAAATCCATCGGCGTTCACGATACATGAGTGTGAGAGAAATGCAAATATGTACGCATGTCGTGGATAGGCTATGCAAACAATAAACAATGAAACATCTTGACAGTTGTACATTTTAATTTTTAGAGCCCAGATTTTAATAGGGTTATATTGACAAAATTTCCAAAAGTATTAAAAATTAAACAATAAAGATGTCTATGTACGTGCAAATTTTTGTTCTCTTTTAAATATAGTACTTAGTTTCTCAAATACCGACAAACTCATCGATTTTTTTCTGAAGATCATTCGTACGTAAGTATTACACTGATAGATACGTTCAATAGCTTCTAAAAAACTACTATTTTACGTACACTTTAAAGTTATGTTTGAATCAAAAATATTTATAAAAATTATATTAAAAACATATCGTTAAAAGCTAGGTTATGTGTTTTTCACACGCGTTCGTATACACAATGATATTGAGAAAGCTTGAAATATATATTTCTTATTGTTTTCTTAATAAAGTGATTCATATTACATATAAAAAAGTGTTGTGTTGACAAACATTTTTTTTTGGCGATAGCCTTTACTAAACCATTGTTCTTTGAAGACAGTGTTAAGTCGTCGCAAAAAAGTTTTGCACGGGTACACTAGTAAAATATGAAAGTAGTTGATTTGTTTTTTCATAACTGAAATAGGTACAAGATTTGTAGCCATTTTGAGTTTCTTTGAAAATGGCTACAAATCGATTTGATATTAAAAATATGATCGGATTAAAGTAAAGTTTCTGTCAAAACAGACATTTGCGCGGGCAAAAACGCGGGTAAAGGCTAGTTTTAAAATGTGTCGTTTTTCAGAAACATCGTGTCGACTGTGAATTTAAACTGTAAACTCGATTTGAAGAGGATAGCATTGCACGCACGTAACGCTGAATACAATCCAAAACGTTTTGCAGCTGTGATAATGCGTATTCGAGAACCTCGTACGACCGCTCTGATCTTCTCGTCCGGTAAAATGGTATGCACAGGCGCTAAGAGTGAAGGAGATTCAAGATTAGCAGCACGAAAGTACGCGCGTATAATACAGAAACTGGGATTCCCCGCTAAATTCTTAGATTTCAAAATACAGAATATGGTCGGAAGCTGCGACGTCAAGTTCCCGATAAGATTAGAAGGTTTAGTATTGACACATGGCTCTTTCAGTTCATACGAACCTGAATTATTTCCTGGACTCATTTACCGAATGGTTAAACCGCGTATTGTGCTACTGATTTTCGTATCCGGTAAAGTTGTCTTAACGGGCGCTAAAGTGAGACAGGAAATTTACGAAGCATTCGATAATATTTATCCTATATTGAAAAGTTTTAAGAAACAGTAAAAACAGTCCAAAGACTGAGAGACAATTTTTCATATAAAAAACTGAAAAAACAATCGAAAATATGATATTCATATATTTTGGTGAACTTAGTGAATTATGAATTTATGCAGTGGCGTAACTAGAACAATAATCGGGCCCATAAACAAAAATCACTGAGTCGGTCCCTTTGTTGAACCCTGTCATAACTTAATTTGTAAAATATAAACTAGTGGACCCAATGGACTCGGATAGATTAGAAGAAAGCGTAAGCAACAGGATTAGGACAATAGCAGGGACACGTTCCGTCTCTTTTTAAATGGTCTTAGTAATGCCATTTTTAATATTATGGATCCCCGGTTTGCTACGCCACTGGATTTATGTTACGTGAAAAGTGCTCTAAATCTTATTTAAATTAAAAAAAAACAAAACAAACATTGTATGTATGTACGTGAGGATTATTTTCATACTAAGTCTAAAGGAATCATACAAAAATGCTATTTTGGTCAATACACTGTTTTTTATTATTATTGAAGTTAAAAATAACATTTTTTTTGTTAAAAATTTAATGCATTTTTTTATATTAAGTGTTAATTAAAAAATTACCCGAAAAACTTACAACATAACGTCTAATTATTATTTAATAAAAGTTCAGATATCCATACTTCAGTGTTTTTTTTTTTTTACTGCACACCGTCTTATTTTCAAGGGGATTGCAGAGTAATGAGCCATTTTCTTGAGAGTAGTTCTTTTAATTATCCACGAGAGGCAGCACTTGTGGGAGGTACTAACAGTATTTATTACCCATAGTGTCGTGCCATTTTAGTGGTATAATAATTATTAAATTATTATTATCATTAAATTAATTAAGTTATACCACTAAAATGACACGACACTAATGGAGAATAAATGTTTGTACCTACCACAAGTGCTGCATCTCGTGGATAATTGAAGGAACTACTCTCAGGAAAATGGCTCAATATTAAGTTGTAAAAATTAAATGCATTTGTTCTGTATTTTTGTAAAACGTAACAAGCTAAGTTTTTTTTATCGTTTAATAAATTTTTGGATATGATAGGTAACCCTATAGTCCCCTAAAAAATAAAACACATTTTTCCCTTTTCATTTATTTTACTGAACCATTTTTTAAAATTTGAAATAACTATTTTTTTTAATTTGTTTTTGAAATACAAACTACATACTGCTCATTCTATTAATCCAATTGACTTAGTTTAAGTTCCTAATTTTGAAAGTATTTCAATTATTGCTCATAACATTTTTCTAACAGGGTGGCGATGTACTGACGTTACTAAACAAAAAATCAAACTAATTTCAAGTGTAAACATTCTATATTCTGTTCGAAATCTGTATTTAAGGTAATTCACACCTGTTTAAATCATTTTTCTTAAAAATTTGATCGAATTCGAACATTTTATAAAAAACAGTAATATCTAACAGCTGTTAACATTTCAGAGTGATTGCGCGTGCCAAATTTGAGTTATAGTTACACATTTTCTATGTCGAGCGTCGAGAAACACCACATTTTTCCATAACTTGAAAACGGTTCTTAAGAATGTTTAAAAAAAACGACTCGGTCATCAAGGAAGTTGCAATGAATATTAAAAAAAATGTAAGGTATTTTAACGGTTAGTTTAAAAGTTATAGCTTTGGAAAGTATAAAATGATTACAAAGCTGTAAATACGTATACAAATAGGTGCTGATGACCTCAGCTGTTGTCTGTTGAGCGTCTATAATCTATCTATCAATACTAGGGCATCGAGAACCGGCCATATTTTGAGAACCGGCTCTTTCGGTTCTGAACTTATACCAGAACCGGGTACCCGGTTCTTTCGGTTTTATTGGTTCTTAGGTATAAAACAGTAAGCAGATTATTTTTAATATTATTTATTTTAGAGTTTTGTTCATTAGGAACATGATACAAGGGAAAGATCGTAAATTAAACAATAAATTCCATATCAAAGAATTATTTATTTTAAGAACAATAGTCTTTTTAAGTATTTTAATTACATACTTATCAAATAATCAGTTTTTTGCAAGAACCGTAAGAACCGAATTACCCGGGCTTTTATATTTAGCAACCGGTTTTTATTTTGCTTCTCGGAACCGGGAAAAACCGGGTTCGATGCCCTAATCAATACATGTACAAGTCAAAAATATTGGCTGTATGCATCGTGTTTCTCTATATTTAGAATTAGCGATTAGCGGGCGATGGATGTTACTTTTATCATTGACTGTACCGAGTGAATTACCTTAATGAATACAGCAAACATTTTTGTTTTGACAAAAAAATAACAACTAGGGATTTTCTCTTCATGTGCTGTTAACATAACTACACTTTTGAGTTTAATGAGTATTATAACCTGAAAAGTCTATCTGTAATACAAAATGGCGGACATATAAGTTTAGGAACTGAATGTCAATTATTTATTATGAAATTTTCTGAACTTTTCTATTTAAAATCTATCTGTTTATTAAATGAACTTCTGTATTTTTTTTCTAATTAATAAAATTCCATATACATACTGAACAATAATATTAATTCTTACTTATGCAACAAAATAATAAATAGGTAATAACAAAAGCTAGATAGGTACCAAAATGGTCGATGTTATAATTTCTAGCTAAGTAGCATAAATATTAAACGAAACAAAATGAGTATAAATACATGAAGCTCTTTTGTTTTAACTATTTATTATTTTATGAGTTAACTTCTATGGCACTTTTAAAACAAATATTAATATCTGGCCCGCCGTTAAGAATCAGTTTTGAATTAATAAATATGTGCCTTACAATCTACATCCTTCTATTGATAAACATAATTTTCATTATTAGTAAAAATTTATAATACTGATTTAGTTTAGAATAAAGTGTTTTATATTTATTGTATGATTGAATATGCTAGGTTTTACAGAAGGACGATCAGTGACGATCGGGTACAAAAGTGCTCATTTTAAAATCTAGAACAATTATCGTAGGCAGGTATGAAAAATAAAATTGTTTTAATATTATCGTACTAACATATACTTATATTAACAGATGATATTTATAAAACGAGGTATTTGTGATTTGTGCAGAGTGCAATATTAATATTGCACTACGATCACAAATCATCGATAATACAAGCGGGTAGAATTTTAAAAAGTAACAATTACCAGTTCCGAGATCAACGGCACAACGTCGCGTCAATCTGAGTAAGCCACGGTAGCAGCAGTTTCAGTTTGCGCCTGTAGGCGGTGTCGTTCGCAATCGGATTGCGCTCCAAATAAACAGTAGATAATTTCTTGTTAGCTGTCATCGATTCGATGCTCGACCATTCGCTTATTTGATTATCGTTTAACTGAAATTTCAACTTTTATTTAGGGTAAGTTCGGTTTTGAGCTTAGATCGATCTGAGTGCTCCAATGCGTTCGAATTTAACATTTATATGCTCTGAAAGATCTCTATCTTGCGTTCGGATTTAAAATCTGGAGGAGATCGAGCACGCTCTATGAGCTCCGAGGAAAGCGAGTGAGCAAGCAGATTTAACCATCTTCAGAGCATTCATTTTAAAAATGAGCGGAAACACTTGTTGTGAGAATCGATAAATTTCGAAGATTATTTATATGAGAAAATTTTTCAATAGGTAAAAATACACGAATAATATTTATTCAAAGAATAGTACTAACCAATAAGTCTATATCTACTGAATGATTTAATAAAATATTTATTATATCTAGGTATGGGTCGAAAAAATTAACAACCGTTAGTACTGTTAATTTTAAAATAAAGGAATAAAACGAGAAAAATTGTGAATCATGATTTATTATTATAACAATGTTGAATTAAATCAAAATGAGGAGCAATAAAGAATATATTTCGGCTTTAGTAATAAGAATTTAACTTGCTGGGGCCATTTAATTCTGACGTTTGGAAAAATCTGCTAGATTACGTTCGGAATTGTTTAGATGGCTCGATTTGCTCGCTTGTCACGTGACCAAAAATCTGTTCGCTCGGCTCGATCAATCGAGCGTAAAACCGAACTTACCCTTAATTATTTCTTAAAATACATATAGTAACGCTAATGACCTGAGTTGTCGAGCATCTACAAAGTAATCTAAATATAACTCGTGTGACGGGAAAGTATAAAAACCAACTCACAACCAAGACCACCAACAGCTAAGGTTATTTGGGCCTAGCACCAATTCATATTTTCAATTCATCATTATTTTTTAAATAATAAATTGAAAATCCGATTGACACTTTTACCAGTTCTCGGGTTAGAACCCGGGAACTGGAGAGTATTTAGTTAAAACTTACCCACAGCTCTTCGAGTTCTGTTAAATGACTGATGTTTTCAATAGCTTTAATTTGATTTTGAGCCAAGTCGAGCGTCGTTAACTTACTATTGTTTTCTAATCCCTCTATTTTTGTTATTCCGTTTTCCGACAAATACAACTGATCCAAATTACATAAACTCGACAAATTTCCGATTTCTTTTAATCTATTACTTTGTAAACTTATGCACTCCAGGCTTGCCAATGCATCAAGACCTTTAATTTTGGATATTTTATTTTTACCAAGATACAGATACTTCAAGTTTGTTAGACCATCGATATTTTCAATTTCCTTAAATATAAATAATTGATTTTTTTAGTAACTGTCGAACGTCAAAATAAAAATATTAAACATACCTTAATTTTGTTGTCACCCAATTCAAGAAGATTTAAATTTTCAAGATGACTTAAATTTTTAATTGTGGAAATTTTATTCGATGACAAAAATATTTTCTGAAGATTTTTTAGCTGCTCCAAACCTTCTATTTCCTTTATTCTATTGAACGACAAATCTAAAATCCTATCAAACGAAACAATTAATGGAATTCGCAAACAATAAAATTAAATATTTCAAGAAATATAGTTACTTCAGTTACGTCACATTTCTATTATACAATAAAACAAAAGCAAAACAAATAATATTACAATACAAACTTACTCAAGGTTGACCAAAGCGTTTAAATTTTCAATTTTGGTTATTTGATTATCGTAAAGTTCCAATTCACGCAATGTGACAAGCATATCAAGATTTTCAATTTTCTTAATAAAATTCCATCGTAGATAGAGTCTTTCAATTTGTACTAATGGTTCTAGATTAGCAATTTGCCCTATCCGCCCATGGTTCAAATCGAGTTCCAGAGTCTCTGGATCAATTATAACAATGTCATTTATAGTTGGACCGGTTTCATTTGATGCATTATTCGATGGTTCTTGGTCTTCTCCATCACCTACCAAAATAAACGTGAAATAGAAAAGGTTATAAACAACCGCACATTAAAAAAAATAGAAACATATTAACGCACCCTCTATATGGACGGATTTTCCAGATAACTGGTCACCTTTATTTTGATTAGCACATTCATCAGACATGATATTTATTAATTAATGATATCTTACAATCCAAATATTTTAATTAAGTCATTAAATTCTATTTCTTCACTATTTAACTGTTATTAATTAATTAACTATAAAAAATTCAACAAATTCACCCAACACGAACCACTGTGTCAACGAGGTTGCCAACCGTTACTTGAATTAAATAGAATAATTTTTCTTTTGGTACAAGCACTTCACAATGCATAACATTAAATTTATCAATTAAATATATGGTATACTAAATATATTATTTAAATTCTAACAAAAACGTGTTTTAATTTTCTAATTTAAAAATTTATCATTTTGATGTGACAGTTGATATTATGTTGGCAGCACTTATATTGTCAGAAGTGAATCAGCAACGAAGAAGTGCTCTTTCTGCGAATCTGTACGTCATTTGACAGATAAGGAAAATAAAGATAATAATTATTATAATTTCCTAATTAAAACTTTAAAACGTGCTTTCGTTGTGTACAAAATGTCGGGCCACAGATACATAAGCGATTCAAGCAACTTATTTTCGGATGATATTGACGACGAGCAATTTCTTCGTAATTCTCGTCAGCCACCCAAAAACGAGGTAAACAACTTCAACGATCCGATACGAAGATTAGAAGAACAAAAGCAATCGTTTATAGAACGAAAGAAAGAAATTGAAGATCGAACCGTACAAAGTACTCAGAGAAGTTTAGGATTGCTTCGCGACTCGGAAAAAGTTGGAATTGCCACAGCTGAAGAACTGCACCGTCAACGGGAACAACTGGAACGGACAGATAAGCGTTTAGACGAAATCAATAGCACTCTGCGATTTTCTCAGAAACATCTGAACGGAATTAAATCTGTTTTTGGTAGCTTGAAGAATTATTTATCTGGAAAAAATGATCCGTTACCCAACGCTCCCAAATCTATGAGTTCGATGAGAGACGTAAGCGATAATAATTCGAGTAATTTTTCAACTGATCTCGCTAGTAGAGACACTTATACTGACCATCCATTAACGAGAATGCGTACTGAAGACGATGCCAAATTCACCGGACATTATAAGCAAAGTACGAGTAACGATGCGCAAAGTGTAATAGACTCTAATCTTGGAGAAATGCTCACTTCAGTGGTTAAACTTAAAGGACTCGCTGTTGATTTATCGACCGAAATAGATTCTCAAAATAGTCTTATCGAGGACATTACCGACAAAACTGAAACTGCCGATTTCACTGTTAGGAAACAAAATAAAGAAATGAATAAATTATTAGGAAAAAAATAGAACTTATCTGATTAAACAATATTAGAAAATGTGTGTCTACTTCACGTGTATTTAATAATTTCATGGTCCATGTCAATTGCTTAACAGTGTATAAACAGCCTTAATAATTATTCAGATGTTTTTTGATAAATTATACACCACTTTTTATTGCACATTGATTTTTACATCGATCAATATGTAAAAACATTTCATTTATATACCTGTATAATTTGAGTCGACGAAGAGAAGTGCTAACTGACATTTTTTTTAAGAATTAACTGCATCGTAACCTTTGTAGAAATGTCAAAATATGAAAGTTAAATTATTGAGAAAAAATAAGACCATGTACACACAACAGAAGTGAACCATCCAGTCACTTCGACTGTGGATACACATCCATATTTTAAACAAAGCAGAGAAGTGGGGCGGTGCAGTGTTTCATAATGTCTTTTTGTTACACGTTCGGCCGCATGAATCCAATTCACTCTACCGTACGTAAAGAAGTTTCACTTCAATTAATAAGGGTTCGGTTTTTTTTGTTTTTTTATCGATGTACGGAACCCTAAAAATGAAGTTTAAAGCACTAAAATAAAACTTTTGCAACATTTTAAAATGACCATTTTGTTAGTTCACCTCTACAAGGCTCGTTAGATTCCAACGATTTTATTTATATGCCTACATATCTATGTACAATTTCGTTTTTTAGTTGGGCTTGAGAATAGCCGAGAGTGTAGCGGCGCTGTTGTTTACATGGCGTTGCTATGGTTCCTCTATTACAAGTCCCCAGTTCTCGGGTTCTACCCCGAGAGCTGGTAAAAGTGTCAATTGGATTTTCAATTTATTATTAAAAAAAAAAAATAATGAATTGAAAATATGAATTGGTGCAAGGCCCAAATAACCTTAGCTGTTGGTGGTCTTTAAAACACAATTTCGTTTTTTAGTTAATTTGTTATTATATTTCGAAATACACAAATAAGTTGATTAAGTTGTTAAAATGTTTAATGTATAAAGTTAAGTATATGCAATACGTTATTCTTGTTAGTAAAAATTAAATTCAAAGTGTACATGTATATCGGTAAAAATAAATTATGAATTATTATTCTATAGGTTAATTTTTATATAAATTATATACATGTTTTATGAGCAATAAAGCATAATTTACAAAAAAAAGTTAGTGATTTTTTTCAATTCCATCGATTGTGTTGGGTTCAGCCGTAGCTTGAATGGCTTCCCGTTCGGCTGCAATCCTTGCATGATCTTCAGCTATCTTTTGATATAAATTGTAATGTTTAGCTTTAGCTCTTTCAACAGAAACGCTATCTTGCGGTACAATTGCGGGCGTACCATAGGCATGCGCATTAGCGATTCTTGCGTACAGTTCGTAATGGCGCTCTTTCGCCTTAGCCACTGCTACCGAGTCGGATGGTAGCGGAGGCGGCGTCTTGTTCAGAATGGGATGGAAACCGTGCTGATCGGCTATATAATCGACAGTACGGATTTGGTGACGTGGATCCACATACGAAAATGAACCTAAAATGTTGATTTTTATTCATATATTGAATAGATCTTATTTTGTCGGGGATACTACAAATAGGCTATTGATTATGTCATATAGAAAAAAACTAAGACGTTCACGAGTTTTTATTGCAGGAATCGGTCCATGGATCATTTAAGAAGAAAAAACCGCGGAGTGCCATTAGATTAGAGGGTGGAAATTGGAGATAGGGGTGAAAATGCACCCTTTTCAGTTTTTTCAATATATCTCGCAAACGATGCAAAATTTCGATATACTTTATATGAAACTTTTTGTAGAGAATTGAATTTCCCATCGAAAAACCAGTAAACATCACTCAACAATACCGTGTAGCGTCACTGCAATTAGGAAGTTTCCATTGGACGAAAATACTAATTATGATACTGTCACGTCATTATAATAAAGATAACTTTAAAAATTCTGAAAGAATTATTTTGATATCTTTAATTTCAACGGAGATATTCAATTTCTTGTACGTGGGGTCGCAAACGAAACTGATTTTTGAATATGACGTCACGCGGTACAAGTTTGCTGTTTTTTAGTTTTGTAAGTAAGTTACTTAGTAACTATTTTGTTGTAATACAGACTTTTCTATTTATATTAAATTAAAATTAACTGTCAAAAATTTAAATATGTCAATATTTTCCGTCATCAACTGGTTTGTTTTTAGTGTTTCCATAACAATTTACGAGTTTATAGAAAGAGATTTATCGGAAGTTACCATGTTAAATTACCACACATACAAACTGAAACTAACTTTTAAAAATATCGTGCCGCGTGACGTCACCCGGACTGAAAACGGAATTTCTTGGAGAATTGTCAATTCAAACTTTGAAGTAGCATAACTTTGTTGTTTTTAAAGATATTTCAAAAATTCTTCCGCCATTAATTTTATAATTTTTAGAACTATGATTTAGACCAAAAAAATAAAAAAGGGAAACTTCCTAATTCCGCGTAACTGAAGTAGCAAAATTTAAATTTCGTACAGGCGTGATCTAAGGCTTAATTGGCGCATATGACTTGGTTTTCGTTTAAATTTGCCAATCAGAAAGGCTTTAAAATCAAATGATACGAGTACAATGCCCAAGCATGGAGCTCAGTTGCATATTTGTAAGATGAAATAAAATACATTAAAAGATCATCAAATGACGTAATGTTACAATAGAAAATTTTTCGTTGGAAAGCAGCCAATTATATAATTGATTCGGAACATTGGAAAAAATCATTTTACCAACCACAGTCACAGTCAGGATTCTAACCTGAACCTTTCCACTTTCGCGGCGGAATGAGCTTACAGTACTCAACTGTGATATGATTACCAAACTAATATTTTCCTTATGCTTCGGAATCAATAGATTTTCACTACATGCGAGTGTTAATTCAATATAGATAGGTTGTAGTTGTGAATCTTCGTACTAACGAGAGCTCATCATGAAAGTGAAAATTATTTCAAATACCCATTAATAGGGATACACTAATAGTACCTAGATATATCAATGTTATAGATAACCAATGATTGGTTAGAATCCTGGACTGTGACTATGGTTGGTAAAATGAATTTTTCCAATATGTTTCGAATCAATTATATAATTGGCTGCTTTCCAACGAAAAATTTTCTATTGCAATTCAGCCGTATAAATCTTATTAATTTATCGTAATGTTACAATGCAATCCTAGAAAAATTAATTTGAAACCTGTCACCGTCGGGACTCAAACCCGAATCTTCCACTATCGCGGCGGTTGAGTTACCACTTACTCTATGTTTAAGATTAGACTGGTGTTTTCCATTTGATATTACCTTGAACAACACCGCTTCCATCACTTATTTCACTGTGGGTACGATCGATGTGACCAGGAAATCTACCGGCCGCATATCCAAATGCATAGGGCCTCGGAGGTGGAGGCGGTGTAGTTGGTTCCTCTATGTCATGATGTGGTAAAATATGAGATACGTCTCCGAGGGTACAAGTTACGATACTTGTTAATATTATAAATAACTGTAATCATTAAGAGGCGTTTGAATTTTGAACAAATTATGCTTAAGTTCTTTTTAAAAATTACGGACAATTATTTTTTTTTGGGTAACTAAACGAATACAACTTCTAAACCAGAAAAAAATTGTGTTTTAAAGACCACGAACAGCTAAGGTTATCTGGGCCTAACACCAATTCATATTTTCAATTCATTATTTTTTTTTTTAATAATAAATTGAAAATCCAATTAACACTTTTACCAGCTCTCGGGCTAGAACCCGGGAACTGGGGACTTGTAATAGAGGAACCATAGCAACGCCATATAAACAACAGCACTGCTACGCGCTCGACAATCCTCAAGTCATTTCTAAACCAGAAGCGATAGTTGTCCGCTTATGCTTAATGGAATCAGCGTCTTTTCCACAAGTTTGAAAAAAATCTGATTAGAATTTTATGAAAAAATGACAACAATCAAAATCTTTAATACATTTTCCAAAGAGAACGAAAAGAAAAATTACACTAATTTCAGTAAGCACAAGAAAACATCTTTATTTCTTGATTTAGATTCTAATAAAAAGTGATAAAACGTTTGATGTATAGCTTGTTGCCTAACTGCAGGCAATTTTGTGTATAAAATTACACAACGTAGTGTAAAATAAAACAACACAACATATTGAAATTAAATATAGATTTAAAAATCAAGTTTGCAAGATAAGTTTATACCAATTTAATTTTAATAAATTATCTTAAAAAACAAAAAAATCTACCCATTTTTAATCGATTAATATACGATGATTGAATTATGCAATGCAACTGAAGATTCTTGTTATAAATGACATAACTTTTGACAACAAATTCCCAATTGTTTTAGATAATCAAACCTGTAACTTACCAGTTCCATTGTCGATACACGATGACTGAATATAACTGACCAAAAATTATCTTTGCATCAACAACTATTAAATGTTAACTGATTGATCAATGAATCAACGATCAGGGATCAGGCGTTATTCGTCTGTTTAATAATTCACACGAAGGTGAAAGTAAAAACAAGTCGTGCAATTTACAGACGAACAGTAAGTAACTTGCTTTTTTAATTATCATTCAATATATTCCGCGGCGTTACGGACATTTAATGTTAGATATTTACCTTTCCCTTACGTTGGCAAAGAATATCTGACCTACTTAAAGTTAACGTGTTTGTTTTATTTGAAAAAAAATTGTGTTTTCAAGACCATCAACTGCTAAGGTTATTTGGGTCTAGCACCAATTCATATTTCCAATTCATAATTTATTTTTTTTTTTAAATTGAAAATCCAATTGACACTTTTACCAGCTCTCGGGCTAGAACTGGAGACTTGTAATAGAGGAACCATAGCAACGCCATGTAAACACCAGCACTGCTACACGCTCGGCCATTCTCAAGCCCAGTTTTATTTGAACTATCAGTACACCTAACATACGCTGTGTGTAGACTAAAAGGCAAATCATGCGCAATTACGCGCATCGACGCAAGAAAGGCAAAATAGTCAAAGACGCATCTCTTTTCGTTATGCATCATAGTATTTATGCGTAGAGTTCATTGCGCATGACCATTAAACAATAAATTCAAGTTTTTTTTCATTATTTCACTCCATTTTACTAAACAAAACAACACAAGACGTATGGATGTTGCAAGAAAGTCCCAACTGACTCGGAACACACTTGCGTCGTCTTGCCTCTCAAGTTGCAGTAAAATGTCTCGTGCGTATTGACGCAGGCATCAAGATGCACAAAAAGAGACATAATGAGTCATTTTCCTGAGAGTAGTCGTTTCAATTATTCACGAGAGGCAACACTTGTGGTAGGGACAAACATTATTTATTCCCCATTAGTGTCGTGTCATTTTAGGGGTATACTTAATTATCAAAGTATTATTATTATTGAATTAATTAAATAATTAAGTGATATCACTAAAATGACACGACACTAATGGGGAATAAATAATGTTTGTCCCTACAAGTGTTGCCTCTCGTGGATAATTGAAAGGACTACTCTCAGGAAAATGGCTCATTATGCCTCTTTTTGTTCATCTTGATGCTTGCGTCAATACGCACAAGACATTTTACTGCAACTTGAGAGGCAAGACGACGCAAGTGTGTTCCGAGTCAGTTGGGACTTTCTTGCAACATCCATACGTCTTGTGTTGTTTTGTTTAGTAAAATGGAGTGAATAATGAAAAAACTTGAATTTATTGTTTAATGTTCATGTGCAAAGAACTCTACGTGTAAATCTTAGCCATTTTCCTGAGAGTAGTCTCTCAGGAAAATGGCTCATTCAAATGAGACATCTGCATTATGTTTGATCTCAGTAGACTCGCCTCTACTACAATATAACTGTCGGGGCCAAGCGGTGGGAGTGTCTGTGAATCTTTGTTGATTCACAACAGTTGTGACTTCATCAAGGCACCGATTAGTGATTTATTCCGTAAACGAAACAGGTAGATCTGAATGTCGAAGTTCAAGGTCTATATAGACCAAAGACATTAATCTCTTTGGTCTATATAGACCAAAGACATTAATCTCTTTGGTCTATATAGACCAAAGAGAAAATGTTTTTGATACAGACTTACAAGAAAGTATGGATCAAAGAAATCAATCTCTTTGATACAGACTTACAAGAAAGTATGACAGAACAGGTAGGTACTTTACTGCAACGACCAATGCCGGATTTAGAGGTCTGGAGGCCCCGGGGCAACAAAGAAGTGGAGGCCCCCTGGCCCCAAATTATTTTCCAAATAAAATGGACAATTTTTTTCAGTCGAGTTTTCCAATAAATAATTTATTGTGAAACCAAGTATAGATTCTTTTATCGTTTAACAAACATAAATATAATCGGAAACAAGAATTATCTGAAATTAAATTTTAGCGTTAATGAACGGAACCTTCCGAACGTTTTTCGCCGAAAAATCGTTAATGATTTCGCTGAAATCCAGTTCTTGAAGTAAATCACTTTCAATGCTCAGGAGTGAAAGCTTTGATAGATGGTTTTGTCCCATCGTGGTTCGAAGACTATTTTTTATAATTTTAATTTTTGAAAATGAGCGCTCTCCAGTGCAATTTGATACCATATTTTCAACGACAAAATTTAATAACCGAGAATTCAGACAATTTTTTTTCCGAAGTCTATTGTGGGGGCCCCTCTTTTGTGGAGGCCCCGGGGCTGTAGCCCCGGTTGCCCTCCCCTGAATACGGCCCTGGCAACGACATTTCGCGGAATTCATATAAAATTTATTTTACCTCTTCCCCCAAACGTACCTCATTTCGCAATAAAAACGGGAAATTATTCATTATTGCGTAATATTAATGCATAATCAACATCGGCAAGATACCGTGTAGGTATATGCAACACAAAATGTTCAATTGATTTTAGGTAACTTATTTACAACTTCTATTATTTTTTTTGTTTATACAGTGTTATCTAGGATTAATTAATTAATTGTAGATTAAAGACGCGTCGACAACTCAGGTCATCAGCATCTTCAACACAACAAATAATCCATTTATGTATTAGAATCCGCCAGCCGGTATACACAAACCGACTGGTACGAGCTCGGGTCCCTAAGAACATTGGAATGCAATTTGCGTCTTGCGATAGTAACCACATTCCAATGTTATACAGGCTGGTGACCGTGACAGTCAATCAATAGGACTTTTACATGTAAAATTAAACTTCCTGCTTCCCTAATTATTTTACGCAATAAAAAACTTTAAATTAAAGTTTTAGGGCATAAAATTCTGCATCTAAATTAATAAACAAACTGAACTGATAACATTCCTTTTTTAAGTCGGTTAAAAAGCACAATTAACGTGTTTTTTGAATAAAAAAATTGACAAATTACCATATTCATTTGTCTTTTTGTCTATGTTAATATTATGTTAAATTGTTACAGTTTGCCTTGAGCTATTCGAGTTTTTAACAAGTTTTATTATTTCCCTTTTAATGGCCCATCTAGGTAATAAAAAAACTACGGTTTCAAGGCAAATGTTTTCAATTTATACTAAGTTTGCTTCAAAATAATAATACTAATTTCAACAAAACAATAAATGGCTATTTAATTATAACAAAGATTTTTAACAATAATACTGGCACGATGTTTTACAATTCAACCAATTCTAAAACAATATACTGTAGATTCATTTTGAATGATCAGGTAATATCGTTAATCAATGTCAAGTTTCTTGAATGAGCCTTCGACACCAAATAAATCGCTGGCGCTCTTAGCTTTGCCCGGTCTTTTCGATTCGACGACGCGCAGGTTTTCTTCGTTTGCGAACCATTTAGTATTCGCTGATAGTTTTTTCATCATTTTCTCTGAATAAAGACATTATTCTGTATCATAAATGTTAAAATTAACAGTGTTTATTAATTTTCAGTCACTTTCTATAATATTTGTAAATGAAAGTGAGACAGAAATTTAACAGCGCTGTGAAATCATAAAAGAGAGAGAGACAAGCCAATGGAGATGCGCACATGTGAAACGTAATATAGATGGCAACAGGTTTATAGCCACCTAAGTTATCATTGGTTTTCATAGAAAAACGCGCGAGAAATCAATTTTTTCCCTTCATGCAACCACTTCTTTCCAGTTCCAAATCCTTTAGAAGTACAAAACATCTATGATTTGAACATTGGTAAACATAGCACATTGGCATTGTCAACGATTTATAATTTTAAATAAACTTATTTTATACACACTACTATGAACTGCTCACAGACCGAGGTGATTTATAGCTGACGCCCTTAGCGGTCAATTTCGAATAAGGATTAGTAAAATTTCGAAACATTTCATAAAGAGAAGGTCGAATAAATACAAGGCGTGGAAAGGAAGGTTAGAGAGGGTGTCACGTGACTGACAAGCGCCATTTGCAACGACTGCAGCGCTACTCGGCGGGTTGGAAGAGTAATGCCGGCGCCAACTGAATCACCACGTCAGAAAAATTGTAGTGTAGTGATCAAAAAGTTTCAGAATTTGAAATCTCACCATGTAACTGACTTATGCTTTCGGCTTCTCCGCCATAATCCTTCGGCATACATTTTTTTGGTACGAAGTCGTACAATTTATCGTTAGAGTCTATATGCAGGTGAAACTAAAAACAAAATATTAAGAATGAAACGATCTATCGACAGATTTGTCGATTAGTATTTTCGACTTACGATATCCAATAATTCCTTTTTCATGAAAGGTTTCATAATCGCCAGTAATTTATCGATAAAAGAAACGACATTGATGAAATGTAAACCCTTCAATCTAAACGGCAAAGCTTCCTGTTTAAGCGAAAACAAAAACACATCAGTTTCATTCAATCGATGTCTACATTATCAGATTTTAGCCAATCGGGATTGGAGCGTTCTGAGCGCTACGTGTAGGAGAATAATAAAAACATTGAAAAAGATATAATATTTTGATACATATGGAACTATGATACAAGCAAATTTAGATCTTTCCCAGAAAGGGCGAATTTCGCGCGAATTCATACGCGCGTTGGCGAAGTACAAGGCGCTAATATATCGCGTCCACAAGCATCGCGGGAGTTTAAAATTCGCGCGTAATTCGCGTGCATTCCGCCAGGTTGCGTCCAATTTACGAGCGAACTTTGGGGCGAATGCACGTATTCAGAGAGATGGAGCGGGAAAACACTGCGACGCGTTTCATGCTCCTTCTGAACTCTGGAGACAACGTTCTTTATGGACAAGGCCTAAATGATGAACGCGTAAACATCAAATATTCCTAATGTGTAAATCTGAAAATACCCTGAGAGTATTAAGGGTTCTGCAAATCGAAGCGGCCGCACACGTCTGCACACGTGCGAACATAAATCCAAGCGGCCAAGTTTCCCAGACTGACCACGTTTTAACTATCAGTAAAATGGACGGTGAAAATGAAGATATGGAAGAAATACATTGCGGCCACGGCCCAAACTGTATAGGAAGCGTCTGAACGTGGTAGCTTATTAGAACGGTGTCGTAGGGTGCAGTCGCGTTTGCCAGGTCGTGGTTAGTTTAGACTGACAAGAATTAACGTGTTGCGTTTGGCCGCAGCCCGCAATTGGGTTCTGGCCGTGACCGCGGCCGCTTCGGTTTGCAGAACCCTTTAGCCACCAGTCTCATGTACACGGAAAACGCACGGAAGACGGAACTCGGAAATGCAAATGGCGGAGGTAGACCAATCAAATTATTTCCGTTCCGTCTTCCGTGCATTTTCCGTGTACATGGGACTGCTGCCTTAGTGGCGCCAAAATAAACGGGCGAATTCGGTTATTGTCGGTCGAACTTGTATATCGAAAATAACCGAAGACGTCCGACCATTTACCTGTAAATAGAACAAGAACTTCTTCATGGTGACGACACTCATTTTGGTCATGTGACCGAAAGTGACGCCGGCCATGTCGAAAACAATAATATGACCGTTTGCCGTGCCCTCTTCTGCGAGCATCAGGTCTACAATCATACTGAATACTTTGAGGGTGTCGGCATAGACGTAGCGCGAGCTATCTGAGTCAACGAGTCTGCAGAATATGACTTTATAGCCTTCTTTGGTTAATTCGGGCAGAGCAGAGTAAACGCTGTTGGAACAAAACATTGTCAAACTTTTGTTTTACCGGTTTTTATTATACTTTAATCTTTCCCACCAAAAGATATAAGTATCACGAGAACAGCACCTGCTGATAATTGGTAATTGTGTTTTAAAGACCACCAACAGCTAAGGTTATTTGGGCTTAGCACCAATTCATATTTTCAATTTATTATTATATATTTTTTTTTTAATATTAAATTGAAAATTCAATTGACACTTTTACCAGCTCTCGGGCTAGAACCCGAGAACTGGGGACTTGTAATAGAGGAACCATAGCAACGCCATGTAAACAACAGCGCCGCTACACTCTCGGCTATTCTCAAGCCCAGCACCTGCTGACTAGCCGATATACAGCAGTTTTATTGCTATAGCGGGTTCATTGGATAGATTACTTTAAAAAAATTACGATTTATTTGGAATATTAAATTAATTTTTGATAATAAATAAATTGACGTTTGCTTTTCGTTTCCATGGTTACTTTACTGATACATTTAAGTTGCAACTATATTCATGCGTTGCGTTTACAAACAAACAAGTACAAAAAAAAATCTGATTTGCAAATTAAAACATCACAGAATGATTTTTACTCATCATTATTTAAGAAACGACTGAATATGGCGATGCAGGTCTAATGCTCGGTTCCTAATACGACTTTCAGCTATAAATCTAGATTATTTGTTTTCAACAAAATGAAGATAATTATTAAATAGACAGTAGCCATTCCACAAGCATATACTTTTCTTAACGTAATCAGTCGGCAACCTGCCATCGTGATGTTAAACGTCAAACAATTAAGATATACAAGGAAAAAATCAGAAGCCACTGTCAGGACTGGAACCCGAAATTCCCAGTTTCTTAACTTAAATAAAATCCGCTCTCGCATGAAGTGTGATCTAGTGTTGAAATAGGTATATATAGGAAAAGAACAGATTCCACTCTCGGGGCACTGTGTGAGTAAGTGGTAACTCAACCAGCCGGAAACTGGGAATTTCGGGTTCAAGTCCTGACAGTGGCTTCTGATTTTTTCCTTGTATATCTTAATTGTTTGACGTTTAACATCACGATGGCAGGTTGCCGACTGAATACGTTAAGAAAAGTATATGCTTGTGGAATGGCTATACTGTCTATTTAATAATTGTTATATTATAACCACAAAAACTTAACTCATTGTTGTATTTAAAATGAAGATACCTTAATAAGAAGTATTAGAAATACCTTGTATTTTTGGTGTCCGTCTTGTGACTTCATGTGTTGTTAACACGACGCGTTTCAGCAGCGAGTTGCCATCTTCAGGTGTGATCACAAGACGGACACCAAAATACAAGGTATTTCTAATACTTCTTATATTATTCATATAGTGACTTGGAGACCTAACACTCTAAAAATGTATCATTAAGATACCTACTCAAAACCGAGCATAAAATTATTTTTTTTTGCTTTGGGATCCGTCCTATCGCCGGGAGCACTGCAGCCTCTAGGGCTTAGAGCATAAAAATTACGACTCACGCTATTTCCATGGCTTGGTGAACGCTTGCTATGCCGACATCACGGTCACTGAAAAATTCCGGACAATGAGTGCGTACAGTGAAATAGGTATCAATTGTTGTTTTCGCAAATTCCACTCTGTAATAACAGCTATGCAGAAACAATATTAACTGCTCATCTGTAAAACAATATAGCATCGAAAAAAAAGAACATCGTCCGTATTCTGTTGTTTTGCTCAAACAATTATATTGATCAATTGATGTACACAAATGAAAACTGTATGCGTGCCCATTTTTTGAATTTATTCATTTCGGGTGAATATCAAAAAAAGTTTTTTTGAACTCGCGCTTTGGCAAGCTTTCGTTTGATACCCCACATGATAACCTTGAAAAATGTTTTACCTTTTCTTCCAACCCCCCCCCCCCTACTGATCTCAAAAATCAAATTTTGAATTCACGCTTTGGCAAGCTTTCGTTTGATACCCCACATGATAACCCTGAAACATGTTTTTGCCTTACCTTCCCCCCAAACTGATCTCAAAAATCAAAATTCAACTTTTCGTACTTCACGTTTGTAATTGGGCCACCACCAGGGCCGCCGTAAGCGGGCGTGCAAAGCGTGCACCGCACACGGGCGGCACGCCCAGGGGGCGGCAAATCGAGCGACTCATACCTAATTCAAGTCATTGTACCCCTGGCCGGTCGACTTCTACGCAGAGGGCGCGCATAGGATACCAACTTGGGGCGCCTAGCGCGCTCCAAGGACTCCTTGGAGCGCGCGAGGCGAGCCCGTTGAGGGGATAAGAAAATATGTCATAGCATAGAAAAAATCCGACCGAATGACGTTAAAACCGCCATCTATTGGCATCCGTTAAAACTAAGAATCTTAGTTTTAAAATAAATGTTTTATCTTCGTTAAGTTGTTTTTTTCCCCACCATAATGAGAAAACATTAATTATCCTTTTTTTGACAAAACTCAGAGTAAGTAGTCGTAGGGCGGCATAATCGGTATTGCACGCGGGCGACGAAACAGCTAGCGGCGGGCCTGGCCACCACATCCTACAATATTGCCCAACTTTCTATTTCAAATAGTCTCTGAGAAAAACGCCTATCAGCAGGGGCGGATCTACATAGGGACTAATAGGGCTTGCGCCCTATTAGTCCCTATGTAGATCCGCAAGTGTCAAGGGCCCACAAAAATTGAATTATTATCATAATTTTTTAATAGTTTTTCATTAACAATGAGCACTTATCGCATAGTAAAAAATAGTTAATATTAATAATATAATTTTAAACCCCAATTTAATGATTCTTAATCTAATAAAAAATGGGGGCCCATTGGACTTCAGTAGGCCCTCGGCCCCGAAAAACCTAGATCCTAGTAATGTCAGTTAGAGCTCTGGGACATCATTTGAATTTTTTTTTTTTTGAAAAGGATCACCGGCGTTTTGATATTTATTTCAAGTTTTAAATCGATTGGATATGTGGTTGGATCACAATAAATTGACTCTAACTATAAATCAGTGAAGTTAATAAAAAGTATGTAAACTTTACCTTAGGGAGAAGGACTCAATAAAAACTTCTAGAAATTTTTATTGAGTCCTTCTCCCTAAGATAAAGTTTACATATATTTGAAAAATGGACACGAACAGTGATTTAATAGTTAATAAAAAGCTTGTAAAAAACAACATTTCTTTACTTAGAAAGTCAACTTCACAAAAAATCATTCGAAATGGGCATATCGCAGCTGTACATCAACAAAGTTTGAGTCGAATTAAGATATGAATATTTCGGGCTTAAGAGCCGTGGTCTACTGGAATGGCATCTCCTTCTTCTTCCAGGCGTTTCGCTTGCAACTGCGACAAGCATCTTTAGTGGTGTGTTCGACGTGGTCGTAGTGTTCTTCTCGGTGTCCTGCTGTCTAGTGTTCTTCTCGGTGTCCTGCTGTCGACAGCAGGACACCGAGAAGAACACTACGACCACGTCGAACACACCACTGAAGATGCTTGCCGCAGTTGCAAGCGAAACGTCTGGAAGAAGAAAAAGATGCCATTCCAGTAGACCACGGCTCAGAAGCCCGAAAGATTCTTATCTTAATTCTATTAACGCCGGCCGTGAAAGCCTACATTCTTTTACAAAGTTTGAGTCCTTACCGTCAATTTGAGGTAGATGAGGCTGTTTCTCGAGCCATTCCCTCAACATTCTTACATCTTCGCGACTCAAATCGGGATTTTTCGAATATTCCTTTTCGGCTGAGATTTGAATAATAGACATTTCAACTAACTTTCTCTCAGTTTAACAACACAAAAACAGCACCAACAACAGTTAGAGATTAGACCGTACTGACGAGAGAGATCTGACAACTGGCGACTACACTTTCGTCGAACCAGACAGTATAATTACCATCAAACATAGTATCATTATTATCGTTTATTATATCTTTATATACATGCACAATACCCCACACATTAACCTTCAAACGTTGCGTGATGTTACAAAATAATGATCCACTAGTCCATTTTTTCGATCCAATGGAAAGAGACTGGTCGTTCGGTAATTTGCACCACTCGTCAATCCAGTGGCGAATTGGTCTATAGGGCTGCTATTTTATAATTATTACAAGCTATTATTTAACTTGCAATGTATGTTAGTTAGTTAGTGTGTTTGTTGGTTTGTGTGTTTGTTTTAGGTCAAATCTTGCAAGTCAATTTTGAACGACTTCCACGTATCCGATCGATTTGAAATTTTGTACACATAGGTATTCCCGATGACAACACATGAATAAATCGTTTTTAACTTCCCATTGGAAGTTATTGTAATGGGTCCGAAAATCGAAATCAAAAAGGAAAAAAAAATTTTATGTTTCAAGGTCACTACACTATTTTTACACTACTTTTAGAAAGATGTCTGTGTGTGTGTATGTGTGTGTTCGTATGTACGTACGTATGTACGTACGTACGTACGTACGTATGTATGTGTCCATTTCTTTCTAAGACGAAATCTCGAGAATGAAAAATGATATCGACTACGTTAGGGTGCCAATCGATGCGTATTAACGTAAATATGATCTGAAAGAAATTTTTTTAAAATCGGTTCAGCCGTTCTTTTTTCTTAACCAAATAACCTCCAAAAAAGTAGATTTTACACAATATCTCGCGAATAAAAAATTATATCGACTTCGTAAGGGTGTCAATCGAGGCGTGTTAACGTCATTTTGATCCGACATAAATTTTATAAAAATCAGTTCAGCCGTTTTTTTTTTTTTTAATTATTGTTAAAAATAAATAATAATTATGTTTTAATGATTAAAATGATTACATTTCTGTGTAATATCTAATTTAATTATTATTATTAAATATTTATCAAACTGGGAAGTTCGTCGTGTGGACCTCAAGGGTCGCACTTTAGTCCTAATAAACGACGCAACTCACGGCTTGTTTTACAATGAAGCTAGAAACTTGGACAGTTGGTTCCTTTTCTGACGTAAGCATCCACTAAGAAAGGATTTTTCGAAATTCAACCCCTCCGGGTGTCAAAGGGGGGTAAAATTTTTAAAGACTAAAATGAACAAAATAAATATTAGTAAAAAAAAACTTTTTAGAGACAAGCTTTTATAATGCACTACACTACTCGTAGTGTAAATTCACAAGAAGTCACAAGACGGACATAATACAAGGTATTTCTAATACTTCATAATAAGCAGTATTATCTTTAAAAACAGATGATTCGCGTATCCATTAAAGGGTTAAAAACAGTTCAGCGACGCAATAATCAAACACAATTCTTTAATTATTGTTAGACTACGACAATTTACATTGTCATTATTAAGTATCCATTGTTCGCATCATCTCAGTTACTATTATTGTGTGTTAATTCAATATATTATTAAAATGAAAATGGAAACGATGACTAATCATAAAATTTAATATTGTTTGTTTTCATCAAAATTCAATTGAACGCAGATGTAATTAAAATATCATTACATCACTCGCTTATTCAAATTCATTTGTTAAAAACACATTAAAAACGTAATTTCGCATATTCGTAATATCAACTAATAAAACATAAAAAATGAGAGGACAGTGTGGTCCAATGGTTAGCGTCGCGGCCACTAGATCAGACTGTCGTGGGTTCGAATCTCGCCTCCGCTCATGGATGTTTTCTGATGTCATTTAGTTTTAGGTGAGTTGTTATTTAATGTATTCAGGACACTAATGACCTAAGTCGTCGACGCGTCTATAATTCACAATAAATTAAAAATTAACGAGTTTAAAAAAGTAGAGTAAATGAGTATTAATGATGAAAAGCAACTATTGGCGTAAAATCTCAACGTCCGCCAATAGTGTATGTGCCATATACTATGTACAGCTGTTGGAGTCAATTTTTTCCGGTGAAAACTCACAAAAAGTCAGCAACATAAGAGATACAGAGGTGCGAGTGGTCGGAATCGATTCAGCGTGAGACGATCTCCAAGCGACTTAATCGCAAATTCGCGCGACAAAAAATAGCAAGTGTGCGCTGGCCCTAAGCGCTTTCTGGTACATTTGATATTAACCGTACTTATAGAAATTACAAAAACACACACAGAATTTCAACCGAAAAGATGAAGGCCTCAATCTCAGTAAAACCTGGACACCAGCACTCCGACATACAAAACCAATGACCAATCGTACAAGGACGGAATACGACCGAGTAGAGAACTGACCCCCACCACTACACACTAGCGCAGTTGACCAATTACAGAGAGACGGACTACGACCGAACAGAGAACACACTGGTATTACGCATAAAAGAAGGGAGGACACCAGTCACTGACACACTGACCTGTGAGCCGCCAAGAAGGACACTTCGACCGCTGCCACATCGCCTTTGAGAATGTCTACCGCAGTTGTAGACGAAACGTCAGGTAGAAATACCACCGGACCACGGCCTACAAGCCCGGAAACCATGAAGACTTGGAGAAATTAAACTGTTCATTAAATAAATACGTTTCAAAGTCAAAAATAAGATTTATTAAAAACCTTTTATAATATCAAACACATGTATTTCTGAATATAAAACTTTGATAAAATATTGAGTTTAAGAACCAAAAAGAGCAAACTTCACATCTAAGGCAGATCGTATACGGGCTACATTTTGCAGTAGGGCCTACCGTAAAAAATGCGGTCGCGTCTCGTAGAGCTGTGGTTCTCTACACAAATACTACCAATCGGCAGACACAGGCATTCGCTGTAGTCGAAACGGACATCTGCAGTCCGCTTGCGGTCGGTACCCTCCGAGTGGTCCCCACAGTAGTATTTGTATAGAAGAATCACAGCTCTCTGAGACACGGCCGACTGCCTAATGTGGCCAGTGTACCAGTCAGCCTTATAGGGTACGTGCAGTATGGAGCTGGGATTCTAGATGGTAGCGTAGATCATAGCGGGGCTTGCTTAAATTAATGCATTGTTATATATGCGAGCGTACACAACGAAGCAGTAAGTGTAGCAGGTATAAGCGCTGTTACAAGAGCTGCTAGATACATGAATGTATCTCACCATTCTTTCAGCGCGCTGACTACTACAATCAACGTGTGACAACTGTCAAATGGCCGTTACAAGTTTCGCAATGGATGTGACTAGTTTAATAAGTGAAATTTTGCCAGTTTTTATTTAATTTGTTAGTTTTTTCTAAGACGTATTTAAAAGTGTTAGGTTCCATACGTAAATATTCAAAAAACCGGTTTGGGTAAAATTTTTATTCTTGGTATAAATGATGAAATTCGCCATGTTTAGATCGTTTTCTATTCATAGGGTGGACATGATAGCTCCCACCCAAATTTGTATTTAAAATATACCACTTTGTAGCAGAAGAACACAAATATTCGTCTTCGCTATCTGACATTTCAAACGCGATTTAAGCTTGTATCAAAGCTTCGTTGTGCAAACCTATAAGCGCTTATAATTTCAGCCACCATCTACCATCTAGAATCCCAGCTGCGTACTACACGTATCTTTAGTCTCGCTTTTTTGGGTTCCTTTACATACAACACTTGTAAAATTGACAGTGCCCAAAGTGCTCTGGTCCACTGAAGTGCTTCAAATTATACCATGATCAAACTATTTATGTATATAAAAATATTTCGCAATTTTTAATTTGTTTTTTATAGTTTTTGCAATCAAAAAATTCACAAAACGTCTGTCAGACGTCAAAGTGTTAATATGTTATTTTTACTTATTACTCTTAATAAATATGTGGTCGTGGGATAAAAGGGCATTTCATATTGTAATAATATTGAACTTAATTATTTTTACCCTGTGACCACAGAAAACGTTTTTTTTTTAATTTTCAGTCTTTGGTATTTTATATTTTTTCAACATATTTCAACACAATTATGTAAATAATGCGTCATATTAGAAAAAAATTAAAACTTTTTAAAATTGAAACACACCTATGTTACAAATACATCAGATTCTGGTTAACTGGGACACTCAGGACTAAAATATTGGCCCAATTAAGTGGCTGCCTCGATTATACTACATTCCCGAAAAAACACGTAAAATAAAGATTTGACTCTGGCATCTGGTAGCATAAAATGAAAGTATAATAAAATATGGTTCTGCACACGCCTCCATCAGGTGAGCATAATTTTTAAAACATCGGTGCTAATCTCGAATAACAAAATCAATACTTTCAAATATCGATATTTCCCGAGTAAAATATTGGCTTTTGACACTTATATTTAAATTACTTATAATTTATTTAGTTTTGTAGAAATTAAGGAGCGATCCAATTAGCATCGTCATGATTAAACTGCATCTCAAACAAGCAAAGCAAAATTTTGGTTGTTTTCTTGATTTGTATTTTAAAATGTGTCTCTAATTAACAGTTGCCGCGATCAACAATCCAATTAACCCGAATCTACTGTATTGCGTCATTGAATTAAAAAAAAAAAAAACTGTACAAACTACAAACATTATAAAAATCATGGTAGTTATTGGGGTCCGTCAAATGAGCATCTGACATCTGGTGGCAGAAAATTGTACACAAACGAGGGAAAATTTTACATGCTAACAGTGCAAATTAATCATGAAATTGTTTATTACAAAAATAAAACAAGTAAAATAAACAAAAAGTTTATCGAAAATGGAATTCGCGACGTTTTCTAATATCATGGCAATAAACACTGTCAGTTATTGCCTTGTAAAACTTACTTTACAGAGAATTATTTTCTAATGAAATGTGGAAAAACTGTATTTATGAATTAAAAAAATATTTTATAGTAATAATAAGATGTACTTGTTATCATACTGCACTAGAATAGTTGAATCCCTGATGATTGACAAATTTATAGGATTAACTTCGTATACAAATATTTTGAGGTTAGTAACTTAACTACTTATTACAATATAACTTATTATGCTGCAGTTATGTGTTTACATTATTCCCAGCCTTAAAAGCGCATTGAACGCGGATGATTAATTTCGTGGAGATTTTCTTTTAATTTTGATGTTTTTAAGCAATATGTCGTAAAGATTACTACTTTTGACAGTTCATTTTGCATGCATTTTTCTCGTTATATTTCCGACATTTGATAATATGCCCGGCTTTGAGAATCCGTTCTCCTTCAACAAAATTCCTTTGTTTAGGACTCGTACCGGCCCAATCACAAATTGCACTTATATTTATCATTTCTTATCACTTTGAAAATCATAAAATTACACGCAAAAGTATACGCCGTATATGAAATTTCCCTCCCTCTGCGCCATGTTTTTTAATCTCCACCTATCTGACGGATCCCAATAGTCTAGCATGTTTTTTAAAATGTGTCTCTTAATAAACAGTTGCCGCGATCAACAATCCAATTAACCCGAATCTACCGTATTGCGTCACTGAATAAAAAAAAAAAAACTGTACAAACATAAAAATCATGGCACTGTTATAGTCTAGCAAGAGCATTTGTGTAAAGAATTATTAGTAGGCATAAAAGGATATGGTAGTAGTTCTTTAATTGAGGTTACGAGAACCTGTCCTAAAGTTGGTCGCGTTAAGTAAATCGATACATCTATCCCGAACTCGCATATAAATTGCCTACAAGCACCGCAGGGCGATGTCCATTCATCGATCAAATTTCCTATAACTGCGATAGAACTGAACTCGCGTTTTCCTTCGCTTACGGCTTTCACAATCGCAGTTCTCTCGGCGCATATACCTAACGAATACGCAGCGTTTTCTACATTGCAGCCACAGTAAATGGTGTTGTCTTTACAACGAACTGCCGCGCCAACGGGGAACTTACTGTACGGCGAATATGACAACTCAGCCGCTTTGACAGCTTTTTTTATCAAGTCCTGGGTATTGTTATCTATAAATATTTAAGGTTATGAATTTTAAAGAAAAAAATAAATTGATGCATTTGTAACGACAAAAACGTACCTAAATCCGCAAATTCTACGACATTATTAGTGTGTTCAGTTTTTAATTTTTTCGACATTTTAAAATTTTTTCTTGACTCCGACCTTTTTGACACTACCCACTTTATGTCAGTTTGCGATTTTTATTTTGACAAATTCTCCGTTCATCTCATTTTAGAAACAAACCAATAAAAATGGGCCGTATTAATTTGTAGAGCGAGCTTTTAAAAGAAATATATTCTTTTTTAATTAAAAATACAATCACTGAAACGATCGATTTTACAATATCGTTTTTTTGTTAAAATTTAAAATGGCAAATTCTCGACTTTTAGGTTACAAATAACGCTATTTGAGATGTTCGTTCGGAGAGAAGTTCCCTAAGACACCGGTAACCTTTCGTTTTTAAATATAGAAAAAAAACAAGGTAACTATCTGATAAAACTATAATATTTCAAAACATTTATTTAATCATTTTTTGTTGAAATTTAAAATAGCAAATTCAAAAATACTTTTAGGTTAGAAATAACGTCCTCCTACTGTGAGATTTTCCCTGAGAGATGCCGAGAGGCGGCAATCTTTAACAGAATTCTTTAAAAACTAAATAAAAGAAACCAAGTTTCATAACTACGAGGTGTAATTACAATATTTTTTAAAGTTCTAGGTTAATTCTAATCAATTATATCCAAATAAACTCAATTATGAGGCGCGAATTATTACAGTTAACGCTGGCTATCTTGAAGCCTCATGTTCTACAACATCCATTTGCCGTATCCAGGATTAAAAGCAGAATTCTCGATGCAAATTTTAAAGTAGTCCGATCCAAACGGTTCACATTCGACAACGCTTTAGCGGAAAGGTTTTACGAAGAACACAGAAATAAGTTTTTTTACAACCGCCTGATAACTTTTATATGCAGGTAAACTGAACATAAATTCGAGTACAGGTTGTTCCCGACTTTACGACTTCGTTCCTAGCGCGCGCTCATAAAACTAACTTTAATAAGCCATTTTCCTGAGAGTAGTTCCTTCAATTATCCGCGAGAAGCAGCACTTGTGGTAGGTACAAACATTATTTATTCCCCATTAGTGTCGTGTCATTTTAGTGGTATAACTTGATTATTAAATTAATCAAATAATTAAGTTATACCACTAAAATGACACGACACTAATGGGGAATAAATAATGTTTGTACCTACCACAAGTGCTGCCTCTCGTGGATAATTGAAGGAACTACTCTCAGGAATATGGCTCATTATTGTGAGTCAGTGAAATGCCCTCATCCGCCTAAATAAACGAACTTCCAAAACGTCTATCGGCAACACAGAACTCTTCGGACACAGCTGCGTGTTTGTTGGTCAAATTCTCGGACTCACTGATTCATTGGTTCTAGTAATTTTAGGCTTCTAGAGCTGCTAAGTGCTAGAAGCCCAGAATCGCTAAAACCAGGTTCAACCAGTCCGAATAGTTCGAAAATTTGACAAGCAAACACGCAGTTGTGACCGAAGAGTTCAGTGTTGCCGACATGCTGTATAGTTACGCGCGTGGTTTAAATTGCCATATTTATTAATGTTGAGTATTTATGGCAGTTAATGTTAATATTTTCGATTTCGTTAATATATAACAAGAAAAGAACACGTAAAGCGGCAACTGCCTGTGATAGTCCCTATATTATTAACCGAGCAAATCTTGTATATATGTACCTATATAAATATTTTCTCGAAAACGGTTCTAACGATTTTGATCAAATTTACCGAAAAGGGGTTTCGGGGGGCAAAAAATCGATCTAGCTAGATCTCATCCCTGGAAAAATTCGTTTTCTTATCGATTTTATCATTTTAAAAAACAGTTTTTTAACGTTATAAAACAGTGTCGTATGGTGAGTAGGCTTTGGAAAAAACAAACTATTTTCATTATTTATGTCAAATTACTCTGAAAGTCAATCTTTAACTTATTAAAATAATCAGTAATTATTTGAAAAGTAAAAAAATAACAACAATAAAATCTAAACATAATTATACTTACATAATTATGTTTAGATTTTATTGTTGTTATTTTTTTAACTAATATTTAAATAGGTATATTACTTTTATATTAACTATATAAAATATGTAGGTACATACGTTATTTAGTATGACATATAATAATATTATCTACTTATAGGTATGTAATTTTTTTTCTTAAAACTAACGATTTTGATGAAATGGGAACTTTAAGTACTATTTATTTTGAACTCATCCAGGAAAAGCTCGGTCATCCAGATATTTTGATATAATAATGGTAACGGTTTTATTCGATTCATTACAGTGGACCTGCAGAGGCATACATTCTGGCTTCCCAGAATGCAATAGCAGAATGGCGTGCTTTGATGGGACCAACAAAAGTATACAAAGCTCAGTACACTGATCCCGATTCGATTCGAGGAACTTTTGGAATTTCCGATACAAGAAATGCAGCGCACGGATCTGGTATTACTTAGTTTAGTGATTCTCAAACCTCAGATCGCGACCCAATCTAAACGGCTTCCATATTTAATTTAAGAATGCGATGTTAAGAAATTTCATATACTTTAAAATTATATACCACGCATTGTCCATTTACTCAATGTGCGGTGAGTGAAGTCCACAAAGAGAGCAAAAATATATCTGTATCTCTTTTGACGAAGTTATTCCGCATTTATTCCGATGATGTCATTGGTCGATGTACGGACGTTCCATCTGAACAAAATGTTGAAATAAAGATATCTTTCATTTCGAACAAAATGTAAACAAAACGCTTGACAGCTGTTGTCATTATAACGTAACCTAGTTTAATTTTGTTAAAAACAGTGCAGACGCAGAACAAACTATCATGATATCACTATCAACTGAAGTATAAACAACACTTGAAACGTAATATAATATAAAGACAAAGAAATATGTCATGGATGCCATTGACGTAAAACCTCAGTGCCCCAGTGGTCAAAAGTATACCTGCTCTCTTTTGAAAATTCTGTCTTTGTCTATGGAAGTAGCCAATCAGGTACCTGCCAGCTGAGCTCCCATAAAAAAAGACAGAAATATATACCCGCACGTATGTTGGCTTCACGATTTTTGATCTATCAGCAGTATAGGGTAATATGTATATGAGAAATTTAAATTCGCCAGTTTTTTACTACGCCATCTGCTCGCGCTCTTTGGCTGGTTGAATAAGGTACTAAATTTCAGTATACTTTCGGTTCGGTAAGAAAATTGTATCAAGGGTCGCTATCGGAACAATTGAGGAAACACTGACTTGTTTCAGCAATACAATAATCTCTCAGTTGTCGAACGTCTATAATTTACAATCAATACAATAATATGTATTTTAGACTCTCCGGAATCTGTGAAAAGAGAAATTAGAATATTGTATCCAGATTTTTCAATCGATCAATGGTATGAATTTGAAGAACCGATTTTTGCAGCGGGACGAATAAAATATTTAGCTGATAAATTTATTCATGTGATTATAGATAAAGGAAATAATTTAGAAAATACTAACAATAATTACTTAGTAAATAATTGATAAAATAATGTACTAGCATCGTTTTTAAATTTATGTATAATAATTTATTGTTATGCTGTTCTTCCTGTAGACCATTTGTTGGTGGCATAAAAATATAATTTATTGTTTTGAGACTCATTTGTTTTAAAGTAAGCGGCAACCAAAAAATCCTCTAGGTTAAGGCACAATTAGGTATTTAAATTTTAAAAAAATTATTAATTTTTTCTAATAACTTAACATAAATAAATGAAAAACGAAAAGAAAATTTTTTTTAAAGTCATAGATAAATTACTTAAAATTAATTAAAATGTATAAAAATTTAAAAAATATCACATGACTTCAAAACGCGCCAGGAATGTTTGTGACGCTCGTTTTAACATACTGTCACTACTCGTCAGTAATATACCTCTCATTACACTAGAAATACAATACAGATTGTATCAAATTAAACCTGTGCATAGGGCATTCTGTGTGTAAGACAGAGATTGGTACATAAAGCAATAAGTAAGAATGAGATAAATGATCGCTAATAGGATGTTACGTGGTTACTGTAAATTAAACTGATAAAAGATTTACATTTTTACAGTATAGAAGGAGCGAAAAAACAAAGATGACGCTATTAGGTTGTATGAATATTATTTATTTACAGTAACTACGTAACATTCTGTTAGCGATCATTTATCTCATTCTTACTTACTGCTTTATGTATCGATCTCTGTCTTACACACAGAATGCCCTATGCACAGGTTTAATTTGATACAATCTGTATACTATTACACACAAATATTTCTTTGCCACCTTGACAAAATATCACAACTACCGTACTTGACGTTTTTTTAATTTAGATATTGGATATTCTGAAATAAACGTACCTATAAACTTAACAATAATCTTTAAGGTTAGCAAAACGTAGTTTATTGTAATGAAATAAGTACACAACATGACGTGCCGTCAAAAAGGACAAAATTGGAAATGTTAACATTTTAATGGAGTGCGAGTGCACAATGGTTTGACGATTATTTATCCATTTTAACGTACACTTTGGGTCTGGAAAAAACTTTGATGCCTTCTTCAATTTTAGCGAGTTGTTTCTCGATTTCCATTTTGCGACTCTGAGTACGCAACGTGTCACTTCTAACGGGCAATATGTTCAGTTCCGAAATGAAATCCGCATAGCTCTGCCTCAGCATGCGAAGCGTTTCTTTGCGCTCCGCATCAGGAATCGCTACGTGGCCCGGAGGACAGTCTTTATCCTCTTTGGTGTCTTTTTCTTTTTGTTGCGTTTCCTGTTGTCGATCCTTAAGGTATTTTGGGACGACTCCTCTCTGATAATCTAAGAAATAATTAATCAATACTGACTAAATAGAAAGAAAATGCAGCCAATAAGCAACTACTCAATACAGGGGATTAACTTGTGCTATTTGCAAAGTAGCATGACAAATTTGATTATTTTTTTTAATATCAATGTTAAAAACTCATTTCTTATTTAAAAACTCATTTCTTATTGTGTTTTAAAGACCACTAACAGCTAAGGTTATTTGGGCCTAGCACCAATTTATATATTCAATTCATTTTTTCTTTTAATAATAAATTGAAAATCCAATTGACACTTTTACCAACTCTCGGGCTAGAACCCGGGAACTGGGGACTTGTAATAGAGGAACCATAGCAACGCCATGTAAACAACAGCATTGCTACACTCTCGGCTATTCTCAAGCCCTAAAACTAATAGTCCAGCGTATGAAGGGCTTTAAAATTTAAAAACTCGGGTCGCAGTGCCAAACCCTGCCGACAATATAGTGTATTTGCTAATACAGGCCTTGTAGCTTTAATGCGTGAACTTAGGTTTGTTTTTGGACAAAATAAAAAATTTTACCCCTTAATACATCCCTTAAAATAATATTTTTTTTCCTAATTTCAATATTATTATCAATGCAACCTCTGTAACAAATTAAATACACCCTTCAGTAAGTAAATCACTATCCGCAAACTAGTGTTTTCATAAAATTTGTAAGTCCGGTCCTGTCAGGCCGATTTTATTAAAATTTTAGCAGCACATTTCGATCTTTACTAAAAGGTTAAATTTCAATTTTGAAACAATTCTGAAATTTTTTTCGGTATTTTCGGGCCCAAAAACTTTTTTCAACCCCTAAAAACAACCCTTAAAATAGTCCGATTGGGCCCATTTTAAATAGGTTCCGTGCGGTGATGGATATAAATATATATATACATTATTATATATAAACATTTCCAAAAATGGTGCCAAATTGTTCAGGAGGCTATGAAACGTCGAGAAATTTTGGTCCGACCCCTAGGTCCCGCCATCCGACCGACGCCAATAGTGTATGTGCCATATGGCAAATACACTAATAAGGCACACACTAGGTGCGTTTGGTATCAAGGTGTAGTGTAGTGTAGTGTAGATAATTTTTCACTGAAAAGTGTAAAAAGTTCACCAAAAGTGTAAACTAAATGTACACTTGTAACAAACGGGCTAGTGTACATTCTGAGTAGATTGTACATGCGCATTACAAAATAAATTAATGACAGATTGGCTGAGTTCATTATTTCTAGTTTTTACAGTTTTTTTTGGTCGTAAAAATGTTAAACTCACTGCCATATTTATCTTGTACCATTACATTTTGAAGCTCATTCATTTTTAAGAGACAAAAAATGTAAAAAATTGAGTACGAAAAAAGTATCAAATCTGTCAAAGCGATTGTCAATTCAGACATATATCACGTGACCTACACTACACTACGTGCACCTGCTCAAAAGTCAGGACTGATAGTTGTTACACTTTTAGTCCCACACTGAAATAACAAACAGATCAGTTATTTTACACTTTTGTATAACAAACGTAATAGTGTCAAAAGTGCTTACACTTTTTACACTACACCTTGATACCAAACGCACCTAATATATGGAAGCACGAGTGAAATCAATTATTCTACATCTCCTGTATTAGTGTTTTTACGATAGTTGTTTTTTTAAGGCTATACCTGGTGGCGGTTTCATTGGATCAGTATTAACTATTAACCGCTGCTGTTTTGTTTTGCTGTCCACACTCGAACTTTTAGATGGATTTAAATTTATTTTAACCGTTTCCAAACTCTGAGATAACCGTTTGACTTCTTGACCCACTTTGTTTACGGAATTAGAATCTCCCATCTCAGTCGGAGAAGGTTTTTTTGATCTAGACTGATTTCTTAAACTTAAAACAAAAATATATATAACAATGCCTTTTCTGTTTTAAAATATTTTCATTTCTTTTCTAAAAATCGCTTACTTAGTTAATTTTTTATTGTCGTCGATAGCACTTTCCGTTTGGATTCCCTGATCACGGAACACTCCTTTATCGTTCGATGCTACGCTACTTGTCGACTCAATTGTTCTTTTCCTACCTGAATCTTGACCGCTGACTGATTGTTTTGATTTCTTCTTGTTTTGAAAATAAAAACTTCCAGACTTCGGACTGTTCTGATATTTATCGTTACTTCCAGAGGGGCTTTTAAGATTATCTTGCATTGTTTTTAGGACACGCATATTTTCTAATATAAAATTTCGTCGATGCTGCTGCTCTCCTAATAACGATGTATAAAATTTAAAAATAATATAATAGCATTCTCAAACGGGTTTCTATTATAGGTACAGCCAAATTTAAAAATAATTTTAAAGAAAAATATCGGTCAAATTTCCAAGAACTCAGTTTGTATTGTCTTTTTTTGGAAAAATGACATTTTAAAATAGTTTAAATTTTGTATTGATTTGTACAAACTGCAGATCGAATAATTTTACGACAGCTTGGAATATAAATAGAAAAATAAAAAAGATCATATAACCAGCATAAGCCATTTGACTTTTACACTAATTTGGGTAATTTTATAAACACAAAAAGATCCGACATGTCCTGTAAACGTTAATTAAATTCGGTTAATATAAAAAAATTACTATTACTAACTTGGGTCTGGAAAAACTCCTCGTAACGTATTCATATTGGAAATTTTTTTTTTACACAAAATAAATCACAACGAATATTCTATAATCCCAAATAAATGCGTGTAATTTTGGAATTTAGCAATATTTTTATAATTCCTTTTGAAAAATGTAAATAGAATGGAATTTAACAAGTTTTTGTTTAAATGTAAACAAACCTGAAGTTTAACCATACCAACTTTTAATAATTTTCTTTTAGATCGAAAAAAATATTTGATGACAGGTTTTCGAAACATAAAATTATAGCATAAAAAAATAACATTATTTTTTGTGTTTTCCTTTTTTTACGAAAAAATTGTTAATGACTTCTAAAAGAACATTTTAAAATTTATTGAAACGTCAAAAAACAAAAAAAAACAGATGAATAACCGAACTGAAGTTTGCCGTGAACAATTTGAAAAGAAGCGTTGTTTTTATATTCAAAGAAGACTTCAAAAAGGAAATTCTGTTTAAAGTGGTTTACTAGTGTTTTTATATAAAAAGAAAATGAATACATCAATTAGTAATATAAGTATTTTAGATGATTCAAAAATAGAATCTTTTTCGAAAGAAGAACTTTCCGCCGAATACATTAACCTTAAAACACAGTATGCTAAATTAATGCAAAATTATGATAAAATTAAGCAAGAAAACTACGAAACTAAAAGAGCTTATAACATTGAAAAACAGTTAAAATGTGATCTAATATCAGAAATAGATTCCTTGCAAACTGAAAACGAAGAACTCCGAACTAAAATGAATATAATCGACACCGAAACGGTAAATTATAAGTCTCACGCACAACTAGAAATAGCTAATTTAAAGTCACTAAATGAATATAACGAGGAGATTATAACTGATTTAAATAATAAAATTCACGATTTGGAGACGAAAACACTGCCCAAAGAAACGGACAACATGAAACAAGAAATTGATAAATTGAATATGGAATTAGTATGTTTAAGCACCGAAAATGAGACCTTAAATGAATATATAATCGAATTAAAGAATTTATCAGAAACGGAACAAAATGAAAAGTCTGAATTAAGGCTTGCTTTATCGGTAAGTGCATAATGTATCGATGCTAATACAGTAATACCTCGATCAACGATACCCCGACTTACGCGAATTCAAAGTTACGCGGTTAATTACTTTCCTCTCTCGCTTCGCCCCTCACCCACACTCAATCCTCATTCAAATTGCGGGATCTTTGACAGTTTCACCCATCGCGTAACTTTGGGGGAAAACTTACAAAATTGTAACAACTGTCTTAATTCAATTTTCTTGCGGGGTTTTTCGGGTATACTTAGACAAGGAACCGATTTCCAGAATGTTTGTGTTTTCATCGGCCATCTTTTGAAAACGCCTAGACCGATTTTGATGATTATCAGTACACTATTTAACGAATTAAAGTACAAACACTTAAAATATAAGGTACTTTTTACTCGGGTACACTTGGGTTCTTGTCAAAACCGAGATTGATTCGAGCCAATGTGAAGTTTCTTTAAATGAACGCTTCTAACCTTTCCTATTCCGCACCTTGTTATGTATATTTTACGTTTTTTTTAGGAATTAACTGAGGAAAATCAAGAAATAAAAAGAAGCTTGGAAAACAAAAAAGAACAGTTGGTTGCTAGCGATGGTTTAAGACAAACAATGCAAGCGGAAATGGCCATGCTTCGATTGGAAATGGAAAGTATGAAGGGTGCACCACTCGAATCCGATAAAAAAGGAAATTCATTGTTCGCTGAGGTGGACGATAGGTACAATAAAATGGACGACTAATTAGAAATTTTGTATTTATGAAAGTGATTTGAAATTAAAAATGTACGAATTTTTTAGACGCCGTCAACTTCAAAAAGAACACTCGACAATGAAACTTAAATACATGGATATGAAAAGGAAGTTTGCATTAAAAAACGCGGAAATATCTAAACTGCAAGCTGAAAACGCGACATTATGTCATCAGTGGAAGGAATCGAAAGTCGATCAAATAGATTGTGACGTCATGATTAAGAGTGCTTATGAGTATGTTCCATTTTTAACCGACAAACATACGCTTATGACCTCTCTTATCGAGCGTCTATAATTTACAATATTAATCAACTTAAAACCAGTCATCAATTCAACGTGCATGTTTATATTACCTTAGGAAATTTTGGACTGATGGAAAGTAAACTGTTCCTTGAATTGAGTCTACAATATATATATTTTTATTTTCAAAAAAAAAAACAAGCCGTGAGGTGGGTCGTTTATTAGGACTAAAGTGCGACCCTTGAGGTCCACACGACGAACTTCCCAGTTTGATAAATATTTAATAATAACAAGCCGTGAGGTGGGTCGTTTATTAGGACTAAAGTGCGACCCTTGAGGTCCACACGACGAACTTCCCAGTTTGATAAATATTTAATAACAATAATTAAATTAGATTAGACAGAAAAGTAATCATTTTAATCATTAAAACATAATTATTATTTATTTTTAACAATAATTAAAAAAAAAAAAAACGGCTGAACCGATTTTTATAAAATTTATGTCGGATCAAAATGACGTTAACACGCCTCGATTGACACCCTTACGAAGTCGATATAATTTTTTTTTCGCGAGATATAGTGTAAAATCTACTTTTTTGGAGTCTATTTAGTTAAGAAAAAAGAACGGCTGAACCGATTTTGAAAAACTTTCTTTCAGATCATATTTACGTTATTACGCGTCGATTGGCACCCTAACGTAGTCGATATCATTTTTCATTCTCGAGATTTCGTCTTAGAAAGAAATGGACACACACGTATGTACGTACGTACATACGTACACACACACAGACATCTTTCTAAAAATAGTGTAGTGACCTTGAAACATAAAAATTTGTTATACATTTTGATTTCGATTTTCGGACCCATTACAATAACTTCCAATGGGAAGTTAAAAACAAACATTGAAATGATACGTAATTTTGTTTTCAGAACAAAAATAAATGATTTAGAAACTACCGTTAAGTTTCTCAAGGAACAACTTTCGAAGCCAAATGTTTCGGATCACTTAAAAGACAATGGGGACGACTTTACTACTTTGAAATTGATCGAAGAATACGCTGAACGATGCAGGTACATATTTAACTATATGCTTTTGTTTTTGGAAAGATGGCAGATAAATAGATATGCTTTGTTTGTTTTTTTTTTTCAGAAAAGACGTTTTGAAAGTACAGGAAAAATTAGATAGTGAGCACACAATAAAATTCTTAAAAACAGAAGCATTGCATGCAACTAAAAAGGAAGCAATAAAATGGAAAACCGAAGCAATGTCCTTAAAATCGGATTTAATGACATTGAAACTGCAAATGGAACAAATGAACAACGCAAACGGCGCAGTTGCTATCGAATCTGAAACTGTAAAAGATTTTGCAACGTTGCAAGACGCTTTGGAGAGTAAAGATTTTGAAAAAATATCACCGATACCTGAAAACGAGCACCTTAATAATGTAAATAGTACGTCGCCAGTTGTTTTTAGACCTAAATCGAAAGATATTGCTGAAAATGTACTAAAACCAATTTGTGTTTCAAAAGAAAATATTCCGGTTGAGAAATGCGTCAGTTTTGCAAAAAACACGGTTGAACCGACAGTGACTGATAGAACAAAATACAAAAAGGCTGGACGTAATATCGCAACGAATTATACCACACGGTTTATTCCGTCGTGCAAAAAGAAACCGACATAAATATTCATTTGCAATTATTTTTAATTTTAATCAGTAAATTTTCATTAATTTTAATGTACGGAAATATTGTATTATTTACTTAGTAAAATAAAAATTGATATTTTTTTAAAAATCGTTTTTTTTCGTAATACAAACTCCAAAATGAGATATCTACATGATAAATTAATGTAGGTTTGTTCCTACATACATAGTATTTTAAAGGTCGTCTGCTAGATGTAATCGCTATGATCAGGTAAAGGCCTGAACACATTAGCAGGGTGGCGGTGGCCTTTTTTGAGTAGGCCATACTATTGCGGTGACTTCGTACAGTTTTTAACTTTCTAGATAAATTTTGTAATTCTGTATGAATACAATAACGTTACTATACGTCGCGGTCAGCGGTTAAACTCAACAAGTTGTGTCTGACCGCCACCGCACCATAGAATGCTGCACCAGAACGCTCTTAACGCTGACAAGCAGCGACATATATGCGCGTGTCCATTTGTTTATAAGTGTTGCGTTCAACCGCCAGCGCGCAGACTTTAAGACAAGGTTAATGGGAGCGAAGCGCGCGAGGAAAAGGCTATATTAGTTATGAACGTATTAAACCTATTAATTAACAATTTAGGGGGGTAGCCCCCCAGGTCACTTCATCCGCCGCCAATTGACTCGGACATCTAAGCTGTAAATAATTCTCTCAGACATTCAGCGATGAAGACGCGATATGCTGGGTTGCAGAAAGCATTGTCAGGAACTCTGATTTGACAATGACTTTTGCTTGTGACCACACATATTTCTTCATAAGAAAAGTCTTGTAAAATTTTAAATCAATCTTGCTCGAAAAATAATTGATCGATTAAAATTTGAAACCATATTTTTGAAGTTATACTTCTTTTGGCGCGTTATAAAAAAATGATGAGAGTGAATTTTTATGATGCGCGCGCATCGCGTCACGAAAATTTAACACGATGAAGTTGCAGCATTAATGATTTCCATAGTTACCATATAAATAAATTCACTCCAGTCCTTTTATTATTTTAATATTTCAATAAATTATTTGCATGCATATTAAAAATTAGTTCTTAATCACGCCAAAGCAGTATAACTTCTAACGCGCGCACAAAGTACACGCATCCATTTTTTAACATTGGAAATGTTTATGTTCGTATATGGAGGCAGAGTTACGAGTTTTCGTTCAAGGCCAAAAGACAACGGTGTCGCGATCAAGTGAGGAGCAATCATGCAAAATTGAACAAGTGCAATTTTTTCGAAATGTGTTTTATATCATGTCTAGTTAATTGAGAGGTATTTGCGACGATCTGCGGTGTTATTTTTGAGCAAATGTTAATAAATACTGTAGAAAAATCCATTTATAAGTTAAGTAATCAAGCAAAAGTGAACGCGTATATAACAGAAGAATAATAGGGTTATTCCTGACAAAACTAAACAGTGCATTGATAAATATTGTGTGTATAATGAACAGTTAATTATGTTTCATATATGCTGTTATCATTTCCAATGTCCTCGATGGTTACAAGGATTGCGAAATCTGTGAATTTTTTAACTGTGTATACATGTATTTAACATAGTTTTTGCACAATTTCCACTTCGAAACAATATTTTTCTACGCGTTTTGATCAAAATTTAGCTTGAAAAGCGATTTTTTTCTATGTAGATCAATCATTTGTTTTTGTGCGAGTCCAATCTAATGTTCTGCATGACGGGAAGTTTCACGATATTAGACTGTTCCTGAATTTATAAAAACTAAGTAAATATAATCACAATCTAAGGTCATTCTCAATTCAGATTTTTTGACAATTTCTGTCGAAAACGACATTAACGCGAAATCGCAGGTAAAATGTATTTTCCATGCTATTTTCGAAATGTTTTTGATTGACTGCCGTTAAGTGAGTTACATAGTCTACAATAATACACTGGCAGTTGGCACCTACTGAGTACATAAAACAATGCAAACAAACCGGCATATGTTTTAAGTCTAACATTCACTTTCAAAATGAGCCGTCCAACTTGAAGACTTGCCAATCAAAATAATCTCACAGTCCCATTTCCTACTGCGTTAACAATTATTGCAAACGATTAAAAGATAACATTTTTTTTATTAAATATTATTCTGAACCCGCGACTTCGCTCCCGTGAACGTCAATTTTGCCCGCAAATTCGCTCGAATAAATGTCAATTTTGATGGAATAGTTCTAATACTTATCGAAATCCGCTGGGAATGTTTATAAGTTCTACCCTTTGAGGATGAAACTATTTCACGATAAATTTTTCCCTTATTCGAGTAAAATTTTCTACCACCAGATGTCATATGCCCTTTTGACAGATCCCAATAGGTAATAATTATTCTGATTTAGTTCTAACAGCTGACAGTCGGACAGTCCAGCCTGAAGAGTAGAACCTGACCAATAAACATTTATTGCTTGTTTGAGAATCCTGAATTTTGCCTATGCCTATTGCCTACCCGCTGGTAAAACACGTTCGTCGGATATCTAAATTTGATCACATCAGTTTAATACGAAATCTGTATTTGATGTTTTACGGTTTGCAAAACCAAACAAATCGATTAACGATCGCTGTTTATTTTTTCTGATGTCAAATTTAGATTTCATATCGACTATAATATCGAATGTGCGTAAATAACAGTGGCGTACTCGCTGGAAATTTTACCTTTTTTTTTTAAAGACCACCAACAGCTAAGGTTATTTGGGCCTAGCACCAATTCATATTTTCAATTCATTACTTTTTTTTATAATAAATTGAAAATCCAATTGACACTTTTACCAGCTCTCGGGCTAGAAGCCTAGAACCCGGGAACTGGGGACTTGTAATAGAGGAAGGAAATTTTACTATTGCAGGTGGCGTGTAACATAAGATCATAAATGCGATTATCGAGAGCTCTAGCCTGGAGACCCGAGATTAGGAATGTCTAATGATTAAATATTAGCCGTTGTATTTCTATATTAATAAATATTTTGACTGAAGTATTTGAGATTTTATTTTTTCATCATGTTGACGGAAATCCTAGACACGTCAGAATTCCGTCCGCAATCCGGACAGTGTTAGAACCCTAGACATGTCCTGAAAAATTCGGACGTATAACTCGAGAACCGATGGATCGATTTGAAAAATTCTTTCACTATTTAGAAGCCTAAATCTTGGCGAGTGACATAGGCTATATATTATAATTATTACGCTACGATAAGAGGGATGAGCAGAAAATGAAAATATCGATATGCATCCGGGAGAAGTCGGACTGGACAGTGAGTAACTAGTATGGCATGCTGCTGCGTTGTATGCTATTGTTTTTATTGAGCGATCGGCTTTTATTTCAAACAGATGTGTTTTGTTTTGTACATTAATATATCCACCATATGCGATGTCAACGAGACACGTGTGTTGGTTCAGTATAATCAATTAGGCGTACGATATTTATAGTTCAAATCGTTTAAAAACCTGACATTTACAAAATATTGAATAGCAGATCAAAAAGAATTATTTATTTTTATAAACATTGCACTGTTTACGTTTTCTCAGCGGTGTATTAATTTCGAATTTTAAGTCATTTTTTAAACCTTTTTTTTATCTCAAATAGTTGGCTATAATTAGCAAATTACTGTTAAGAAACAACAACTGCATTGATGCAATATTATACATTAAATAGATTTATACGGCTGTTTTGCAATTGAAAATTTTTATTGGATCTACATGAATAGCTCTCGCTATTACGATGATTCACATCTACATCTACAACCTAGCTATAATTAATAACACTCGCATGTAGTGGAAATCTATTGATACCTTTGCATAATATATGGAGAATGTTAGATAAGATTGGTAATAATGTCACGGGTGAGTAATGTAAGCTCATTCCACCGCGATAGTGGAAAGGTTCAGGTTAGAGTCCTGACTGTGACTATGGTTGTCAAAATGATTTTTTCCGATATTTGCAGAAATTATGTAATTGGCTGCTCTTCCAATAATATTATACGTTCAGCCATGCGCAAGTCCCAGAGAGAATATTGAGAACTATAAAGTTTCATCATTAATTGGGTACGGAACTCAAAAAATTGGGAGGGAGGGATACGTGTGTACACGTGCTATAAAATTACACATTCGATGCAAAATGATAACGTCAACTATATAATAGAAAATGTAGCGGAAGAAATAAGCGAAATATAACTTCATCATCATAATAACATCCATCTTATAACAGTATTTTTTCTTTCTTTTTAAATAACATAACTCCCGGGTGTTGCGCGTTTAATTATATAAATTAAAAAAAGGGTGTGGGTCTCGGGACCCCCGACAGATGTGAAACATCAAAGAAAACGTTATTGAACTCGGTGGTATTCTCTATGTAGTAGTATATATTTTTTCAAAAGCAGCAACTAACTGTTATGCTGACGTAATCCTATAGGTATACTGCACTGTAACACACGCGGTTGCGGCGTTTGAGCGTCTCTCTCTTCCCGTGCCCGAGCGCGCGGAAGCCGAGAGAGAGAGAGAGAGAGAGAGAGAGAGAGAGAGTGCCGCAGTGGTGGGGAGAACAGCAGCGAAGGAGCGGACCAGAAATGTCGTTGCATATTTCCCCTCACGCGGCTGTTCACTGCCCGACATAAGATGTTTCACATCAAAAAAAAGCAAAGTCCACCACTGTCGGAAATATTTCCCAAAATAACAGGATTCTTGGCCATTTAGGATAATCAATGTTTTTATTATTGAGCTATGAAATGTTAAAATTTCAACAAGTCTATAACTAATTAATATGTTTATTACATCGCTGAATCAGTAGTTGTTTAGCATTAGGTATACAGCGCGTTTGATTTCAACCAACATAAAATTCGATTTACATGTTAAATGTCTCCATTTGATTAACGTTGGATTCAATTTATATTATTTATAGCAGAAGTTACCCCCTGCAGATTGTATTTCTAGTGTCGTAATGGGGTTTATTATTGACGAGTAGTGACAGTATGTAAAAACGAGCGATAACGAGTTTTTACACTCACTCACGAATCATAATACCATCAGTCATCACACACGAGCAATATGGATAACATGTAATTTTTTGCCATACCCACTACAAAATACCTACTTTTCACTTCATTTTCAGTATTTTCAAAAAATGTTTACAGTTCATTTGCGTCGCCATCTTTACATTTACAGAAGGCCGTGCAGGTCGTGAGTATCTAATCGCAGACGGATAGAGCGAATAAACATAAGTTACTATGGCAACCGTTTACTTTCCGCACTAGTTATGTTATGAAAACACTTTCGGCATGCCTGCCTGATAAATGACCCAATACAGGCCGGTATACATGCATGTAAAGTAGCTATTTTGTAGTGGGTATGGCAAAAAATAAAAATTGAACCAACTGATGTGGTAGCCAGCGCCGCACAATGTCGGGTCTAAAATGATTCTAAGTGCGCACTGATCTCCATGGCAATAAGGTAACATTTTAGTTACTGGCCCGATAATGTGTGGCGCTGATTACCCGTTCAAAATGTAAATCAAATGGAAATATGAGTTATCCTACTATTTTCTTTAACTTGAATCAAATCAAATGGAGACATTTAACAATAACATGCAATGTCTTGGTTGAAATCAAACGCGCTGTATAATTTTTACGACTCCATTAAAGCGTTTCTGCCAACAGAGAAGGTAGCCGGTTCATTATGTGTACGGAGGGCCAGGGGTCCAGCCGACGCTGAAGTCTTTCAGACGCTGGGAGCATCAGTTCTCGGCAAACTTTTCGCGGACTAAGGCACAACATTATGTCGTGTGCTAATAAGACAGGTATTAAGATGCAATAAAGATGTATCTATTGTTGCCTCTGTATTGTAGATAATTACTATCTATTTATAATAAAATAATTTACGAATCGATCAAATGATTGCATTTGCGCGGTTAACAATAAAAGCATTGTTTTAAAATGATTCATAATTTAATTGTTTATACGCTATCAGAGTTGTACGTGGATACATTTTAATTAATTAATCTACTCAATTGATTAAAAATAAGTGAGCACTGTGGTTGGAATAAAAACAAAAATAAAGATAGTTACTTCTTACCACAACAGTTTTATTGATGGATGTACATTTCGAAAGCTATGCTTTCATCTTCAGCAAACACTTATAGATGTTTGCTGAAGATGAAAGCATAGTTTTCGAAATGTACATCCATCAATAAAACTGTTGTGGTAAGAAGTAACTATCTTTATTTTTGTTTTTACTCAATTGATTACTTACAAATAAAGCATGTAACGGGAAGTTTTGTTCAAACATCTAGATGTGCTTCTAGGGTTAATTCTAGGACCCAAATTAAATTTATCATGAACTTATTTAGTCCGAATATAAATTATTTCAAAGAAGATTATGACGTCTGTTGTCGAGCGTCTATAATTTACAATATCTATTTACTATCTAACACAGATACAAGTTCGAAACGATCAAAATTTTCTTCGGATGATTTTAAGAAAAAAGTTCATATAAACTATGGAGATACAGGGTGTTAAATATTGGGAAAAAACTGATTTTTTTTTATTTTCAACACCCTGTATCTTAGAAATAAAACGGTTTAAATGAACTTTTTTTCTTAAAATTATCCGAGGAAAAAGATCCTCAAGTATCGGAATCTTATTCTGAAACATCCTGTATAATCGCGGGACTGATTACAGGTGAGGTCTCTAATTTATTTATATGTATTTTATGTTTGTTTATCTTTACAAAATTATTCACTATGATTCAGAAAAAGATAAGCTGTTTACATTATAATTTTTAATGATTTATTAAAAAAATATAATCATTCCTTAACGCTATAATAGTAAACAAAGTGAACCGAAAGTACGTTCGATAATTCTTAAAAACCTAAAAACTGTAAGTAAAGTTTGCATTATTAATTATAAATACAGTTTGATCTAGAATTGCAGGAATTACCCGTATATTATTTAAGTCAATTTAAAATGTTTCTTCTAATACAACATTATTTTAAAAACTGATATTAATTATATAAAAAATAAAAGAAAACATTAATGAGCTAATAATAAAGTGGAAATCTTATGGATTTCAGTTGCAAACGAACTGATTCAGGTGGTTTAGAATTATTTTTGGAATTTCGTAAGTATTTATGTAGCACGCACCTATCATTTTAAAATATTAGAATGTTTTCTGTAAAATTTATAAATTTAAAAGTCTAAATTCCTATAAAAAATAACCACCATTCGTCAAAATAATTTTTTATATTAATCGCCCGAAAGTTACGCAAACTAAAAACACGCCAGTTCAGAGTGTTATATGCGATCGGTAATTATTTTTAACTGAATATAATACATATATAAAAAATTTAAATAGCTTTATACGGCTGTTTTGCAAATTCACTTACATGAATAACTCTCGCTACTACGATGATTCACATCTACAGCCTAGCTATGTAGTGGAAATCTATTGATTCATTTGCATATATGGAGAATGTTGGATTGGTAATCATGTCACGGTTGCGTAATTGTAAGCTCATTCCGCCGCGATAGTGGAAAGGTTCAGGTTAGAGTCCTGACTGTGACTATGGTTGTCAAAATGATTTTTTCCGATGTTTGCAGCAATCAATTATGTAATATAAAAAATTATTTCTATTGTGAACAAAAAGTTGTAATAGTTAAAATTTTAACATCGTACTTTATTTCAGAAGATACCGAAGGCATGGGACTTGTAGAAATTTTTGCCACTTTAGGCTCCATAGTTCTTTTAGTTCTAACAATGCCGTTCTCGCTATTCTTCTGTTTCAAGGTTTGTATATTTACTATTAACCACAATAAAGCACTAATGAGTTCACTTTCCCGTTTTTTGGTCCGCGGCTCCGTCCATGTGGACACAGAAGCGTCTTAAAAAAATTATTATATAGGCAGAGACCACAAGGCGTGATGCATTCAGAAAGAATCTGTTTTTTTGAGTGATTACGATTTTTAAGTTTTGAAGGAAAGTTAATTTCATTGTGCTATGTCCTTCGGGAACTACTGAATCGACCGAGATAAAATTCCCGGTCATAAATTACCTGCATGCAAAATTTCATTCAAATCCGTTGTGCCGTTAAGGCGTAATTCAAGTATTTTTTACTTGGATGCGCGCGCATACAGTGTTCACAAATACACGCGATCCGGTAACTAGACAATGCCGCAATAGTGCTGTCTATATCGTTTATTAGACCTCGCGCGGCGAAAGATGAAGCCACTGCGTCATAGTAACGTGAATGCATTGCGCCCGCCTTCTAGCTTGCTATTGGCTGTTTATTGTCATGAATAGCAGTTTGCCAAAATTGTGCCTAACGTCATAAAACCCAATGTGCAATTTTGTGTACACGGCACTGTCTGCGGGCAAGCAGGCGTTCACTAGCATATTATTGATGACGTGCCTGGCTTCATCTCTCACCGCTGGCACTCTACTGAATGCTGGGCTTAGGTGACAGAACACGTAATGCGTGCGCAACCAAATTTTTTCTCTCTTTAACTTGCAGAACAAGCAATAACGATCCCTCGCTCTTATTACGAAAGATAGGTTCATTGAGTAACAAATATACATAGAAAAAGTTTTTCACATTTATATTTTATTTATGATTAGAATAAGTATATATCTGTTTTCTGCGTTAGGTCGTACAAGAATATGAACGAGCTGTTATATTCAGACTGGGTCGACTTAGAACCGGAGGCGCTCGAGGGCCTGGAATATTTTTCGTTTTGCCTTGCATGGATACCTATTGTAAAGTCGATATGAGAACGGTGTCGTTCGATGTACCTCCGCAAGAGGTAACCAAACATACATCACACTTTTCTGATAGTACAGGTGTCTGTGGTTTACATAAATTATAGCAGCACGTTACATATAATATACAATACTTATACAGCCAAAAAAAAAATCGACTGATGACCAGTCCTATACTTCCCATCTAGTAAATATTTGCAAAAAATAAACACTCTTTTTTTATTCTTTGAAAAAAAGCATGGCCCTCTTTTTTGTTTGGTGATCTACTGATGGCTAGCTTAATATAGCAAAAATCATGTTTACCTTGATTTACGTACAATTTTTATTTTTTTTAGTAAAATATTTTTTTTCTCGAAAACTGTACATTTTAGAGAAAAAAAATATTTACATTTTTTTCATGTTATAACATCTAGAATTCATTTATATTTTTTTTACCTATGTTAATACGTGACATTGAGAACGTTTTTTTTAATATCTCAGGATCCACTGAACCGATTTGACTCAAAATCTAATCAGATCTAAGTTAAAGGCTGATAAACATAATAGAATAATCGGCATGGCCGTATGTTGTTCCGTTTTTACGATATCGAAGGCGAAAAATTGACCACATACACACACACATACAGATATCAGTCAGAAAATGATCTTAAACGATTGCTAGGGTCTCAAAACGTGAAGATCTGTTAAAATCTCGAAATATTTTTTTCGGACTAAATTCATTACTTCCCTACCATAGTAGAGGTGGGAAGTAAAAAGTCAGTAAGTTCTAGATAATTCAAAAAATGTATCTAAAATATAGCTGGTAAGGATACCCTAAACAAAAATTATCAAAAATAAACTTACCAACTGTTTTCATTCAAAATGTCTGGGTGCTGAAGCTGGTACGGTGAACTCTCTAATTTCTGCAAAAAAATTCATAATATTAATTCTAGTTTATTATAATCAGAGTTTAATTTCACAATCGTTGCCTGTTACAAATTACAAATATGTAGAGATAACGCAGTTATATCTAAATGTAATGCGCAGGTACCTATACAACCAGAAAATAGTTCTTAAATGCGTAAACGCAAATAAAAAATATTACAGTTTTTAGGCACTCACTAAAGATTCCGTAACGGTAACAGTGGATGCTGTTGTATATTATTGCATCAAGGAACCCCTAAATGCTGTTGTAAAAATCGCTAATTACAGGTAAATTGTTTTCTATATACCTACATCAAAATTTAATATTGAATCATAATATTATAAGACAGATAAAGTATAATATAATCATTAAACGCTTACCATATTTATTTTTGAACGCCATTAACAATTTCGATGACACTATAATTAATATTCACTAAAGTATATACTTTAACCATAACACTGTTTTTCACGTCGGAATTATTACAAATTCAAAAGTCAATCTGTTTGGAACTGTCAAAAATGCAAACTGAAAACAGCGCTCAAATGCTTGAACTAAAAGTGTCAACTGAATTTTGGTAGTTGCGATTGATACACTAGCGACATCAGTTGAGATTTTATAGAACCAATTTAGCACTGTTCTTGTTTGAAGCTGAACTACTAATTGTTAAGATGCGATTAAAATTCGAAAAAATAAAATACTAAAATGAAAAAAATTTTCAAATTCAATTGTAACCGTTTATCGTCATTGAAATTTGTGTTTCCAGTCATTCGACAAGATTATTAGCCGCTACAACTTTACGCAACGTTTTAGGAACCAGAAATTTAGCTGAAATTTTATCAGACAGAGAATCGATTTCTCACGCAATGCAAACTTCTTTAGATGAAGCTACCGAGTCATGGGGTGTTAAAGTTGAACGTGTTGAAATGTAAGATTTATGTCTTTTGTGTCATTGAATTCATTATAAATAAACTCCCAGTCAAAATTAGCGCACCACTTGGTTTTTCTACTATATTTTTAGCGTTAAAGAAATCAATGAACACCAAAATATGGTTCCCATACATTGCAGGTAGCAAAATGTCTCTCCAGGTCTTCGTCATACACTTGCCCTGGTTTCACCAGAAAATAAAATGTTCTTCCAGTTCAATAATTCCTTCAATGATAAATACAGGGTGATTCATAATATGTGCGCAGGACTTCAGGATGTGATAGCTCGTTCAAAAATATGAAAAAAAGTTCCTATTAACATGGGTCCGCAAAAGCACCGTTTTCGAGATACAGGGTGTTAAAGTTGAAGAAAAAAATTCGTTTTTTGCTTATATCTGAAGAACGGTTTGAGGTACAAAGTTAAGCTGCCACACTCATTTTCTACCTTAAAATTGCTTTGTTTTTTTTACGAAAATTTTTTTTTTGTTATCAGTGGTGGAGATTTTGAAGGATTGAAGGGTATTTTTCCCCCTAACTTCTACGCCACTGGAAAAAAATTAATTTTGAAACGCGTTTTGGAACCGACGGGATATTCTACACAAAAAAGGTACTCTTGTCTTGAAGCGCTACAGTCAATCGTTTCCGAGAAAAAGAGCATTTTAGGATTAAAAACATGATTTTTTTTAAGCACCTACGTACTTGATTTTATAAGTTGACAAAATGTCAATAAAAAATTACACAAACAAAACAGACCACCTTCAAAATCTCCACTACTGGTAACAAAAAAAAAATTTTTCGTAAAAAAAAACAAAGCAATTTTAAGGTAGAAAATGTGTGCGGCAGCTTAACTTTGTACCTCAAACCGTTCTTCAGATATAAGCAAAAAACGAAATTTTTTTCTTCAACTTTAACATCCTGTATCTCGAAAACGGTGCTTTTGCGGACCCATGCTAATAGGAACTTTTTTTCATATTTTTGAACGAGCTATCACATCCTGAAGTCCTGCGCACATATTATGAATCACCCTGTATATAACAGAAAAACCGAGTCGTGTATTAATTTTAACCAGGAGTGTGTATCTACTGATTATGATGTAAAAAAGAGCAGACATTTAATTATTAACAAATGTATAATTTCGGTTGTAGTAAAGATGTTAGTTTGCCAACTCAGTTACAACGAGCAATGGCGGCTGAAGCAGAAGCAGCACGCGAGGCCAGAGCTAAAGTAATTGCCGCCGAAGGAGAAATGAAAGCGTCTCGTGCACTTAAAGAAGCGTCTGAAGTTATGCGTGATAGCCCCGGCGCTTTGCAGGTATATTAATTATTTATCAAAAATGTAGCTGATTTTCTTCAGAATCAAGAAATAATGACATTTTAATTACTTTTTTTGCAGCTGCGCTATTTGCAAACTTTGAACACAATATCGGCGGAGAAAAATTCAACGATAATTTTTCCGTTGCCAATGGATTTAATCTCACCATTTCTAAATGCTAATAATCGACATTGAAAATTAAAACAATTGAAACTAGACTGTATAGCCGTGATTCTCAACCTTTTTTGTTTGGAGGAACATTTGAAAATTTCGTAAAAACTCAGGGAACCCTGGCTGACACATATTAGTTTCGGCAGGGGTAAATTACAAAATAGACGTTTAATTCTAACTATTTAACCAAGCTTAGCTTTCAAGATATTGTAAATTATAGATGCTTGGCAACAGAGGTCATACGCGTCTTATTAACTTTCAGAACGCTTCATTGTAGGTAACGTTAAAACTTTAATTTCAATTCTTTTACTCAATCACAAAGTGAGAAAAAGTTCTTTTTTCGCAAGCTTTTGCAAATTTGCAACGTCGTGGCTTTTTAGGTGTTCGCGCAAATGTGTCGCACAGGTCCACTGGTTTGCGTCGGACCGGATGGCTCGCCGGAATCCAGAGTACGAAGCCAGTGGAAATGGAATACTGTCTATGCAATAAATAACCAGCGTATTTTTTATAATATTTATTTAGAAACAAAGATAAAAATAAAAGTGCCCTTTACAAAAAGAAAGACAGAATATGTACCTACATATATGTTAAATGAGATCGGAGTGTCTAAATAACAAAATAAATCCCTACTTTTACAAATTCATGTGGAATCCTGGTTGGAAATCACTGCTTTAGAGTCTAAACCAATATCTACGGCGACTGCTTGACAACATTAATAAAAGGACAATTGATAACCTTTTAAGTAAATGAACTGCATAATGCATACTAATTATAATATTTTCCCTTGTATAAATTATTAAAATAAACGTTTTTATAATTAACTTGCGAATCATTTATTGCAAAATAAAAATCTATGGTTTAAAAATTAATATAAAACAAGCTAAAGTTTCGCTAGCATCAAAGTCTAAGAATGCGGTGTGAAACTATATTTTTTGAAAACCCCCCTATTTCTGCCCCTGGGAACAAAATCGAAAATCTGGCTCCGTTAGATTTTGTTACACGCCCTATACTACAAGTGTTCCAAGTTTCAGCTTCCTATAGGTCTGGGACACCATGTATAGAGACCACTGAGGAAAAATCTATAGAGTACGCATACCATATACAACTGCTTATACAAAATGGAAGCCAGGTTTGACGTCAGAGGGCCCAACAAACATGACTGCAAAGCACGGGATGGATTGGGAATATTATTCTCTTCTTCTTATCCTCCTTCTCACATATAAAATGAGTGCCTAATTACAATGGCGACTCGCTTAACTTTTAAATGCTCCCTCTATAGCTTTAACCTCAGTGATAAAGACAGATTTGAATTTAGAAACGAAATTTACCAGCACATATTTTGGGAAACACAGAACCGAAGCGGTACTTCATCTTTTCATTGATATTTTAACATTGGAAATGTTTATGTTCGTATATGGGGGCAGAGTAACGAGTTTTCGTTCAAGGCCAAAAGACAACGGTGTCGCGATCAAGTGAGGAGCAATCATGCAAAATTGAACAAGTGCAATTTTTTCGAAATGTGTTTTATATCATGTCTAGTTAATTGAGAGGTATTTGCGACGATCTGCGGTGTTATTTTTGAGCAAATGTTAATAAATACTGTAGAAAAATCCATTTAAAAGTTAAGTAAACAAGCAAAAGTGAACGCGTATATATAACAAAAGAATAATAGGGTTATTCCTGACAAAACTAAAGTGCATTGATAAATGTTGTGTGTATAATAAACAGTTAATTATGTTTCATATATGCTGTTATCATTTCCAATGTCCTCGATGGTTGCAAGGATTGCGAAATCTGTGAATTTTTTATCACAAATCTGAGATGAGCGCTTTTGTCTTTTGGCCACAGATGTTATTATAACAACATTCAACAATTAAATGTCCAAAGTACAATATCTTCACCACAAATCACAAATCTATTATCCCTGTTTACATGTTTTATTTTGTATACAGCAAACCCTCTGTGAGTCAACAACCACGGTTACTAATTTCAAATTAACGATTTCCAGAACTGGGCTAAACGGACAGTAATTATATGCTTCGTAGTTTAAAACGCCGAGCCTATCCGAAAATTCCAGACGCTCGATATAGTACCTACATATTATGCACTCTCATTCGGAAACGAACAAATATTCATACTATGACCGCTGTTGGACTTGACAAATTGTGACAGATCTTGTGAAGTATATGCCGGATGCTAAGATGCGTTCTAAGGAAAGATAGGAAATATTTCTGACAGAGGACATGGTTCCTGGAATCATACATGTCCTGAAATACCCTAGTCTACTTCAGGATCAAGAGGGGAAGGGATAACGAGCACCGACTTATTCAGGAAGGTTAATAGAAAAATTCCAAAGAAATAAATTATAAAAATATACCTATATAATTTAGTTCAAGGCTTCCACAAAAGTGAAAAGGTTAACGAATGCCAACAGGATATTTTAGGTTAGCTGATGTCAATGTACAATTTTTTCGCATATTTATGAATTACGCAAATTATTAACAAACAATATCATTTACTGAATAATTTAAAAACATTGTTGAATTATTATCTTTGACTGGACCAACTTAACGAAATACCAAAAATGATTTTAGAGATTACATTCAAAGTACAAAGTACCTGACTCCATCCTTAAAGTTAAGAAGATACCAAAGTTATAGCTGTAAGCTCGGCTGAAGCTGAAAAAGTGATTTAGAATGGACATTATATCAACAGATATTTGGAACGCGCTGCTAGTCAAACACATTTCCTCATTTATAACAATTGCAGTACTCCTAGGAAAATTTTTGGCTGATTGGGATGCCACGCCATATGTTAGGTCCATTCTTCGCCAAGGTCATCGCTCAGCCGACAACACACAAATTCGTAAAAGAGCCATTCCTAATTATTCTCAAAATGAGTTGGCCATTTGGAGCCTTTTGTAGTTTGAATATTGATTATTTCAACAAAAATTACAATTTTCAAATTTTCTTTGCTTTGATAGAACTATGATTGTATGTTTTTTGTTCTAGTCTTTGAAGTTTGGAATGATTGAAATAAATAGGTGCAAATTGATTTTACAATATTTGTTTCAAATACCTTCTCTCTCCCTTAGACTTCTAAAATTTTAGCGAACCAGTAGATAAAAATTGATGGTAACGCCACTGCTCGATACACGTATAATCCATAATAATTACGGGGCTTCGATACTGAAAGAGTAGAGCTTTAAGTGCGTAAGTTTTTTGTATCTACCCAGTATCGGCTTTAGGTAAGGTGACCAGAATTTTAAAACTGCTCAGGAGGACACCACCTGGACACAACAAAAAACTACTTTTGCAATCTGTTTATTATCTAGATTCTAGACCTAATAATCTAAGACTGAAACACTCAGGAGTGGCGCCATCTAACAGTCCATATCCATATTCGTATTTGTTGTGTAATAATACCCATAGTACAAAATCACAAAAACATTTGTTGAAATCGTTAAAAAGTAGGACAAATGGGGTCGTTATGACGTTATCATTCGAAAGGAGGACACTATCACTGGAAAGGAGGACACTATCACTGGAAAGGAGGACACTATCACTGAGGAGGACAAATCTCACCAAAGGATGACTGTCCTCCTCAAAGGAGGACGTCTGGTCATCTTACTTTAGGACCGCTTTAGGGCAGGGGAAAAGAAGTTAGGCGCCAGACCCGAATGGGCCGCAGAAGGCTAAATTTTTTTAAATAGCTGATCAAAATTGATTGACAAAGTCAAAAGCTTACGACCCGGAAGTTGTTTTATCTTATCAATTCACATACCGCCATAATATAATGATTAGTTACTTGCGATCTACTAAATTTTTACAAAAAAGCTGTTCTGAAGAGTTTTATCGCTCCATGCATACCTCGTGTCACCGTCTACTGGTTGAGATATTGTAATTAATGACGGAATTCAAAGCAAATAGTTAAATGGGCAAAAAATAAAGTTTTTATTTGAAAAAATAGAAAGCATAATTAATGAAATTACTAGTTGAAGTGCATTAAAAGATATCTGTATAATAAGAAATGAAAAACATGCTATTGACAACTGCATTTTTGCAATTTACCTATTTAGCTTAGAACGTTACTGTCCCCTCCAAGATAGACGCATGAAGCGAATAAAAAATAAATAGGTCAATGCAAAATGTTCCAGTATGCATTTAGCATTATGCAAGTAATTCAAGAATTACAAGGCGCGACAGGTGCCATTTTCATATTCGGCAGCCATTTTTTAAGCATTAATACCGAGTATCAACTTAATCGAAGTATTTTTTCCTTAGATGCACCATCTTAGTGACTCCCCGTAAATTTAAATTATTATTTGACAGCCATTATTAAAACTAGGTACCATAATTAATTTTTAACTTCCCAATATATAGGGAAGTTATTGTAATGGGTCTAAAAGTAGAAAACAAAATTGTCCTTATATTTTTATATTTCAAGGTCCCTACAATATTTTACACTATTTTTGAAAAGAAGTATCAAGTATGTGTGTGTGTATGAATGTGCGTAGACATTTCTTTCTAGCACGGAATCTCGCGAATAAAAATGATATCGACTTCTTTAGGGTGCCAACTGCCAATCGAAGCGCATTAACGTCAATATGATCCGAATGAAATTTTATCAATATCGATCCAACCGTTTTTTGTTTAAACAAAAAAACTGCAAAAAAGTGGAATTTACACGAAATCTCGCGAATAAAAAATGATATTGACTTCGTTAGGATGCCAATCCAAAACACATTAACGTCAATATGATCCGAAAGAAATTTTATCAAAATAGAATTTCAATATACAATTCATCCCACGGCTTGTTTTTTGTATAGGTACTGATAGAATATAGTCTCCGTTTTTATTTTACGACTGGACATACGCTGTCTTCCAATTTCTATATCATTCCGTGCAACGGACAAGGACAGTCGAAACAAGTTCACGATTTATTAAGAAGAATCGAGTTTTTACAGTTTTAATTAGTTATAAATCTGTATAAAAAACTGTTTTGACATATTCTATTATACGAAATTTATCTAAAAATTGCTCCCCTTACGTTTAAAACAGGTTTCGAAAAGATCTGACTTTAATTGAGCGAACTACTATAAGCAAAAACAGTTTTTAATTTGCTCCCATCTGGGACTAAAATTCAAAAATTGGGTTACGTTAGGATCAAATAGATGTCAGAAGGAATCGACCAAAAAAAAGTTTTTTATTATCAGTTGTTCCGTTTGGCCTGTACCACTGATACAAAAAAGTGTAACTAATAGATTCACAGATGTAAAGATAAAGCTATTCGCTATTCGCGCCTAAAAAGTCGATATGTCATATAATAATAATAATAATATAAATAAGAATATTATTAATAATAATAATAATATCTACATTTCTTTATCTACAGAATATTTATAAAAGTTCTCGTTACTGGAAGAAAACAGTTATTTGGTAATTATTTTACTAGAATTATGGTCACTGTTTACAAAAATAATTTTAATACCGTCTAACACTCCATTTTGTCGAAAAGATATAGTGCTAATTAAAAAATTCTCTATTTTTATTTAAATAAATAATTTTTTCTTATTTATTAAAAAAAAGTTTTTATAATTGCGAGTGCGCAAAAAAATCAGTGCGTATAAAGCAAAGAATGAAATGCTATTTATTTAGTTGTCAGATTTCTAAAAACACTCCAAAATGTTACCATAATTTGGAAAGATTAAGTTAAGTTAAAAATTTAACAAATTTTTAGATTGTTAATATCAAGTTTCAATACAAAATTGTCATTCTTCGAGAACGGTTATGCAAATTTCGATAAAGAAATCAGTGTTTTTCAGTTGATTCTAATAAAAGTAAAAAGAGTTCAGTTATTTAAATAGACTTTTAACTTGTTAGATACAAAACAAAATATGTCAGCCAGTCAAATCAATTTAGCGGAAGAGGATGAAATATATATAACAGGAATGTCGGGTCGTTTCCCCGAATCAGATAATATAGAAGTATTTTATCAGAACCTGTTCCATAAGAAAGATCTTATAACAGCGGACACACGACGTTGGAATGTGAAACATCCAGATATACCGTCTCGTTGCGGAAAAATCAATCGACTCGATGAATTTGATGAAGGATACTTTGATGCATTTGATAATTTTCAAATAACCAATTTTGATTCTCAGTGCCGGATATTACTGGAAACGGTCTACGAAGCGATAATTGACGCAGGAATCAATCCAATAGAACTGAAAGGTTCTAAGACTGGTACTTTCGTAGGATCAACATATGCGGAATCTTGCTTTACTAATGATTTGTTTTGTGGAAAATCTTTTTTTGCCTCTACTATAAATTATTGGCTCGGAACGACAGGACCCTCTTGCGTTATGGATACGGCATGCTCTAGCAGTTTGACGGCATTAGAGGCTGCGTTCACAGCCATACGTCAAGGGCGTTGCGATTCGGCAATCGTGGCCGGAACTAATCTTTGTCTAGCACCCACCGTCACGCTACAGTTCGCTCGTTTGGGAGTACTGAGTGCAAATGGTATGTGCCGACCATTCGACGACGATGCATCAGGTTACGTAAGGGCAGAAGCCATTTCGGCTATTTTCCTTCAAAAAGAAAAAAATGCAAAACGAATCTATGCCAGATTAGTGTATTCAAAAAATAATAGCGACGGGTTTAAAAAACAAGGCATTACTTATCCATCTGGCGAAAAGCAATTCGAGCTGCTCGATACTTTCTACAAAGAATGTAATGTTGATCCGTTGTCTCTCGTGTTCCTCGAAGCGCACGGAACGGGAACGGTGGTCGGCGATCCGGTAGAACTCGGAGTTATCGATAAAGTATACAGCAAAACCCAAAAAGACCCGTTCTTAATCGGTTCAGTTAAAGGAAACCTGGGACACTGTGAATCTTCGTCCGGAATGTGTTCTCTGGTTAAAGTGTTGTTGAGTTATTCAAAAGGATATCTTCTACCCAACATCAATTACACCAAAGCGCGGAGCGAAGTAAAGTGTTTAGAGGAAGGCACAATAAAAGTGCTTACCGAGCCAACCAAATTCGAAGGCGGCTTGATCGGCATCAATAGTTTTGGTTTCGGAGGATCGAATAGTCATGCACTGCTCGAAGGTTACAAGAAGAAGAAAATAAACGGAGGATTTCCAAAAGACAACGTTCCCAGGCTAGTTTGTGTTTCCGGAAGGTAAATATTCAATATTGTGTAATTTATTGCAACAGTGTGTTATATTTTCACCGGTTTCATGGTGAATTTCCCAATAATTCTTTTCTCTTTGGATTCGACTATATTCACGTTTCCATCCATAATTACTTAGCAAATATTCCAATGAAAGCCATTTTCAAAATCATGCAAATTTCCTATTAATACAGTAAGCGCTGGACTTTAATCTCAATATTACAGAACTGAGGAAGCGGTCAACTTACTTTTAAACTATTTAGAGTCACACGAGGTAGATGTCGAATTTGTCAGACTACTTCACGATATATTCAAATCGGACATCCACAAGCACGAGTATCGAGGCTACGTTCTTCTGCAAAAAGGAGGACCCAAAGTTCTGAGCCGAAGTATTAAGCGATCAGATGGAAGTCAAAGACCGCTGTGTTTCGTGTTCAGCGGGTCGTCAATCTACCATTCGATCGACGCGTTGATGCAAATACCAGCATTCGAAGTGACAATAAAGAGATGTCAAAAAACTCTCGAATCGAAAGGTATCGATCTAAAAACTATTCTTGCCGATGACAACTACCAATCTCACATCGGCAGGATTCTGATTCAAATTGGTATGTTAAATATTTTGTCCGACATTGGTATTGTACCGGACTACGTCGCGGGGCAAAGCTGGCACGGGGAGTTGATTTGCGGCTACGTCGACGGATGTTTAACAATCGAGCAGACTCTTCTAGCCGCGTACTTTATAGAGCGAGCGCTGGGGACGACAGAAAAATTAAAAAGCAACGGGGAAATCCATAATATTCAGGTAACAAAACTTTTCATTTTGATTTAAAATTGGTTACTTTCGTTTTATTTTTGCTTTTATTTTAGATTAAACGTAACAATGAATCAGTATTTGAAAATGGCTTCGCAAGCAATCAAGAACTAAATTTAAATGATGTTAAGACTCCCTCTAAACATACAAATGGTAATAATGCTAGCTTTATTTAAAAGATACATTAAATTAGCCTGTGACATACGACGGACATCTGAGATCATTTTAGCACCTCGTTTATGGAAATCATACTGTTTAGTTTAGACGTTAGACTTTAGAGCGCTTCGAATTTAAACAATTTCTGACATAAAAAATCTTACCAACTTGCCGTAGTTGGGTAAAAAAATCAGATATAAATGATAACTTTGATAATGAAGTACCAATTACAAATACAAATATATATTCAAATAATGTTTTGAAATTTTCAAAAATATTGCAGTTCAACAATTATTAGAGAATCTTCGCTCAGTTCTGCCAAATTCTAAGCAACGAAATAAAAAATGGTTATCGCACATTCCAATTCGACACATCACAGCCGAGTATTTCGCGAACCTCTTAGACAAAACTGAAATTCCGCTTAAAGAGTTGTTGAAGAGAGTACCCTTGAACACACTGTGCATCGACGTGTCGCCAAAACATCTGCGCAAGATGTCAGTTGATACGCAGCACGAAATAATTTCTTTCATCAAAAAAGATGTCACCGAAAGTCTTCTCACAACTATAGGAAGGTACAAAATGTCTACTTTAAAAATAGATTTTAACCTATGTACCAAAAAATTGTAAATTACAGTCATAGCAGATCATCGCACAGTAGATCCGAGTCTAAACCTCTGTGAGCATTATTAGCTCGAGGCTGAACCTCGTTAATGCTATTAATCCCAATCTGAAGCACTATAAACTTTACTTATAAAAAAAACTCAAGAAGCAGTCACATCTGCCTACCGCCTCTTCTACCGATCGAAACTTCTTCTGCTCTGTTACGCAGTCCATTCTTTCTTTATCAATGATTAACTTATTTTGTTATCTTTTAGATTATACGAATACGGAATTACTCCCGAGTTGCACAAATTGTATTCGCACGTGAGCTTCCCAGTAAGCGTTAGCACGACATCAATATCGCCCCTTATTGGCTGGGATCATTCGACGAAATGGCCGGCGCACGATTATTACGATGATTTGCAACAAAGAAGAAAAAACGTATGAAAATTTACTTCCCGTTGACACAGAGTTTACATATGCCAGTATTCATGGCCACGTTATTGACGGTAAATGTGCATGGAACTTTAAATTTTACATACATCAGAAAGCATTAAATGGCACTGAATAGATTTAACGGCTCTAGTGCTACTTAGCGCCATGTGTACTTAACGATATTCAGCTCTATCGAGGTACACAGAAAAGATAGCGCCAAGTACAGCTGTAACTTTTCGATTTTCTCAACTTACTCCATATATATGTTTTAGGTCGTAGTCTCTTTCCAGCGACTGGATATTTAGTTGTAGTGTGGACCATGTTGTCAAACATAGAAAGAGATATGGTGGTTACGAAAGGAATTGTATTTAAAAACGTAAAATTTCTTAAGAGCGACAAACATAGCAGAAGACTTGAAGTTTTTAATAACTATTCAACCTGGAACCGGAAAATTCGAGGTTCGCATACTCACGTTAGCATCTAAGTATTGTAACATCGAGGATTTTCCGGACATTTTCCTTATGAAATACCGAATCAAAAACCCTTCACCGTTTTTGTCTCTAGTAAACTATTTTGAAGAGAAAACCACTAGCGAACTTTTCGATTCAGAATTTTACAATGAATATGTCTACAAAATCATCGACATTACTTTTAGTATATCCTGTCTAGATGAGACCGTCTTTGTATTTTAGGTGTGTGAGGGCAACGCACTGATCGTCACGGGAGAAATAACTAGGTACGGTGATGTCAGCGACGAAATGACTAAAGTGCCTCCATTGGATGAGAGCAAATACAAAATGGAGTTGAAACAGAGCGATGTATACAAAGAATTACACTTGAGGGGTTACAACTACAAGGACGTGTTCAGAAGCATCGAAGAGTGTGATGTTGATGGAACAGTTGGCAAAATCTGCTGGAACGATTGGATCAGCTTCATGGACAACATGCTACAGTTACTGATACTTCGAGAAGACAACAGAGGACTGTTCGTTCCGACCCGCATAAAGAAGATTGTCATCAATCCGGAGAAACACAGCGATTTTTTCGAAACAAAAGAAAAAAAAGGAGGTATGACAACAATGTGTTAACTGCTTTCCCAATAAATTATTTCTTTATCGTTTATCGTCAACGATTTTAATATTTAAAAAAAACTCGGGTCGCAGTGCCAAAACCCTGCCGACAATATAGTGTATTTGCTAATTCAGGCCTTGTGGCTTTATTATGTGCACTTAAGTTTGTTTTTGGACAAAATGAAAAATTTAACCCCTTAATACATCCCTTAAAATAATATTTTTTTTCCTAATTTCATTATTATTATCAATGCAACCTCTGTACCAAATTAAATACCACCCGTCAGCAAATAAATCACTATCCGTAAACTAGTGATTTCATAAACGGACTTTGTCTGTTTCGGTCTACTGTTTCGTTAGGGTTCCCGAATTTTGCTTTCAAACTATTACTTGAAGCGTATACACATATTTAATCCTACTTCTTTAAAAGCGGTTTTAACCCTCTGGTGAAGCGCGATTCAAATGGAATCGACACATATCTAGAAATTTCTGTTTCATTACGAAAAGTCGAGGAATTTTCCGAAGCCTTCTTAAAACTACGTTTTCTAATCATTTTACCTCTTAAATCTACATTCTACCCATTACACAAAGCTATGTCCGTAATTAAAGGGTCCCACTTTAATTAAGGACATAGCTTTGTGTAATGGTTATAATGTAGATTCCAATCGATAAAATGATACGAAATGTTACAATTACCACAAAACACCAAACCATAACAAACACTCTCGACGTACGTTTCGCCAACCAAGTTGGCATCATCAGGAGATGATTTGAGTTTTAATCATCTCCTGATGATGCCAACTTGGTTGGCGAAACGTGCGTCGAGAGTGTTTGTTATGGTTTGGTGTTTTGTGGTATTGTAACATTTCGTATCTTTACACCAAAGGTTCCACCATTTTTTATTGTTAAATAATTTATCGTCAACGATTTGAATATTTAGAATCAGAACCATCTCAAAAAAAAATTGAAATGAATTCACTTTTTAGGCTTTCTTGTAATGGAAAAAAAGTAATTGCCATTGTAGAGTTTTGAACCCGAATGCCCCCAGTTTCACGTTCGAAGCGTTACCGGTTACACTTGGGGTTGAATCTCCAACAGTGATAGCTACTTCATTACTTTCACTATAACAACCCTAAAGAATGATCGCATATTAATGTACTGTAACTTAACGTCTGCTTCTGATTATAATGAATTATATCAACAACCAATATTATTACCTATAATTATTATTTTTTTCATAAAGAACGTCTGAAAAATAAATTTAGTCGTTAAATTATATTTCGCCATAAATATTTAGATTACATTAGTAATTTATATATTTCAGAATATACGGGTAGAACCAAAACATTTATAACTGCACGGGTATACAAAAATTTAAATTTAATCCAGGCGGGAGGTGTCGAAATTCAAGGTCTCTACGCGACCGCCATTGCAAAGAGGAAGCACAATGGCCGATCCAGTTTTAGAAACCTACCAATTCGTACCGTACCGCACTGAAGATGTCGTTACGGTCAGTATTGTATAAGAACATTGTCCGAACTATTTTTAAAACATTAAAATTAAGACTTTTAAAAACATAATATTACTTAAAAAAAATTAGCAGCTCGTATAAAGGCGTATCCTACGATTTAAAAATATGAGCGAAATCACGTCACGCGCGAATCGTCTTGTGGCTGACTAGGGTTCGCTGCACTGATCATTTGTTTATTACTAAAACTGCAAAGTTCTTCTGTTTAAACAGAAAACAGAAGTTGTCCGTCTCTCGGTGCATTTAATACTGGAAAATGCAGCGAATCGCAGTTTCAAATGCGTGGAAGAAGACGACGGAGACATCGAGCCACTAGCACCGATTGTAAAATCAGCGCTGGGAGATTTGCCGTTGATCCAAGCTGATATAACTGTGCTGTCGCAGCGGACATTCGATTATGAATCAGTCAAAGTGGAGAACAAAAGCCTGTCGACCGAAACAGACTGTTCATTGGTTGTCGGATTTAACTGGCTACATGACCCCGAGGTAATTTTGGTTGAAGTGCTTCCTTTCAAATGGCAAAACAAAAAATTCCTAATACAGCTTAAACAATATGACTTCTATTTAATTCTACCACCTGCTAATATTCAATAATCCACAGAACCCTTAATTCCAGCAATTTCTAGATTAGGGTGACAGACGTATAATATTATGTCTTATAAAATTATTTTATTTTCAGAAACTTGACAATGCAAAAAAATCATTATCTAAAGGCGGTTTTATTTTAACACGCGAAAAAATTACAGCTTCAACAACAGAAGCGATAGAAAACTACGATATAGTTCTCGAACGAAATTGCGAAAATGAAAAATTTGTTTTGATTAAGCCCTCTAAAAAACCAAAACCATTTACAGTTTTAAAAATATCTGATAAAACGAGTGAACCTTTCGAATGGTTGGAAATTTTAAAAAATGAAATCAAAAACGAAATGCCATTACTGCTGTTCACTGAGAAGGAACCGTTATGCGGTATTCAAGGGCTGGTGAACTGCATTAGAAATGAGCCCGGCGGTGAAAAAGTTCACTGCGTATTCATCATCGACGAGAAGGCACCGCCGTTCGACTGTTCGGATCCATTTTACAAAAAGCAACTAGATCTAAACTTGGCCATGAACGTTTACAGGAACGGTGTGTGGGGCAGTTTCAGACATTTACAACTAGCCACGAGTGAAAATGTACCTACAAAACATGCGTTCGTCAATGTAGCTACGCGAGGCGACTTGTCGAGTTTACGATGGTTCCAAGGTCGTTTAAGCAACCAGACAACCGAACCTATTACGGAAGTTTATTACGCAGCCCTAAATTTCAGAGACGTGATGACGGCGACTGGAAAACTCGCTACCGAGGTAAAAAAATACCATCGATACTTAATATAAATAAAAGTATTTAAAGGTAGATACCAAGTTTTGCTAAATTTGGCTCAGCTGTTGTCGCGTGAAAATGGTACAAACAGACAGACAATACATCTCGAAGCAGATTTTCCCAGCAAGATTATCATACCTATAAATTGTCCAAAAACCTCGAAAAATATGCAAGAAAACGAAATTACAGATAAACCTCAATTCTATTTTATATATTAGGCTTGAATTAAGGACACCAACTTCTAGGGTTATCTAGCATCAATTATTCGTATTTTGCAGGTTGTGGCACACGATCGTTTCCAAGAAACAGTCCAAGGCATTGAGTTTTCAGGAAGGAACGCTTCGGGTCGTAGAATCATGGGCATGGTATCAGGAGGTGCTTTGGCGACCCAACTGCAGGAGGATCCATACTTGACTTGGGACGTTCCTGACGCCTGGACGCTCGAGGACGCCGCCACCGTGCCCATAGTTTACGGAACCGCACTTTACGCCCTCGTCTGTATTGGAGAGATGCATAAAGGACAGTCGGTGCTGATTCACGCCGGTTCCGGAGGCGTCGGCCAAGCAGCTATCAATGTGGCACTGCATTATGGATGCACCGTTTTCACCACAGTTGGTACTCCTGAGAAACGGAACTTCATCAAGGAACGATTTCCGCAGCTGAACGGTAGGTGTTTAAATTTTGTTAAAAACATCTCGAACGTAACTATCCAATCATAATTTTTTTAAAATTACGATTCAAAAGTTATTTTTCATTTTTACAAATGAAAAACACAAATGAGTTTGTTAAAGAATCAAAGAAAAAAAATACAATTTCTGATTAACAACTGAACGAAATAACAGTTGACAATGGTATTTGATCTGATGCCAGCACGATTTTAAGTTTATTTACCAATCACATATAATATAAATTTCAGACAGTCACATCGGGAATTCCCGTAACCTGTCGTTCGAACAAATGATTATGAAAGAAACAAATGGTCGCGGCGTAGATCTTGTTCTCAATTCGTTAGCGGAAGAAAAACTGCAGGCATCGGTGCGCTGCTTAGCACCGAACGGTCGTTTCTTGGAGATTGGAAAATTCGATTTGGCGAACGATAACACTTTAGGAATTAGCGCCTTTTCGGACGGAAAGTCCTTCCATGGCGTCATGTTGGACAACCTGTTTTATGCTGTACCCGAAGAAAAAAAGAAACTCCATGTGATGCTCGAGAGTGCTATAAAACAAGGCGCCGTGAGACCGTTGACTAGAACGGTATTTAACGAAGATCAAATTGAACAAGCGTTTAGATATATGGCAGCTGGCAAACATATCGGAAAGGTAAATAGCATAAAAACATTGACCATAATATTATAGTAAAGAGCCAAGAAAGATAGATATTTCCCGGCTGTACGGGTTAATTCACTACTTGGGGTTGCGAGTTGCCACCGGCGATCTTTAAATAACTCGTACCACGAGCTGCTAGCACTCCGAGTGTCTATGCCCCTGCTAGACGGTTTGCTCCTTAATAGCAGATAGACCTCAGCTGATCTGGGATTTTTAAAAGCCAATCGAATTATCGAATACACGCGCTATAAATGATCAGGTGGAAATTCTACATTCATTTTGTTGTTGTTCGATTGTTTTTAGGTGTTGATTAAAGTTCGCGATGAAGAAAAAGAGAGCATCAAAAAACCTGAAAGCAGATTGATATCGGCGCAGCCAAGGTAAAAAATTGAATGAATATAAAAAAGATTATCATGACCTTGACCTCTTGTAACTTTTCCATTTTAAGACTACAATTCAAACAATCCAACAGTTTCGGTCATATGTTTAGGGACTGAGACCCTTGCAGAATGGGCTTAATCAAATATTTTTATTTTCAGAATTTATTGTGACCCATTGAAATGTTATATAATAGCAGGAGGTTTGGGAGGATTCGGTCTCGAGTTAGCAGATTGGCTGGTAATAAGAGGCGCAAAAAAATTGGTACTCACTTCGAGAAAAGGATTATCTAAAGGCTATCAGAAACTACGAATCAGGTAAATAATTAACAATCCCAATAGCAAACATTCTTCCTCAATAAAACAACAAATATAAACTTTAATCCAAAAAATAAACATATAATTTAGCGGATGGCAACGTCATGGTGTCCAAACAGTAATATCGACGGACGATATAACAACCCTCCACGGCTGTGAAACATTAATAAAAAGAGCAAATAAATTAGGACCCGTGGGAGGAATATTTAATTTGGCGGTGGTCCTCCAGGACGCAATTCTAGAAAACCAGACAGTAGAAAAGTTTACAGCATCTTTTGGACCCAAAGCGTTTGCAACTAAACATTTAGACGTGGTTAGTAGAAATATGTGTCCAGAAATCGAACACTTCGTGATATTTTCGAGTGTCTCGTGTGGTCGTGGCAACGCCGGTCAAACCAATTACGGAATGGCCAACTCGGTCATGGAACGGATTTGTGAAAAAAGACGGGCTGAAGGTTTACCGGGTCTAGCCATCCAATGGGGTGCTGTTGGAGATGTCGGTTTGGTAGCCGATATGCAAGAACAAAATGAGGAACTGGTTATTGGAGGAACTTTGCCGCAGCGTATCGCAAACTGCTTGGAATTGCTAGACGTACTCCTACAGCAAGAGACACCTATCGTGTCTAGTATGATCGTAGCGGAGAAAAAATTGAGCAAAAAGGGTGCAACTATTGTTGAAACGGTCTTCAATATTTTAGGAATCAAAAACGTTAAATTAGTAAGCTTAAATTCAACACTGACAGAATTAGGTGTAGATTCAATGATGACAAATGAAATAAAAGAATCACTCGCGAGAGATTACGAAGTATTTTTGAGTAATGAAGAAATTCAAGCCTTGACATTGAACAGGTGAGTTTTGAAATTGCTGAAATAATTCCCAGTAATAAGATCAATACTAACATACCGATTGAGGGTGGGATTTTCGGGCAACCAATCACGTCTTTTTTTCGTTTCTCATCCCCGTCTGTGTCTTCATCATTTTTTTTTGCCCTACCAACCATTTCCCTGATATCCCGCCACTGCTAACATATCAAATAACATGACCCCTAATTAGGAAAACATGTTTTCGGATTTTGAGGAAACTTGGTACCCAAACTTTAACTATGTACTTGTAGGACACTTTTATCCAACTGCAATGGAGTTAAGAGAAGATTCCTTTAAAAAACGACAATAACGCCAGCAAAGTCGCGGGCAAAGACTAGTACAATAATAAATATTAGATTTTAACTTTACCAGAGGATTTTCTAGCGTTATTGTCTATTTGTTGCCAGATAAAAAGTATATTACACTATAAGTTTCATTACCGACTGATAATGTACCAAGTTTTAAAAAATCGGTCAAGCCGTTTTCGAGTGATGAGAAATACCCGAAAAACGAGCAAGGAAACGAAATTATAAAGACAGAAGTCTTGTTACTGTTTTATACATGATGGTGACATGCGCGACCCAAATTTTTAATGTTCAATTATTTGCTCCCCTAATTATTTCATCGCTTAAGTATATAATAATAATAAAATGTATATAGCTTTTTCGGTAGAGAAAAAAAACTACTTCTGTACACACTATTGCTTATAACTTTTCATATTCCAGAACAAAAGAGATCGTCGAAATTAAAATTCCATTTTCACAAACAGCAACGATGGCATGGAATTAATTCCCTGGCATTTCTGCAAAAATGAAATTTTAATTTCGTCGTTTTTTACAGTTCCGAAAAATGAAGAATTAGAATGTTAAAATCTGAATTTGAGAATCTATTCAAACTTGCAAAAAAGTTAGAGGGTAATGCCGTTATTCCAGAAAAGGAGTGGGGCTAAAAAAACGACTATAAAAAAAATGTCCAAGGATTTTGACCGCAGATCCTCTTCGGTTTTCTTGCGCGTTGTATAGTTAGGGAAGATTGATTCAACATTATTATTTTACCATTAAAATCTCTATTCTACGTCACAAAAGTCACCACCATTTATAATATTAATTATGGATTAAAAATAATGACTTAGATTAAATGAAATCGAATCTTCGAGTAAAATCGAATCCGCTGATCCGACCGAGCTGAAAGAAGCGATCGGTTTTAAACCGCAACTAACAATGTCATCCGACTCCGTAAAGCAATTCACTAGATCAATTATCACTCTGGAAAGCCTGGCTCAACCCGAAGACGACGTTCCTACAGTAGTCGCCATACCGGGAATTGAGGGTTACGCCAATATTTTTGAGTCGCTCGCTAAAAAATTGAACGTTCATTTCCACGTGCTTCAACTTATCTCTCTTAGCGAGATCGATAGCATAGAACAAAGGATACAGCACATGTCTGAGGTAGGTTCAGCTCAAAATATCGTTGTCACTAATATGGTATCAGGCGTCTTGATCCTCGAACAAAATATCCCCGACAAAATATTCCTGGACAAAATATGCCCATGATAAAATATCCCCGGACGAAATATCCTCGGACGAAATGTCCCCCATGACAAAAAACACCTGTATAAAATATCTATATGACAAAATATCCTCGTATTAAATGTATTCACGATAGATCGTTCCCTCCACTATTCTTACAATTTTACCACGATTTTCCTGAAAAACAAGTTCCCCAAATTAAATCGTCCCCTCAATTATTTTAATAGTTCCCTCAAATAATCAAAATCGCCACGATTTCCCTGAAAAAAAGCACCCAAATTAAATCGTTCCCTCAATTATTTAAATCGTTCCAACTATTTAAAATTTCCACGATTTTCCTGAAAAACAAGCTCCCCAATTTAAATCGTTCCCTCAATTCAGCGTTATTTTTTCTATAAATAGATTTAATATCAAAGGAATTCAGATCGAATTTATTTTTCAAAAATTTCGCAAATTTGTACAAAGAGGGGAGTCTTCTTACTTTTGGGATTTTAAAAAAAATCAAAAATCTCTCAGATGCTGTTTATATTATTTGAAATTAAAAGTGCGGGGTGTTGGAATCGATTCAGCGTTATTTTTTCTATAATAATAGACTTAATATCAAACGAATCGGGTCGAATTTATTTTTCAATAAATATTCATTGTTAATAATTAACTTATTCTTATTTAATTTGTTTCTATTAATAAATTGTTTTTGTCTTTTTTAATTGGAGATATTTTGTCGCTAGGATATTTCGTTCGGGGATATTTTATCATGGGGATATTTTGTCATGGGAATATTTTGTCCGGAGATATTTGTTCGGGGATCAAGACGCATGGAACCCACTAATATTGAGAGATTGTCGTATTATCTTCTCAGCCATTCGTTCTTAAACAGTACAAAGATGCTCGACAACTAAGGTCATTAGTGTTCCAAGGCGTTCTTTGTCCTTAACAGATTGAAAGATAAACGATTTTATTATTTTAGATAATCAAATCTGAATTTTCTGATCGAAAACCGATTACAATACTTGCGTTTTCATACGGAACTATATACGGATTAGGACTGATGAAACTTTTCGAGGAAGAATCCATCGAATGCAATCTGTGCCTTATAGATGGTTCGCCAACTTACCTTAAGGAGTTTGCTATGCTTAAATATAACTTTTCAAACGCCTTCGAATTTGAAAATACTGTACTCTTTGATGTTCTTGAACTTTACTTCCCGGAAAAGAATTTCGACATGAAGGTAATTTTGATATCTTCAACAGTGAATATCTGTCAGTTATCTAAAACTATCCAATGCGTCCCTACTATAAATTCAACATATTTTTTTGTTTTCAGGATCCTTTAAGCAAAATAGAAGATTTAAATGACCGTTTCGATTTTCTTTTTCAACTTTTATCCTTAAATACGATACAAGAAAAAACTATCTTCAAGAAAACATACAAATATTTATATAATAGTATAAAATCATTTAACGAGCTCGACTACAGTAAAGTTTACAAAAAAATTAAGTCGCCAGCAATTCTTGTACGTCAAAAACACACAATGATTTCCAATATTGGGGAAGATTTGGGTTTAAACCAATTTACCAGTGAACCAATACCACTCGTATTTATCGATTCAACCCATTCTGATATTATAAACACTGACCAATGCGCTTCTGAAATTTCAAATTTCATTCAAAAACACTCTCTATTAGAAAACAAAACGCAGTTTGCTTCAAAAATATCAAAAACAGACAAACTGCACTCGGCTGAGAAAACCGTTTAAAAACATCTGACGATCAATCGCTTGTTTATTCTATTCATTTTTTTTTTTGTTGAAATAAAAAATTTTTTAACAAAAAAAAAACCTCCTTCAAAAAGCCACCAAAAAGAGGAAAATAATGAAATTTTGAGGTCTGTGCCAATTTAATAAAATATGAAGTCGGTACCCGACTTCATATTTTATTATTTTCCTCTTTTTGGTGGCTTTTTGAAGAAGGTTTTTTTTGTTAAATAGTTTTTTATTTTTTAGTGGCTTTACAATACGTAGTTTAGTCGCTTGCCAATAGATTCACTTACTTAACTGACTTCTTTCGCTGTATGATGTGTCAAAAAGTGACATTTACCTTAAAGGAATCACATGCCGTTACTCACTTTTATTAAAAATCAGCCGAGCTACTGAACCGATTTAAGTAAAATTTACATGGGACCAACTTCGAGGTATACCCTATCCAATAAAAAAAGAATTTTCTAAATCGGTTTATCATGACGGAGTTCTGAAGTAACAAACATAAAAAATACAACCGAATTGAAAAACCACCTCCTTTTTTTGAAGTCGGTTAAAAACGAGTTTTTCCTGGGATGAGACTTATAGCTAGATCGATTTTTTGTTCCCAAAAACCCCTAGAATAAACAAGCGAATTCCTATTAATTTACTACCTACGTTTAGTTGTTCTATTATTAATTTTACCTTACTAATGGGTCGATTACACTACTTTAATCGCTAGTCGCTAACATATTTACTCGCTGTGACCAATCACCAAAGTCGCTCAATATAATGAGCCACTCGCCGCGTGTAGATCGCTCGCTTGTCGCCCGTGACTTAAGTTGAAGACCGGCCTACTTTATAGCTACTCGCTGGGCGTTTTACCATCTGGCGAGTGAAATCGCTGTGTGTAATCGACACTGGCTAGTAAAATCGTAGCGTGTAGTGTGTCACGATGTCCGAAGTTGTAGTTTGCGCGGGAGTTGTTATTGTTTCCTGTTAGCAGACTAGTGAGCGTTTGAGTGTTTTTACCCTCTCAAGTGTAATCGAACTTGTCGCTACACACTCACTCGCGGGCGACTTTACTCGCTGACGACAAATAGCTAACTCATATCTCCATTTGATTCACATTGGAAAATTGAATTCAAATTAAAGAAAATAGTATAGGCTAAATCTGAAATCTATCCAAAAGCATGCTAACGATTTCAAAATACACGTAACTATTGTATAACGATGAGATATTTTTAATAATAAAATAAATACATGTAGGAAATTTAGATCTAAATCGCATGGCTTATTATCAACTCAAATATTTTGTAAATAAAAATCTCAATAAATTTAATAATATGTCAAAGAATACGATATTTTTACCTTTCACCTCCACTGTAATATCCCATGTCTCTGTACTCACCAAAATCAAATCCGCAGCCGAATGGATAAAAAATGGTAAAAAATTCATAAAAAGTTGAAGGTTTTTAAAAATGAACACACAGATGTAGATTGACGCACAAGCGCGGTATTGACAAGTTTTGTCGTCAAACCAGCCATTTATGAGATACTTACTCGCAATAAAAAAACGACAAGCGCATATAATATTTGACTCTTTGTACACATACCTTAATAGGAATCTGCCTGGCACCAATTTCAAAAGATAGCGCTACCATATGTCATTTTTCCCAATTTTTTACTCAAAGAATCAGCTTTTATATAAACAATACAGTCAATTTGTGAGATCTGTAAGATTCTATAGATGATATTCTTTGTATTAAACATATTTGGGGTCATGTATTGAAATTAATAAAAGTAGGAATTCAGATTGAACTTGAAATATTTTTTTCAATGAAAAAGGATTTTTAGACATTTAAAACATACTTTGAAGGACAAAAAATGGATATGCTAAATTTCAATACGAAACTGTTAATAATAACAGCAAATCGTTTAGTAAAAAGTCACTAATGACAGATAATGCAACCGCGGTGTTATCAATAACTAAAAAAGTGTAGCTATTGTCTAAGAAATGACGCTACGTACGTTTTGTTTACATCTTGATTTATGGTATAAATGTCAGTTTTCGATTTCTTGTTCAGTTCGTGTTTTTTAAAGATTTTGAGATTGATTTTGTTTTCTAAATAGATTTTTTCTTCAAGGCAACGGGTTGCTATGAATATGAATAATCAATTTTCAATTAACATGAAAACATAAAAAGTATCGAATTCAAAGATGTTCTAAATATGACAACTTAAATTATCAAATTTTCCTCTTGAGAAATTTATTTGATTGTGTAAAGTTGGTACCACGTACACAATTTTCAAATTGAGATTAGATTTTTTATATTTTCCAGGTTTTTCTGAAAAAAAATAGTTCAGTAACCAGGGAAATGGGAAGAAATAATCGAAATCCAAAACGACGTAAATTTTTAAAAATATTAGTATCATTTTATAGACTGTTATGCATGAATTTTCTTCGATTTGTTATTTATTTTATTCATTTTACAAGTAAGAATAGTGAAATGAACTAATAAACTAATGAAACTTTTCATATCGCTTATTACAAAAATGACACCACAGAAATTTTATGTAAAATAAAAAAGCACTAAGTAAATTTATATAGGTAATAAAAAGTGACATTACATTCACATTATTATAAAAAATTATAAATTCACTTGGCACTTTTAAATCTTTATTACACTTTAATTATTCTTCTTTTGGGCTTTTCAGACGTATTGCCTAATTCCAAGATCTGTCATAGAGTTATTTTTTTCTAATAGGAGAAATTTCATAAATGCTTTCTTCTTGACTCAGATTTTATTTCTTTTTGATTGATTCAAGCGTTTTAATAGATTTTATTTATACATTTTTTCGCACATGTTCTATAAGATTTCATAAATGTCCTTATTTATTAATTTTCTGCTCTGAAATTATAATTTTTCAACTTTCAACTCAACATTATTAACTATTTATGACACGACTTGTGTCCACTTGTGTCAACATTTCTCAAATATTTAAATTTTTTATTCACATTGTTTCCATGGCAATTTCAGAAATATTATATCATTACTAACTTTGCTGTCATCATAGATCAATTATAAAAATTATTGTTATATTAGTGTCCTCTATACGCTAGTAGACGAAATACTCACAATATTTTGAAAAATATTACAATTACAGCGACGACAGCGCCTCTAACGGTTTATTATCGGCAACTTTTTGTGCAGTGCCCTTTTAAGCACAAATTGAATTACGATCAGGAATATCAGATATTTTTTAGTTTAAATTTATTGACATATTATATTTTTACCTATGAGGCTATATGTTCACTTTTGTCGTCCGATTAACCGTTCGGCAACGCCAAAACAGTGGTGGAACATTTCTGGAAGTGATTTTTCGGAAAAAAAGGGAACCCTAGGACTTATAGTATGTTGTTGTTGCAACATTTTTGTACTAATAGAGATATAAATTATTAATTTCTGGATTTTGATAAATTTCGTCCTGACTTTAGCTTTCAGTCAGAAAATTCTATTTTACATATTAAATTACTTCAGTTTTGTAATAATTTTTCATTGCTAGTTACCTACTTAATTGGGACATGTAAATTTGTTATTACGTAACAATCAACCTTCACTAGTGACATCGAACGGGATTCTTTTAAAGTTTTTAATTCAATTTTCCTTTCCACTATTCGTTTATTGTTCGGTTAGTTTCTCGAATAAATTTCACAAAGTAGGGTTAGGTAACTGAGGTTAAAGCTTAATTAAGGGTAAGTTCGGTTTTACGCTCAGATTGATCGGAGTGCTCTAATACGTTCGGATTTAACATTTATATGCTCTGAAAGATCTCTATCCTGCGTTCGGTTTTAAGATCTGGAGCAGATCGAGCGCGCTCGATTGGCTCCGAGGAAAGCGAGCGAGCAAGCAGATTCAACCATCTTCAGAGCATTCATTTTAAAAATGAGCGGAAACACTTGTTGTGAGAATGGATAAATTTCGAAGTTTATTTATATGAGGTAATTTTTCAATAGGTAAAAACACGAATAATATTTATTCAAAGAATAGTAATAAACAAAAAGTCTATATCGCACAGAATGATTAAATAAAATATTTATTATATCTATGGGTCGAAAAAATCAACAACCAGTACTACTATTAATTTTAAAATAAAGGAATAAAACGAAAAAAATTGTGATTCATGATTTATTATTATAACAATGTTGAATTAAATCAAAATGAGGAGCAATAAAGAATATATTTCGGTTTTAGTAATAAGAATTTAAATTATTGGCGCCATTTTATTCTGACGTTTGGAAAAATCTGCTAGATTACGTTCGGAATTGTTTAGATGGCTCGATTTGCTCCGTTGTCACGTGACCAAAAATCGCATTTTTATTATGTAGCACGAAAATATACGTCAATACTCTTAACTGCTCAGTTGTTGAGCATCTATAATCTACAACAAACAACATTAAGATTCGTAAGATCGGTTTATGACGAGGATAGACGCTGAAGACTAATAATGGTTAAGAACTGAGAAGTAAGAATACTTTTTTGTTGGTTAAGAAACAAATATATCTTTAATCTAGAACAATTAACTATGGGTAAGTTCGGTTTTACGCTCAGATTGATCGGAGTGCTCTAATACGTTCGAATTTAACATTTATATGCTCTGAAAGATCTCTATCCTGCGTTCGGTTTTAAGATCTGGAGCAGATCGAGCGCGCTCTATTTGCTCCGAGGAAAGCGAGCGAGCAAGCAGATTCAACCATCTTCAGAGCATTCATTTTAAAAATGAGCGGAAACACTTGTTGTAAGAATGGATAAATTTCGAAGTTTATTTATATGAGGTAATTTTTCAGTAGGTAAAAACACACGAATAATATTTATTCAAAGAATAGTAATAATAAATAAGTCTATATCGCACAGAATGATTAAATAAAATATTTATTATATCTATGGGTCGAAAAAATCAACAACCAGTACTACTATTAATTTTAAAATAAAGGAATAAAACGAAAAAAATTGTGATTCACGATTTATTATTATAACAATGTTGAATTAAATCAAAATGAGGAGCAATAAAGAATATATTTCGGCTTTAGTAATAAGAATTTAAATTATTGGCGCCATTTTATTCTGATGTTTGGAAAAATCTGCTAGATTACGTTCGAAATTGTTTAGATGGCTCGATTTGCTCGGTTGTCACGTGACCAAAAATCTGTTCGCTCGGCTCGATCAATCGAGCGTAAAACCGAACTTACCCTATTATGTATCTAGTAAATAGAAATTCACTGATTATTTGACAGTTAATGTGTTAAAAATGAGAAACTAGCAAGACAAAAAAAATCCGGAAAGTCAATAAGCAGAAAAACTGACTCCGGAACTTTGTTTGGATTGGTTAGTAAAAAAACATATTAAAAGTCCTTGACTCTCGGGTTAGCGCGAGGGGTAGGGTGGGGCACTTCAAAGGTTCCTTTTTATGGTTTTTCTATATGTCTTGAAAACAGATGGTCCTATGAAAAAATGCCATGTATGAAAATTGTAACTGACAAAATTTCCTACATTTTCTATATATTTTGATGTTTTTTTTTCTATCTCCAACCGTTAACGAGTTTTTACCGGGATCGCTGGTTTCAACAAAAAATTTAAAAACGTTCTAACTTTGGATCAGTTTAAGATAAAATGGTAAACTGACATACCATTTTGATGGAAATTTAATTCTCTACAGCTTTTTTTTATACAAGAGAGAAAAGTTTGGCAAAAAATTTGGTACGAAAAATATTTTTTTCAAAAATAACAATTTTCAGATTAACGATTGGAGAGAAAAAAAAACCTCAAATATAGAAAATGTAGGAAATTTTGTCAGCTACAATTTTCATGCATGGAATTTTTTTTGAAGGACCAACTGTTTTCGAGATATACGCGAAAAACCAAAAAAAGGACCTTTGATGTGCCGCTCCCCTCCCCCTTGCGCCCACCTGAGGGTCAAGGACTTTTAATATGTTTTTTTTACTAACCAGTCCAAACAAAGTCCCGAAGTCGGTTTTTCTGCTTATTGATTTTCCGGCTAGACCCCTCTTTAGAGCACTCATTGACTGAGCTATGAGGTTTAATATCTACTAGTGTACCCGTGCAAAACTTTTTTGCGACGACTTAACACTGTCTTCAAAGAACAATGGTTTAGTAAAGGCTATCGCCAAAAAAAAATGTTTGCCAACACAAACCTTTTTTATATGTAATATGAATCACTTTATTAAGAAAACAATAAGAAATATGTATTTCAAGCTTTCTCAATATCATTGTGTATACGAACGCCGTGAGTAAAACACATAACCTAGCTTTTAACGATATGTTTTTAATATAATTTTTGATAAAAAATTTTGATTCAAACATAACTTTAAAGTGTACGTAAAATAGTTTTTTAGAAGCTATAGAACGTATCTATCAGTGTAATACTTACGTACGAATGATCTTCAGAAAAAAATCGATGAGTTTGTCGGTATTTAAAAGAGAAAAAAAATTTGCACGTACATATACATCTTTATTGTTTAATTTTAAATACTTTTGGAAATTTTGTCAATATAACCCTATTAAAATCTGGGCTCTAAAAATTAAAATGTACAACTGTCAAGATGTTTCATTGTTTATTGTTTGCATAGCCTATCCGCGACATGCGTACATATTTGCATTTCTCTCACACTCATGTATCATGAACGCCGATGGATTTTCTCTGTTTACGTTTCTCTTCACCCCACTGCCCCCTTCGTCATTTTTACTATTATCGCTTGAAATCACCCCTTTTAAAGAAATTTCACCAAAAAAAAATAGCGATAACATATCAGTGGACTAAAGGCCTCAGTTTAAAAAAAAAATTATGTCAATCGGTTGAACAGGGGTTGCTGGCGGATTGTCTAGAGAAATAGGGCTTGTGTTTTAAATATATTGATGTGTTGTAACGACTGAAAAATTAAAATCCTATTAAAAATAAGTTATATTTTAAAACAATTGACAAATGATAAATTATTATAGGTACATCGAAAAACATTTAAATAAACATAAGAAAAAAATATGCAAAAAAAATATTTGCGTAAATATAATAAAATAAAAATGTTTTGATAAACATTTAAGAATTAAGATATACAACTTTTTGTTCAATATTGCGTTTTTATAATTCAATTAAATAGTTTTAATATTATACTAATAATACAATTAATAGGAGGTACAAAATTCGTATACCTCTCAGTCCAGGGATTCCGTAAAGACGGACGTTATACGTCCGTACACAGCAGAATTCCTGTCCTGAATCTGTGATCAAAACGAAAACAATCTCAGGTACATATCGATTACATCGATTCTAATTTTCAAACTATATCGATAAATATAATTATTTGCTTTAAGTAAATTGAAAATGCTTAATGAACAACTTTAACTAATTGGGAACTTCACCTTAGCTACTAGTAACAAAAGATTGCACACAAATTCATCAGCGCTATTCAGATGTTCTCAGTGGGCGTTTAACAAAAATTGGAATCGAATTTTCGTAAATGTATGGTGGTAATATTGATACAACTCTCAAAATCGTCATTTGTTTTTATAATGAGCCATTTTCCTGAGAGTAGTTCTTTCAATTATCCACGAGACGCAGCACTTGTGGTAGGTACATACATTATTTATTCCCCATTGGTGTCGTGTCATTTTAGTGGTATAACTTAATTAATTTAATAATAATTAAGTTATAGCACTAAAAATGACACGACACCAATGAGGAATAAATAATGTTTGTACCTACCACAAGTGCTGCATCTTGTGGATAATTGAAAGAACTAGCTCATTGATATTTAGCAATTTGGCGTGATAATTAGGGTAATGGATCTATCTCTCGAAATAAGAGCGAGAGATCCTTATTGCTTGTTCTGCAAGAAGAGAGAAACAAAATTATTGCGCACGCATACCGTGTCCTGCCACTTAGCCAGCAGCAGTCAGTGACAACCGATATAGACAACTATTGCCTAGTTACACGATTATCTGTGAACACGGGTCTGCGCGCGCAATCCAAGTAAAAAAGATACGTTTATTCGCCATTTTGGCTTTTTTCTTCTCATATCAGTGCTACCACCTTATACCTATTTACATACTTGGTCTGACTGTAAAGTTTTCAAACTTCCACTACTGTTTAATTGTGGCAGCACTGAAACAAAAGTGAGTAGTCATATAATTTAAAATTCTTCTTTCAGAACCGATTTTTCCTAGTTTTACATGAAATTCAATAACTGTATCGGCATTAAATAAAGGTGCGTACAGACCAATCCAACGGAGACCAATGAAAGGGTTTCGTTGGTCCAGTGTGGACGGTTTACGAACGTTTGTTGGTCTTTACTCGCAATTGGTAGAGTGACGGTCACATCAAAGGAATCGGAACATTCGAACGAATGCAGTGTGGACGGACAGAACGTTTACAAAGAAAGCGGATTCACGTTCAAACCTACAAATGCATATGCCATATAGACGTATATCCGAAGGCCAACGAACGTGCGGTAGTCAACGCCGAATCTTGTTGTTGAACTTCGTTAGGCCGGTCTGTACTAGTGATGTGCCGGATATCCGTATCTGATCCGTATCCGCGGATATCCGAGGGGAAAAAAAGATCCGTATCCGTATCCGTTAGTTTTTTGGCGGATCTTTTACGGATCTTTTACCTTATCAATTTTCAATTCATAGATAAAATTTTATATATATAGGTGATTAGGTAATAATGAAAAACAGTTAAATTCCATTCAGATTATTTTTTATTTTTTAATATCGTCGTCAATAACTTTTTCCCATAACAGATAGTCTCTTTCCAAAGGTCGATGTGCAATATTTAGTATTTACCGCCGCGTACTCTAAGAAAGTTAAGATCCGTATCCGTATTCGCGGATCTTGAGACCAAATATCCGTATTCAGATCCGTATCCGCGGATCTACATTTTTAACGATCCGGCACATCACTAGTCTGTACGCACCTTAAGAAAAATTCTGAAGTGGAGCTACAGAGCGCCTCTATTTATTTAATGACACAACTATAAGTATGACATCTTTATTGTAAAATAATATTATAAATGAATCAACCACAACTCATATAAATAGCTAATAGATGGAGGTTGCAAAAGTATGTATTAATTGTATCAGTGTCGGTCATAAATGTAAAAGTAATAACATAACAAATGAGCCATTTTCCTAAGAGTACTTCTTTCAATTATCCACGAGAGGCAGCACTTGTGGTAGGTACAAACATTATTTATTCCCCATTAGTGTCGTGTCATTTTAGTGGTATAACTTAATTATTAAATTAATTAAATAATTAAGTTATACCACTAAAATGACACGACACTAATGAGGAATAAATAATGTTTGTACCTACCATAAGTGCTGCCTCTCGTGGATAATTGAAAGAAGTACTCTCAAGAAAATGACTCATTGCGCATGTCTAACTGAAGGTCAATAAAGTAACGCCATTTTCTTGTCGGTGCTGCCACGAGGCGAACTGTTCGCGAACTAAACAGTGAGATCAAATATAATTTAAAAATAGTATTTTGACATCGAAGCGCTTGAAATCGGCTATCTCAGGGTTCGGCGACCTGCAGCTCACAAGCCACGTGCGACTTTTACTTCGTTTTTGCGACTCTTCTCTATAAAGTTCAATAAATGTTAATTTTTAAACAAAAATTCAGAAGTATTAAATAATACTGAACTTTTAGATTTTAGAAAAATATTTCACTTATAAAAAATGTGGATTTTTGAGTGTCACAAATTTTCTGAAATGCAAAAAGGTGACTCTTTGCCCAAATAAGGTTGTTGAGCCCTGGCATATCCGATTGATTCCAAGCAAACGATAAACGTTTCTGCACATGAAAAATAACAACGAATGTGTCAAATTTATATCGATTTGTCTGTAAACAGCTGCAAGTTTAAATCGAAATTAAACTGACAACATTAAAAACTACCCATCAATAATTTATAAATAAAACAATGCTATATACAATAAAATCTTACTACCTCAACCATTGAATTCTTTTTTCCTAATTTTAACATCAAAAAATTCGTCTTTTCCCTTCAAATAACAAATAAATTTTACAAATACTTCTTTCTTTCAAAATATTAATATTTCTAGCAGTGTTCAAATTATAAATTACAAAAAATATTTTCCGTTTTCTGAAACACGGCTACTTAATTACAACATAATTATATAAAAATCGAATTTCAAAAATATTAATAAACAATTTCAAAACTCAATAATCTTGTATTTATATCAGAAATAATAGCTACATGGGATTTAGTATTTTCCACTCCGGCACTGCAATATTTACATTAAAATACGTAGAGCGTTGTGTATTCGCGGACAGTGTTTTGTCTTTTTTGTTACCGAGACAAAACACAATCACCATAAAACAACCGAGTATCACTAAAAACAGAATACAAGAAATGTTATTCGTTAATTGCAACAAAATTAACATCAACTCTTCTTAACACTTTATGTTAATTACTTCATTTGTTTTAATACTTTATACACCATATAAAACAAAACATGTACGCCCTAAATGACGAAATCACGATTCAATTATCTACAAATAATTAACCCGACAACAATATTTTTACACATTATTATGTACAATTATTATGAACGCTAAAATATCCACTTCAACTAAATAAAGGAAAACAATACGTAAAAAAATTCTACCGGCTCAAATGTCTAGTGCCACTTCCATTTCATAAGGACTTTTCTAAGATTACGAGTCGAACCTTCACACAAACTGAGGTTAGAAAACTTATCATAAATTCGCGTGTAGCACTTGTTTATGCCATTGTGGATTTTCAACATCGACTGGATTGTCCATTGTATCTTCTATATATTCAACTTTGCCTTCCGCATCGACTATAATAATAGTATGAGTTCTGCACAAACGAAGAAACAAATAATAATAAAATACAATTAATAAATTAAGATAAATAATAGTTTTATACAGCTGAAATGCAATTGAAAAATTTTTCGTTGGAGAGCAGCCAATTATATAATTGTTTCGAAACATATTGGAAAAAATCATTTTATAAACCAGTGGTCACAGTCAGGATTCTAACCTGAACCTTTCCACTTTCGCGGCGGAATGAGTTTACAATACTCAACAGTGACAAGATTGCTAAATTAATATTCTCCTTATAATCCTGACTGTGACCACTGGTTGGTAAAATGATTTTTTCTAATATGTTTCGAAACAATTATATAATTGGCTGCTCTCCAACGAAAAATTTTACAATTAATAAAATACAGTACTCTCTAACCCCCCCCCCCCCCACCTACGTCTCGAAAACCAAGCTATTGTAAGATTAGGGGAAGTGACGGATTACTGTGTGTGTACATGGCAATGGAAAGCAGTGCCTCGCGAAAGGAGAATCTGTGTTGTGTGTTTTAAAGACCACCAACAGCTAAAGTTATTTGGGCCTAGCACCAATTCATATTTTCAATTCATTATTTTTTTTTTAATAATAAATTGAAAATTCAATCGACACTTTTACCAGCTCTCGGGCTAGAACCCTAATGACCTCTGTTTTCGAGCATCTATAATCTACAATTCATTCATTCGGGCTAGAACCCGGGAACTGGGGACTTGTAATAGAGGAACCATAGCAACGCCATGTAAACAACAGCATTGCTACACTCTCGGCTATTCTCAAGCCCGAAAGGAGAATCTGGCACCCCTGTTGAAAGGTGAATTTGGCACCCCTGTTGAAAGGAAAATGTGGCGCTCCTGGAGACAGTACTGTACTAAAATTCGACAATGTAGTGCGTTTTTAGACTTTTGTCCTAATAACAATAACGTTTTTCTCAAACTTACCTTGTTCCGTAACTCGCATGCTTAATGTTGACAAATATTGAGCTCAAATATTCATGCCAATCCGGCGCACGTTTTTTCAGTTCAGGATCCGGCAATTGTCTTCATAAAAAAAGAAATGTATCAGCAACTGACTCACTACAAACTATTGTTCGATTATTTTTTTGAAAAATAGTTTTTTACTTCCCACCTCTACTATGGTAGGGAAGTAATGGATTTAGTCCGAAAAAAACATTTCGAGATTTTAACAGATTTTCACGTTTTGAGACCCTAGCAATCGTTTAAGATCATTTTCTGACTGATGTCTGTATGTGTGTGTGTGTGTGTATGTGTGTGTGTGTGTGATGTGTGTGTGTGTGTGTGTGTATGTGTGTGGTCAATTTTTCGCCTTCGATATCTTAAGAACGGAACAACATACGGGCATGCCGATTGTTCTATTGTATTTATCAGCCTTTAACTTAGATCTGATTAGATTTTGAGTCAAATCGGTTCAGTGGATCCTGAGATATTCAAAAAAACGTCCTCAATGTCACGTATTAACATAGGTAAAAAAAAATATAAATGAATTCTAGATGTTATAATATGAAAAAAATGTAAATATTTTTTTTCTCTAAAATGTATAGTTTTCGAGAAAAAAAATATTTTACTAAAAAAAATAAAAATTGTACGTAAATCAAGGTAACCATGATTTTTGCTATATTATGTTAGCCATCAGTAGATCACCAAACAAAAAAGAGGGCCATGCTTTTTTCAAAGAATAAAAATTAAATTGTGTTTTAAAGACCACCAACAGCTAAGGTTATTTGGGCCTAGTCAAAGAATAAAAAAAAAAGTGTTTATTTTTTGCAAATATTTACTAGGTGGGAAGTATAGGACTGGTCATCAGTCGAATTTTTTTTTTTTAATATAACTCCGAAACCACATTCGATAGTGGGTTTGTGATTGTTGTGTGTCAATTAAAATTATTAACTAATTTAATAAAAATATCTAAATGTAGTTTCGGAGTTATTAAAAAAAAAAATAATTTTACAAAAAAATCTTTATCACCCTGTATATCAAAAATAAAGCGAAAACGAACCTATGTTTATATGAACTTTTTGTCTTAAAATATTAACATTCAATTATGAGACACCCCGTGTATACTTTTTTAAGTCATTATTACCTTTCTTCCTGCTTCAATAATTTTGTAAGTTCTGCTACCAGTCGATCTTTGTTTTCGACAGTCCCCAGTTTCTGGATTATTTCCGCAAACTTAGATTTCCCGAACTGCACTTTACTTAAAGAAACAGTTGGCAAACTATTACCGAAGCCCAGCGGACCATCGTCCTCACATTTAGATACTACAGAATTGTCCACATTCGAATAATGATAAGTTTCAGCCGTGTTTTTCCTTAAAATAATGCAAAATTATCATATTTTTTACTAATAACTTAAGAAGTGTTCGCAAACATGTTAGAGCTAGTGCATCCAACTTGCGGTACCAAAGAGGAAGTTGGGACTTCGGGATCTAACAGAGAATCCCGGAACTTGTCCCGAAAATACCAAATAATGCGGATTTTTGCTGTATTGAGATTTTTACGAATTTTATACGAGCGATAATTTGGGTGTTAGGACGGAACTTCCCAGAATTATAAAATAGTAGACATGGCGTTACGAGCTATGACCTACGACAGATATGAGCGCGCGGGTCATCCAGTTTTAAAATTTCAGGACGACAACAAGTCCCGTGACTGGATGCACTAGTTAAAGCTGTTGGAGCCTACCTACCCAATTTCAACAGCCACAAAATTGAAGGCACTGTATTCACTGCCATGTCTTTCGATTTCCTTTAAATAATCGCAAGCATTTTGTGTTCCCAGAACGTAATCGGTAACGAGAAAACCGCGACCTTTGCCTTTGGCAAGGCGAGCTTCTCCCGTAATGTTTAGTAGCGAGGCAACTCGAAGGCCCCACGATGAATCGGCAGAACGGAGTGATAAAGCCAGCCACGTACCCCCCTCTCTGCCTTTCTCCATATCACGACCTAAAATAAAACATCGGCTGCATTTAGCTTAAATCAATAACCGAACGTGTCGCATGTCTGTGGCGGCAAATCTAGTGGAACTTTCCGTTCGTTTTTTAGTTGCGCGTCATAGCCACTCAGTCGTGTCGGTTTCGACTGCACTTCACAGAAACAACCCGCCATTTTGAATTTCGAATTTTATAAAATACAAACTCTTTTTGTCTAAACCTAATGTCTCTATAGAGTAAAGATGGTAGATATCATATTGATCAGCTAAACAGGTCAAACATTTGGTGTTTTAACGGCGATTTTTTTGTCAGTTTAGTCGGTTTAGCCGGTTAATAGTGAAAAATAGGCCAAATATTCGACTTATTAGTCGATAGACAGTGTAACTATAGTTCCGACCCACCAGTTAAATGTTAAAAGACCAGCCATATTTACCCCCAATAACATTTTGATCTTCGTCCCATCGATGAGCGTCTCTTGTAGGACGATGAAACACTTCATCTCGGTTGGCCGCCAACACTAGCCGGAAGCCGTTCTCCGGTGGGTTGGGGTTCGTATATATGAAGAGGATACACATTACGTTCTGAAATTAAAAAAAAGACTGTCGTAATTAACAAAACACATTCAGTAATTCACTGATTAGAAAATGTTCTTAGTCAATATTTTATTCTTTAGAAATTTATTATCAAAATGTAAATGTTGAGAAAGCATTATTCTTATCACAAAATACTCGTTAACAGTTTTATAGCCCAAATAAATATGTGAGTATTTAACGTTAAAATTTATGATTCATAATATTATTTTTTTTTACTTTTTTAAGCCCACGCAGTTTTAAAATATCGAAAGCAATGTATTTTATTTTAAAATTTATCTGATTTTAGTCAATTAATTAAGACTTAAAACTCACAAAAATGTAAATGTCAAATCAGGCAACGATTCTAACCTAAAAACTAAAGTGAAAAAATATATCTACAAAAAGAAATTACTACCTATATTTATGTATCAAATAATTACACAATAATAATATCCAGGTGGGTTAATTGTTTGAAAGGCTTAAAATATCAATGAATTTACATTATTTGTTAACTGATTAAAGTAATTTAAATCACAAAAAAAAATCTTATTAGATCATTATCAAGTCAATTATTATTTTATTCGTAACATTAAAAAATTAATGCTGCACATACTAAAATATATATTCAATACAGTTTAGATTAATACTCACTTTGATGTATATTAATTAAAAAAACATTTCTAGCACAAGAATTTTTAGATCAAAGTTCAATTGATATGAACAAGACTTTAGAAAAGGGGGAACACTGGAATTAAATGTATCAGTAATTTCGCTACAGAATTTCAAGATGGATAATCCTGGTTTGATAAACGTTGGAAGCACAATAAAACCGACTGAATACGACGTGTTCAAAGATAGTCCAGTTCGATATCTAGGTAAACGGCAAAATCACGTTTTATAAATTAATATTTTGGTAAAATTCTACAGAATGGGGCACACGATTTTTAGTGAATTTTTTGACGAACACTTGCGCGGGGGGACAGAGTTTCTCGTAGAGGGAACGGTATCTCGAAGGGTAGAGTTTTTCGCGGGGTGAGGGTGTTGGTGCAATGTCGTTTTTCGCGGGGCGGAAGAGATTAGGGAGGTAGGATGCGGAATTGCATGTATCTGTAGAATATCGTATGTGTTCAATCTATAGAATATTACCAATATTTTAACCAATTAGGGGGTCATCCGCTAGTTGATTCTTCGCTTCAGCGGAAATAAATTGCATTATAATGACCACATCTTCTCAAATAAACTCGTAAAAACGATGTTCTTTTGGAAGGTCCTATTGTTTCAAATTTATTTAGATTTAATATGTGCGATTCTCGTGTAATAAGACGGCATTTCACTGGCACTGCTGTCTCTTTCCGTTGCAAAAATATACGATATTACTGCACTTTTGCAATCCATACGGCCTGTGAAAATGTCCTACGAAGCTACGAAAGAAGGATATATGACTCTAGTATTGCGATAGATTTGAGACTGTAGATTATAAACGCTTGAGAACTTCCAAGTCTTCATGGTTTCCGGGCTTGTAGGCCGTGGTCCGGTGGTATTTCTACCTGACGTTTCGTCTACAACTGCGGTAGACATTCTCAAAGGCGATGTGGCAGCGGTCGAAGTGTCCTCCTTGGCGGTTCACAGGAGGACACTTCGACCGCTGTCACATCGCCTTTGAGAATGTCTACCGCAGTTGTAGACGAAACGTCAGGTAGAAATATCACAGGACCACGGCCTACAAGCCCGGAAACCATGAAGACTTGGAACAATGCCGGCCGTGAAAGCTTGCATACGCTTGTGAACTTCGTTAAGTATTAGGAGCGCAGCACTATTAGTAGATAGATATTGTAAATTATAGACGCTCGACATATCCAAAGTTAGTAGATAGACTATAGATTATAAACGAACCATTTTCCTGAGAACAGTTCTTTCAATTATCAACGAGAGGCAGCATTTGAGGTAGGGACAAACATTACTTATTCCCCATTAGTGTCGTGTCATTTTTAGTGGTATAACTTAATTATTATTAAATTAATTAAATAATTAAGTTATACAACTACAATGACACGACACTAATGTGGAATAAATAATGTGTGTCCCTACCATAAGTGCTGCCTCTCGTGGATAACTGAAAGAACTACTCTCAGGACAATGGCTCATTCAGAGACTTCGTGCGTTATTTTTTTAAAAGTAATTTGTACACATCCAAACTGAAATGTAATTACATATTAAACGCTGACTGTTTTTTAAGGTTACGCAAACGAAATCGGAGAGGCTTTTCGAAAGCAGATTGGAAAATACTGGGTCGCTGCTACGTATGGTTTAGCTGCTGCTTACGTTTTGGCCGATACGGGTGACAAAACGTTGAAAGCTTATCAGGTAAACGCAGCACATCGGCATTGTCAACGATTTATTATTTTAAATAAACTTAATATCTGGATGACCGTGCTTTGCTCGGATGAGTTAAAAAAAAATAGTACTTAAAAGTTCCCATTTCATCAAAATCGATAGTCGTTTTTAAGAAAAAAAATTACATACCTATAAGTAGATAATATTATTATACGTCAGTATACGTCATACTACATTATTTTATATAGGTAATATAAAAGTAATATACCTATTTTTTTAAATATTACTTAAAAAAATAACAACAATAAAATCTAAACATAATTATGTAAGTATAATTATGTTTAGATTTTATTGTTGTTATTTTTTTACTTTTCAAATAATTACTGATTATTTTAATAAGTTAAAGATTGACTGTCAGAGTAATTTGACATAAATAATGAAAATAGTTTGTTTTTTCCAAAGCCTACTCACCATACAACACTATTTTATAACGTTAAAAAAACTGTTTTTTAAAATGATAAAATCAATAAGAAAACGAATTTTTCCAGGGATGAGACCTAGCTAGATCGATTTTTTGCCCCCCGAAACCCCTTTTCGGTAGAGCCGTTTTCGAGAAAATATTTATATAGGTACATATATACAAGATTTGCTCGTTTAATAATATAGGGATAGGGATTCTGTACACACAACTTTATGAACTACCCCTGTGGTGGTTACATAGCTGGCGCCCCTAGCGATCAAGTTCAGCAGTACCTATCTCCATTGTTTTTGATATTAATTATAAACAATATATTTAAGGGACATGACGATCAGTCTACTTCCGGTCAAGTTAAAAAAACCGTCCTCATAGCTACTGACACGCTGCTCTGGCAGTCGTTTGCATCCGTAATCCTACCGGGTATAACGATAAACCGACTGTGTGCCGTATCCACGCACCTGCTCAAAAAAACAGAACTGCCGAAGAAGTCGAGAAAATGGATCGTTACAGGAATCGGATTGGCTGCCATTCCGTTTATAATAAAACCGATAGATGCGAGCGTCGATAAAGTCATGGATAGCACTTTTAGAAAATTGATCACATAACGATATCACTTTGTTAGACCGAGGCTGTGTTAGAAATGCAAGGACGTGAAGAAATAAATGTTAAATGTTATCATAATAGTTAAGATCCTTCAAAGTGATAATTGAATGAAAATTTAGGAGGTTTTAGGATCTACAAATGAATTTAACACGCTATTTTTGTTCGCGACGTTTCGTCGGAATCTCCGACTTCCTCAGGGTCTATATTACAAATACAAAAACAAAGCAAAACAATAACAAAGCTTTGCTTTGTTTTTGTATTTGTAATATACAGATTGTATCAAATTAAAACTGTGCATAGGGCGTTCTGTGTGTAAGATAGAGATCGATATAAAGCAATAAGTAAGAACGAGATAAATGATCGCTAATAGGAAGTTTCTGTAGTTACTGACTACTGAAATAAGAAATTATTGATAAAATCACAAAACAAAGATGACGCTATCATGTTGTATGGGTTAGTATGGGTATTATTTATTTACAGTAACTACAGTAACTTCCTATTAGCGATCATTTATCTCGTTCTTATTTACTGCTTTATATATCGATCTCTGTCTTACACACAGAACGCCCTATGCACAGCTTTAATTTGATACAATCTGTAGAGCCTGAGGAAGTCGAAAAGTCGAAGACGAAACGTCGCGAACAAAAATAGCGTGCTACATTCATTTGTAGATCCTAAAACCTCCTAAATTTTCATTCAGTTAAATATTATTTTTGTAAACTTAAATCACCGATATCGATAATACTAATTGGATAGCTGATTTCTATTCTTTCCGAATTTTCACAATTGATCCGAGTAAAGTATTCGCTAACGCCGCTCCCACAGACTAAAGGTACGTGCAGTACGCAGCTGGGATTCTAGATAGTAGCGTAGATCATAGCTGGGCTTGCTTAAATTAATGCATTGTTATATATGCGAGCGTACACAACGAAGCAATGAGTGTAGCAGGTATAAGCGCTGTTACAAGAGCTGGTAGATACAAGAATGTATCTCACCATTCTTTTAGCGCGCTGACTACTACAATCAACGTGTGACAACTGTCAAATGGCCGTTACAAGTTTCGCAATGGATGTGACTAGTTTAATAAGTGAAATTTTGCCAGTTTTTATTTAATTTGTTTTGAGTTTTCTCTAAGACGTATTTAAAAGTGTTAGGTTCCATACGTAAATATTAAAAAAACCGTTTTGGGTAAAATTTTAATTCTTAGTATAAATGATGAAATTCGCCATGTTTAGATCGTTTTCTGTTAATAGAGTGGACATGATAGCTCCTACCCAAATTTGTATTTAAAATATACCACTTTGTAGCAGAAGAACATAAATATTCGTCTTCGCTATCTATTTCAAACGCGATTTAAGCTTGTATCAATGCTAGTATCAAAGCTTCGTTGTGCAAATCTATAAGCGCTTATAATTTCAGCCACCATCTACCATACATGCTACCATGTAGAATGATAAAATGGCGGGATATGATAGCGTTTACAGTCAAGCGATATCCCACTTACATATCCCACCTTATAATTTGATCACGTGTCGCTCCCGCAGTCACGCGTTAATCTGTGGGAGCTTTTATCAGTTATGATTTATTTCATTAATGGATCGATTATACTAGGCGACTTTAATGATCCACTCGCCGCATGTAGATCGCTCGCGACTAAAGTTGAAGATCGGCATACGTTAGTCGCTACTCGCTGGGCGTTTTACCCTCTGACGAGTGAAATCGCTGTGTGTAATCGGCTAGTAATATCGTAGCGTGTAGTGTGTCAAGATGTCCGAAGCTGTACTTCGCGCGGGAGTTGTTATTGTTTCCCGTTAACAAACTAGAGAACGACTGAGCGTTTTTACCCTCTCGACTGTAATCGGACTAGTCGCTACACACTCACTCGCGAGCGACTTTACTCGCTGACGACTAGCGTGTAAAGTCGCCTAGTGCAGGGGTCGGCAACCTTTTGAGACGGAAGAGCCAAAAATTACAATTTTCAAAATTTCCCAGTTTTTAAAGAGCCACTAACATTTTTATTTCAATATTATGACTGCGAACGTTGATGACACTGCACCAATAACTAAACAAACAGAACAGTGTTGCCACATTTAAAAAATGTCAGCTGTCCGTATACTCTCTACTCCACCTATTTCTCACTGTTCTCTGTTGAGTGTTTTTATCCTGTTTAAAGTTTTTTTTGAAGTATAATATTTTTTATGAGTTTTGAAAATAAAATAATATAATTATTAATATTTGCGCATGGAACTGAAGAGCCGCATCTTGACATCATAAGAGCCGCATGCGGCTCGCGAGCCGCAGGTTGCCGACCCCTGGCCTATTGTAATCGAGCCATAAGACTATAAAAACAAAATTATGAAGTAGATATAAGATACGTTCAAGAACGAAAATAAGTTCTTGAATATTATTATTTAAAAGAAATATTTTATGATTGAATACATTGACTTGATAAAATTCAACCGTACGCGATATTGACGATTGCATAAACGTCGCTTCTTTAGAAAATGGCCTCCTTTTAAACTGATCAACATTTCAGCCCAAGAATTGCTTATCCAGTTAATATATACGATATCAATGACATAAACAAAAAATAATAGTTATTAGATACCTACTAGTTTTTTTGTATGATAAGATACTGAAAATCAACTGTTTACAGTATTTTGTTATCTTTAACATTTATTTTTATCTCCCGGCATTAGATTCCTACAGAATTATAGTAATTAGTGAAAATGTTTGTTCAGATTAGTTCAAACAAGTTGATATTATTTTTATTTATTAAAAGTATTCCACCAGGGGTGGACTGAATTTAAATTGTTACTGTTTATAAAATGCGTAAGTTTAGTCAGTAGGTACATACAAAAAAAATCCCAGATAATCTGCGGCCAAAATCTTCGAACAGGTTAATCTTATTTTTTCAACACGCATTTTTTTGATAGTCGTCTTTGAGACAAATAATGCATATTGCTGTAGTCAGAATTTGATAATTTATCCAAATCTACAAAACAATTGTGAGTCATTAAAAAGGCGATGTAGTCATTCCGGAAAGAGATGGAGCTAAAAAAGGATGACTATCAAAAAAATAGCGCGTTAAAAAAATAAGAAAATCAGGTTTTCAGAAGATTTTGGCCGCAGATGCTCTGGGATTTTTTTAAGAGAGATATTCTACACTAAACTTATGCAAAATATTCGATGTCCAGTTATCAGCTTAAAAAACTGCCATTAAAAATCAAAACAAAAAAGTACCTATGTACAAACAATTGAAAACCATGCAGAAATGCCAACGGCTTTTTCTGTAATAAAAATAAATAATTGTTATGTTTTGTATGGAATATATTACTGCCACTTTTTTTATTTTATAAAAATAAAACTTGCCACTGTTAAATTTATGCAATATGTATATTTTGTTCACCAAATGTTAATAATTCCAAATTAATAAAACTTATACGGAAAAAACCGAATTATTTTTTAACCTCCGACAAAAAAAGGGGTGTTATTTATATATTTAAAATGGTTTTTGTGAACTTCGTAAATTAAACACATCTTTAAAACATTTTTAAAGTTAATTAAAAAATTTGCTTAGAAACAAACTAAAAATAAAATATTTCGTATCTAAATTACAATAAAATATTCAAGACATGTTTGTTAAGTAAAAGTTTAAAAATAAATAATTGTCTATGCACAATCACAACAAAGCGGTTCAAAGTTTCAACTGACATTACAATATTGTCTATGTGCGCATAATCCGACGTGGATTCTTTGAAATCCTGATTAATACTAACGCGCTGTTCATTTGTTCAGTACTATAACACATATTTATCAAGTTATTATTGCTCACAAGGTCTTTAATTATACGTTGCGTTCATATTTCAACATTAAATAGAAATTTAATTTTCAAAAATGGCTGAAAATGCGGACACATTTGAAAGTTTGGACAAATGTTTGGAGCAACATTTACCAGATGATAAATTAAAAAACGTTCAAAAAATTCTTTATGGAAAACTACCCAAGTAAGTGATCTTTAAAAATAGAAAACCAATAACAAATAAACTTCATTTTGTTTTTGAAACTAAACAAGTGACTAACGTTCACTACATATTCACAATAATTGTGTCAATAACAAATGAACGTAAACACACTTTATTTTAACTAAACAAGTGACTACTGTTTATAACTGTATCAATAACAAATGAAGGTAAACACACTTTGTTTTAACTAAACAAGTGAGTAACCTTAACTGCTATTTAACAAAAAAAAATATTGACGTTATTTACAAAACAAACAAAAAAAATGTTCATTTGTTTAACAGACGATTAGATTTCCCGACTCGAACCGATTTCGAACTGGTAGGATATAAATTCGAGTGTCCACTCGAAAGCACGAGACAACCGAGAATCGTAAGAGTGGGTGCTGTTCAAAATAAGATAGTTCTCGATACAACGGAACCTATCGTAAAACAACGAGACGCTCTGCATAACAAAATCAGAAATATCATCGATGTAGCTGGATCGTTAAACGTAAACGTCCTGTGTTTACAAGAGGCATGGAGTAAGTATAGCCCGATCAGTGACTTCATTAGCCTATTGGCGGCAAAGCACCGCCCTCACTAGACCGGAACAATGAGGGGCTTGAGAATAGCCGAGCGTGTAGCAATGCTGTTGTTTACATGGCGTTGCTATGGTTCCTCTATTACAAGTCCCCAGTTCCCTGGTTCTAACCCGAGAGCTGGTAATAGTGTTAGTTGTATTTTCAATTTATTATTTAAAAAAAAAATAATGAATTGAAAATATGAATTGGTGCTAGGCCCAAATAACCTTAGTTGTTGGTGGTCTTTAAAACACACACAATTTTCAGCAATGCCGTTCGCGTTCTGCACTCGTGAAAAAACGCCATGGTGTGAATTTGCCGAATCTGCCGAAAATGGACCGACTACACAATTCCTGCAGGCAGTAATAAAAATACTTTTTGACCTACTCTCTATAAAATAGTTGCTTTTCACGCATGTAAATCAATCGTAAAATTACCGATTTCAAGCCAGTGACGATCTGGGCGCTAAAGTTTTATCGCCCGCTTATCAGGGGCGAAAAAGTAAAATTCACTAATTTCAATTAGTGATGTAAATGCGTATAGAACGTTTGTATAAAACGGTATTATACGGTATGTATAAAAAATAATAAACCCGTTTTATAATACTAGGTATGAATACAGCCTATTTTACTATTTTATACAGCACGTATAAAACGTTTAACACAGTTTTAAACTGTTTAATACCGTTTAAAACGCTTTAATACTAAAATGAGAACATGAACTTTTCCTATTATGCAGTTGGCAATACTGAATAATGCACCGTAACCGTAGTGTGAAAAAGTAAAAGACCGTTTTATACTGAAAAAATACGGTATTATATCATGGGTTTAATACACAAAAAAGTTTAATATCGTATTTTTACATCACTAATTTCAATATTATTTCATATTGCTCTAGCGGAGGTCGAGTCTGCAATCTTGTGAACCGTACACAAGACAGATGACACAACGCTACCAACTGTACCACGCAAACTGTACGCCTGATAGAAGTTACTTAAATTTCTTTTTGCCATACCCACTATAAAATAGCTACTTAAAGGTGCGGCTACATGCAGTCGCTCGACACTCGTTTAGAGCGTCATATTAAGTCACGTGGTGCAATTTTAAATCTCCCACCACATGAAAAAGCGTAGCGACAAAATCCACCTGGTGCGGCCTCAAGGTGCATTTTCATGTGACGCTAGACGCTGGCGTCTAGCGTCAAATGTGGTCACGTGACATAAACGCCATCTTGAAAAACTGTAGCGTCAAGTTCCAGCGTCAAATTTTAGCGTCAACAGACAGCAAGGTTTTGACAGTTGTAAACTTGTAAAGAGAGCGTCAAATAAAGACATCCATAAATCAAAACCCTGGTGAATTTGTTATAATAATTAATAAATAAGCTCTTTGTAAATTTATTAACAGAAAAGACAATGTCTGAATACGATTATCAAAAATGAAATTCCCATATTTTTGACTTAAATAACCGGCGAAAGTACACGAATTATAAGGAATAAAAATTAAAAATATAACTATGCTTACTTTTTTATAGGTAATTATATGCACTACCAGAATATGAGAAAAAAATAAATTGTATCTTGAGAAATTTTAATGTTTTTAGTATTCAATAAAAAAAAATTGTTTTGTTCTAAGTGAGACGGGAATTTTAATTAACCATCGAAAAACCATCAGGTGATAGTATTTTCCTTAATAAATAGGTACTTTCGAAGTAATAAAATCAATGGGTTAAATTCGTAGAATCAACCCCCTAGTAGCAACATAAAGCAATTCTTTAGCAAGCCTGTGTGTTGATACTTGATGCACAACTCAGTACCTAGCTGTAGAAAACTCGTATCATTAATGACCAGAGACAACTAATGACGCCATTTTTTTCAATATGGCGTTTATGTCACGTGACCACATTTGACGCTAGAAGCCAGCGTCGAGCGTCACATGAAAATGCACCTTCATGCGGACGCTTGACGCTCGTTTAGAGCGTCAAATTAAGTCACGGAAAAAATCAGCCCGCGACTCCAACTTTGGGAGCCCCTGCTCTAGATATACAATCTACTATTGCAGTAGCCTGCTAATTCATTGAAGTTAAGTTTGCTACACAAGTGAAATATCAAATAGTTAAAAATTAAAAAAATGAGTGCTGAAAAAATACTGGAAATGAAGATAAAAGCCGCTATTTTATAGGGTGTAGGAAAAAAATACAGTGTGTATCGAAGCCGGAATGCGTTTTCATTACGCCCTTGATACACAATCTACTATTACGATTGATTTATTATTTCGCCTGACTCTTTCAACACATACTTCATTTAAGCTTGCAGCAAAATACAATATGGTAATCATATCTCCAATTCTGGAACGCGACGAAGAACACGGAGATATTATATGGAACACGGCGGTCGTTATCGGAAGCTCCGGAAACTATATCGGGAAACATAGAAAGACGCATATTCCACGAGTGGGCGATTTTAATGAATCGACTTACTACAGCGAAGGAAACACAGGTCATCCTGTCTTTCAAGCAAGTATCGATGTTTTAAGATAATATATAAATAGATATTCCAGTCATGCAATGCATCATGGGAATTGAGTCAAATTGTGGCGCCATCAGTAGTGTGTCAAAAAAACTAAACACAGTCAATAGTGGCGCCGCGCCATGGTTAACATACTGAACTAATGAACTATGGAGTCCATTATTACTAATTTCTTGAATATCCTGTCTTTCAAGCAAGTATCGGTGGTTTAAGATAATATATAGGGTAAGTTCGGTTTTGAGCTCAGATCGATCTGATTGCTCTTATGCGTTCAAATTTAACATTTATATGCTCTGAAAGATCTTTATCCTGCGTTCGGATTTAAAATCTGGAGGAGATCGAGCACGCTCTATGAACTCCGAGGAAAGCGAGCGAGCAAGCAGATTTAACCATTTTCAGAGCATTCATTTTAAAAATTAGCGGAAACACTCGTTGTGAGAATGGATAAATTTCGAAGTTTATTTATATGAGGTAATTTTTCAATAGGTAAAAATACACGAATAATATTTATTCAAAGAATAGTAATAACCAATAAGTCTATATCGCACAGAATGATTAAATAAAATATTTATTATATTTATGGGTCGAAAAAATCAACAACCAGTAGTACTATTAATTTTAAAATAAAGGAATAAAAACGAAAAAAATTGTGAATCATGATTTATTATTATAACAATGTTGAATTAAATTAAAATGAGGAGCAATAAAGAATATATTTCGGCTTTAGTAATAAGAATTTAACTTGCTGGGGCCATTTTATTCTGACGTTTTGAAAAATCTGCTAGATTACGTTCGGAATTGTTTAGATGGCTCGATTCGCTCGCTTGTCACGTGACCAAAAATCTGTTCGCTCGGCTCGATCAATTGAGTGCAAAACCGAACTTACCCTCAAATAGGTATTCCAGTCATGCAATGCATCATGGGAATTGAGTCAAGTAGTGGCGCCATCAGTAGTGTGTCAAAAAAACTAAATACAGTCAATAGTGGCGCCGCGCCATGGTTAACATACTGAACTAATGAACTATGGAGTCCATTATTACTAATTTCTTGAATATCCCGTCTTTCAAGCAAGTACCGATGTTTTAAGATAATATATAAATAGGTGTATTCCAGTCATGCAATGCATCACGGGAATTGAGTCAAGTTGTGGCGCCATCAGTAGTGTGTCAAAAAAACTAAACACAGTCAATAGTGGCGCCGCACCATGGTTAACATACTGAACTAATGAACTATGGAGTTCATTATTGCTAATTTATTGAATACTTTTTGATGTATTTAATAGATATCGATCAAATATATTTTCAAATATTAAAATTTATAAACTTGTTTCGAAAGACATAGTCCTACGGAAACTGCGGTACAGCAAAAGCTGAATCCATACGATTTTTTTTTACAGACTCAATTTGGGAAAATCGCTATTAATATTTGTTACGGAAGACATCATCCTCAAAACTGGATGATGTTTGGAATTAATGGTGCAGAGATTGTTTTTAATCCATCAGCCACAGTAAGTTGATTAGAGTTTACCAGAGAACAGTGTGGTCCAGTGGTTAGCGTCGTGGCCTCTGGATCAGGCAGTCGTGGGTTCGAATCCCGCCTCCGCTCATGGATGTTTTGTGATGTCATTTAGTTTTAAGTGTGTTGTTATTTAATGTAATCATGTAATCAAAACACTAATGACCTAAGTTGTCGACGCGTCTATAATTTACAATAAATAAATAAATAGAGTTTAGCACTAACGTTTGTTTTTTAACCTCCGACGCAAAAAGGAGGTGTGTTATAAGTTTGAAGCCTTTCTCTGTCTGTCTGTCGTGGCATCGTAGCTCCAAAACGGATGAACCGATTTAAATGCGTTTTTTTTTGTTTGAAAGAGTACGCTTGCGAAATGGTTCTTAGCTTAAGTTTTAAAAAAATGCAGAGTAAATAAAAATAAGTCAGGGAATTTTTAAATATGAAATATTCCTGACACGTAGGCAAATCAAATGAACAGCAACGCATAGTCCAGAGGTTCCCTATCCGTGCGTCGCGACACCCTGGGGCGTCACGGTGCTATCTTAGGTGAGTCGCGAGACGATACGCACAGGTCAAAACGAAATTAAATTGAAGTATAGGTCACAAATAAATTTAAATAAATACCTAATAATTAAGATTCTTTGTTCCTTGGAGTTTGTCGTTGAATAATAATAGTATCTTGTGCGACTCGTGGGAGACAGCGGAGATTCCTCGAGTGTGGATTTTGCCGCACGAGCGTAGCGAGTGCGGTAAAACACACGAGTGAATCTCCTCTTTCGACCAATAGTCGCACACAATATTTTGTTCAACTACCGCAAGAAATATGTCATTTCGTGGCTCTGCTGAGCGTGGGCGAACTACTGCGTGATCTGATTGATCGCGTCAACGTTCCCCGTAATGAGCGTGGGCGAAATGGCATTTCGCCCACTCTGTACGATCAACAGTCAGGGCATTCACTCTTTCGCCCACTCTCAGTAGAGCCACGAAATTACATATTCTCTTGCGAGTTGTCGTTGAATCATAAGTAATTTTATTGTCTGCTAGAGCTAGATAGCTTCTTTTTGAAGGGCGTCGTAAAAAAACTGCAACCTGTATAATAGGGAGTCGCATTAAAAAAAGATTGGGAGCCCCTGGCATAGCCAATTGAAGTTGATAGTTTAAAGAATGAATGAATTGTGAATTATAGATGCTCGACAACAGAGGTCATTAGCAAATTGGTTGAGGCTTTCGCGGCCAGTTGATGAGCTGGTATTGTCCTGATTCGGGTCTATAGGCCGTCGTTGGTTGGAATTGCTTCCTAATGTTTCGCTAGCACGAGTGGCGAGCTTCTTCAGAGGTCCTTCCATCTCCGATGCTGGATTCTGCATCCAGCATCGGAGATGGAAGGACCTCTGAAGAAGCTCGCCACTCGTGCTAGCGAAATGTTAGGAAGCAATTCCAACCAATGACGGTCTATAGACCCGAATCAGGACAATACCAGCTCAGAGGTCATTAGCGTCTGTAAAGGAACAAAATGGATAGTTTAAAGAGTGCAAAATACAAATTGAATTAAAAATTCAAAAAAACCCCTGAATATTGCTTATTGACGCGTTGTGGACTGTTGCAGTACGCCAACAAAAAAATGTAAAACTTTCAAAAATTACAGTCCCTAACGCATTCATGAGGAATAAATAATAATAAAATCATTTTATACTTTTTGAACATCCGAATAGATAGTAAGTTTGGGTCGGAGGTTTTTAAAATTTTTAATTTAATTTTTTAAATAAGCATTAATAAACAAACACTTGAAAAATTCTACACATTTATTCATCTCAACGATCGTTTCGGGTTTCTAACCCATCTTCAGGAGTTTAAACTCCTGAAGATGGGTTAGAAACCCGAAACGATCGTTGAGATGAATAAATGTGTAGAATTTTTCAAGTGTTTGTTTATTAATTTTTATTCAATCATGTTCTACCAAGTGCCTAGCGATAATTCTATAGAATTTATTTTAAATAAGCATCGATACTTACATCCAATCGGCGCCATTCTGAATAAAGGTCGTTGTTCAAGATGACGCCGCATAGTCATAGTTAATCCTGCACTAGCGACATCAGACGAAATATTTTTCAAGTTTTTAAATTTCAATAACAATTTGTTACTTCGTTTAAAATTAAAAAATTCAAAACTAGGTCGGAGAGCTGAGCGAACCGATGTGGGGAATAGAGGCTAGAAACGCAGCGATTGCAAACAGCTACTACACCGTCGCCATTAACCGTGTGGGTACCGAAAAATTCCCCAACGAATTCACTTCCGGTGACGGTAAACCGGCGCATACCGATTTTGGGCATTTCTATGGATCGAGTTATGTAGCATGCTCCGGACGGTTCAAGGACACCGGTAAATATTAATAAACATTAAACTATAACACAGGTTTGAAATGAATTTTTCTGGTGTTGCATTGTAACGATACGTCATTCGATTGTGTTCCTAACAGTATGCTAACTAATTCTAATATCTGGATGACCAAGCTTTGCTCGGATGAGTTCAAAAAAAATAGTACTTAAAGTTCCCATTTCATCAAAATCGTTTTTAAGAAAAAAAATTACATACCTATAATTAGATAAAGATTGACTGTCAGAGTAATTTGACATAAATAATGAAAATAGTTTGTTTTTTCCAAAGCCTACTCACCATACGACACCGTTTTATAACGTTAAAAAAACTGTTTTTTAAAATGATAAAATCGATAAGAAAACGAATTTTTCCAGGGATGAGACCTAGCTAGATCGATTTTTTGCCCCCCGAAACCCCTTTTCGGTAAATTTGATCTAAATCGTTAGAGCCGTTTTCGAGACAATATTTATATAGGTACATATATACAAGATTTGCTCATTTAATAATATAGGGATAATTAAATAAATACAAAACTGCGATTTAGCTGTTAAATTATTGATGATAGATACTTGACTTGCTAGTGGCGCCATCAGGTGGGCGGAAAATATAAACAGTACTGACATTTGAATGAGATCATAGTGACGTATACCTCACTTGCCAGTGGCGCTACCAGGTGGTAGAAAAAAGCCTTGTGGCCCTCATTAATTCAATTTAGTTAGGCATGTGTATTCTATCTTTGTCGCGCTACTCATTTTGTTTGTCTTCCTTGTTGCACTCATCTCTACTAATATATAAATGCGAAAGTTTGTGTGTGTGTGTGTGTGTGTGTTATTACCACTCAGCTTCGTACCGGCTGAACGGATTTTCATGAAATTTGGTATATAGTTACTTTAGGTTCTGAAATAGCACATAGGGTACTTTTCATCCCGGAAAAATGTATAGTTCCTGTGGGATAGTAACAAAACTTAAATCTGCCATTTTTTTGCATTTTAGAGTATTGGAGGAATCTTACTAATATTATAAATACCACCAGCCCGGCTTCGCTTCGCAGGGGGAGAATTTATCCCGGGGGAGGGGGATAATTCCTGTGGGATAGTAACAAAACGTAAATCTGCCATTTTTTTGCATTTTAGCGTATTGGCGGAATCTCTACTAATACTATAAACACCACCAGCCCGGCTTCGCTTCGCAGGGGGAGAATTTATCCCGGGGGAGGGGGTTCCTGTAGGATAGTAACAAAACTTAAATCTGCCATTTTTTTTGCATTTTAGCGTATTGGAGGAATTCTACTAATACTATTAACACCACCAGTCCGGCTTCGCTTCGCAGGGGGAGAATTTACCGCGGGGGAGCGGGTTCCTGTGGGATAGTAACAAAACGTAACTCTGCAATTTCTTTGCATTTTAGAGTATTGGCGGAATCTTACTAATATTATAAATACCACCAGCCCGGCTTTGCTTTGTAGGGGGAGAAATGCTCGCGGAGGAGGGAGGGGTAATAAATCATAAATTCATAGCACCCAGGCGAAGCAGGACCGGGACGCTAGTTAATTTTCTATGTTCACAATCCTGTCATATACCCCGTATATCAATGGCTGTAATAAATATACGACTAGGACCGGCGCCTATTTCCTGTACGACACCTTAGACTTTAACAAAGTCAGTCCTTAGTTTCCAGAAATTAAAAAAATTTGTTTTCAGGGATTGTCACGAATAAATGACGGATTACTCGTAGCTGAATTGGATTTAAATTTGTGTCGACAAGTTAAAGATAAATGGTGCTTTAGAGTAAGTGCGATTTAGCGAACATTAACCGTAAAAACTATATGAAGTACTAACGCTTCGATTCGATTGCAGATGACGCAAAGGTTAGATTTGTACGCCGATTCGCTCACAAAAGCTATTCAACCAGATTATAAACCACAAATCATAAAGGAATAATTCGACTGAATCGGCGGTGATACTTTAATGAGTTTCGATTTCATTGAAAAATATAAATAAATATATCTACATTTTATAAAACCACATAAATATATAATATATAACTAATATCTTAACAGATTACTGTAAAACATAAAAAATACCAATAAATTAGGTACAAAAAAAAAAACAAAAACAAATCACTTACACTTTTTTATGAACTTTTTCATGTTTTGATAAATGTGCTCTTGATCGGAAAGCTTTTTGACAGAGCTCGCAGACAAACGGCCGTGTATTCGTGTGTATTCTAAAAAAACAAAATAGAAACTAATTCGAAAAAACACCGATTACGCACAATAAAAAAAAACAGTCATCAAGTTTGAAGAATACGACATACCTCATATGAAGCCTCAAATCGTAGGCCTTGTAAAAAGCTTTATCGCATCCCTCAAAATCACATTTATTAAGTTTTTCTGTGTGAACACGTTTTATATGCTCGTTGAGTCTCGCTTTCGACGCGTACTGCTTACTACATTCTGTGCAGACAGTTTCCGCCGTTCCTTGGATCAGTCGCTGTGTCTGGTTGTGTGGCTGGCTTTGCGACTGGATTCGTGGTTGACTTTGAGGCTGACTTTGCGGCTGAATTTGAGACTGAAATTCACCGAAAGTCGAAGTTTGAGCTTGGGCCTGCACCAATTCTAGTTTAGTTTTGTGTACTCGTCGCGTGTGTTCTCGAAGTTTCTTTATCGAAACATATTTTCTATTGCATATCGTGCAAGTGAACTGTAATTCTTCAGTTTGAGATTGAGTTTGGAAATGTTGCACCAGCTCGGTCTGTAATTGTGACGATTGTGGGAGAAGTTGCGGTGACTGCGATAAAAGATCGGCTTGAAGTTGAGGCGAGTGAGACAAAATGTCTGTCTGAAGCTGTGAGGAATGAGATAAAAGCTCAGATTGATATTCTGATGTTTGAGGCAAAAGTTCTGTATGCAATTGAGAAGACTGTGATAACAGTTCAGATTGAAGTTGCGACGATTGTGACAGAAGATCAGTTTGAAGTTGAGGCGATTGTGAAAGAAATTCTGATTGGAGATGTGACGACTGAGAGAGAAGTTCGGAGTGAAGTTGGGGCGATTGTGATAACAATTCGGTCTGAAGTTGGGGAGATTGTGATAACAATTCGGTCTGAAGTTGGGGCGATTGTGATAACAATTCGGTCTGAAGTTGAGGCGATTGTGAAAGAAATTCTGTTTGAAGTTGTGACGATTGCGATAAAAGTTCCGACTGAAGTTGGGGCGATTGTGATAAAAGTTCCGACTGAAGTTGGGGCGATTGTGATAGAAGTTCCGACTGAAGTTGGGGCGATTGTGATAAAAGTTCGGACGATTGCGACAAAAGATCTGATTGATGGTCAGAAGATTCAGACATAAGTTCAGACGACTGAGATAGGAATTCCGTTTTGTATTGAGATTGCGAACTGGACGGAAATGATGTATCGGTCTGTTTTTTGCCGTGCGCAACTTCTACGTGTTTGCTGAAAGTGCTCCTCCAGGCGAAACGTTTGTCGCAATGCTTGCAAGCGTACTGCTTATCTTCCGAATTGTGAGTACCTACAAATATACAGGTTTATTAAACATTAATGTATTCTTTCAACAACTAGTTTTTAGAGTTCGACCAAATAATCTGCTACGGCTACCTTGGATTTTATTAATAATAATTATTTATTAATTTTAAAAATGCTAAGGGGAAAGCAAAAATGTAAATGCATGAAGTATAACTTTGACCGTGGGTGACACATACCCTTTCTTTTGTTTTATATGATCGATTTGACTTTGGTCGAAGGTGAAAAAAACAAAATTCGGCTTCGGCTGAAAAAATCGTCTGCGATCGTCCGTTCGAAAACGATTTGCTCAGCCGAAGTCGACCTTTGGTTTTACATAAATACAACTCAGTTTCCGAAACTGAAGCGAACAAATTTAAAATCTTGGTAGCAAGTGTTTCCGGGCTAGATAGCCATGGTCCAATGAATTTTACTCCGTACGTTTCGCCCAAAGCTCCGTTGGGCATCTTCAGCGGCGATTGGCAATACGATGTAATCTTCTTGCCGGTCGACTGGGTGACAAGAAGATCACGTATTGCCAATCGCCGCTGAAGATGCCCAACGGAGCTTTGGGCGAAACGTACGGAGTAAAATCCATTGGACCACGGCTACCTAGCCCGGAAACACTTGCTACCAAGATGTCTACCGGCCGTGAAAGCATGAAACTCCAAATTTAAAATCATACCTAAATGTTGTTTGTAATTCATGTAGCGACTGAACGACTTTGTACAATGCGGGCAACTCCATGCGCGTTTTGCCGAACTATTGTCAACATTTGTGTGCGAAACGTTAGCTTTATTACTATCTTCATCGGATACGGTGACCTGACTGTTACTATTAACCGCTTCTTCAGAAACAATCGGCTGCTGCAAACTGATTTGACTCTCCGACGTATTCAAAACAGTCGAAGAGTCATCTAAATTATTTACATTCTGTAAATAGTAAACAATAGGTGTTGTAACATTTTGATTATTTAAGTTGGTACTCGTGATTAAATTATCACAATTTAAATAGCTGATATTAGATTCGAGCTGATCTTGATTTTTGTTTTGAACCAAGCTTTGAGCATTTTCAAAAATATCTTTCATGTTTGTTTCGTACGACGTTCCACTTTGCGATGGTAAGACGAAACCGTTATTATCGGCTTTTATGAAAATTATTGTTTGTAAATTGTTCATAGGAACCATATTATTTCGTTGAATGTTTAATGTTGGCTGTACTGTTTCAGTATTGTTCACATCGAACGAAATCAAATTATCGTTAGCTCCGATCGTCAGTACGTTATTCTGATTGTCGAGTACGTTTTCGTTTAAATTATCTCTGACATCTTTCTCAGCGTCTTCGGCGCTAACATTTTTCAGTATGCTGTACTGAAGACCTTCGGGATCTTCTTTTATGGTGCTTTCGGTCAACTGAACGTTTTTCAACGGTACTTTCGACGGATCGCTTGAATCTATTTCAAGATCGGCCATCAAAACTTTCATTACGTCAGACCAATTGTTGACCCTCGCATTTTCGACGAGCTGTTCGGTAACCATCGACTAAAATAAAATTTATATTACAGATTATCTCATGATTTTGATATTATTTTAGAAAAACTCCATAATCAAATTAGAAATAGAAGTAGATGGTCACTCGGAGTTAAAAATTGCTTACTTTGAATTAAATATACCGCATTTAATAGTCAATTAGTGGATTAGATATCCTGAAGAGGACCTGAATGAGGTCAAAAGCATGATTGTTAGTTTAATATATAATTTGTTAGTTTAATATACAGTGTGTCCCACCGTAACTGAGACATAGCATTTTAACATGGGGTTACGATATTTTGTTAATATTTGCTCCCCGTTAACTGTTTTTGTTATTTTTAGTTTACGATCTGGCTCTAAAAGTCCCCAGTAATGGTTTTGTACACTTATTTTTATTTAAATCTCTTTAAAAATTAATAAAAGCACATTTTTTAAAAATAAAACACAATCTTTGCTTTGTATACCAGTTCAATGGACAATTGCTCAATGTCGCGCGTTGACCGACATCAGTTGCCTTCACGCCAAGCCTAGGTTCGAATCCCGAGAGCTCATAATTAATTTTTTTTTTAAATAATGAAAATACATTGGAGAACAATTAATAATGCTTATTATTTACAAATAAAAGTATAACGATTTTATTAATTATTTTCATTAGAACAGAGTTGTACGATGGTTGTACGTGTTAGTTTTAATGAAAATAATTAATAAAATCGCTATACTTTTATTTGTAAATAATAAGCATTATTAATTATTGTTCTCCAATGTATTTTCATTATTTAAAAAAAAAAATTAATTATGAGCTCTCGGGACTCGAACCTGGGCTTGACGTGAAGGTAACTGACGTTGGTCAACGCGCTAGCCGACTAAGCTATTTGCGACATTGAGCAATTGTCCATTGAACTGGTATACAAAGCAAAGATTGTGTTTTATTTTTTAAAAATGTGATTTTATTAATTCTTAAAGAGATTTAAATAAAAATAAGCCTACAACATCATTACTGGGGGCATTTAGAACCAGATCGTAAAATAAAAATAAGAAAAACAGTTAACGGGGAGCAAATATTAACAAATTATCGTAACACCATGTTAAAATGCTATGTCTCAGTTACGGTGGGACACACTGTATATTGTTTAGTTTATAAGTTAGTGTAAGTATAATATGTTCAGTGTAGCTAAATTATAATAATTGACTATTAAATGTGGTTTATTTAAATCAAAGTAAGCAATTTTTAACTCCGAGTAAGCATTTCTACTTCTATTTCATGATTTTGTTGTTTCGACTGTTTTCTGTAGGCAGTAAAAAACAGCAAGAAATAAAAAAAAAAAACTAGGGCGCGGTTTTAGGAAACAACGGTAGAGAAAAAATTACAAATAAATATCAAATGGAATTGAAAATTTTTCGTTGGAAAGCAGCCAATTATATAATTGTTTCGAAACATATTGGAAAAATCATTTTACCAACCATAGTCACAGTCAGGATTCTAACCTGAACCTCTTTCGCGGCGGAATGAGCTTACAGTACTCAACCGTGACATGATTACCAAAGTAATATTTTCCTTATATGCTTCAGAATCAATAGATATAAGGAAAATATTAGTTTGGTAATCATGTCACGGTTGAGTACTGTAAGCTTATTCCGCCGCGAAAGTGGAAAGGTTCAGATTAGAATCCTGACTGTGACTATGGTTGGTAAAATGATTTTTTCCAATATGTTTCGAAACAATTATATAATTGGCTGCTTTCCAACGAAAAATTTTCAATTGCAATTCAGGCGTATAAATCTTATTAATTTATCAAATGGAATTGTTCAAAGAATTTAACGTACTGCAAATTGAGCAATTTTATGCTAGAATAATTCTATCCTTCTATCACCATCAATCTGAGCTTCAAACTCCTGTCAGTCATCCATCATCCTGTACAGGTTCCAAAAATGTCAAAAGCCTTTGGCCAGAGACATATATTGTTTCTTGCTCCAAAATTATATAACCATTTACCTCAAGAATTGAAAGTTATTACCAATAAAAAACGTTCAAAGTAAAAATAACAAACTGGTTGCTGACTAATTCAGATGCCAAAGTTGTATTTCAGATTCTAGCGTAAAATTATGACAATGTACGCACTTTACTCACACACACACGCACACACCTGACAAACTTACTCTAATAAGGAGAAAAAAAATTATAATACAGTGCAACCTCGATATTACAAAACTGAAGGGAATTTGAAAATATTCGTTATACCAAATAATTTGTTACAATGATTTGTTATATAGAGGTTAGATTGGACTACGATTCGTTTTAAAAAGATTAAGGAACACCTTTTTCGTTTCTCAGCCATTGCAACTTTAAAACTAACAACAGTGACAAACAGCAGTGTTTACATTACTTAGCATCAAACAACAATGAATGTCTTACGAAAAATTTAACGTGTCTGAACCTGTCGAGACATGAATTATTGTGGAATTGAGTGTGAATAATTGATAGGTTACGTTATGTAAAGGTTTTATAAAGGTAAATAATACTTTCTATATTTATATTTTGCAATGATTGAAAATTCGTTATAAAAATTTGTCAAAAACCTCGTTATAACGAATTTTCAATCATTGCAAAATATAAATATAAAAAGTATAATTTTCGATGCAAAATATATTTTTACATTACGAATACATAATTTGTCAAAAACCTCTTTATAACGAATTTTTCAATCATTGCAAAATATAAATATAGAAAGTATTATTTTCAATGCAAAATACATCTTTACATTACGAATACATAATTTGTCAAAAACCTCTTTATAACGAATTTTCAATCATTGCAAAATATAAATATAGAAAGTATTATTTTCTATGCGAAATATATCTTTACATTACGAATACATAATTTGTCAAAAACCTCTTTATAACGAATTTTCAATCATTGCAAAATATAAATATAGACAGTATTATTTTCAATGCAAAATATATCTTTACATTACGAATACATTTAATATATTCGTAATGTAAAGATATATTTTGCATTATCTCTTATGGGCAGTTCTAATTTCGAAAAATTTGTTAAATCGAGGAAATCGTTATATGGAGGCTCGTTATATTAAGGTTACACTGTATATAGGTACACGTTCATATATTTCTGGACTCCTGCCCTAGCACTGGTCTCCCAAGTTGGGCAGGAAATCCTCTTAATTTTTATAATTATTATATAAATTGTTATACCTATTATTTTTTTTGAGGAATAAATAAATTGAAATATGAAGAAAAGAAACTAAAGATAATGGTACTGCCCGGGTTCGAACCAGCGACCTACTGCGTCTACTGTCTGTTTGGTATTTAAAATGAAATATGAAAGTGACTGACCCTGTTAATCTTGCCATCGTCAGAGATATTCGCATCAATTTGCGCAGTAGATGACGAGTTCGACTGTACCTCGCTTTTGAAACTTCCGGCGTTGCCTTCGCACGAAGTACTCTCGTGTTGGTGTAACTGATCGGTATGTGGGAATGTTTTGCCGCACTTTTTACAGTAAAATTTCCGCGCAGATGGTATGACTGCTTCTTTACAAACCTATTGAAAAGTTGTCAATAAATATCGAAAACGCTTCAGGACTGTCAGTGTATAAGTTCTAGGGTTCATCGAACTAATAGTGTAATATGCAAGAGATTAACGGGGACTTGGAACTTTAACTGAGTTTCAATCAACCAAGTTCCAAGTTCCCGTAAATCTCTTGTTACTTCCCACCTCTACTATGGTAGGGAAGTAATGGATTTAGTCCGAAAAAAATATTTCGAGATTTTAACATATCTTCACGTTTTGAGACCCTAGCAATCGTTTAAGATCATTTTCTGACTGATATCTGTATGTGTGTGTGTGTATGTGGTCAATTTTTCGCCTTCGATATCGTAAAAACGGAAAGACATACGGCAATGCCGATTGTTCTATTGTGTTTATCAGCCTTTAACTTAGATTTGATTAGATTTTAAATCAAATCGGTTCAGTGGATCCTGAGATATTAAAAAAAAACGTTCTCAATGTCACGTATTAACATAGGTAAAAAAAATATAAATGAATTCTAGATGTTATAATATGAAAAAAATGTAAATATTTTTTTTCTCTAAAATGTATAGTTTTTGAGAAAAAAATATTTTACTAAAAAAAGAAAATTGTACGTAAATCAAGGTAACCATGATTTTTGCTATATTAAGCTAGCCATCAGTAGATCACCAAACAAAAAAGAGGGCCATGCTTTTTTCAAAGAATAAAAATTAAATTGTGTTTTAAAGACCACCAACAGCTAAGGTTATTTGGGCCTAGTCAAAGAATAAAAAAAAAAGTGTTTATTTTTTGCAAATATTTACTAGGTGGGAAGTATAGGACTGGTCATCGGTCGAATTTTTTGTTTAGTGATCTACTGATGGCTAGCTTAATATAGCAAAAATCATGGTTACCTTGATTTACGTACAATTTTTATTTTTTTTAGTAAAATATTTTTTTTCTCGAAAACTGTACATTTTAAAGAAAAAAATATTTACATTTTTTTCATATTATAACATCTAGAATTCATTTATATTTTTTTTTACCTATGTTATTACGTGACATTGACAACGTTTTTTTTAATATCTCAGGATCCACTGAACCGATTTGACTCAAAATCTAATCAGATCTAAGTTAAAGGCTAATAAACACAATAGAACAATCGGCATGGCCGTATGTTGTTCCGTTTTTACGATATCGAAGGCGAAAAATTGACCACATACAGACATCAGTCAGAAAATGATCTTAAACGATTGCTAGGGTCTCAAAACGTGAAGATCTGTTAAAATCTCGAAATATTTTTTTCGGACTAAATCCATTACTTCCCTACCATAGTAGAGGTGGGAAGTAAAAATATGTTTAGACGTCAACAAGTTAATTGTTGGGTTGGTTTACTAACCGGTCGACTGCGCACATGTTTTCGCAAACCGGAGATCTGTTTGAACCTTTGACTGCACACTTGGCACGCATACGGCTTCTGATCCGAATGAGTATCCTTGTGACGTAGTAAGTTCGATATGTGGCTAAAACCTTTACCGCAAATGTCGCACACATTACTGTTTGTGTCTGCAAAAAACAAATGAACAATCAGTTTCACCCACTTTGGGTAAGTTCGGTTTTACGCTCGATTGATCGAGCCGAGCGAACAGATTTTTGGTCACGTGACAAGCGAGCAAATCGAGCCATCTAAACAAATCCGAACGTAATCTAGCAGATTTTTCCAAACGTCAGAATAAAATGGCCCCAGCAAGTTAAATTCTTATTACTAAAGCCGAAATACATTCTTTATTGCTCTTCATTTTAATTTAATTCAACATTGTTATAATAATAAATCATGATTCACAATTTTTTTCGTTTTTTATTTTTTAATTTTAAAATTAATAGTACTACCGATTGTTGATTTTTTCGACCCATAGATATAATAAATATTTTATTTAATCATTCTGTGCGATATAGACTTATTGGTTATTACTATTCTTTGAATAAATATTATTCGTGTATTTTTACGTATTGAAAAATTACCTCATATAAATAAACTTCGAAATTTATCCATTCTCACAACAAGGGTTTTCGCTCATTTTTAAAATGAATACTCTGAAGTTGGTTAAATCTGCTTGCTCGCTCGCTTTCCTCGGAGCAAATCGAGCGCGCTCGATCTGCTCCGGATCTTAAAACCGAACGCAGGATAGAGATCTTTCAGAGCATATAAATGTTAAATTCGAACGTATTAGAGCACTCCGATCAATCTGAGCGTAAAACCGAACTAACCCTTTATAGGCCTTTTTATCATTTCCACGCGCAAGCGCCGTCGCCATGGTTTTGATCGCGATAGTCAGAAGTTTCGGGCACTTTTGACGCAATGATTGGCCCAGCAACGTTTTTCATTGTTAATTTAGATGAAAATGCTACTGACTGTGGTAAATTAGTGCACAAAACAGTGGAAGAACACACTTATGCTAAATTGAGACGGTCGGAAAACTGGAAGAAACGAAAATTGGTTGAAAAGTTTTAGGTTAGAGTCCTGTCATAAATCGTTTATCGTAAAAAGTTTATCTTCAAATACAGAAATATTAATTTTCTATGGTGGTGTACCACTTCCTTAAATATTTCTTAGTTATTAACTATTTACTTTTATCAAAATTAATTACTTGTCCGAAAAATATGGCGGAATTGGGCGCATGCGCAGAAAAAAACGTTCGTCTATATTCTAGAGCTACTCAAGGTCATAGATACGCATAATTTAAACATACTTAAGTGAACATTAAGATGATTTTTTAAGTCCGATCTTCGGAAGAATTTCCGATCGCACATTTCACAATGGAAATTCCGTTCTTTTCTGTGAACTCGTCTGATGTGGCAGTCGCGTTGGGACGCCCTGTCAAACGTCCGGTCACATCCGGTTTCTGTGCACGGATACGGCCTCGGACATAGATGGAACATGCGTTCGTGTTTTTGGAGCTCCGACTGATTATTGAAGGTTTTCTTAGGTGGAATGCATTTCTCTACAATAAATTATTTTCTTTCAAATAATTCAAAGAGCCAAGAAAAACACCATTCATACTGCTAATAAATCTATGGTCAAGAGACAAAACCGTCTATGTCGAATTTGTGGTAAAACTGTTTATCAAAAGAAGTCTGCACTTCAAGCCGCCGTTAAAAAGCTTTAGAGGCGCTGTCGTCGTTATAAATGTGATATTATTTTTAACAGTTTAATTTTTCTAAATATTTTGAGTAGGTAGTTCGACTACTAGCATATAGAGGACAACAAGCCAATGCACGTCTGACGCAAACGGTTTCACCTTTTGACCAGAGCAATCTAAGTAATAGAGACGCAAGTTTTCATTATGTCTTGGTACTTATAACTATTCGTTACTTTTAAGTAGGTACATTACTCGTTACAAGTACTCGGGCATTTTACGTGTTAAAACGGAAAGACGGCTTCTGCCTGCACATGATCATGTAATTCGTCGTTGTGTAGGTACCAGGTGGTAGGTAGGTACTGAATATTCATCCGTCCGACGAACTATAAATATGAACCATTGAACAATAACATACTATTACGACAGTACATCAGGTTATATTACAATATTGTAGGTATAGGTAATTAGATAATTCGAATACAAAATCTAACTCGTCACATAGTAAAAAGTATCGAGTAACTTCCAAGTCTTCATGGTTTCCGGGCTTGTAGGTCGTGGTCCGTTGGTATTTCTACCTGACGTTTCGTCTATAACTGCGGTAGACATTCTCAAAGGCGATGTGGCAGCGGTCGAAGTGTCCTCCTTGGCGGCTCACACTGACCTGTGAGCCGCCAAGAAGGACACTTCGACCGCTGCCACATCGCCTTTGTGAATGTCTACCGCAGTTATAGACGAAACGTCAGGTAGAAATACCACCGGACCACGGCCTACAAGCCCGGAAACCATGAAGACTTGGAACAATGCCGGCCATGAAAGCTTGCACACTTGGATATCGAGTAACTGTTTGCAAAAAGTAAATGTTGGTATTAGTTACTTAGGATCTCGTCGGGTAACGAGTACTCGAGTAACGAATAGTTACTTTTCTTGCATCTCTAGTAAGTAATCTGTTTTATTTGTATACAGACCGCATGTCCACGTTCTCTCTCCGCCATGAGTCTGCAAATGGCCGTAATACTGTTGTTCGAAATCAAAACTCTTGGAGCACAAGTCACAAGTATATTTTACGATTAGTTTTCTATCTTCACTGTTCTTTTCGAACAATTCGTTTTCATCTATTTCTACTTTAATATTCTGTAAAATTTCAATTTTTTCATGTTTAAAACTTCTACGTGTCGCGTCGTTCGAAACCGGAGGTAGCATTTCGTTTAAAACCTTCAAACAAAAGTATTCTAAGGTTTTTGTTTATTTATGTACATACTCTATAATCACATTTAAGCACTTTTTAAACGCTCTTAAACTGTCACTTTTCAATATTACCGTTTAAAACATATTTTTTATTGAGCGTTTCATCAACAAAAATATCTTAAACACTCCTCAATACATTCTACGCATTTTAGTGACAGTCTCCGTGCTACCATTCATGCCTCTACAATAGACCTTTTCACCAGTAGTAACGCGCAAGCGCCGTCGCCATGGTTATGATCGCGCCTTTCAAAAGTTTCGTACGCTTTTCGTACTCTTTTAGGTCAGAACCGTTTTTCAATGTTAATTTAAATGAAAATGTTATTGACGGTGCTAAATTAGTGCACAAAACAGTGAAAGAACATACTTGTGCTAAATTGGGACGTTGGTTGAAGTGCCACGTCCGGGAAACTGGTGGCAGCAAACGAAAATTGGTTGAAAGGTTAGAATCCTGTCATAAATTGTTTATCGTAAAAAGTTTATTTTTAAAAGTACTCAAATATTTTTCTAGGGTGCTGTACCACTTCTTTAAATAATATATTTTATTTAATTACTATTTACTTTTTTCAAAATCAATCACTTGCCATCTGTCAATATGACAAGTCTTTGAAAAACATGGCGAAACTGGGCACATGCGCAGAAAAAAATGTTCGTCGATGAAAAGGTCTATCTATATATTCTCGTGCCTCGACCAAAACGACAATGTTAAGTCGAGACCACACTGTGTGTCCAACCTTGAATCCAACGTTAGCCCCAAATTTGGCTCCAACACGCCCTAACTGGCCACTGGTACATTCGCAATGAGGGTTAACATATTTTTATTCATCAGATAGCGCTAGTGGCAAACGTCAAACGTTTGCAGTAGCTTAGAGATTAACAGTTTGTGTTTAGTCATTCTTCATATAACCATTATTAAGGAATAAATAATTAAATAAATACAAAAGTGAGATTTAGTCGTAAAATGACTGATACTTTACTTGCTAGTGGTGCCATCACGTGGCGGAAAATATAAACATTTAAATGGCATCAAATGACGTATACCTTACTAAAGTTACTAGATCTAGTAATTTTATACCTTACTTGCCAATGGCGCTATCAGGTGGTAGAAAAAACCCTGGTAGCCCTTATTGTGTTTTAAAGATCACCAACAGCTAAGGTTATTTGGGCCTGGCACCAATTCATATTTTCAATTCATTATTTTTTAATAATAAATTGAATTCATTATTTTTTAATAACAAATTGAAAATCCAATTGACACTTTTATCAGCTCTCGGGCTAGAACCCGGGAACTGGGGACTTGTAATAGAGGAACCATAGCAACGCCATGTAAACAACAGCATTGCTACACGCTCGGCTATTCTCAAGCCGGTAGCCCTTATTGTGCGTGTTTTAAAGACCACCAACAGCTAAGGTTATTTGGGCCTAGCACCAATTCTTATTTTCAATTCATTATTATTTTTTTTTAATAATAAATTGAAAATCCAATTGACACTTTTACCAGCTCTCGGGCTAGAACCCGGGAACTGGGGACTTGTAATAGAGGAACCATAGCAACGCCATGTAAACAACAGCGTTGCTACACGCTCGGCTATTCTCAAGCCGGTAGCCCTTATTGATTCCAAGTCAGATTACGTGTTCGACATTGGTTCAAATATCACAAATGGTGGTGGGAACAAGTTCCAAGGTTGAAGCATCCCTTTGACGCGGCACAAAAATCAAACAACAGCCCGAATGCGCGCTAATGTTGGACGCTCGTCATCTGAGACTCGACGGTTCACAGCGTCAAACCGTCATGCATCAAACGTTCGAAGGTATTTGACACATATTGTGGCCCCGCCCTTACGATGTCTAAATGGCAATAACCAAGCATTGACATGCCAATGTCTAAATGGATTTGAAATTAAATAAAGAAAAAAAAAACCTCCACAGCTCCGAGTGAACTCATCGCTGTGGTAACCATGTACTCAAAAAACAGTTTAAAAGTGACAGTTTAAAAAGTGCTTCAAAATAGATGCAAATACAAATTATTATTGAATTAACAACTCAATAACCTTAAAATACAATAATCGTTCATCGTTTTACGTTGATTCGAACGTCTTACCTTCATTCGATCTTCGATAGTTAAATTACTAGCAATGAAATTGATTTTCTTTTTGTGTACTTCTTCGTCAAGCGATTGCTCAAAATCTTGCAACTGAACACAGTGCTCCGTGTCAGCGTTCACAACCGAAAGTTCGTCTGTATCGACGGACCCTATGTTATCGTTTGTTTCATCTTTTTGTGACGAATCCTAAAAATCGATTTCTGCTGTTTCAACTAGAACAGTATATTCGCAATTAAAAGCGTATGTAGATGTCAGCACTTCAGACGTCTATGTGGGGTTTAATCGGTCGTATCACAAAGCAAATGCAGATGGCAGCACGTCGGACGACATAAGGGTTTCAATGGTTTTGTAAGTAAAGTAAATTTTTAGGTTAATGAGGTTAAATTTTTATGTCATTAGCATACATTGATATTTATAAATACGCTGGTTTGAGTCAAATGAGACATATTACAGGAGTTATAATTTTTTTTCTCGTAGACCCCACATACGACGACTTCGGATTCGACACTAGATGTCAGCCACTTTGATTTTAATTGCGAATAATTGCTTCGAGGTTGTAGGAGAGGACATTTTTATGGAACAAGCAAGTACAGATAGCCTCTTCGTCTACCAATCACAAATACATTGAATTAACGTTTGCGCGACTACAGCAAGTCGACATGAATAACTACGAGTAAACGCCATGTTGAGGGAGCACTCGATGTGTTGATGCATGGAGGAAGAATGTAAGGAAACAGATAACTTTAAAGAATACACTATCCGTAACAATTATCTAGTCCACAAGAATCGATTATATAATTTGTTTTAATCACAAATAACTGCAAAACGTATGTATATTTTCAATAAGTTATTTGAAACTTGGCTAAGTTTGGATACTGGCTTGAAGGCTAAAGCCAGGGCCAAAAAGAGAAAAAAACAACAACTTGATATTGCAGTTACATACAGAACTGTCAGTGGTGTTAGGATTTGATACGCGAAATATTAAAATTGAGCATTTATAAACGTAATACTGAATTCATCGGTTCGGTAGACAACGATAGCATCGCTTACTTTTTCGTATCGTAATGCACAAAGTATAGACGCAATTTCGTCTGATTTATATCAATAAGGGATGAATATGAGCGAGTAGTTATGTTTAAATATAAAATAATGCACGTGTAAATTGAAATAATGCAAGCATACCGACTGGCCAGCTGTTGCAAGCTCTTCCAACCAAATTCCATTCTTTATTCCGGACTCTTCCGGAGAACTATCGTCCAGTTTGGGACTGTTTTCCGAACTGGAGTTCGAATTCATAATTTAAAACCTATGAAAAACAAACAAGTTCTTTATAATTGAAAAATGTAAAAAATATGTGAGGTGACAATTTGACAGATTTAATATATTTCCGTACATTACCTTGATAATAACTAAATATGAAGAAAAACTGATTCCTTAATTCAATAGTAAATTAAAACTTTTAATTTCGGAGCACAAAACCCATTAATATTTGAAATTTAAGACTTTTATAAAAATTTTGTAAACAATTCTAACCTAACCTTTCATGATCAATGACGTTCTAATGTAGGGTAAAATGGGAAAAAATCAAAATGACAATTTTATTTTTTTTTTATTTTTTTCAACATACAAAAAGAAATTAAATATTTTTATTCATATTTTGTTTTATTAATCATATTTTCAAACAAAAAATAATCAGAAAATTATATTTTACCCTTAAAGTATTTTTTTTACTTTTTTTCAAATAGCATTTTCCTGAAATCTTCATTTGTTTTTGATTTTGAAACAAGTGAATCATTAGAAGTATTTTCGATCACGGTTTTCTTCACAACTGTCGGTATTAAAGGCACTTGCAATCGGCCTTTTCTAAAAAAAACATCAATAAACATTAATAACCTATTCCCGAACCCACAACACACGGTAAAACTGGCCAATTACCTTAGAACAGTAGCTCTAGTAGGGGCTGCGTCACCTAAACCAAGTTTATCCTTCTCTTTTCTCTGTGGCGGAGCGCTAATTGCCACGTTTATTGTATGTCCCGCTACAATTAATCCATCTGTCTCAACTATGGCCTTGGCGGCATCGGCGGCGTTCTCATATTCGATGTATGCTAAACCCTTGAAGTGTCCGTTCCTAGTTAAAACGACAAATTACTTAGAATCTCAGAACAGTTCAATTTCAATTAAAATTAGTTATTTTAGCTGAAATTTAAATAAATACATTTATAAGAATACTATCGACGATTCACCGAATTCACTTTTTAAATCGTTTTCGAGAATACTTTGGTTTTTATATAAATAATTTGCATATTTATTTTTACTCCAAAAGTAGTCTTTACCCGCGGCTCGGTCCGAGTTAAATGTCGTTTTTGATTGAAATCTTACCTTAATTTGATTACAGCTACTTAAAAAGCAACCTATACTTTAATCCAGCCGATCTTGAATGACGCTGATATAAGCAAACAAAAAATTCAGATTTGCGGTTGACATTTAGGTATGACACAAAACACAAAAAAAAAACGACAAGAATACAAAATTACAGACAGATGTTCCGCTATCTATATATATAAAAGAAAGTCATGTTAGTTAGTTAGTTACACCATTTATAACTCGAGAACGGCTGGACCGATTTTCATGATCTTTGATTTTTTGGATTTGTCTCCGCCCTGGCTAACAGAATAACTATTAAAACATCGGAAAAATTCACCCGGGAGCGAACGAGCGAAGCGAGTGAGTAGTGTATTGCAGTCCGAGCGAAACCGGACCGGGCCGCTAGTTATTTTATATATTAGTATGCGCGGATTATTATTATTATTGCTGATACGTCTTAGTCAATTCCTCCAGGATGAATAATTTATCAATAAGGAAAATAAGGACGTTTTAGGAAGTTGTAGAAATAAATTTTTGAAAAATAATTGGCGAAGGTAGTTCCCTACTTTACGAGCTAATTCTTTCCTAGCGCCACCTAAACTAAAAAAGCAGAAATGGCAGTATTTATTAATGTTTAACATTTATTTATTGTAATTAATTGTCCACATTTTTGATTTTACTGATATTTGAGACATGAAAAAAAGAACTCATAAACCTGGGAACTCGTAAAGCAACCGCTCATAAAGTGGGAACTGCCTGAAATGCTAAATACAATTAAAACAATACAAACAATTAAAATTTGGGCCAATAAAAAACGGTACAAAATCGAAACGTTAGTATTTCCAACATTTATAAGTGATAAATTGTTTCAAAAACATGTTTGCCTTTATCTTACAACCAACAAAATTACAAAAAAAGGAGTCCGAACTTGAATGATGGAACGAAATCGCACGAAAAGTTTTCTTACATGGATACTCAGAACAGAGATAGCTATAGAAACAGCATATCACGTCGCTTGTGAAGCCACAACTATACACTAAAGTACAACCTGTCATGTACATTATGATCATTCATTCATTCCGTAGTGTTAATTACTCTTTATGTCGTGTTGTATGACTGGATATTGCAATGAAGGTTCCGAAGCGCTTATGAAAAATCAAGGTGTAGGTATCTTATCAGTAAGGAAAAATATTTTATTTTCAATTATTAACTTCCCATTGGAAGTTATTGTAATGGGTCCGAAAATCGAAACCAAAATGTATAACAAATTTTTGTTTTAAGGTCACTACACTATTTTTAGAAAGATGCATGTGTGTGTGTATGTGTGTACGTACGTACGTATGTGTCCATTTCTTTCTAAGACGAAATCTCGAGAATGAAAAATGATATCGACTACGTTAGGGTGCCAATCGACGCGTATTAACGTAAATATGATCTGAAAGAAATTTTTTCAAAATCGCTTCAGCCGTTCTTTTTTCTTAACCAAACAGATTCCAAAAAAGTAGTTTTTACACAATATCTCGCGAATAAAAAATTATATCGACTTCGTAAGGGTGTCAATCGAGGCGTGTTAACGTCATTTTGATCCGACATAAATTTTATAAAAATCGGTTCAGCCGTTTTTTTTTTTTTTTTAATTATTGTTAAAAATAAATAATAATTATGTTTTAATGATTAAAATGATTACTTTTCTGTGTAATTTCTAATTTAATTATTATTATTAAATATTTATCAAACTGGGAAGTTCGTCGTGTGGACCTCAAGGGTCGCACTTCAGTCCTAATAAACGACCCACCTCACGGCTTGTTTCAATTGTTCTCCACACGTCTCGACTGACTTCAGTTAGTACATACCTACAAGCTGCGACATGCCACTTCTATAGCTATCTTTTTTCTGAGCTTATGACATAGTACTATCTCTTTAGGTTGAGTTTTTCATTGGTAGAATATTTAAAAATATTAAAAACTTACGAATTATGAGCGCACAAAATACTGTTTTTATTGGCCCACTGTATATACAATATAATATTCTCTGTCTAATATTAACCTGTAGCAAACCATGCGAACATCTTTGAGTTTCCCGTGTTTGCCGAACAATTCTTCAATTTCTTGTTGCGTGGACGCTAGTGATAAGCCCTTTACAAACAACTTGTGTTGTTCGCGAGTCGTTGAATATTTAAAAGCGTGTTCACGACCCACCCGTTCCGATTTACACCTTGATATGAATACAGGTCGCCCGTCCAACCGATCTCTGTCTCGTTTCAACGCTTTCGATGCTTCTTCCTAAACCGAATGTTATTTTTAGGATCTGCATACAGGAATAACTATTTTACCTGGAAACGACTTTACTGCCCCCCACCCCCGATATCTTAAGAACGGAACAACATACGGGCATGCCGATTGTTCTATTGTGTTTATCAGTCTTTAACTTAGATCTGATTAGATTTTGAGTCAAATCGGTTCAGTGGATCCTGAGATATTCAAAAAAACGTCCTCAATGTCACGTATTAACATAGGTAAAAAAAAATATAAATGAATTCTAGATGTTATAATATGAAAAAAATATTTTACTAAAAAAAGAAAATTGTACGTAAATCAAGGTAACCATGATTTTTGCTATATTAAGCTAGCCATCAGTAGATCACCAAACAAAAAAGGGGGCCATGCTTTTTTCAAAGAATAAAAATTAAATTGTTTTTAAAGACCACCAACAGCTAAGGTTATTTGGGCCTAGTCAAAGAATAAAAAAAAAAGAGTGTTTATTTTTTGCAAATATTTACTAGGTGGGAAGTATAGGACTGGTCATCAGTCGAATTTTTTCTACAAGAATGATTAATTTCTACTTCTTTCCTCACGGAGCATCGAAGTAAAATACTGAAAAGTTTTATTGGCGACTTACAATCGATTCAAATTCAACGTAGCAATAACCTTTGCTTCGACCTTTATAATCTTTGACCAGTCTCAGTTCTTTGCAGTCTCCAAACCAATCCTTAAGTTTATTTTCGTCAACAGAATAATCTAAATTGCTAACGAAAACTGTTCTCGATTCTTTCTCCGGATCCATTGTGACGATTTGTTTATGGAGGTTATCGTTTAACCTCTTATCGCTTTTCATCGATAATTTGTCTTGTTCGCTTTCCGAAGTGTCCATACTCAGTTCCGATATCGCTTGCAAATCGGCTTCGTAATGCTTAACTTTTTTCAAAGGTTCGTTTTCTAAAACGAATAAAATAATTCTATTACAGTTCGACGGAGAATCTATTTAATAAAGATTTTTGAATTTAATTCTTCAAATAAATGAACTGTTTAAAAACAATTGGTGGTGATAGTCTTTTGTTACCGACACTGGTTATAGTCCGTTTCTGTTTTATCCAGGTGTGCAAGCTTTCACGGCCGGCATTGTTCCAAGTTCTTCATGGTTTCCGGGCACACACTGACCTGTGAGCCGCCAAGGAGGACACTTCGACCGCAGCCACATCGCCTTTGAGAATGTCTACCGCAGTTGTAGACGAAACGTCAGGTAGAAATACTACCGGACCACGGCCTACAAGCCCGGAAACTATGAAGACTTGGAAGTTTCTGTTTTATCTTTACTTACAAAAATCAATCGATAAATTTAAACACCGATTATCACAATCGATTACAAAAAAAGAAGATTCTGTCACAAATAGTAAAAAAACTCCAATTTGCTGTTTTAAATCAAAATTAATACAAATCCGCACAAAATATTATTTAACAAAATTTACAGATGTTGATTAAACATATACAAGGCGCAAAAATCTTGAAATTACTGTTTATTTTGTAACATTACTGTTGTGTAACGCCTTATAATAATTTAATTAAGGTTACACAAGAGTACAGAGTAAAGGGGCACATAGACAATCAGTATTAAGCGATGATACACAGAGGTTCTTTGCTGACTAGCCGCCTCGACATGACACACACAGCTGTGTCAACTCGCCACTCGGCAGTCAGGCATTTCTTGTGGAGAACGATGTGTCGAGGCGGCAGGCAATTCTCGCCGCGGTGTGTGTTTGGCATCATTGAAAAACATTAACATTCGTGTCGACTCGGAAAACGCATCGGCACAAACCGCTGTGTCATCGACCTTAATGTTAATATTATTGAAGGCAGAATAATGGTCCAGGGGTCGGCAACCTTTTGAAGCGGAAGAGCCAAAAGTTACAATTTACAAAATTTCCCAGTTTTTAAAGAGCCACTAACATTTTTATTTCAATATTATGGTATTTGATTAGGATTATAACTAAACAAACAGAACAGTGTTGCCACATTTAAAAAATGTCAGCTGTCCGTATACTCTCTACTCCACCTATTCTCACTGTTCTCTGTTGAGTGTTTTTATCCTGTTTAAAGTTTTTTTTTGCAGTATAATATTTTTTGTGAGTTTTGAAAATAAAATAATATAATTATTAATATTTGGGCATGAAACTGGAGAGCCCCAGGTTGCCGACCCCTGAGTTACACAAGTAGTTATCATACAACTAAATTCAAGCGCGGACTAGCTATATTTTTTCAAAGACGCAAATATTTGTAGAAGCTCGAAGGAGAGACTTGAGTAATTTGTTATTTGTTGGGATAATTAGAATAAAAAATGCATAAAACGCCAATATTGTTGATTTGTGTGCAAATCTACAGCTCAAAACCTTTCACTATAGCACCTGATAATTTTTCTACAATACCTGGAACCATTTTATTGTAGCGTCCATTTTAGATTTACGTAATATAACATAACCTACAAATTATATATAAATTCTAACCTGTATCAGATTCAGACTTCCGTTTCACTCTTTCAACGCCCTTTTGTGACCCATTATCCAAAATTTTGAAACCGACATTTTTAACTTTTTGCTTTTCGACATTTCTTTTCTTTTTTGCGCCAGTGTTTTGCTCCGTTTTATTTTCTTGTACAGTTTGTGTAGCATTCCAACTTTGTACAACGTTTCGACAGCGGTCCAAACAAGCCATTAAAGTTTCGAGCGTTCCGTAATCTCGTTCATAGTTCAGCCAGGCTTCCGCTATGCTGTATGGCCAGTCCTGCAAAAACAATTGAACAATTGTGAATTATAGACGCTCGACAACAAGGGTCATTAGCGTCTGAACAATTGAACATCACCAATATAGCCATAAAACAATAACGTCACTGAAATTACCTTTGTACTGTTTATGGCACGCTGGAAAGTTTTTCGAATGTGTTTTGCGTCTCCGTAACGTAATTCCAGCGAAATTAGTTCGAGCCACATGGCTGCCATACTGTGATGTCCTTGACTTAAAATGTCTGTCCACAATTTTCGTGCAGCTTCCATGTCTTTAAATAAGGACGCTTCGACTCGTGCCCAAAACCTAAAATATCGTTAGATATCGATCATCAGTTGGACTTGAAAATAGCCGAGAGTGTAGCAATGCTGTTGTTTACATGGCGTTGCTATGGTTCCTCTATTACAAGTCCCCAGTTCCCGGGTTCTAGCCCGAGAGCTGGTAAAAGTATCAATTGGATTTGCAATTTATTATTAAAAAAAAATAATTAATTAAAAAAATGAATTGGTGCTAGGCCTAATTAACCTTAGCTGTTGGTGGTCTTTAAAACACAATTTAACAATTTTTCGATCATCAGTTTCCGTATTGATTAATGTCAAATTACACGCAGTGCCATCTCTGAGCGTTTTTATGAAACTCAATAATTATGCAAACACTTTTTCGATTAATTATTTTTCTTAAACCATTTCAGGAATGATTTTTGCCATATCCACTATAAAATAGCTACTAAATGTTTTAAAGTAATATTTTAAAATGATATTTTTTATTTATATTATATATTAATCGCTATCTGTATACTTATATTATTTTTTTTTATTATTGTCAATTGTTAGTAGAGGGCGGGCGAGATAGCCACATTGGCTTGTCCGAACCCTAATAAAGGAATTTAATATTATTATTTATTATTACATGCATGTATGTATGCACAAATATAATGAACAGTATACGTGCGCAAATCGAAAATCACCTATGTGTAATCCAACAATAATTAAGTCAGTTTAGACTTACTGTAGTAATATGCATTTGGGATCGCCTTGCAAACCCCAGCTTTCAGCTAAATGTTCGCAAGCACGTGAAAATATCTGTCGTAAAAATTGACCATCTAGCTTATCAACTGTTTTGTCCTGCATCTGTTCTTCATCGTGGTCGTTGAAAACTTTCCGACGACAATATTCAATATATCCGAGCCAAACAGACAATAACGATTCTGCGCTACTGTTGCATGCTAGCAACGCATTTTCGAAACAATCGGTTATCTAAAAACAAATGACGTTCCATACTGTGAAGATTTTACGAAATAAATCGATATTTATTACACAGTGTGTAAACAGTAGACCCAAACATAGGGAAAATAACATTGAAAACATTCACAATTTTGTAGTAGGCTATGAGCTGTGCTCTGCTTTTTTTTTATTTGGCAGGTTCCGAGTAGTCAACCGTTGCTATGGAAAATTGTTTAAAAAATTCACTGTACTATTTTTTCTACAGATTAGGTGCGTTTGGTATCAAGGTGTAGTGTAAAAAGTGTAAACACTTTTGACACTATTACGTTTGTTATACAAAAGTGTAAAATAACTGATCTGTTTGTTATTTCAGTGTGGGACTAAAAGTGTAACAACTATTAGTCCTGACTTTTGAGCAGGTGCACGTAGGGTGCATTCCACTTGGCGATCGCAACGCTTACAATGACCAAACGTAATGAACGCGGCCATAAGGCGCGAGCGTAGTGGGCGAAATGGTTGCCAAGTGGAATGCACCTGTAGTGTAGTGTAGGTCACGTGATATGTCTGAATTGACAATCGCTTTGACAGATTTGATACTTTTTTCGTACTCAATTTTTTACATTTTTTGTCTCTTAAAAATGAATGAGCTTCAAACTGTAATGGTACAAAATAAATATGAGTTTAACATTTTTGCGACAAAAAAAAACTGTAAAAACTAGAAATAATGAACTCAGCCAATCTGTCATTAATTTATTTTGTAATGCGCATGTACAATCTACTCAGAATGTACACTAGCCCGTTTGTTACAAGTGTACATTTAGTTTACACTTTTGGTGAACTTTTTACACTTTTCAGTGAAAAATTATCTACACTACACTACACCTTGATACCAAACGCACCTATTGTATCAAATTAAAGCTATGCATAGGGCGTTCTGTGTGTAAGATAGCGATCGATATAAAGCAATAAGTAAGAACGAGATAAATGATCGCTAATAGGAAGTTTCTGTAGTTACTGACTACTGAAATAAGAAATTATTGATAAATCACGAATCAAAGATGACGCTATCAGGTTGTATGGGTTAGTATGAGTATTATTTATTTACAGTAGCTACAGAAACTTCCTATTAGCGATCATTTATCTCATTCTTATTTAATGCTTTATATATCGAATCTCTGTCTTACACACAGAACGCCCTATGCACAGCTTTAATTAGATACAATCTGTATGTAACCCACTACATACAGCTGAACTTCGATAACTTGAACTTCGTTAACTCGAATTCTTGATAACTCGTACAAAATTGGTTGGCAATAGCGTCAAGAATGAAAATTAATATTATTTGATAACTCGAATTTTTTTTTGTGGCAAGTGATGGTTCGAGTTATCAAAACTCGATTGTATTTACATTGGATCTTATGACCCATAGCCTACTACAAAATTAACCTCAATGTTATTTTCCCTATGTTCGGGTCTACTGTTTACACAGTAGGGTGGGTCAAAAATATCAATTATTTTTTTTTACAAGTGACACGAAAAAATAGGTTGCTAGACACCTTAAAAAAATTCTCACCAAATATGAGCTCTTAATTTTAATAGGAAGATCCTCCGCATCAGTTTTTTATTTTTTTCTCAGTCCAATAGAAAAAAATTCATACCTCATCATTAATTGATTGTACAGAAAAATGTTTTAAGAGAATTTTGTAGGAAATTTAATGCTCTACAAAAAAGGTATCTTATATTTTTTCCGAAAACCTCACCATTTGAAAGATATTGAAGAATTAAGTTTGATTATTTTAAGACAAATTTCATTTTTGTTTATGAATTTTATAATTCGACAATAAATGACTATTATAAATCTTCAATATCTTTCAAATGGTAAGGTTTGCGGAAAAAATATAAGATACCTTTTTTGTAGAGCATTAAATTTCCTACAAAATTCTCTTAAAACATTTTTCTGTACAATCAAATGATGAGGTATGAATTTTTTTCTATTGGACTGAGAAAAAAATAAAAAACTGTGATGCGGAGGATCTTCCTATTAAAATTAAGAGCTCATATTTGGTGAGAATTTTTTTAAGGTGTCTAGCAGCCCGTTTTTCCGTCACTTGTAAAAAAAAAATAATTGATTTTTTTGACCCACCCTATTACACAGTGTATATAGATTTACTATGCTATACCTCTTTATGGGTTTTATCGAACAGTTCAATCGCCCTCATATAAAATACCCACAGCTCGGCGGACCACGAACAATTTCTTACGGCTCGCTTACAAACAGACAACGCCACATCAGGGCTTCCCAATTTGACTGTGTACGAACAATAACGGTACCAAAGATCTCCGCTAAGAGGCACATCACTAACGGCTCTTTCGTACAACGCGCAAACACGATGCGGACTTCCTTCTTCTAATTTAATGTATCGTTCGTAACAAGACAATTTTGAAGCATCGTCCTTGGCGTTACATGTTTCCAGTTCAATGTCGTAAATACGTTTCAGATGTTCCGATGCGGAATTATACCTGAGTAGCAATTAAAATAGAACAATAGTTTAGACACTTCTTACCACAATAATTTTTTTTTTTTTTTATTTATTTTTTTTATTTATTTATTTATTTATTTATTTATTTATTTATTTATTTTTTTTTATTATTTTTTTTATTCGTGAATGTACATTTCAAGAGCTAAGCTCTCATCTTCAGCACATACTACATGAGTTTAGTATGTGCTGAAGATGAGAGCTTAGCTCTTGAAATGTACATTCACGAATAAAAAAAAAATAAAAAAAAAATAAATAAATAAAAAAAAATAAATAAATAAAAAAAAAAAAAAAAAAAATTATTGTGGTAAGAAGTGTCTAAACTATTGTTTATTTTGTTTAAAACCACAGTGCTCTTAATATTCCTACTGAGTAGCAATTGTTTATAAAAAAAAATATATTTGAACTATGATAAATTGTGTGTGTACTTTAATACATACAATCGTTCCACTTCCTCAAAACTTAAAATGTCTTTTCTCGGCAGTTTTTCTAACCACACTCTGAATTCGACAAAAGTATGGTCCATATCGTTCAACGGAACCGATAACTCGCGTTTGTAAACTGTAGCGACCCGCTGCGCTTGCGTCAACCATTCATCGCTTGATGCATCGGTTATTAGCGATAGACAAGCCAACTCAAATTCTCTAAAAATTTGTTTGCAATTGTTTAATGTGATTTTCTACAAGCATTTATCCTCAGAACAGAGACAGCTATAGAAAGAGGATATCACGTTGCTTGTGAAGCCACAACTATACACTAAAGTACGACCCGTCAGACACATTATGATCATTTGTTGCTTGTATTCCGTGGTATTAATTACTCTTTATTGTCGTGTTGTGTGCCTGGATTTTACAATAAAGGTTTCAAAGCTCTTATGAAAAGTCAAGGTGTATCTTATCGTCAGTAAGTAAAAATATTTTATTATATTTTCAATTGTTTTAATTCTTCCCCGCACGTCTCGACTGGCTTCAGTTTTACATACCTACAAGCTATGATTTGTCACTTCTATAGCTATATCTGTTCTGAGCGTTTATCGAATAAGACGTAGTAAGCCAGTCAAATTACGTTCTTAAATCCGAATAATTTCAAAAAACGTTACATTGCTTTATATTAAGTAGATTTATATGGCTGTTTTGCAATTGAAAATTTTTATTAGAAGAACAGCCAATTACATAATTGATTCGTGCAAATAACGGAAAAAATCATTTTGACAAATGACAACCATAGTCACAGTCAGGACTCTAACCTGAACCTTTCCACTATCGCGGCGGAATGAGCTTACAATTACTCAACCGTGACATGATTACCAATCTAACATTCTCCATATATGCAAAGGAATATATAGATTTCCACTACATGCGATCTATTGATTCCTTTGCATATATGGAAAATGTTAGATTGGTAATCATTCGATGAAAAATATAACAATACTTTTCTAAGGCCTAAAAATTGCGTAAATTGACTGACCTCATAACTGAAATATGAATTTTACTGAATATATGACAGTACCTGTACGCATCCCATAACAGAATCGACTGGGAGACATGCAAACCAGCTGAATTCAGTGCACGCTCAAAAACGCTCCTCGTCTGTTCCAAATCATTCGACCCCATACTGAACTGTACATATTCGAGCCAAAGTGGAATCGCTAAAAACAGACCAGCAACGTTTGTTTATTTATGATAATAATAGTTTTTTTATACGGCTGTATGCAATTGAAAGATTTTTTCGTTGGAGAGCAGCCAATTATATAATTGTTTCGAAACATATAGGAAAAAATCATTTTACCAACCAGTGGTCACAGTCAGGATTCTAACCTGAACCTTTCCAATTTCGCGTCGGAATGAGCTTACAATACTCAACTGTGACATGATTGCTAAATTAATATTCTCCTTATATGCTTCAGAATCAATAGATTTTCACTACATGCGAGTGTCAATTCATATCTGCTAATTCAATAGCTATGATATGAAGTGAATCCTCGTACCAGCGAGAGCCCAATATGAAAGTGAAAATTATTTCGAATACCCATTAATGGGATATATTAATAAATACATACCTAGATATATCAATGCTATAAACGGTATTACCACATAATATTCTAGAAACAATCATATCTTGTAGACATCATAAGATAATCTACATGTTAGATATATACATAAAACACGATATAGAAATCAAACAACGAGTTGATTTTCTTTAAGATAATAATAGTTTTTTTATACGGCTGTATGCAATTGAAAGATTTTTTCGTTGGAGAACTTTCATGTTGGGCTCTCGCTGGTACGAGGATTCACTTCATACCATAGCTATTGAATTAGCAGATATGAATTGACACTCGCATGTAGTGAAAATCTATTGATTCTGAAGCATATATGGAGAATGTTAGTTTAGCAATCTTGTAACGGTTGAGTATTGTAAGCTCATTCCGACGCGAAATTGGAAAGGTTCAGGTTAGAATCCTAACTGTGACCATTGGTTGGTAAAATGATTTTTTCCTATGTTTCGAAACAATTATATAATTGGCTGCTCTCCAACGAAAAAAAAAATTGTTTATGTACGGCAGACTGAAACCATTCTTTCTTAGCAAGTTATCGTTCTTATAAGAGTATAGACTATAGAGCATATTTTATGACGCAATAACGATACTTAAAAGAACTTACATAAATAGTCGACAACAGCACGTTCGAACAAACCGTTAACAAATTCGCGCTCTTTAGCTGAATTTACAAGCTTCATTTCGTCTCTGATCCAGTCAAGCCATAATTCTGATGTCAATGGAAACAATTCACTAAACTTTTGATATGCTGAACGTAATCCCATTAAATCTGTCAATTTTCTCTTAGCTGACACCAACTCTACGTGAGCGTCATAATCGTAAGGATTCGTCGCCAGTCGTTTGCCCAATTCAACTACAGAACGTTCTAATTCTCTTTCCTAAAAGAAAATGATCAGTTTTATATTTAATTTTAAACCGAAGTTAGTTTGACAGAACAATTAACCTCCTTTTCATCGTCGGAATCGGAACTATCTTCGTTCGCTGAATCATTTTCAGGTATCTCCATTTGTTCTTCACCTTCCATGTCTTTATCTACATCTGTTTCATTAATTTCAATTCTTGCCATTGATTTCTTCGTGCGTATTCTAATTAAAAGTTAAACATTTTCACAAAAATTCCCTCGCTTTGACAAATGTACGATTGGTAAATTGAGATTTTAAAATTATATTACTAGTGACATCCAACGGAATATTTTTGAATTTTCAGGATATGGATCTGTGGTGCATTTCTCTAAAAATTTTACATAAATACCAAAAATCTAAAGTTAAATCTAAAAGTTAAATTATTTTTTATAACTAATTATACAATCTTCCAATATCTACGATATAATTTTATAATCAATGTTCTCAATTTTTGTTAAAAGAAAATCTTTTTTTACGTGTAAGTAGTTGCCTATCCCCAGATGAATTTTTTAATGTTAGCGATTATATAATCTTGTTACGAAATATCCATGTAATTTTAACCTTTTCAAGTAAAATTAATACCCAAATATTTTAAGGTGACTTCGTTTTATTTTTGTTGCACTATTTTTAATGAAATAGATAATCAATCAAATATTCATAAAGACAAATATAAACGTTTTTGACCTTCTTGTTTGCATAATATACATTTACGATTAGAACATTATATTATGTAAATATTAATAATTTACTTATTTCAACAATTTTAAAATCTCCTTACTTGTAAACAAATTTATTATGCACAAACTAATCGACTTATAAAACGTTTTGTCGATATCCTGAAACTTCTAATATATCAAATTTACTGAAATGGTCTGAAGAACAAAATGAATCTTTAAGAAAATGTCAATAAAATACAAAATTAACAATTCAATACACTCTTTCTGGTTTTCCGGATTATATAAACCGGACGCGAAAGCGAAGAATTCAGTTTCGGGAAAAATATCATTAGGCACATTCTACCGATGATGAGGCAATACAATATTTACGTGTATTCTGAAATCCCTGAAATTTAAAATTCATTTTAATATCATGAATAAATACTTCAAATTTGCAGAAAAAGTCAAAGACGACATTTTTACTGTTATAAACTATATCATAACAATAAACAAAAATCTCCATTGGGGAATTCCTTAATAATGAAATGCCGAAGTTTTAAAAAAAACCTGTTCAACGCCAACTTTTTATACTTGTCAGAGGCGGACTCCATTTTTTCTTACAATCCGTTTTCATTCATTTAAAATGTTTACTAATAGTAAACAGTTGACTCGCTCCTTCCACGTTTTTAAGTTTAGGAATTTTAATGTACAAGAAAGAATAATTTCTCTGCTTCGTCCATTTTTCACTCTACTACTGACGCTCTGTGAATGCTATCAGTCACATTCCACTGCGCATGCGCAGAATTCTGCAGACATACTCACCAACATGTCACACAAACTGGCATCCCAGTCAGAGGGTAGGGAACGGTTGTATGAAGATTTAGCGCTGCAAATTTGTTTTGATGTTTTTATTTATTTATTATTACATCAACCAACATAGGGTGCTTTAATAGAAAAATCATTTTGAATACAAGAATGTCCATGCCAAATTTCATTAAAATTGGTACACGCGTTTGGCCTTAACCGCGAAACAGACAGATAATATCAGACTTCGCTTATTTAAACTGATGCGTATTGCGTGATTAACAACAATTTTATCTGGATCAACCGTCGTGTCGATTGACAAACATCGAGAAATAGAAATGTATAATTAATACAGTCAACAAAGCTTGAGAAAAAAAGAGTGCGTGTGTTTAAGACCACAACAGTAGAAATAAAACGCACTCACTCTCGCTTACGTACTACACGTCTGTCAGCAATACAGAACTCTTCAGACACAACTGCGCGTTTGCTGGTCAAATTCTAGGACTGTTTGAACCTGGTTCTAGCAGTTCTAGAAGCCTAGAACTTCTAAAATTAAATTCAAATAGTCCGAAAAATCCGGAAATTTGATCAACAAACATGCAATTGTGTCAAAAGAGTTCTGTATTGTCGACAGACGCTTTGGGAGTTCAGAACTAGGGCATCCAGTTTCGGGATTCCGGGACTAAATGAGATTTCTCAGGCCTCGGGATCTCTGCCGGGACCTGCCGTGGTCCCGAAATTTTAAAACTGGGACAACGTGCGCGCACCCTCATGCGTGTCGACTGTCGCTCTCATAGCAGTCGTAGTTAGTAACGCCGTGCTTTAACTACTCTGTTATTTTATAATTCTGGGAAGTCCCGTTCTAATATCCTAATTATCACTCGTGTAAAATTCGTTAAAATCTCAATACAGCAAAAATCCGCAATATTTGGTATTTTCGGGGCAAGTCCCGAGATCCTCTCAATTCGGTCCCGAAGTCCCGACTTCCTCTTTGATCCCGGGATTTGGATTCCCTATTCAGAATAAGATCAGAACTTACCAAATTGTGAAATTGTGTTTTAAAGACCACCAACAGCTAAGGTTATTTGGGGCTAGCACCAATTCATATTTTCAATTCAATATTTTTTTTTATAATAAATTGAAAATCCAATTGACACTTTTACCATCTCTCGGGCTAGAACCCGGGAACTTGTAATAGAGGAACCATAGCAACGCCATGTAAACAACAGCATTGCTACATGCTCGGTTATTCTCAAGCCCAGAACTTACCAACAAACACATTTACTATAGATATGGCTACTTCTGGTCGAAATCACTGCGACCAAAGACGTTTTACTTCAAAAATACTTAGTACAGTCCTGGACAATACAATGTTTATGGTGAGTTAGTTTTATGAGATAGCAATCATTGCTTATAGCATATTATAGTAGTTAGTGTTGGGCAGCTTCTATCCGAAGAGTGCTTTAATTAGATGGCGGTTTTGTGCAGTGGACATTAAAGTGGACACAAAACAATAGAATAACGCGGAAAAAAAACAAATTCATAATTGTTATAATATAGTTCCTTTGTTACGTTTTATAAAATATTATATCATAGATAGGTATTATTAAAAATTGTGTGAGTTATAAAGAAATATAAATAAAATATAATAATTATAAATATTATATTTGTAAGTGATAAAATATTTTGCACATTGCATGCGAAGAAAGTGAATTTGTTATTTGTGTTGTTAAATCTGTGATTTGTTTACTTCTTCAACTCTTTCTACTTTTTTTCAATATTTCTTTTCTACTCTGTTATCCTAGGATCTGTATTTTATATTTTAGAGTAAGTACCTATTGTACAAAAATGTAGTAAATAATTATTTTAAACTAGTATTTGTTGGCCTTGAATTTTATTTAAATTACTGCTTTTTAATATCAAAATCTTAGCATGACAACATCTACGTATTATTATGTTAGTAGATTTTCAAACACCTTAGAAAGTTTATCTTATAATATTTTACTAATATTTTGAATAATCATAACGATTGACGAAATATATGTATAGATATATTTACGTAAAATCGACAAAATGAAGATAAAAGACGTCGGGGTTATCAAAAAACGCTCGTGCCAAGTTCATTTTTTTTTCAAAACTATCATTAAATTCAATAAATAATATCCAATAACAAATAAACATCAACATTACTTGAAAACAATTCACGCAATAACTTAATTTAAAACCCAAAAATTTTAATTTGTCAGCGTTCGATTCTTATAAGTTAAAAATACAAAAAAGAACAATTATCAAAATCAATCAAAATATGTTAAAAACAAATCATTAACATAACTCGAAAACAAGTCATACAAAATTCACGGAATAGCGTAAAACCTGGAATTTTCGGTTTATTCGTAAATGTTCGATAATTAATTTAGAAAAACAAACATAGAAGATCGTTTAATTATAGAGGAACTATGCGATTCGAGTTAATTGTTTTGGACGTACGTACTTATATAATAAAAATATCAAGCGTGGCCATGAATTAAGGTCATACGATCCTTTTCTTTACTTCATTATCTTTGTTTGTAACGTCTGCAGGTATCCTCATTATAAATTATTATCAGTTAGTTACATTAAAATAACTTGACAAGACAATTATCAATAGACTACTTTGTCATCCATCGTTTCTTTCTTTATTTATTTATTACTAAGACAGTAATACGACTAATACAATGATTAGTTCGTTAGTCAGTAGTGTCAGTACATTTCCGTATCTCTGTGCGTCGCGACATTTTGTAGTTGTGAGCCGAGGCCATTTTATAGAGACCGTGAAACTCGGAGACGTCAACGATCGATAAGGAAACGATCTTTTGATTTGCCTTCGCGTCGCGTTGATCGGTTGACGCGAGGTGTGCTGTGATTTATGAGCACGCCGCGTTGTAGACACTTGACAGACCTTCAGCGCTCGCGGGAAAAGCCTGCGCCCCCACCATTTTGTCCTGCAAGACAAGCGGAACGGATCCCGCTATATCCGGTATCTCAAAATTACATGCAAACGTTTCAAGGCGTGCGTAGGTCGCTGGTTACTATAGCTTTTAGAAATATTTATAGCTTTACGATTCACCATGAGTAAAGCTTTGCCGTATTGCTGTTATGGAAGCCAACGATTACCTACTTGCAACGTTTGTTGGCTTTAATGCGCTTAATTTTATTACATCTCTTTCTATAGTTAAAGAAGTGTGACTGTCACGTCATCATATGGCGGTTTATGCTCAGCGTTCAAAAGAGAGATATATATATTTCTTTAATAATCTCATTTGCAATTAAGGATATAGACCGAGAGCTAGTGACAATTTTTTGGTGTTATTTATTCAAGCCCTTATTTTTGTGAAGATGTTGAGGAAGGCATATTAAAGTGGCCTGAGTAAGGGATTTTGCTAGATACCTACCGGTATTGGAGGGATGCAAACCGCCTCCAACATGTAACAAAAAAAATGGTCACAATTGCTTTAAGGCCGAAATTGTTTGTATAGCTTGTCGGTGACCCAATAATGCCATTATAATATTTGCAGATCGATTGGTCAGTATTAAAGGGATGGCAGGTCACCCTAAACGTGTCATGTACCCGACTAAGTTTATATCATTAGTTCAAGGTTCAAATTTTAATATGTTGTTGCGGCGACTGTTTTAAGCATATATGTATTTCAATTTGCAGAACAAAATGTCGGTAGGTATTCAGTATTCACCCAGGTGCAGAACGATATAAACACCTAGGCGAGTAAGTTTCCCTCTAAGAGAGGGGGTTAATACCGACATTTTGTTCTGCAAATTGAAATATATGCTTAAAACAGTCACCGTAACAACATATTAAAATTTGAACCTTGAACTAATATAAACTTCGTCGGGTGCATGACACGTTTAGGGTGATCTGCAACCACTTTAATACCGACCAATCGATCTGCAAATATTATAATGGCATTATTGGGTCACCGACAAGCTATACAAACAATTTCACCCTTGAAGCAATAATAATTGTGACCATTATTTTTGTTACATGTTGGGGGCGATCTGCATCCCTCCCATACCGCTATCTAGCAAAATCCCTTACTCAGGGCACTTTAATATGCCTCCCTCAACATTTTCATAAAAATAAGACCTTGAATAAATAACACCAAAAAATTGTCAGTAGCTCTCGGTCTTATATAACAACGAAAAAGTTGGTTTACATTATTTGTTTAAAAATGGGGAATGAGGATTAACTTACACTGTTCAAATTTATCTAATTTTGATACGTGGGACGACCACATTGCAGACGTTCGACAACAGAGGTCATAAGCGTCTTCTTATCAAGTACTGTCACCAGTCGGTTAGCCGCCTGCGTGTTATGGAATGTAAATTTTGCGGTTTACAAAGTTGTTTTTATTGATTGTTCAAATTCATAGAAATTATCTCAGAAACCGGTTTCTTTAAAACAATAATTATGTATATAAAATAAAAACATGTACAACGAAGAAGAAGAAAAAGAACTATACAGAGAAGACGACACACTCTGTGACCGCGGGATTAACTATTATAAGTTAAAACACGTGTCAAGGAAGGCAACAAACTATAGTTAAAGCAGGACTTGAGAATAGCCGAGCGTGTATCAATGTTGTTGTTTACATGGCGTTGCTATGGTTCCTCTATTACAAATCCCCAGTTCCCGGCTTCTAGCCCGAGAGCTGGTAAAAGTGTCAATTGGATTTTCAATTTATTATTTAAAAAAAAATAATGAATTGAAAATATGAATTGGTGCTAGGCCCAAATAACCTTAGCTGTTGGTGGTCTTTAAAACACAAACATGTCAAGTTAGAATATAAAAGCTTATAAAAAAAGTTTCTGTTAACGCCGCGAATAATGGTTATAGTCGATCGCTTAATGGTTTCTGGTCTAATGCCAAATTATAATGTGTATAATAATTTAATAATTTGCGATTTGTATTGCTAAATAATTTGACTGTAATATTTAAGTTATGATAATGCAATATCAATTTTTAATACACCTTGTATATTAACAAAATACCGGTTTAAATTACAAAATCGTATAGTAAGCGCCGGCGATATTCTTCCATCGCGCAATAAGAACATAACAATTATTCTCAATTATAGTTTCATACTAATTGTAAATTCATTAAACAGTAAAACAATTAATTTTTCTACGAAATATAAATTTGTTTTTCCAAGTTGAAGGTCATGACAAATAATTTCGAAAACGAATCGTTAGTATACAGATTGTATCAAATTAAACCTGTGCATAGGGCATTCTGTGTGTAAGACAGAGATTGATACATAAAGCAATAAGTAAGAATGAGATAAATGATCGCTATTAGGATGTTACGTGGTTACTGTAAATTAAACTGATAAAAGATTTAGGTACATTTTTACAGCATAGAAGGAGCGAAAAAACAAAGATGACGCTATTAGGTTGTATAAATATTATTTATTTACAGTAACCACGTAACATTCTATTAGCGATCATTTATCTCATTCTTACTTATTGCTTTATGTATCAATCTCTGTCTTACACACAGAATGCCCTATGCACAGGTTTAATTTGATACAATCTGTATACTTGTATGCATTAATAGGAAAATATATAAATAAAAAAATAAAATAAATATGTATTATTACGCTACGACAACACGGGGGAGGGCAGTTACTAGTTAGCCTAGTGGTTAGCGTGCTTAGTGCCGCAACCTCTGGACTGGACTGCCGTGGGTTCGAATCCCACCTGCGCTAATGGATGTTTTGTGATGTTATTTAGTTTTATGATAGTTGTTATTTAGTGTAGTTGAAAGACGCTAATGACCTGAGATGTCGACGCGTCTATAATCTACAATAAATAAATAAATAAGACAACAGGGGATGAGCATTGAGCGAAAATGTTAATCAAGTCAGAGATCCCGCATGTCAACTATAGCAGATACAGTAAAGGGATATGTTTATGAGAGATTGGTAGCTCCCCGTAGATGGAAATAAACTATTGAAAACGCCATTTTGCTGCTCCGCGAAGTGCAACGCAGTGTGGGGCGACGAAGCGTAAATAAATATCAGCCTTTACATCAATCGTATTTTATCTTTGCATCGTTGCATCATGCCGCCTTTTTTAACCTCCGACGCAAAAAAAGGCTTAAAGCCGCCTGTTTGTGGCATCGTAGCTCCAAAACGGATGAACCTATTTTTGTTCAAAAAAGTATGATTGCGAGATGGTTATTAGCTACTATAAAGTTTAATTTTAAATAAAGTGCAAAATATATAACAATATGTCGTAAAACTGCTACCTAATCGGTTGATTAAAAACTTATGAAATAATATGTTTTGAATCACGTCCAGGAAAATTAAATATAATAAAAGTAAATCACAGGTAGTCAGGACATTTAATAAAACAGAACTCTGCTTTGATTTTAGTTGAACGTTTCGTCTTTTTATTAGGACGTTCAACTAAAATCAAAGCAGAGTTCTGTTTTATTAAATGTCCTGACTACCTGTGATTTACTTTTATTATGAAATAATATTTCTTATGAATGCGCTGGAGATTGCTCAAATACACCAACAAAAAACGAAAACTTCCAAAAACGACACTGCCCAACGCGTTCATGAGGTACAAATAACATTAAATTATTTCATAGTTTTGTTAATTTTTGAAGTGAAAATTTCCTTAGGCGCGCTTTGCCTGGGCTGTTAACAACAGTGATGTGAAACCAGGGCCGTAGCTAGGGGTGGGCATTAAGGGGCAATGCCCTACCTTAAAACATCCAGTGCCCTACTTTAAGGAATTATAAATAAGCCGCAAAGACTGTCACGACAGAATGACAGACTTGATCTATCTGACATTTGGAAAAACAAGATTAAATTCGTTGGATGTAAATGAAGTTCTTCGGAAATTTGATAACATGGCAAGTTCTGTATTTTTTTTTTGATTAAATTGTCATTCACCGTTTTTTTGCTTTTGTAATTTGATATCACCAGATGAGGTAAGCAATCCAATTAATAAATTGTGTTCTTTTGCTTCAGCCCTACTTTAAACTTTCAGTGCCCTATCTTGAATTCAGCTCTAGCTACGGCCCTGTGTGAAACGCACCCGACTGTGACAATCGGGGCTACACGGCTCAAACACGAACACGTATTTGCACAATATGCTGGTAATAGTGTGTAGTTCATAAGTGTGCTAATAGATGACACTAAAAACTCAATACGAGTAAAGTCATTTGTAGTTCACAAGTGCGCTAACAGATGACACTAAAACATATATTTTGTAGTTCACAAGTGCGCTAACAGATGACACTAAAACTTAATATATATATATATTAATAAATTTAATTGTATAGGCCGATTTTAATATATTTATGATTAAACTGTGTGATTAAAAAATTATATATATATTTTAAAATTAGAAAATCTGAAGTTTTCACTTCTGTCGTGTGGTCACAAGCACACATCCATTTTTTTTTAAATTTAATTTTTTATAAGTAATTTGATAAAACATTCCCCAATGATGAAAGTTCAGTCCAGGGCCTTCGACTATCATACGTTAACATAATATCACGCGATTCTGTGTTTCAGCAGCATGGGTACGTGGATGACGCTTCTGTCATGCATCGCGTCGGTGCTTCTGACGGTGAAGTCGCAACAGCTGACATCACCGTGTCCAGACGTCTTCACCTACGAGCCGCGCGGTTCGGATCCGGATCGCTGGCACGGTAATGTGCTATTGACGACCGACGTCGAACTCAATGGGGTTTACTTGGACGTCGTCCTCGACAGGCCGTCACAATTGCTCGGCGTAAGTCATTTGTTAATACTTTATGCTGGGTTGCAGAACGCACTGTCAGAAAATCTGAATTGACAACGACCTTAAATTGTGATACTTTTCAAATTAATTTTGAAAAAAAAAATCGTTCAGTGGCACATACTTTTAAAGTATCCGAGATACTTTATCTTGTATCTTTTGAGGAATTGACTGTTTAGTATTTTTCATCCATGACGAAAAAAGAGTGATGTTGTAAGTTTAAAGCCTTTGTCTGTGTGTGTGTGTTTGTGCCCTGTGGCATTGTAGCTCTCAAACGGCTGGACCGATTTCAATGCGGTTTTGTTTGTTTGAAAGCTGGTTCTTAGCCATGCTTGATTGAAATCGGTTCAGCCGTTTCCAAGATCTTCACCTCTTATCACAGTCTCCGACGCATTTAGGAATTAAATATTTCATCTAAACGAAGAAATAGACGAGGACAGTGTGGTGTAACGGTTAGCGTAGCCGACCTTTGGATCACACTGTCGTGGGTTTGAATCCCACCTCCACTCATGGATGTTTTGTGATGTAATTTAGTTTTAAGGAAGTTGTTATTTAATGTAATTAAGACGCTAATGATCTAAGTTGTCGACGCGTCTATATTCTACAATAAATAAAGAAGAAATAGACAGTGCATCGGGTCAGATATAGTAGATATTAATTATTTCCTCACGTTTTAAAGGTTTGCTTTTTTGCGTCGGGGTTTTTTTTAAATTTGGAATTTAATTTTTTGTATCTTCTGCACCTTTGGTTCCACCTAAACGGTTGTTCATTTGTTTCAGAATTGGTTTGGCGAGGTGACGAGTTCGGATAACAAAGTCTACACGATCATAAATCGAACCCAAAAGTTGAGGCCGGGTCCCACAGCGACATCGGTAAGAATATTCGTCAAATATTCCGAAGTCGAACAGATCCCCATCGTTGAAACGATAAGACTGAACGGTAGAACGATATGCGATAAGTCGCACCAGACGAGTTCGAGCGGTCACCGGCAGAGCACTAGAGCGCCCGATCAACCGACAAAACTTCAGACCAGCGGCATCGACAGCACAACGAGAAGAACCACCACGAGGAGGATCCAGTCGCAGTCATCATCGTTGGGCAACAGCAACAGCAACAATAATAGACCGGCTCCAAATGCCAATTCCTAGTAAGCTATAGACAAATTTTTTTTGACGTGAATAACGTCTGATGTCTCATACTGGGGTGGCATTTTAGAAATGTTAGATGTAACGGAAATAGTCGGAACTGATTGACATATGAAACAAAACACAGCATGTATAATTATTGAACATTTTTATTGGAAGAGCAGCCAATTACATAATTGATTCCTGCAAATATCGGAAAAAATCATTTTAACAACCATAGTCACAGTCAGGACTCTAACCTGAACCTTTCCACTATCGCGGCGGAATGAGCTTACATTACTCAACCGTGACATGATTACCAATCTAACATTCTCCATATATGCAAAGGAATCAATAGATTGCCACTACATGCGAGTGTTATTAATTATAGCTAAGTTGTAGATGTGAATCATCGTAGTAGCGAGAGCTATTCATGTATAACTATGTTAAGGAAAAGTACGAGTCTACCAACAGGTACAAACGCTAAGCCCAGGTTCGAATCCCGAAGGCTTTTAATATTTTTTCAATTTTTTTAAGTTATACTTATTTAGTGAGGGTAGTAAATTGGAGTGACCTCGAGTCAAAAAATACTGACTCATAAATTATTGAAACGCTGACAGGGATGAAATATCTAACGGTTTGGATGGAATTTACTAAAAATGGGGGTTCGAGCGTCTATAATCTACAATTCATTCACTAAAAAGGGGTTTGGGAGGGCAAAAATTCGATCTAACTAGGTCTCATCCCAGGAAAAAATCTTCTTCTTATAGATTTTATAAGTTTAAAAATCAATTGTTTACAGGCCCGGATTTCTGCCTAGGCCAAGGCACGGGCCTCGGGGCTCAGCCGCCGAGGGGGCCCCAGCCAGGGCGGAGATGGAAATTAAAGAAAAAAAGACCAAAAATTTTGTAAGATAACCCAATTGGCGACTTTTTTTTGCTAATTTCCATCCAATTCCATTTTTCTCCTTTTTTTGGGCTTGGGGAGTCCAACTGTCAAGTACCTAGGCGCCCTGGGTCAAGTCCGGGCCTGATTGTTTGACGTTTCAAAATAGTGTAATATTGTAAGCAGGCTTTGGATACTTATGTTTCAATGGCTTAATTAAGGGAAATTTGATAAATTATCATGATATGCCAAAAATAAAAATAATTAGAGTTAAAATTAAAAATGCCAAAAACTTCAACGTAACTTGTTCTAATGAAAAATATATGAAGTATAACTTCGACCGTGCGTTTATGTGGGTGTGGCACACAGTCAATTTTTTTATCGTTCCAGCAATGGAAATGGCGGTGATCCAAATAGCGTTAGTACTGTAAACAGCCGTCCTACTTATAGCAACAACGACGACAACCAAAATCACAACCAAAACCACAACCAATACCCAACCACCCGTCGTACAACGACAACACAATTTAGTTGGGTGACTGTGGCGCCTCCCGTTAAGAACAACGAGAACAGCGACGAGGGTTACGACGGCGATTTCTTCAGGCCTGGAAAAAGACCGATCATCACACCGGCCAGACCACTATCATCATGTAATTATTATTTCATGTTCTTTCAAAGATTTTTTTTGTCAGCCATTAATCTATATTATTCACTTTTTACGAAATTTACACTACAAATACGTTTTCATTTCTAAGCAGACCGGGGGCCTCATTTAGTTGTGCCGCCCCGGACCTCCAACGGGCTTAGTCCGCCACTCTAAGAGAGGGTGTAAAGATGAAGGTTTTAATTTGTTATTTGGTAATGATCCGGCAATTGTTACTCCATGTAACAGATATTTAATTATGACTAAAGTTAATGGAAATTTCAACGGTGACAATTCTTTTTACATTAATAAACATCTTGATGGCTTGTTTGGAACTTTTCCAAGTATTAAAAAGTTGCGTGATGGATGTTTATTAATTGAAACATCTTCCCAGCATCAAGCTGAAAAGGTATTGGCAAGCAAAAAGATAAAAGGTGTAGATATGCGCACAGACGTTCCTGTAAAAGTAGAACTGCATAAGCAGCTGAACTTTTCAAAAGGCATAATTTATAGTTTCGATTTTCTTAATTGTATAGTTGAAACAATAAAAGAGGAACTTAAAGACCAAGGTGTTACAGACGTATACAGAATCGACGCACGTAGAGACGGTCAATTAGTACCTACACCGTCTCATATTCTTACGTTCGCCACTGTGGTTTCGCATTTATAATATTAGTTTAGATTGATCTTTTTCTTTGCAGCCAATAACCAATGCGGAACGGTAGCTGCGCAAGCGAAGCCTTTGATAACGCACGGCCAACAAACAAGCGAAGGTCAGTGGCCCTGGCACGCGGCTTTGTATCAAAGTAAAGGCATCGATCTAAGCTACATTTGTGGCGCTTCTCTCGTATCGTCTCGATACGTCATAACGGCCGCCCATTGTGTGACCCGCAAACAGTCCGAAAGACCCGTCAGTCCAGAATCGCTCATGGTCTACTTGGGGAAATTCAATTTGAGAAAGTGGTCCAGTACAGGAATACAAGACATACAGGTATGTTAAACTCATTTCAGGGCTTGAGAATGGCCGAGCGTGTAGCAATGCTGTTGTTTATATGGCGTTGGTATGGTTCCTCTATTACAACTCCCCCGTTTTCGGGTGAATACATATAAATCACTATGGAAATGTTTTGTTTTCCCACACTAGTGTGGGAGAGAAATGTTCCCGCACACCGGCCTGTCAAGTCACTTTACATGAATATAAAGCAGCTATTTTTTTAGTGGGTATAGAAAAAAATATCTTTTTATTACGTAATATTATTTATTATTATTATTACGTAATTGGCTTTCTTTTGTTTTTCTTGTTTCAACATAAAACTATTTACATTGCAGGTATCCGATATTATAATCAGTCCCGAATACAACAGCAGTAATTTCGACAGTGACGTAGCCATTTTGAAATTGAGATCGGACGCTCGCATCACCGATTACGTTCGGCCAGTTTGTCTTTGGGACGACAATACAGATCTTAACAGCGTTTTGGACCGAGAGGGCACGGTATGTTCTTTATTTTCATTTAATACAAAATAAGTCATCAATAACCGATCAACAATGAATTGATTTTATTTACAGGTAGTCGGATGGGGTTACGATGAAACGGGACGAGTAACGGAAGAATTGACGATGACACGAATGCCGGTCGTATCGCAACAAACTTGTATTTGGTCGTACCCTGAATTTTTCTCGCGTTTCACGTCGTCAAAGACGTACTGCGCAGGATTCAGAAACGGTACTAGTAGCAACGCTACGTACACACATGCATTTTTGAGTGCACGTCACAGACGCTAATGACCTCTGTTGTCGAGCGTCTATAATTCACAATTAATTAATGAGTGCACGTCATTGAACATGATTTAAAAACAGCGAATTGTAATTAAAAATTCTAACTGTCAAAAAGTGTTAGGTTAAAACACTACTTCTAACCTAACATTTTTTTGATAATGGAGACATACAGAACTATACGCATTTAGTTCATTCTTGTTTAAAAAAAGATAGATATGCACTTAGTGCGTATAGCGCAAGCAGATCGAAAACACCATCTATGAATTTTCCAAGTAACTATCTATGAAACGAATTTTTATAGCCTTGTTAAACGTAACGAGTACAGGAGCGAGACAGTACTCTTGGCCGAGTGCTCGGTAGGTATAAACACATCATAGAGTGCTCGGCCGAGTAATACAGGGTAAGTTCGGTTTTACGCTCGATTGATCGAGCCGAGCGAACAGATTTTTGGTCACGTGATAAACGAGCAAATCGAGCCATCTAAACAATTCCGAACGTAATCTAGCAGATTTTTCCAAACGTCAGAATAAAATGGCCCCAGCTAGTTAAATTCTTATTACTAAAGCCGAAATACATTCTTTATTGCTCCTCATTTTAATTTAATTCAACATTGTTATAATAATAAATCATGATTCACAATTTTTTTCGTTTTTATTCCTTAATTTTAAAATTAATAGTATTACGGGTTGTTGATTTTTTCGACCCATAGATATAATAAATATTTTATTTAATCATTCTGTGCGATATAGACTTATTGGTTATTACTATTCTTTGAATAAATATTATTCGTGTGTTTTTACCCATTGAAAAATTACCTCATATAGATAAACTTCGAAATTTATCCATTCTCACAACAAGGGTTTCCGCTCATTTTTAAAATGAATGCTCTGAAGTTGGTTAAATCTGCTTGCTCGCTCGCTTTCCTCGGAGCAAATCGAGCGCGCTCGATCTGCTCCAGATCTTAAAACCGAACACAGGATAGAGATCTTTCAGAGCATATAAATGTTAAATTCGAACGTATTAGAGCACTCCGATCAATCTGAGCGTAAAACCGAACTTACCCACAGCGAGACAGTCACTCCGCACTCGGACCCTATTCTATTTACTTGACCGAGTGCCCACCTCCCACCCCCATCACTCTCTCGACCTAGTGACTCGCCATTGTACTCGTTACGTGTAATCAACGCAAAAGTGTAAATTCTGGAACACTAAATTATAATAGCATGGGCAGCGCCACCTGTATCTTAACAATGGATTAAATCAGAGGTTCCCAAACTTTTTTTTCTCATAGACCACTTTAAAAATTTTGCTGGTTCCGGTGGACTCCCTGCAGCTACATTTCTACCATATTCCCAAAACTCGACAAAAAATGTGAAGATTTGTCACGCCAACGTAGACCCCCGTCGAGTCTCCCGTGGACCCCTGAGGGTCCACCTGGACCACTTTGGGAATCAATGGATTAAATTGTGTGTGTTTCAAAGACCACCAACAGCTAAGGCTATTTGGACCTAGCACCAATTCATATTTTCAATTCATTATTTTTTTTAATAATAAATTGAAAATCCAATTGACACTTTTACCCGCTCTCGTGCTAGAACCCGGGAACTTGTAATAGAGTAACCATAGCAACGCCATGTAAACAACAGCATTGCTACACGCTCGGCCATTCTCAAGTTCACAATGGATTAAAGATGAGCATAAAAAATGGAAGAGAACTGCAGGTTAGCTAGAGCGTGTGACAGCCAGCTTCTATATAGCGACATTATGTAGAAAGAGACAAACTACCCGTCACACGCCCCATTTCTCTCATTCTTGTTGACCATTTTTCGATTCGGCGCGCGCTGTTCAGTTCTCTGTGTTTATGGTAGCGAGAACAAAAGATAAACAAAAACTCACCTGATAGATTCAGATCTTCTGAAATGTAAGGAGCAGACCTGCTCGAAAATTTGACAGTTGATCCGATTTGATTAGTTCTGATTTTAGTCACAAGATAGTGTAGCTGCTCAAATACAGCCTGGAGCGCACCTCAGAACAGAGATAGCTATAGAAGGAGCACAGCTTCTAGGTATGTACAATTGAAGCCAGTCCAGACGTGCGGGGAACAATAAGTCACATCGAGGTCACATGATTTCAACTCCATTTTAAACAACTTGACTTTTCATAAGCGCTTTGGAACCTTTATCCAGGCACACAACACGACACTATTTTTTTTTGATGTGAAACATCTTATGTCGGGCTGTGAACAGCCGCGTGAGGGGAAATATGCAACGAAATGTTTGGTCCGCTCCTTCGCTGCTGTTCTCCCCACCAGTGCGGCTCTCTCTCTCTCTCTTGGCTCAGGCGTGCACTGTAACACACGCGGTGTTACAGTGCGGTATATAGGATTACGTCAGCATAACAGTTAATTGCTGCTTTTGAAAAAATATATACTACTACATAGAAAAATACCACAGAGTTCAATAACGTTTTCTTTGATGTTTCACATCTATCGGGGGTCCCGAGACCCACTCCCTTTTTTCCAATAAAACACAAATTTATCAAATAAAGAGTAATTAAACACAACGGAATACAAGCAACAAATAAACATAGCGTACCTGACAGATCATACTTTAGTGCATAGTTGTGGCTTCACAAGCGACGTGATATGTTGTTTCTATAGCTATCTCTGCTCTGAGGTAGCGCACGTTTTTAAAACGTCACTCTGGAATGCATGTGTGAACTAGGCTTAACGGTAATCCGAACGCACGGCGAACGTCGTTCTTCAAGGATCCTCCTCTGTTTCAGGTACTTCGGTATGCAACGGTGACTCCGGCGGCGGCATGGTATTCCCGCGCTCAAACACCAATCCGACAGTATGGCAACTTCGCGGTTTGGTATCCATCAGTGTCGCCTTACAGAACGAATTCGTCTGCGACGCATCGCATTATGTCGTATTTACCGATCTCGCCAAACATTTATCGTGGATCGAATCGACAATAAACGGGTAATAACGTCGGTGTAAATTTTAAATAACTGAATTTTAATTTGCCATTTTACCGCTTATTGACCAATTTATTGTATAATGGTAAATTAAAACGTAATATTTAATGCATTGATGACATCGTAAAAACAAAATGATAATAAAGTAACAAAAAATATTTGGAATGGAACTTCTCAAATAATTCCAACATATTCCACATTAAACAGTACGTAAGAAATAACCTTTTGCCGATATCTAAAAGACTGACAGCCGGGTATTAAACAAACAAAGTTCAAAAACAAAAGAAAATTGTCAATGTGTTAAAATGGCGGCTTTACTGAAAATTATTTATTTTAGGATACTGTCACAATAGTACTATATGATTCGTTTAGATGTTTTTTTATGAATCAGTTTTCTGATGTTTTCGACAAATATTTCACGTATCGATATAACTGATGTTTTGTATAAATTCTAAATATGATTTTCATACATAAAATTGTAGTTACTGTTTTATAAATAACGCTTATAATAATGAACAAATAAACATTTTTTTTAAATAAAAAGTTTTCATATTTATTAATTAACAATTAACATAAAGATAGCAATGGTCAATTTTTATTAAGTCTATTGTGTCGCAGACATTTTCAAAATAACCTACATTTATTGAATATACAAATTCCAATGATTGGTCAAACGAATTTGCCAATAAACAGTGAAACAGCCAATGCGCACACGTACATTTGCGACGGACATGCGCGTACAAATTTTATCCACGATAAAATATCATGTTTCTTAAACCGACGATGAAAAAAAAAACGAAATTCAGCTACGGCTGAAAAAATCACCTTCAGTTGAACTTTATTTGCGTCACAATAAACTTATAAGAAATTATTACTACAAATAGGTAAAGAACGAACTTCCCACTTTGACACCAGGTGTCCAATAGACCTTTTCACCAGTAGTTACGCGCAAGCGCCGTCGCCATGGTTATAATCGCGCCTTTCAAAAGGTTCCTACGCTTTTCGTACTCTTTTTGACGCAATGACTAGGTCAGAACCGTTTTTCAATGTTAATTTACATGAAAATGTTACTGACGATGCTAAATTAGTGCACAAAATAGTGGAAGAACATACTTGCGCTAAATTGGGACGGTGGTTGAAGTGCCACGGCTGGAAAACGAAAATTGGTTGAAAGGTTAGAATCCTACCTGTCATAAATTGTTTATCGTAAAAAGTTTATCTTTAAAAGTACTCAAATATTTTTCTTGGATGTTGTAGCACTTCTTTAAATAATATATCTTATTTAATTACTATTTACTTTTTTCAAAATCAATCACTTGCCATCTGTCAATATGACAAGTCTGAAAAACATTGCGGAATTCGGCACATGCGCAGAAAAAAATGTTCGTCAATGAAAAGGTCTATCAAAGTGGTTTTTAAGTACCTAGCAATCTAACAAATACCTACAGCTTGGAAATCTACGACTTACCCATACGAATATACCAAGAGCGAGCAGTTCGAATAATGATTAGCATAATATGTTAGAGTGAGATAAGGGTCTTTTATAAACGAACTGATTGCATGTATCAGACGGCTGCCTTGGAAATTTTGATTGGCAAACAGAAACAGAATGTTTTGTTTATGATACAGTTTCAAGGCACCCATCCGATACATGTTTGGAATTTGGATACATGTTCGTTTATCAAATTCCTCTATCTCACTATAACATATGCAAATTATTATTTGAACACGTTCACTCTCGTTATATTCGTATAGGCAAGTCATAGATTTCCAAGTTGTATATTATTTACATTCGAAAAATAATGGGGAATTATCTCCGCTTTGCTTATTGTTAAATACGATAAAAACAATGCTTAACTTTGTTTTGGCGTTAAAAAAAATGTAAATTGACAAAAATAATCGTTATATGAACAGCCAATCTTGATGGCATTACTGTTTTGAAGGCACAAGATTTGAATTTAGCCATAAATTCTCAGGTTCGCTGATAACCAGCCGTCGAAACCCGAGAAAACATAGCTAATGCCCATATTCATAGTTAACCCTTAAGATAAGTGATAAGGGTCCCTTTGCTGAGGGTCATTTAAGTGCTGAGGGCACCTTATTCAAAGGAGCGTTTCATAGTCATTTCCTTGAGTGAGGGAAGAATTATAGTAAACCTCCATGATTTTTTCCTTTAGAACAGTTGGTCATACTGCAGACCGATTATGTTTAGTCGTCATTTTTGATATAAATGCGTGTTTTTCATGTGTTTTACTGTTTTTACTTTTTCGACACTTAAGGGACATACTATCCACCCTTAAGGTGAAGGTGATGTAAGGGCCCTTACAGGCGTCAATTTTGACTATATTCGACTATATTCGATTTGAGGGTATGAGTAAGTGTCCCTTACTACTTAAGGGTTAACTATGAATACGGCCGTAAGAGTCTTAGATCTCTGAAATAGAGTAATGCTTCAATGTGCACTGGCGCCTTGCTAGTGAGCCGAGAAAGGCTGATTTAAGTGGGCCACGTCCTGTCTTTGTCGTACAGTATATTAACACTGTAGTGGAACAAGGACAGGTGATCCTTTTAAATATGTCTGTCTTTACTCGCTTTCCACAAACAGAGTGGTATAGGCAGTGCACATTCCAGCATTTCTGTATTTCAGTGGTTAATATTAATATTTTATTTTTTTTTCGAAAATACTACTAATTTTTAAAAGCAGCTTTAAAATATGATTTCGATTATTCACAACAAAAATAAAAAAAAATATTATTTCATTACATATACGACACATCCACAGCTAATCGAAATATATCAGCTGATTCACTCGAAATGTAAAACTCGATACATGCTGCGCAAGCGACGGCCATGTTCTTAGCAAGCACAGTTCTAACTTATCAGTCGAGTATGACAAAAATAGTGTAGGTAAAGTGTACCTACTCTGTCTTCAAAACTGAGGACACCCCACCATCAAAGTTTCCCGATCTGTAAATTAGTGATGGGCAAAATCGCATTATTTCAATAATCGGATTCTTAGGTTATGAATAATTCTAATAATCCGATGTTTCATTCGAATTATAGCAAACGATTCTTTTGAATTATGAGTACTGCATTTCATATAGGTACTAGGCGGGACCTGAGACTAGTTCACTAGTCAATATTCAGTAGTGATGGGCAAATCGCATTATTTCTTAGGTTATGAATGATTCTAATAATCGGATGTTTCTTTCGAATTATATCAAACGATTCTTTTGAATGATGAGTACTGCATTTCTTATAGGTAATAGGCGGACCTAAGACTAGTTCACTAGCCATTCGTTGTTGCGTTGATGTCAAACAAGACTGTAGTGTAGATAATACGTTTCATTAGAATTTCCAATCATAACAATTTTCTTATCTCTATGTTTCCGATTATTATAATTCAAATTATTTCCATAATCGGATGTTACCGATAATTTTTAATTCGAATTATCCCATCACTACTGTAAATAGGTTCGTGGATCAAGATTTTAGAAATTGGGTGATAAACATTAAAGTGCCAACAGTCGAGTGGACACTAATGACCTCAGTTGTCGGGCGTCTATAATTTACAATTAATTCATTCATAACAGTCGAGTGAATCAGCTGGTGTTTCTTTATGCTGTGAGAGAACTATGAACACATATCTAAACAAAAATTTCTACTTACATGATTACAAACAGAATTCTGTATTTAGCTTCTTTGCTTCGAATAAATACTCTACAATATTTATTTCAATAATCTATTTTATCGCGTCAAAATTACATTACATCACAGGCAGACGAATTGGTGATTTTTAATAACAAATTACGCGTAAATTATTGAAATAAATTCAAAAAAGTCTAAACCATAAAACCCACTGACCACTGCGTACCAACACAAGAACACAACAAATAACTAATTTGAATCAACAAACAAGTCATCGATAAAAAATAGTAATTCTTTATTTAATTCTACAGTAGCGACATCTCGCGAAATCACATTGAAGTTAATTTAAATTTTAAGCAGTTAGAACCATAGAGATATCATAGATAGAGTAGGGGAGTCATAGGCCAACTTTAGGTAAAAGTCAGGTTAGAAAAGAGAGATAGAAAACGAATAGTTTCTCTTTTTTCTGACACATTTGTGAATTTAAAAATTTATAGTAGGTATTGTTAATTTACACCTGTAACCATGGTTATGTATTTGAGATAGAAAAAGATATAAAAGAACACATCTATTCTCCATCTCTATCTTTTGCACCGACACTTTTTGGATGGCTTTCCTCCTCTATCTATGATATCTCTATGGTTAGAATTCTACACACTAGTGACATCGGACGACATTACAATGAAGTTTGTTCGCATAATTTAACACGATTAGTCGGGAACCAAACTAATAATGGCAAATAGCTTACCAAATCGAAATAAGGTTAAAACCTATGATATAAACGTATCTCTAATAATGTCATTCAACAGTTAAAAAAAGCTGTTTTAAAAATAAAAATAGGTACTGATTTTCAAATTTTCTCCAAAAAAATGCTCGCTAAAATCAGCTGAGTAAAAACCATGCATCTATAAAGTTCTATTATTCTATCCGGATTCTGTTTCGAAAAATAAATTCATATTATCAAACGGTAAGCTTAATGTTGATTTCGGGGTTGGTATAAATTTAAAAAATATACGCTTAAGTACAAGCAACACTGTTTACGTTTCATTAGTGACGCTAGAACATTTACGAAATACCAACTAAACTGACCCGATACATAATTTTAACTAGCCATGGCAGTGGGTTCTTAGCAATCGACTTTCAATTGTTTGCTACATAGTTCTTACTGATACGGTGTTCGTGGATTCACATTTATCATTTCATTTGTGCTAAAGAAAAATAAAATCATAATATTATATTATTCATTTATTTATTTAAACACTTGATAAGTTTCACCTTAGAAGTCAATATTTTCAACGCGTTCTAAAACAATATGAAAGGAAGACATTTTGTTTGCAAAAACGTTAGGAACTTTCGTTCAATTACAATGTTTATTGATTCTAAGGTGGCATTATTACAGTACATAAACAAATATTTGCAAATAAAAATGCCGTCAAAAAATATCAATCTTACAGACCAATAGAATATTTGCTTAAAACCAATGAATGCATCTTTGAACTTTCATTTGTCAGAAAAATAGAGGTTATGTTTATTTTCAATTTAGTACCCGCAAATCGTAAATTTTTTGCTAGACAAAAAAAATTCCACAGGATTTTTTGGCCTTTGTAACCCATACAATTATTTTGACCCGTACTTCGCGATTTACGGAAACTGGATATTTTTAATTTGCCAATATTTGTCCATAAATTGTATTACGTAAAAACGATAAATATTATAAGGCATACCTTTTACTGCATTTAACATGGATGAAAAGCAATGCAATTCCTATTAGTAGACAAATACAGCCAACGACGATGTAAGCAATTCCCAAAAATGGATTTTTCCCTCCCAAAATCGATGTCGTCGACAAAATCATGCTCTTTTTTCCTTCAAAAGCACTGACTGAATAATCTACAATCAAAGAAATTTATAAAATCAGCAGAACGTGCATTTTATACTTCTTAAATCATCCTATGATACGAATTAAGGTAATATATAAATATGTACTCCAATCATGCAATGCATCATGGGAATTGTGTCAAGTTGTGGCGCCATCGTTAGTATGTCAAGAAAACTAAACATAGTCAAATACTGGCGCCGCGCTGTGGTTAACATACTAAACTAATGAAAAATTATTGTCGATTTCTTGAATCAAAATACACCCCTTCTAATTTTTTTTAAATATATTTTTAGTAACTAATTTGCACTCTATTATTTTAAATCAAGAAATAGCCTATAACGCACAGCTGTAAGCATTTAAAAATGAAGCCAGTCGCCATTGTAACTCGGCCCTCATTTTATATGTGAGGTGAAGAAGAAGAAAAAGAGAATAATATTCCCAATCCATCCCGTTATTTGCCGCCATGTTTACTCGGCCCTGTGACGTCAAATCTGGCTTTAATTTTGTATAAGCAGTTGTATACGATATGTTTGTATGTTCGCTAGAGAACCATTGAGCCGATTTGGATGGAGGTGTAGCCCCACGAATTACTAGTAATCTAAATATTTATTAAATATATATTCACTCACTGTATTGGACATGCAGGTAATATTTTCCGTGTTTTAAGCCGTCTTTAAACTTATCTTTGTCGTGATCAATTCGTCGGTACAATTTACGAAACGATGGCAGTGCGGCCGTTCTCATCCAAACAATCAAATCTTCATTTTGAAAGCCGTTATTGTTCGGATCTTCAAGATCAAGCGCCCAAATTGGTTTCGACCAATTCACCGGCTTTTCGTAGGCTTTAAAAACTAAAACCGAAATAAAAAATAAAAATAAACAAATAAATAAAAATAAAAAAAAAAATTGAAATTGATCTCAGAACAGAGATAGCTATAGAAGGAGCATTTCACAGCTTCTAGATATGTACGATGGAAGCCAGTCAAGACGTGCGGAGAAAAGTTAGTTACATTGAGGTCACATGATTTCAACTCCATTTTAGACACCTTGATTTTTCATAAGCGTTTTGGAACTTTTATTGTAACATCCAGGCATACGACACCAATTTTTTCAATAAAACATAAATTTATAAAAAAACCCTAAAAATGCATACCGTCTTCAAGAGTACTGCCTTTGGGAACTTCCGGATTCTTAAATTTAATTTTTTTATCAGATGGCCATGCGATTCCAGTACGCAAAAGTGGGACATCTCCATCAGCGTATGACTCAAGCGACAATGTGTCTATAAATAAAACAAGAGAATTATTGAAAATTGTATTTTAAAGACCACCAACAGCTAAGGTTATTTGGGCCTAGCACCAATTCATATTTTCAATTCATTATTTATTTTTTAACATTGGAAATGTTTATGTTCGTATATGGGGGCAGAGTTACGAGTTTTCGTTCAAGGCCAAAAGACAACGGTGTCGCCATCAAGTGAGGAGCAATCATGCGAAATTGAACAAGTGCAATTTTTTCGAAATGTGTTTTATATCATGTCTAGTTAATTGAGAGGTATTTGCGACGATCTGCGGTGTTATTTTTGAGCAAATGTTAATAAATACTGTAGAAAAATCCATTTAAAAGTTAAGTAATCAAGCAAAAGTGAACGCGTATATAACAGAAGAATAATAGGGTTATTCCTGACAAAACTAAACAGTGCATTGATAAATATTGTGTGTATAATAAACAGTTAATTATGTTTCATATATGCTGTTATCATTTCCAATGTCCTCGATGGTTGCAGGGATTGCGAAATCTGTGAATTTTTTAATAATAAATTGAAAATCCAATTAACACTTTTACTAGCTCTCGGGCTAGAACCCGGGAACTGGGGACTTGTAATAGAGGAACCATAGCAACGCCATGTAAACAACAGCACTGCTAAACGCTCGGCTATTCTCAAGCCCATGAATTATTGAAAAGAATCGTTTATTCATTCTCAGCTAAAAGTTACCGACCGCTAAATAGAGAATTTGCAATAGCCCCGCAAGGTGCGATGTATTTTTTGTCATCAGCATCTTTGAACGGAATGCAATCACCGCTCGGTTCTCCGAGATTTCCGAGTAACTGATTATCATCTCTTGACTTGACGTAACGACGATGATTCTGGTAATAATTACTCAGACCGTAGTACATATACACGTTCGCCTGAAAACATTCAACTCGTTAAATCGTCCTGTAAGTCAAAATTTAATAATTTTAAACTTGTTAACAAGAATTATAGAAATATAATATATAATTTCAACGCTCAGTATAAACCGCGATATAATGACATAGAAGACAGTCTCACTTCTTTATCTATGTATACAAAGATATACAGCGTGTCCACGAAAGTTCTTTACAAATGGATTTTTTTTTATTAATTATTGGAGCAAAATTTTTTTTCTGTGGAAAAGTTCTGCTTCGTCCAAAACCTCTAAAACACCAAAGAAAATTTTTTTCGGCCTAAAGTTATACGAGGGAAATCAAAAAGTTTTATTTTACTAAAAATAAAAATTATCTGTGATATTCAAGATTTTCGCTAAATTAGTTACATAATCAAATTTAATTCAAAATTATAACATAACTAACTTCTAAGTATAATTATTTATTCAGAATTATAAATCAGAATTCAACATGTCCTCCATCTCTCTCCATACAAAGAACAGTATAACTTTAGGCCGAAAAAAATTTTCTTTGGTGTTTTAGAGGTTTTGGACGAAGCAGAACTTTTCCACAGAAAAAAATTTTTGCTCCAATAATTAATAAAAAAAGTCCATTTGTAAAGAACTTTCGTGGATACGCTGTATATAAATTATCTTCCTCGTGGTTTGCTTTCAATTTGACAGATAAGTGGCGTGACACAGTAGGTCTGGTCAGCCTATCACAGGTTGAATATTATCTACGTCATTTTTACAGCAGTATAATTCTATGTTTAAAATTCCTTTGAAAAGTACACACTTTAGAGATTTTTTTTAATTACAGAAAAAGCTTCTGAAAAATTCTCAAAAAACTGTTTCATATTCTATTGGTAATGTAGATACGAACAAAAAAAAAAAAAACCAAAAAAATCGTAGATATTTGAAAAAAAAATTTCAAAATAAAACAAAAAATATGACCCTGTTATGGTTTAATTTTAAAATACCAAAACAAACGGTTCAATACCTTGAAATCTTCTTTTAACTCAAATAATATAGAACAAAAGCATTCCGGTCTCGGTACTTTATCGATTTCTGAAGCGCAAGTTCGATTTTGTGGATCGGGTGTCCAGGTTCCATTTTTTTCTAAAGTTACTTTCACACAGTCTGTGTAATCGATTACTATTTCCTTAACCTAAAATAAACCAAAATTATTGACCTTTATATTTTCTTACATTTTACTGTTGTAACTTAATAAATATATCTGGATGACCGAGCTTTACTCGGATGAGTTAAAAAAAAATAGTACTTAAAGTTCCCATTTCATCAAAATCGTTAGTCGTTTTTAAGAAAAAAATTACATACCTATAAGTAGATAATATTATTATATGTCAGTATACGTCATACTACATAACGTATGTACCTACATAAATAATTACTGATTATTTTAATAAGTTAAAGATTGACTGTCAGAGTAATTTGACATAAATAATGAAAATAGTTTGTTTTTTCCAAAGCCTACTCACCATACGACACTGTTTTATAACGTTAAAAAAACTGTTTTTTAAAATGATAAAATCGATAAGAAAACGAATTTTTCCAGGGATGAGACCTAGCTAGATCGATTTTTTGCCCCCCAAAACCCCTTTTCAGTAAATTTCATCCAAATCGTTAGGGCCGTTTTCGAGAAAATATTTATATAGGTACATATATACAAGATTTGCTCATTTAATAATATAGGGAATAGGGAATTTCAAGAAAATATTTTATGCAGTCCGAATATTTTATACCTCGTTAGAAAAATATAGAAGACCTGCGCCGATGGGAATAAAAGCAATTCCGATAACAAAAAATGTCGGTAGCACCGTACCGGCTGTTAGAATTGGCTGCCATGCGGGTAGCTTTTGCTGTTTAAATGCACTGTCTGGAAAAGAATATTTTTTTCTAATATTGAAAGTAAATAAATGTAACAAAAGGAAAACGTCTAATTGAACCGTCTGATGGCACAAAACATATTCGAACAGAGATGGAATTCTGATATACAGGCTAGCGTGCTAATCACTAAGCATTTTCAGGGGGGGACGCACAGAGACGCAACTGCCCCCTGCTGTATGTTGTAGCTCAAGCATCTTAAAAAAATTTAAGGCATTTGAAACTTTTATTCGATAATTAAATGTAATAAATTTTTCGGGTTGTTTCCCCGTTAAAAAATGTCTATGGACGCTTTATCAACAGAGTATTATGCTCTCAGCATTGAATGGATTCATTGAATGGAATCGTGAAGGCTAACGGCTAAGCCATATTTGTTTAACTGTTAAGTCATCCAATTGGTCCGAAAATGATAAGATAAATTTTAAAACAAGATAAATCAGACGAAATAATTAAGCAATATTTACCTACAGGAATTCTACGAAAATAATCAATATTTGCTATATACGTATTTTTTTCTTACCTGATGGACGTTTAGATTTTGAGGAAGTTTCACTGCTTCGGTCCATTGACATTCTATTTCAATTGATTACTCAATTTATAAAGTAAATTCACGTACTAAAACTTTTGAAACATTGATATTTTAATCAAATATCATATTAAAAAATATTAATCACTGAACTGCCTCACTAAGACCACTTATCTGTCAAATTTGACGTATCGCCAACATACTGTTTGACACTAGTGATTTTTATAAAAAAAAATTCACTGAAAGTGACAATTTGATTTGACATTTATCAATTTTTGAAAATATGATAGAGAAATTATTAAAGGGTAGAGTACTAAAACTTGGCGTATATTCATGTCAAAATATTAACAATGTTATGATTTCACGTTGCAAATCTGGGCCATCTTTAGGTAATCGGTTAACCTTTTCCTGTACAATTACATTCAATGCTTACGACATGCAGCGCTCATTTATTTTTTTAGCCCATTATATACCAGAAGAATCTAATGTTAACTTTAGCGACTCATGGAACAATAACAGTTCAGTTGAAAAAATCACAGTTTTACGAGATATGAATGTTTACGATGACTTTCTTGTTGAATCCGAAGAACAGTCCTTGCTTAACGAAGTAGAGCCATCCTTAAAACGGCTTAGATACGAATTTGATCATTGGGATAATGTATGGTATCATTAATACATATTTATTTGTACGAATATAAATCAACTGATTTTTTTATTTTGAAAGGCTATTCATGGTTATCGTGAAACGGAACGTATGAACTGGAATCAGGAAAATTCAATTATTTTAAAAAGAGTTCGAGATATAGCATTTCCACCGGGGACTCCCCAGCTGGCTCACGTTCACGTTTTAGATCTCGCACAGGACGGATGGATAAAACCTCATATCGATGCAGTTCGAGTAATGTCTTTTGTTTTTGTTTGGAATTTAAGGACTAATCCAAAATGGCTCGCTATATTCAATAAACACACCAGACATTGTTTGGACACGTAGAGCCCTAAATTTTTTTTAATGCCTTTAGCTACTGAGTTATGAGATACGTAATTGAGGGAGGGTAAGCGGGGCAAAAGTACCCCGGGCCCAGGCTCCCGAAGGGAGCCCGCCGGCTCAGGTGCCTAACAAAATAGGAAAAAAAGTTTTAAGGGATAGGGGCCTGAGAACGCTTACCCGGGGCCCGAAAATCCTAGCGCCGGCCCTGATTGTTAGTATCCTCGTTGCATTACAGCTTGCCATTCTCTATAAGCATGCCAAGACGTTTATGACCTCTATTATCGAGCGTCTATAATTTACAATATCTATCTATTCGATCAGGATTTTAAAAAAGAGTTTTAGTTAAATATTTATCTGATAATTCTTATTTTTCAGTTCTGTGGCAACACCATAGCTGGCTTAAGTCTTCTGTCAGATAGTGTTATGCGACTCGTTCACGATAAATACAAAGATTTATTCGTCGACGTTTTCTTGAAACGTAGATCCTTGTACATCATGAGGTATTTAGATTATGTTAGTAATGTAAAATCTTTACAGACTCAAAGAATGCACTCTTTGATTATCAGTAATAGAATCAAAATATTATAGATGCACCACCTTTCAATAAATTAGAGACATCTTTTAATAATAAAACGAACTAATAGAAGCAACGAACAATTGCTACAATGCTTAATGTATATTCATTTCAGAGACAGCGTACGGTACGATTATACACATGAAATATTAGAATCGAAGGAATCAGTATTTTGCAATAAAAAAATTTCAAAAAGTAGAAGAATATCTATAATTTGTCGCAATCAACCGGACAAATCAAGAGGCTAACTGTTTTATTATTTTTTTTTTTTTTTTTTTTTTTTTTATTAACACAAAAAAAAACATGCAATTTGGCATCTATGGCCATTAGTTTTATTATTTAATTATTAGTTTAACGAGTTTTGTAAATATCTTTTCAATAAAAAAGTTATTTCTATATTTTTTGAGTTAACTAAATTTCAACCTCTGTGAAGCCTATTTAACGCTCTGTAAATGAGCCCCGTCACACTTTACGCTATTTTTTTGGTTCGTGAACTTTATGGGTACCTATTCAAGGATTTGCTTAAATATTATAACCGATGAAACAATTATTTATAAAAAAAAAAATCTTTATTTGTAACTGAGCATATAAAAATATTCTATACTAATCAATACTATTTATCTAGGTACTAAAAGTTTGGTTTCATTCAAACAACACTTCTGCAGAATTTTGCAGACTTTCACTTACACTTACCTAAATCTTTTAAATTTCTACGAAAACAGATGAACGGTTACATTTTCAAAATTTTGAGCCAGTCAACAATAATGATTCTGACCTCATGAAATTAGATTAATCTAACTTCAATACAATAAACCAACCGTTTTTTTTTTAATTTTCTTCAAATTAACCTTAAAATTCTTCTAAAAGCAATAAATTGAAAAACAAGAAAAATCACAGAAAATAGATATGTGATAAAGAACAGTCAACAATAATGATTCTGACCTCATGAAATTAGATTAATCTAACTTCAATACAATAAACGAACCGTTTTTTTAAATTTTTTTCCTAAATTAACCTAAAAATTCTTTTAAAAGCAATAATTTGAAAAACAAGAAAAATCACAGAAAATAGATATGTGATAAAGAACAGACAACAATAACGATTCTGACCTCATGAAATTAGATTAATCTAACTTCATTATAATAAACCAACCGTTTTTTTAAATTTTCTTCCTAAATTAACCTTAAAACTCTTCTAAAAGCAATAAATTGAAAAACAAGAAAAATCACAGAAAATAGATATGTTTGATAAAGAATCACAGCTTACAAATTAATTATAAACAAAGTTTTTTTTTAAGAATCGATAATTCATTCGAACAGTCTATTTTTACGAAAACAAAGACACAGTTCACTCTAAAAAACTTAAAATTAAGATATGTTTGTAATCATTCTTGGTTTTTTTAAATAATAATTATTAAACGCTGTATCTTTATAAAAATAAAAATATGATACGCGACCAAATTCCATGTACCCTGAGATTCCCACAAATGATTTTACTGGCGTAAAATCATAAAAATATTATTAATAACAATAAAGAAACCCTCCACCAAAAAAAGGAACTTCCATCACGATTCTGTATTGCGAAAATAGGTCAAAAAGCTAGTTTTATCATTTCAACGTTATTTGGCACAATTTTTCTTTTCTAAAAGCAGACCAAATTGAGTCTGTTATTGATTTTTAACCAAAATTTAAAAATATTAATAAGTTTACCTAACATTTGAATTAGAGATACTGGATAGATTCATTGAGCGATTTTCCTGAGAGTAGTTCCTTCAATTATCCACGAGAGGCAGCACTTGTGGTAGGTACAAACATTATTTATTCCTCATTAGTGTCGTGTTATATTAGTGGTATAACTTAATTATTAAATTAATTAAATAATTAAGTTATACCACTAAAATGACACGACACCAATGGGGAATAAATAATGTTTGTACCTACCACAAGTGCTGCCTCTCGTGGAAAGAAGTACTCTCAGGAAAATGGCTCATTATTCCAGCTCTACATAGCATCACTAGCGCTATCTGCTGATTAAATGTGCTAAATGAATATAACGTCACATCCACTAGAAAATTAATTAAACGCAAAAATAGTCAAAATTTGGGACTGTCTGTGCTTCGTGATTAATTATATACAAATATTTTTTCAATCGGTTACGTCCAAAAATCGTCGTTGAATCTATCCAGTATTTAATATCGGATCAATAGTTGAAATGACAAACAATGATATTTTCAGAATCCAGAAAAGTGTTTTATCAAATTCAATTCTATAAACTTTAATATACGCGTCCGTACTGCCAAGTTCTGGTATTGAAACAGGGCGTTTCGTGTAGCAGTAGTTTGCTACCGCCATATCCTGACCCGGATCCTGTGCTGCTAGAGAAAACACTACGACTGTAATACGATCGGCCGTCCTTCCGTCTGGCTCGCAGTAATGAAAAGATCGCTACCAAAACAGCAATGATAAATATAACTCCCAAAACACAAAACGCTGCAGCCATTTTGTTTGTCGATACGCAAAATGTTCGGTCTCCCGGGATCGCAGTTAGTTTTGTATGTAAACTATCTTTATCTGAAATAGGACATTTGTTAATAGTCGCATACAATATTTTGTTCAACTACCGCAAGAAATATGTCATTTCGTGGCTCTGCTGAGCGTGGGCGAAATAATGGGTGACCTGATTGATTGACGAAACTATCAACACTTGCGTAAACGTTCCCCGTAATGGTGGGCGAAATGGCATTTCGCCCACTCTCTACGTCTACAGTCAGAGAATTCATTATTTCGTCCACTCTCAGTAGAGCCACGAAATTACATATTTCTTGCGGGTGTTGAACAAAAATTATTAATTAACTCAAAATAATGTCTGTTTATTGTAACACGGAATATTTATATTCAATAAATTTATTACAAACAATATTATCGTCTCGAAGCAGAAAATAAACTGTAAAACGTAAAATACAATAAAACTGTGAAGTTATGTTATTTCCTAAATCATGTGATTCTTTTCTTATTCGCAATTAAAAGCAAAGTGGCTGACATCTGGTGTTCGAATCCGTAGTCGTCATACGTGGGGTCTACGAGGAAAAAAAATGGCAGCTCGCGTAATGTCATTATGTCCCATTTTACTCAAACTAACATATTTATAAAAATCACTGTATGTTAATGCTCGATCTGACATTGTTGGCATAAAAATCTAACCTCATTAACTTAAAAAATTACTTTACTTATAAAACCACCATTTCGTCCAAAGTGCTGACATCTACATCCACTTTGTGATACTATCGATTAAACCCCACATAGACGTCTGAAGTGCTGACATCTCCATTCGCTTTTAATTGCGAATAGTAAAAGCTACATAGCAAGCTTGCCAACTTAAAGAAAATTTCATTTGTATCCTTTTAATGATCATAAAAGTTAAAAGTTACCGCTTATGCCGACTCTAGTTTTAGTTCTGTAGTCATCCAATTCGATGCCAGGAGCGATGACTTCAACGCTGTTGAATACTTCTAACCTATCGAGTACTTCGTTTTGTTGTAATTCTTTTACGAGTGGAGCTGACGACGGCTTGTCTTCAATCTCGTCGCTTTCGTCCCCCGATAAATGTCGAGACGTACGATTAAACGAAGTGCATTCAGTCTATGAAAAAAAAATAATACCATTCAATAGTTAATTTTGGCATATTTAACACTAACTGTACCCTCGGATGCACTTTCTGTAATGGAATACTAAATATATCGCAGCCAGCTTGCGTAACCGATCATTTTATGAAGTGTTTAGTCATTTCATAAAATAACAGTTACTCCAGCTGGTTGTTTCATTAAATGTCTATGAAATTTTATAGACGTTTAATGAAATATCCAGTAAGATCAGATGGTTACGAAAATACATTTTTGTCCTACCCCTATAAAACTCACACTGAAAAACTCAAATGTAAACTTTATTAAGTCCGCGACTGTACACATCTACACGCTGTGATATGCTCTTTCCATAGCTATCTCTGTTCTGAGGTAAATGTCAAACATTCACTTGTTTATTTTATTTTATTTATTGCGTCGACAACTTAGGTCATTAGCGTCTTGTTTACATCAAATAACAACTCACTTAAAACTAAATGACATCACAAAACATCCATGAACGGAGGCGGGATTCGAACCCACGACAGTGTGATCCAAAGGCCGCTACGCTAACCATTACACCACTCTGTCCATTCACTTGTTATCTGAACAGTTGAAAGTCACTTGAATACAACTAGAAACAAACTTATCTACATTGTTTTTAACAATATTATTAAAGAACAATTTTACCTTCCGACATTTTCCTTTGCACAACTGTAAGCCACAATTAAAATGTAACCGGTCCCTATCGGGGAACTTAAATGCTGGAAAATTAACAGTCGCTTCTTGATATCTCATATAAGCGATATCATCATCAGCGTTATAATCTTTCAATTCTTCGCCAGTCTTTTTAACGACCGTCCTACTAACTCTTCGGACATCACGTCTTTTACGATCGTTTGTGTCGCTATTCGTACTCGGACCGATCATTTTCGGAGGCATCATTTCTAAAGCGGGCAGTATCAGTTCATCAATAGGACAACCGTTTTCATCGAGTAACTTTTGCGAAGAATCGCCAATGCCGTCGTGAGCGTAGCAATCGATAACGTTCCAACCGATGTTAGCTGCAAATAATTATAAAACAAGCCGTGAGGTGGGTCGTTTATTAAGACTAAAGTGCGAACCTTGAGGTCCACACGACGAACTTCCCAGTTTGATAAATATTTAATAACAATTATTAAATTAGATTTTACACAGAAAAGTAATCATTTTAATCATTAAAACATAATTATTATTTATTTTTAACAATGATTAAAAAAAAAAAAAACGGCTGAACCGATTTTTATAAAATTTATGTCGGATCAAAATGACGTTAACACGCCTCGATTGACACCCTTACGAAGTCGATATGATTTTTTATTCGCGAGATATTGTGTAAAATCTACTTTTTTTGAGTCTATTTGGTTAAGAAAAAAGAACGGCTGAACCGATTTTGAAAAAATTTCTTTCAGATCATATTTACGTTAATACACGTCGATTGGCACCCTAACATAGTCGATATCATTTTTCATTCTCGAGATTTCGTCTTAGAAAGAAATGGACATACATACATACGTACGTACATACGTACACACACACACATACACACACACAGACATCGTTCTAAAAATAGTGTAGTGACCTTGAAACATAAAAATTTGTAACACATTTTGATTTCGATTTTCGGACCCATTACAATAACTTCCAATGGGTAGTTAAAAATTACTTCCTTCGGAAGGGGAATCTAGTATCTTCCAACAACACCATAGAGTAAACAAATTGCTTAATTTTTGTTTTAATGTATGTATTATTTATCTCTCTAAATAGTATAAAAAAAGTCGCTGTCTGCCTGTCTGTTTCTCCGCTTGCTTCTCCTAAACCACGCAACGGATTTTGAAACGGTTTTCACTAATAGAAAAAGCGATAAACGAGGAAGGTTTGTGTATATAATTTTGTCAAAAAAAACTATTCGTACGCTTACATGACTAACGCTGACCAAATCTTTAGAGATACCTACATCAAAACAATGTACGAAAAAATTGTAGGTCTTAAAAACCGCTATTAAATCATAATTTCATACCACCCGGGCATAGTCGAGACGGGCCGCCAGTGTATAATAAAAAGAATTCTCGATATTTACCTGGTAATGTAGATTTAACTGTAAGACTCATCATCTGTCCCACTTGCACCGTTCCATCATCAACATACTTGTCTTCATCGGTATCGCTAGATATTTCCATCCATGCTTTTGCTTGATCCAACATTTGCATTTCAATGTACTCTAAGTCATGTTTTGTGGACCATTCAGACTTCATCCGACCAGTTCTAAAATTTAGAAAATTTATATTTAAAATTTCTATCAGAAAGTGGTCTGTTCATAGGCAACACCAAGACGGGTCCTAGTTGGGCACGTGTCCTTCCTGAGTTACTCCCTAGAAGTAAAGGTCCGCTATCTTGCGATTGAAATCGGAACTAATTAAATCGCATCAGCAGTCTAAACATATAACCCTGCCTTTTGCTGCCGCACAGTCAGGTAAAATCCGCGAGCAAGTCCAAAAGACGCTGTAGAAAGAAGACTTACAAACCCAATTTCAACGGCTACAATATTGTTTATAAAGAAAATTCAACATATCTGTTATCGAGCGTCTATAATTTACATTAATTAATTCAACATACCTGCTGTCCTTCTTCATCGCTTCCATAAGGGCATTCTTCATAGGCAAACTTTTCAATTTGATATCTTCATTGTTGAGATAACAATTGACTGTGCGTTCCTGGTCGGTAATTTGACGTAAATATCTATCCATCTGAATTACCAAAGTAACCGTATAATAAAGAGAATCCGGTGAATCCGCATCGGAAGTCAAACGGATTCCGCATCCACTCGATGGCAAGCTGAGAGATACTGTCTGATCCAAAATACCTACAGAACAACAAACAATTGATGTCTGATCATTCCTCTAATCTAGAGCGTCTATCTGAAATTATTTGCGCGGTGGTACTTAAAATTCGTTCTGATTCGACCCAAACAATAGAACAGTACAGGATGTATGACAGGATTTTCATCTGAAACCATAATAATGTCGGCTACCATATTTTTAACCGACTTCAAAAAAAGGAGGTGGTTCTCAAATCTCAATTCGGTTGTATTTTACTTTTTTTTATGTTTGTTACCTCATAACTCAGTCATTTATAAACCGATTTTGAAAATTTTTTTTTTATTTGAAAGGATATACTTTCAGTATTTCGGCTGATTTTAATAAAAGTGCGTAACGGCGTGTGATTCTTTTAAGGTAAATGTCACTTTTTGACACTAAAAAGTAAAAAATAAAAAACTTTTTAACAAAAAAAAAAACTCCTTCAAAAAAAACCACTAAAAAGAGGAAAGTATTGAAATTTTGAGGTCTGTGCCAATTTAATAAAATATGAAGTTGGTTAAAAAGAAGATATTAATCACTGTACCATACTTCTTAACCGACTTCATATTTTATTAAATTGGCACAGAGCTCAAAATTTCATTATTTTCCTCTTTTTAGTGGTTTTTGGTCTGTGACAATTTAATAAAATATGAAGTTGGTTAAAAAGAAGATATTAATCACTGTACCATACTTTTTAACCGACTACATATTTTATTAAATTGGCACAGACCTCAAAATTTCATTATTTTCCTCTTTTTAGTGGGTTTTTTATTCGTCAGATAGCGCTAGTGGCAAGTAAGGTAAGTGTCAAACGTGTACATTTTTTGTTCATCAGATGGCTCTAGTGGCAAGTAAGGTATGCATAGAAATATCATAGCTAGAATAGGGAAGCCACCCAAAAAAGTGTGGATGCAAAAGATAGAGATGGAGAATAGAGCAGTTCTTCTATCTTCTTCTATCACATATACATAACAATGGTTACAGATGTAAATTAACAATACCTACTATAAATTTTTAAATTCACAAATGCGTTAGAAGACAAGGAAAAAAGAACAGCTGCGTTTTCTATCTCTCTTTTCCAAGGTAACACTGTCACTTACAGTTGTGCCTATGGCTCCCCTACTCTATTTATGATATCTCTGTGTGTGCTTTAAAGACCACCAACAGCTAAGGTTATTTGGGCCTAGCACCAATTCATATTTTCAATTTATTACTTTTTTTTTAATAATAATTTGAAAATCCAATTGACACTTTTACCAGATCTCGGGCTAGAACACGGGAACTGGGGACTTGTAATAGAGGAACCATAGCAACGCCATGTAAACAACAGCATTGCTACACGCTCGGCTCATTATCAAGCCCATATCCCTATGAAGGTGTGTCAAACGTTTCGAATCACTAGATAATCTGAGACCACAAGAAGGGTAATTGAACATTTTTTTCATAAAATATTCAAAAAGAAATAGAAATATCGAAAAAAATAAAAACCTTGGCTTTGGCATTCCTGTGCGAAGTCTTTGGCAAATACGAGTCCTTTGAACGGTCTTTCCATTGTGACGACTGTGTTCAAATTATGCGCAGAACATGTTGCGTTCACATCGACCACTCGATTCGGTGGAACCGGCAGTAGGCTATTGCGACAATCTACTGACGCCAATACGTATGCGACAATCAGCCATCGTAACCTGAAAACAATAGTTCTTTTAGAGAAAAAAGAGCGTTAAAAACATTGTTTATTGCATATATGTATTATGTAATACTCCTATATTGCTAGTCGGGGTCTGGAGTCGGACGGAAGCCTACGGTGCAGACATATATATGTCTATCTTTCTCGCAAGACGTCGAGTCTTATGCGCATGTCCGAGAGGCTTTAAGCTTCGAGCAGAGGAGGCTTTTCCCACCATACTTGCCAATTCCCCCACGATAGTTGCAACGCGCTTGCGCACAACGAGATGGATTTCTCGACAAAGATAGAAACAGTCATTTGCTGTCTCACTTGCGGTCTGATACTTCCACTTACAGGCGCAAGCAATATAGGAATATTACATATATGGTTTATTGCTATAATAATTATTAATTATACTGATTGTCCGAAAACAATTCTGAACATAGCAAAGTAATAAGTGCAACAAGGAAGAAATAAACAAAATGGGTAGTGCGACAAAGATGGCTAGGTAAATTTTCAAACTAAAAAGTAAACATCTAAAGTAAGTATCCATGGAAATAACTAAACTAAAAACCAAAGTGACCATAAAAACTATGACATCTTTGTTGCGCTCACTATGTTCAGAGATTAGCTTTCGGACACCTGTATTATTTTGGTTAATTATAACTTTAATCGCCTGCATGGCAGGCAACCCAAACTACGTCCGTGTACAACTTGCTTGCCTGCTTGTTAAGTAAACAACACAATGGAGGTGGCCTGCCTAAAGAGAACTTGTTTTAAAATCTCAAAAAAACGAAAGTAGCTTCCCAAAAAATGACACAAGTTTTTAATTCAACGTACCGTTTTCTATAAGCATATGTAATTTGAAAAAGATGGAGAGATTTTCTAAGAAAACCAAAAAAATATGCAAGGTTCAGTTTTTTCCATTTTTTTGGATAGGTTTTCCGATATTTTTCAAATTCAGTATGCTTTTATAGAAAACGGCATGCTAAATTTAATTTGCACACAAAATACACAGTTCTTGGAAATTATCGGAAAAGGAAAACATTTTTCAGTAGCTAATAACAAAAAAAACGAGACTTACAAGAAAAAATAGTGATGGCTGGGATTTTAAGTAGTCAGGTCTTAAAAAACAAGACCGGTCAAGTGCGAGTATAATTTGCATGCCGAGGGTTCCGTACAACTACAGCAAACGAATAAATGTACTTAATATACCGCATGCCAAATTTAAACTCGATATTTCTGAGAAAATCAATTGCGACATACAGATAGACAACGGAGTCTCACCATATTAAGGCATAAGTAGGCCCGGATTTCTGCCTAGGCCAACAAGGCACCGGCCTAGGGGCCCAGCCGCCGAGGAGACCCCGGCCAGAGCGGAGATGGAAATTAAAGAAAAAAAAGCCAAAAATTTTGTAAGATAACCCAATTGGCGACTTTTTTTTTGCTAAATTTCCATCCAATTCCATTTTTTCCCATTTTTTTTTTGGGCTTAGGGGGTCCAACTGTCAAATGCCCTGGGTCTTTAAGTCCGGTTGGGGCATAAGGGTTGTACCTTTAAAGGTATGGAACACTCAAAACTGAATACACATTCAGAGCGAAAACAAAAATTAACCTCATCATAATTATATCAACCTTCACTTGTTTTGAATAGTATGAAAGTCATGTAGAGGCGTGTACCGTTTGTTTTATTTACACAGCATAAACAATTGAATTCTGTAACAAATGAAGTACTCATGTGCAGGAATGTTTTTCGCGTGGTAATTTCTGTAAAAAATATTTTCTGTATTCATAAAAGTAATTACAAAAACACTTTCTCAACGTTTCAAATCGGTTGAGCGCATCAAGTGTATTAGACTTAATGAAATAGGTAATTAACGCTCCATTCTAACAATATTAATTATAAATATTAATAAAACAATTTCAGTAAAACTTTCGCGTTTTTAATAAAACTTAATTTGCATATTTCTACAATATTGCTACAATTGTTTTTATTGTTATTGCTAAATTGTTTATAAACTAAATCGTTCTTAATTAGCGGTTTTGAGAAATTGAGTTAAATTGAGAATAGTCGAGGTCGTTTTAATTCATTCATGTTTCTTGCAAGCAACAGAGCCGGCGTTAGGGGGGGTAAGTGGTTCCGGGGCCCGCCGGCCCGGGGCTTACCTATTACATGTGACTACCACGGGGTAAGTTCGGTTTTGGGCTCAGATCGATCTGAGTGCTCCAATGCGTTCGAATTTAACATTTATATGCTCTGAAAGATCTCTATCCTGCGTTCGGATTTAAAATCTGGAGGAGATCGAGCACGCTCTATGAGCTCCGAGGAAAGCGAGGGAGCAAACAGATTTAACCATCTTCAGAGCATTCATTTTAAAAATGAGCGGAAAAACTTGTTGTGAGAATGGATATTTCGAAGTTTATTTATATGAGGTAATTTTTTAATAGGTAAAAATACACGAATAATATTTATTCAAAGAATAGTATAATAACCAATAAGTCTATATCGCACAGAATGATATTTTGGAGTAACATTTTTTTTGGAGGGGCCAGGGGCCTGAGAGCGCTTACCCGGGGCCCGAAAATCCTAGCGGCGACCCTGGCAAGCAGTTCACATTTTTGTCTATAGTAAACGTTAACGGCTTTGGAATGACGGTCGAAGGGACCCCAGAAAGACAAAGATAGCAGCGCGTATAATATAACGGGTCATCTCGTGCTATTCAAGACAGGTCGAACAAATGCCTGTCGTGTGTATTTAAACAAGACTCCGAGGCGACGCGATCTGGGTTAGCGGTTCAAAATCGTTACCTTGCGAGTTGTAACTCAGCTTGTGGTCCGTCAATGTCCGCGGGACGCCAAACTATTTGTTTGTAATCGGTTATTCGCTGAGTTTGATTTTTATCGACGAATTTACACGGAAAAAATTTCGGAGAGCTCGATAACCGATAAAGCGACATTCGGGTTCGTCGCTTTATCGGTTATCGAAATCTTCTGTTAGATAAATAAATCAAACGATTTAAACACAACATACTTTCTTAACAATTAGTGAATAAAAGAATATATTATCAGATAGCTGAGCTGTCATGTTTCTTTGATCAATCATAGCAGCTTAGCTGTCGATATATTTTGTTATTCACTAATTGTTAAGTAAATACGTTGTGGATATTAGGGGTTTAAACTTTAAATTGTTCGATTTAATTATTTATCTAATTGTTGTCCACAGTCATTCAATTCCTGTATTTTATGACAAAATTCTCCCGTGTAAATACTGAATTTTTTATTTAACAGTTGTAATTACAAGCTTTTATTTAACTAGCAATGTAGGTTTGTTAGTTAGTTTGTTTGTGTGTTTGTTTGTTTAGGTCAAATCTTGCAAGTCAATTTTGAAAGACTTCCACGTATCCGATCGATTTGAAATTTTGTACACATATGTATTCCCGATGACAATACATTAATAAATATTTTTTAGAAATAAATTCAACCCCTAAGGGGTTCAAACGGGGGTGTAGGTTTTTTTTGACTAATCAACGCCGAGGCCAAATCGCTAAAGCTGGAAACTTGAAATTTGGACAGTTGGTTTCTTTTCTGACGTAAGCATCCACTAAGAAAGGATTTCTCGAAATTCAACCCCTACGGGTGTCAAAGGGGGTAAAATTTTGAAAGTCTAAAATGAACAAAATAAAATATTTGTAAAAAAAAACTTTTTAGAGACAAGCTTTTGTTGGAATGTACTATAAAAAGGAGAAAATAATATTTAATAATTTTGGTTCATAATTATTATAAAAGCGGGGCTTGCGACTAATAAACTATCATAGAGATTACAACCCCCGCTTTTATAATAATTATAAACCAAAATTATTAAATATTATTTTTTCCTTTTTAGTATATTCCAATAAAAGCTTGTCTCTAAAAAGTATTTTTTTACTAATATTTTATTTTTACAACAGTTTTGTTCAGCTTTAATAAACAAAACGATTCAAGATTGAAATATAAAATTAAAAATATATAAATTATCTATCATTGATTCATTTATAACATTCTATAATTTTAATTGTGAATTATACACGCTCGACAACATAGGTCATTAGCGTCTCATATAACATTCTGTGCATGCATTACATCTCTTTATTATAGATTAGATCGTTTTTTGTTTCAGATGCGGAATGCTTTTGTTTCAGTGCTTTACTGATGTAATGATTACATAACGTGTAGATTCAATTGTTAATATTTTTAAACTAACGGTTTTCTGTACTGCAGACAAATACCGTAATGTCGGCTTCACACATTATGTATATATACAGACTGTCCCACGTTAGACTAGATTGTAGACGCTCGACAGCTAAGGTTATTAGCGTCTATTGTACCAAGTTAGGTTCATACTTATTTTTAATATACAAAATTTATTTCTATATATTATAATAACAATATCGTCTTAAAACATAAAACGACATTTTTTTACCCGACTGAAGGAGGGTAATGTTTTTCGGGTGTATGTATGTTTGTATGTATGCATTTTGGTCGGCGCCATCTGTAGCCTAAGCGGCTTGACGGATTTTGAAAAATGAGGCGTCTATAGATTCGTCACAGTGTCACGAGTGCTACTGGGTCAATTGTGTGTGTTTTAAAGACCACCAACAGCTAAGGTTATTTGGGCCTAGCACCAATTCATTATAATTTTTTTTTAATAATAAATTGAAAATCCAATCGCACTTTTACCAGCTCTCGGGCTAGAGCCCGGGAACTAGGAACTTTTAATAGAGGAACCATAGCAACGCCATGTAAACAACAGCATTGCTACACGCCCTGCCATTCTAAAGCTCTGTGTGTGTTTTTAAAGACCACCAACAGTTAAGGTTATTTGGGCCTAGCACCAATTCATATTTTCAATTCATTATTTTTTTTAATAATAAATTGAAAATCCAATTGACATTTTTACTCTCGGGCTAGAACCCGGGAACTGGGGACTTGTAATAGAGGAACCATATAACAACGCCATGTAAACAACAGCATTGCAACACGCTCGGCCATTCTCAAGCCCTTGAATGGCTTGGGACGGCCCTGCCGCCATATTGCATATAGATATTTTACCCACTGGTTTAGGACAGTCTTATATAATAATTTTTTTTGTTCATATTCTTGTCCGTTACAATTTTCCATTGTTACAACACAGAATGCGCGCAGCCCGGAACTAAGTATGCATACAGTAAAACAAACTTCCTTCATAACGGATGTTGCAAGATGTCAAAATTCCGCAATAACTGCAGATGTAAAACATCTTAACAGATGTAACAAGCATGTTATACCCAAATTAACATATAATATTATGATAAGTAATGTAATGTCGAATGCATTGTCAGAAAATCTGTTTTGACAATGACCTTAGACTGTGACCACACATATTTCTCCATAAGAAAAGCATTGTAGAATTTTAAATCGATCCTGCTCGAAAAATGATCGATCTATTGAAACGATATTTTTTTAAAACTGTATATATACACAGTGCCGGATTTCCGCCTAGGCCCACAAGGCCCCGGCCTAGGGGCCCCAGTGGCGGAACCTTCATATAAGCTCAAAAGCTTGGCATGCCTTATCAAAAATATTATCGAAAATATTATTTACGGATAGGACTAATAATTTCTTGGTTAATTATAATAATACCGTAAACTATCTTACAGATCTTCTGTATTTTGATTTGAATAATTAAAATCGATTAAAAATTATATATTCTGTATTAGTGCATTTAATTCGCTAAATTTCCAAAATGGCTTCGGTATGGGGGAGCCCCAAATACCAAGTGCCTAGGGGCCCTGGGTCTTTAAGTCCGGCATCGTATATACATGTATTTAACATCGTTTTTTGTACAATTTCCACTTCGAAACAACATTTTTCTATGCATTTTGATAAACATTTAGCTTCAAAAGCGATTTTTTTCTATGTAGATCAGTCATTTGTTTTTCAGTGAGAATGTTGTACAAAACAAAAAGTTTGACAACGATGTTGGACTGTCTCTACATATTTAAAAAAATTGTCTTGACGGACAGACATACAGACGGACAACAAAGTGATTCTATAAAGGTTCCGTTTTTTTCATTCTGAGGTACGGAACTCCTAAAATGAAATGAGCGATTTTCCTGAGAGTAGTTCTTTCAATTATCCACGAGAGGCAGCACTTGTGGTAGGTACAAACATTATTTATACCCCATAAGTGTCGTGTCATTATAGTGGTATAACTTAATTATTTAATTATTATTATTATTAAATTTAATTCAATAATTATGTATATATTTCAAATGCACCCCATGTTTTTATTACTTATTCCGCTGACGCAGCGACACAAAGTGCCCCTTGATTTGTGTCCTAATTATTTTCTACTTTTTGGTACAACTGATGATTTAAAATAAAACCGTTTAACTTAAAAGTTTTTTTACCTATTTTTTTACAGAGCACGTCAACAAAAAACTGTACAATTAAATAAAAAAAAAGAAAAACACTAAAAAATAGTTCAACTAAATAAATAATGTAGTTTCACTTTTACGTTCATATGTAAATGAATTGAGAAAAGAAGATGAGTATCTTTTTGCATCGTTAAAAACGCTTTCGAAAAACATTAACAATTGTTACATCCAATTTATATTGCACTAGGCATGCGTATAAAAGGTCAGCGCTCCGTTTTTCCAGTCCATTAATCCTTGTTATTTGTTAAGAGCACCGGAAGACCAAGAAACATCAATCTTGTAGAAAAGACAAGAAATTTAACTGAATATAGGTAGTCATTACATGTAATTAAACCGAGTATTCTCTATACAAGTTACCCACTGCATTCTTCATGAGGGCAGTATAGCCTAGTGGTTAGCGTGCTTAGTGCCGCAACCTCTGGACTGGACTGCCGTGGGTTCGAATCCCACCTGCGCTCATGGATGTTCTGTGATGTTATTTAGTTTTTAAGATAGTTGTTAATTAGTGTAGTTGAAAGACGCTAATGAGCTGAGATGTCGACGCGTCTATAATCTACAATAAATAAATAAATGCATTCTTCATCTCAAATCCTTTCCCCCTTGCCTAAAAACAATTACCGCTCTCCCGACGCTATTTTTAAAGCTAAAGGGTTCGCGTAAACGCCAAATGAAGGACCAATCACATTGCGAAGATCCTACAGGCGAATTTTGTGAAAAATAAATTTTGGCTACGTGTAAAAGATTACGTAATTTTTAAAAAGTTGTGATTTTTTCCAAGATTTTCTTTCAACATTTCGCCTTAAGGATCTGTAGACTGATTCTTGGTCCTTCATTTGGCGTTTACCCGAACCATTTAGCTTTACAAATAGCGTCGGGAGAGCGAGAACCGTTTTTAGGCGAGGGGAAAGGATTTGAAAAAAAATGTGTTTTTAAAGACCACCAACAGCTAAGGTTATTTGGGCCTAGCACCAATTCATATTTTCAATTCATTATATTGGGAACCGTCAAATGAGCATGACATCTGGTGGCACAAAATTGTACTCAAAACGAGGGAAAATTTTACATGCTAACAGTGCAAATTTATCGTGAAATTGTTTATTACAAATATAAAACAAGTAAAATAAACAAAAAGTTTATCGAAAAAGGAATTCGCGACGTTTTCTAATATCATGGCATTAAACACTACCAGTTATTGCCTTGTAAAACTTACTTTATAGCGAATTATTTTCTAATGAAATGTGGAAAAACTGTATTTATGAATTAAAAAAATATATATAAAATTTCCTCCCCTTTGCGCCATGTTTTTAAGCTCCACCCATTTGACGGATTCCAATAGCCTTGGAAAGAAGTAGGCTTTTAAAACAATGAAAGCATTTGTCAAATCGGTTCAGTAGTGAGTAGATAAACAAACAAACTTTACCTCTATAATAAGTATACATATCAGACAGAATAGATTTTTATTTATTCTAAATTATATAGACGCGTCGACAACGTAAGTCATTAGGCTATTAGCGTCTTGATTACATTAAATAACAATTAACTTAAAACTAAATGACATCACAAAACTTCCATGAGCGGAGGCGGGATTCGAACCTACGACAGTCTGATCCAGAGGCCGCGACGCTAACCACTGGACCACACTGTCCTCTGTCAGAATAGATAGATATATTATACAAAATTAATTATTAATTTTGCAATTTCCCGATATTTGTAAAGTGGCAATCTAATTACATAGATTAATGTAATTTTCATACCATCATCCATTGTTTAAGATTTCCCAACGCTGCGAACAATTATTAAAAGATGCATTGTTATCTACACGCACTATTATTAACGACGATTTTTTGTATTTTATTTAATCGAACCCACGACAGTCTAGTCTATAGAGGCTGGTACCAAGTATGCTATTCACTAGGCCCTCTCTCATCTCTGGAAAAAGGGAAGATGTTTCATTATTTTTCTTTTCTCGCTAACGGCTAATTTTAAAAAGTTATGATATAAATTTAAAATTATACAGGGTGTCCCAAAATTGCTGGGACACAAAGCTACCACGTATAGTAGAGGTCAAAATAAGTCGATTGGACCCAATTTATTTATATACCAAAATGTACCGTTAAAAATAAAACTAAAAAACTTTTTAACAAAAAAAAAACTTCTTCAAAAAGCCACTAAAAAGAGGAAAATAATGAAATTTTGAGGTCTGCGCCAATTTAATAAAATATGAAGTCGGTTAAAAAGTATAGTATAGTGATTAATATCTTCTTTTTAACCAACTAGATATTTTATTAAATTGGCGCAGACCTCAAAATTTCATCATTTTCCTCTTTTAAGTGGCTTTTTGAAGGAGGTTTTTTTTGTTAAAAAGTTTTTTATTTTTTACTTTTTAGTGTCAAAAAGTAACATTTACCTTAAAGAATCACACGCCGTTACTTACTTTTTTATTAAACCGATTTTGATGAAATTTCTATGGGAACAATCTGAAAGTATATCCCTTTCAAATAAAAAAAAAATTTCAAAATCGGTTCATAAACGACGAAGTTATCCGCGAACATACATGAAACATAGCCACATAAAACATAAAAAATATATACGGTCAAATTGAGAAACCTCCTTTTTTTGAAGTTGCTTAAAAAAATGCCATAGGCAAAACAAACGCGTGTTTTTAGTTCTCGGCACGTGTACTATCGAATCCCCTTATTACAGAAATCACATAATTCTCGACATCACTAATTTAATTTTCGCCTATCTTTATACCTACTTAAAAATTATTGTTAAATTATCAAAAGCGTCCGAAAATTCGGTATTATTTACCTTACTTCCATAATTACTTCAAATCGCAAACTAATAATTATCTCGAAATTCGATTCACTTGTTATTTTTCATCGGCCAAACACACATGTTTTATCTTTCAAATTGTTTTAAGTCCAAGAGTAATAGCACTTATGAAAACAACACACGTTCACCATTAATTAAACCAATCACATTTTTGAATTGCAATCGTTCACAAGGATGCCGTCAATACTGGTTACTTCAAAGTATAACGATTGTTGAATTTGAGCGCGTGTTTCATTGTTGAGCGCGCGAACGTCAACTGTTTCAACTACCATATCAGGGCGTACAATGCATGTAACTCACCTGCATTTGTCTATCGCGATGTATAAGGTTAAATATACGGTACAATGGTACAGTGGCGTTCGTCTTTATTAAATAAATATTGTAGCAAACCCCAAGATGTTACGCCACTGCCTGCAATAGAAGCGTCGAGAAGGAAAGGTCACAGTGGTGAGGCGTGGAATGGTATCGAAGATACGAGTATCGACCGTAATGTTCTGGAGAGCGCGAGAGCGTGCTGGGCCAAGCTGCTCGACCTATATAAGCGAAGTACGAGTGTCAGTGGTCAGTCAGTCGTGAGTCAGTGTCGTGTTGAACTGCGAATATAAATACAGTACTTAATCCTGGTATATAAATATAGTTATTTGTTCAGTGTTATTTAAATGTTTCACTTTGTTTAAGAATTACTGTTTCGTTATTATTATTGTGTTGATTGTTAGAATTGACATATAGTTGTTGCGTTTATTGTTAGTGAATTGTTAATTATATTAAATAAATATTTATTCCGCCCACGCAGAAAACAGTTTTGTTACAATATAAACGAACTAAATTCTCCCACCAACAGATATATAGTGATCACGTGAACAGCACATGCTCTGTTATATGCAGTTGTTGTATGACTCGGTTATTTGAAAATCAATTAAGTGTGAGGTCTTGTCACCTGTAGTCGGTTGTAGAATAGCCGAGCGTGTAGCAATGCTGTTGTTTACATGGCGTTGCTATGGTTCCTCTATTACAAGTTCCCGGGTTCTAGCCCGTGAGCTGGTAAAAGTGTCAATTGGATTTTCAATTTATTATTATAAAAAAGGGGTGTGGGTCTCGGGACCCACGACAGATGTGAAACATCAAAGAAAACGTTATTGAACTCGGTGGTATTCTCTATAGTCTATGTAGTAGTATATATTTTTTCAAAAGCAGCAACTAACTGTTATGCTGACGTAATCCTATATACTGCACTGTAACACACGCGGTTGCCCGAGCGCGCGGAAGCCGAGAGAGAGAGAGAGTGCCGCAGTGGTGGGGAGAACAGCAGCGAAGGAGCGGACCAAACATTTCGTTGCATATTTCTCCTCACGCGGCTGTTCACAGCCCGACATAAGATGTTTCACATCAAAAAAAATAATGAAACGAAAATATGAATTGGCGCTAGGCCCAAATAACCTTAGCTGTTGGTTAAAACACAATTATCTGGTCACTAAATTAGCTGGTAATTTAGTCGCACGCTACTGGCCGGTCATCAATGTTGCGTTAGTCAGTCAGTTAGCACCGAGTTACCGTTTTACGGTACTACGTTCAACTGCTGTACCGTTAGCGGCGCAGGTGAACCCAGCAGCACCTGAGGAAGCCCCGAGGTTACGCAATCACATTGGCCAATGTTTCATTTCCACTTCCTGTCTTCTTATAACGTTATAATGGCCCTTATTTATTGTGTGCAACATTGTATTGAGGCTGAGGGAATAATTTGACGTGCTGTCGACAGTCATTTGTCACACGTCATTTAGGTGCATTCGAAAATTTAGGTGCGTTCGAAAAGTTAACTGGCCCAAGCACTTGTTTTTTTCGAACACTGAAAATTTTTGATGTGAAACATCTTATGTCGGGCTGTGAACAGCCGCGTGAGAGGAAATATGCAACGAAATTTATGGTCCGCTCCTTCGCTGCTGTTCTCCCCACCACTGCGGCACTCTCTCTCGGCTTCCGCGCGCTCGGGCACGGGAAGACAACCGCATGTGTTACAGTGCAGTATATAGGATTACGTCAGCATAACAGTTAGTTGCTGCTTTTGAAAAAATATATACTACTACATAGAGAATACCACCGAGTTCAATAACGTTTTCTTTGATGTTTCACATCTGTCGGGGGTCCCGAGACCCACACCCTTTTTTAGGTTTTTGAGGCCTGCGTCTTCTAATTTTAAGAGTTCTTGGATATCTGCAATTGTTTCGTTAAAAGCTTTTACCAAGGCTCGGCGTGGACAGAGGGTGTAAAAACATCGTTTAGGGCATTAAATTTCCTATGGATTCCTAGACGGATTTTTATTATTCGGTATGGAAGGTACTCGAAACGCGTGTTAGAAAAACACGTAAAACTCTGCGATGATTTCAACTTTAACTGCCTTTAACTTCTCAATTTTGAAAGATATCAATATGGGACAAAAAGGACGGTTTAGGGCATTCCTTGCTTTACGAACACGTGTATTTTCAAAGTAAAGTTCGATCAAGAACACAATAAATAAAGCTATTGAAAAGGACATTACATTTTAACCATTGGTTACCAAGGTTACAAAAAGTACGTGATTTTCAAGAAGCTGTAGCGCGCTTACCATTAGTACCACAGAAAAGTTGTGGGAATGAAACTTGAAGGAAATTTAATCCTCTTTAAAACATTACATAGTGGAAGAATTGCTTACGTCGACCGTTTCTGAGATATTTCGAAAAAAGCAAAAAAGGTGGTAAAATTTCGTGTTTTTTCGGCCGCCAAAAGTTGTTTTTTAGAAATCCCAGAGGGCTCCTAGGCTAACATTTATAAATATACCCTAAGGTACCATCATACCAAATTTGGTGCTTTTATCCGCCAGGTATCGATAACCTTGAAATAATACAGTTCTAAGCTACCTCACTAGTGGGAAAGCATTCAGAAAACATAATAATAATATATTTAATCCCTGCGCGTTAGACAACTAAACCAACTATGGGAAGCTCCTACTTTGATTTTGCCACTAAACTGTGATAATATTGTATAAAATGGTAACGAGACGTATGTCTTCAAGTTAAAATTTAATAAAACATTACAACTAAAAACGTAAATGTGCTAGGGTTAGACTATAAGGTCATTTGTGTAATCTGACAATGTGTAGACTGAAAGCTTTTAGTTGTATTGACTTACCGATTTTAATTATTATAATATATGAAAATACCTGTAAAGCAATTAATAATTAACAATAAACATTTTAAAAAGTATTTTATTGCATTTAATGATACATGTTAAAATAAAACAAATTTCCAATAACATTTTGTACGAGAATAAGTTAAAAAAATACAAAAATATACAAAAAAAAAATGTAGAATTTTACTTAAGGATGTGTGGCAAACACAAGTTTGTCCCTTGCTCCATACGCTATAACACAGTAAGCACATCAGATGTATAGCAAAAATTTTTACATCAGTACAGGCAGAGATAGGTTACACACATACATAAACAAGCAGTGAGGTGGGTCGTTTATTAGGACTAAAGTGCGACCCTTGAGGTCCACACGACGAACTTCCCAGTTTGATAAATATTTAATAAAAATAATTAAATTAGATATTACACAGAAAAGTAATCATTTTAATCATTAAAACATAATTATTATTTATTTTTAACAATTAAAAAAAAAAAAAAAAAAACGGCTGAACCGATTTTTATAAAATTTATGTCGGATCAAAATGACGTTAACACGCCTCGATTGACACCCTTACGAAGTCGATATAATTTTTTATTCGCGAGATATTGTGTAAAATCTACTTTTTTGGAGTCTATTTGGTTAAGGAAAAAGAACGGCTAAACCGATCTTGAAAAAAAAATTTCAGACCATATTTACGTTAATACGCGTCGATTGGCACCCTAACGTAGTCGATATCATTTTTCATTCTCGAGATGTCGTCTTAGAAAGAAATGGACACATACGTACACACACACACACACACACATCTTTCTAAAAATAGTGTAAAAATAGTGTAGTGACCTTGAAACATAAAAATTTGTTATACATTTTGATTTCGATTTTCGGACCCATTACAATAACTTCCAATGGGAAGTTAATAAAAAAAAAACATAATTAAAACGCACTACATAAGTTTGATACGTAATAATTTTGTTAAAAATGTATAATTAATATTACTACATCAGATCACATTATAATTTAGAGAATCATTAAAAAAGTCGCAATTTGATTTGGTCACATTGGAACGAGATTATCGATGTGTCATGATAATATTCATGCAGGATTGTCAACCGATATTCAAAAAACGACGCCATTTGAGATTTCGATCAGTTCTTTAAAAATGTAAGGCACTTTTTAGTGATCTTACAATAGGATATATGGTTTTCAAACGTAACGTTAAGTAACGTGTTAAGAATTAGCTATTTTTATTCCATAACGATATGTGAAGACAATCAAAAACAAGCCGTTGATCATCGTCATAAACGCGCACACCAGTTGTATAACTGGACTAGTTTTAATCGGCATTGTATCTGAAACAAAAACAGAACGTCGTGTTTATATTTTTTGTAGCCATCATGTTTATTCAACAATGTACGGAACGTAGAGACGGAGCATAAGCGCAATTCGTGGACGAGGGGAGTGAAGCCTAACGGGATGAATTTGATGCCTAGATTTTATTGGTTGAGTTATGCCGCCGACTTTCAATCAGCGCATGCGCCAAACAGTAACTTATCACCACATGAGTAACCAAACAGTAATCAATCAAAAGTAAGCATTGATAGTTTCAACCCCCCGAGTGTTATGCTCCATCACTATATTGGGTAAGTTCGGTTTTGAGCTCAGATCGATCTGAGTGATCTAATGCGTTCAAATTTAACATTTATATGCTCTGAAAGATCTATATCCTGCGTTCGGATTTATAATCTGGAGGAGATTGAGCACGCTCTATGAGCTCCGAGGAAAGCGAGCAAGCAAGCAGATTTAACCAGCTTCAGAGCATTCATTTTAAAAATGAGCGGAAACCCTTGTTGTGAGAATGGATAAATTTCGAAGTTTATTTATATGAGGTAATTTTTCAATGGGTAAAAATACACGAATATTTATTCAAAGAATAGTAATAACCAATAAGTCTATATCGCACAGAATGATTAAATAAAATATTTATTATATCTATGGGTCGAAAAAATCAACAACCGGTAGTACTATTAATTTTAAAATAAAGTAATAAAAACGAAAAAAATTGTAAATCATGATTTATTATTATAACAATGTTGAATTAAATCAAAATGAGGAGCAATAAAGCATGTATTTCGGCTTTAGTAATAAGAATTTAATTTGCTGGGGCCATTTTATTCTGACGTCTGGAAAAATCTGCTAGAATACGTTCGGAATTGTTTAGATGGCTCGATTTGCTCTCTTGTCACGTGACCAAAAATCTGTTCGCTCGGCTCGATCAATCGAGCGTAAAACCGAACTTACCCATTATAATATTACTTAGTCCAGGGAATAAGCGGATTCTGTTATTTTGTATTTTGATGACACATTGAGGTTATACATACGCAGGTGGTAATATTCCATTGTAAAAACATTCCATGTAACTCCTGCAAGTCCACCTACAAATCCGACCACTCCGATCATCTGCATCGGGCCGAGATCTTCAGGTGAATATTTTTCAGACAGTCGATTGTTATTATCGTAATAATGTAGAATAAATGCAATCATTGCTAGCAGAACTAAAAACAAAAGAAATCATAATAACAATTGTTATTAATATAATTTTATGATATGAAAACCTGTGTCTATACGATTAATAATTTTCCCTACTTCCTGGACCCGAAGAGATAAATTACATAATGAAAATAGAAAGTTAAAAAATTTATAATTACCTATTTAATAACACTGAGCTATACATGCTAATTCACTCAAAAATAAGAAAATCACCGTATATATCTTTTATACTTCACAAAAGTAGATTTACATTCGGTATTTTGTTTTAAAAATCGTGCTACCAACTGCCCGGGTTATTTGAGCCCAATATAAATTAAAAATTCAGTTGATACTTTTATTAATGTTCAGATAAAAACCTGAGATTGATGAGGTTCTATTCAACTTGCAGTTTTTTGTGTAATTGTTATAGAATATTCTTTTGAGACCTCCAGCAAAATTCCCAATAATTTCATCACATAACAAACTAATGAAATACATTTACAATATTAGGATAAGTTTGATAGAACAGGGTACATAAAATGCTTGCCTCATCCATAAAAGTTACGAATATTTTACAATTTATCGTACGATACGCAATCATTTTAAAAATGTGTAATGTACAATGAATGAAACAAAAATGAATCGTACTTACATGAAATAAATCCCCAAATTGTTGCGCCATAATTTTCAAAAAATATAAAACAAAAAAATGCACTCAGTCCTAGAATCATTTGAATTGCACTAATAATCATTTTCATATTCCATTTTCTCCTTGAATTGTTTGAGTTTGTAATCATTGCAGATTCCATTTTAAACTATAAAAAATATTAGCAGTTAGCACCTTACTTCTTATTATTCTTTGTGATTGCAGCACTCTTTACGTCAACTTTAGCGCCAGCCCCCACCGATTACAAAACCATTGTCCACTGATAAGATAACCAGCCGCAGCCGGTTAAATAGTGAGGTTAAGTTTACATCCTGTCAAAAATCGAGCGCACCTAGCGAAATAACATCGAACTAAAGTTAATAGGGGAAAGGAAGTGAAAATGTTGTTTTATTCTTTAGCTAATTTTATTATTTACTTTAATTCTAATTAACACTGAACCAGTATTAATTTTGAAGCATTTAATTTTTGAAAATATCTCATATTATTTCTTTTTACGATTAAAGTATTATTTTTCTGCAGTTCACTTTATTTATATTTTATTGTATGGAGGAAAGTAGGGCAAAGTGTATACTGAACTTGTAAGTTGTAACATATTATGATATTTTTATTATTCGAAATGGAAATAAGTGAAAATGATATAAATTCAAACTTAATCTCCAGAACATGTTTGCTAGAGAAAAGTGAATTGAAAATGTTTTTTGAAGCAGATAGTATGCACGTCCGTTAAGGTAAATGTCAAACATGATGGTTTTACTCAAAAAAAATCTTTTCTTAACAACTGTTATGTAAAATTTAACAGATGAAAATTAAGACGGGTTTCCCAAATTAATATGCCCCGACGATTATTTGGGTCAATTCATATTTTCAATATATTATTTCTTTTAATAATAAAAGTATCATTTCGCTTTTCAATTTATTATTAAAATTTCTCGGATTAGAACCCGGGAACTTACAAGACTTTTATAAGAAATTACTGCACCCAATAAAACTTATGATAGCGTCATGACATATGCCTTTTATTTTCTCTATCTATCCTTGAAAAGCGTAAGAAAATCGGGTGAATAGTTTCCGAGTTTATTGTGTTATACACGTCGCCTATTGGGTAGGAACATGAAACCCGATTTAAACGTATCGAAATTGAACACCGTCGTCAGTCGAGAATTACCTTATGCCTACAAAATAATTCAAGTGTTTCAAATAATAAACAACACTTACTAAAAAACAAGTTTACATTTTATTGCATGATGCATTTCATAATAAAACAAAAAGATTTTGTACAAGAATAACAAATACATATATATAAAAAATATGTAAAATTTTAAAAACATAGTCAAACAATAAATTATTTTAACAAATAAAAAAACGATAAAAATGCACAACACTACAAGCTTATTATATAATTATATTAATTATTTTGTCAAACATGTCCAAATAATATTTTATTATATCACAAATTTAATCATTAAAAAAAGTCGCAGTTTGATTCGGTTGACGGAGATTTTCTTATATCACATTGGAACGAGCAGTCCAGCCGTTTGAGAAAGACGACATTAATTATAATGAAAGATTTTTTCGTTGAAGAGCAGCCAATTATATAATTGTTTCGAAACATATAGGAAAAAATCATTTTACCAACCAGTGGTCACAATCAGGATTCTAACCTGAACATTTCCACTTTCGCGGCGGAATGAGCTTACAATACTCAATCGTGACAAGATTGCTAAACTAATATCTATTGATTCTGAAGCATATAAGAGAATATTAGTTTAGCAATCTTGTCACGATTGAGTATTGTAAGCTCATTCCGCCGCGAAAGTGGAAAGGTTCAGCTTAGAATCCTGATTGTGACCACTGGTTGGTAAAATGATTTTTTCCTATATGTTTCGAAACAATTATATAATTGGCTGCTCTCCAACGAAAAAATCTTTCAATTGCATTTCAGCCGTATAAAAAAAACTATTATTATATTAATTATAATGTTGTTATAAAAATAATAGTTCTCGCAGTTAGTAGAATATGCGGTACATCGTTGCTATATGTAAGAGAAATTATGAGTTATCACTATTGGCACTGTGGAGTAAGTGGGAACTTGCCTGACGCGTAATCGGGAGTTTCTGCTTCAAGTCCCGACAGTGACATCTAAATTTTTCTTATTTAGCTAAAAAAATTATCATGGCGATAGATTTGTCTGATATTATTATGTCAATTCACTAATATAGTGAATTTATTTACGGTGAGGAAATCAAATCATTCGATTGTTATATTTCATTGAGATTAATGATAACTGCATTCATGCAGGATTGCAAACCGATACTCAAAATACGACTCCGTTTAGATATTTTATTCTTTAAAAATTTAAGGCACTTTTAAATGATCGTATAATAAGATATATTATAGTATAACGTTAGGTAGTGTGTTACCTTACGTGTTAAAGAGTAGCCAATTTTATTTTATAACGATGTGTGTAGATGAATAAAAACAGGCCATTCTTCATCGTCATAAACGCCCACACCATTTGTATCACTGGACTAGTTTCAATTGGGGTTACATCTAAAAAAAAATTACAAATATATTTTATACTGTCGTTGCTTAAATGTGTCTTTTAGGCCACTATGAAGGATGAGATTTGCAACTCTGTGCCGGCGTTGAAGCAACTGCCTTTTGAGAGAGTACTTTATTTACACTAATTTACAATGTTATTTTCTAAGTATTTATTACCAATTGTTAATACTGTTGTGTCTTTTTGAGTCAACATTAATACTCTACATTATGGAGTGTAGAGGTAAGGAGAACTCTCTCTGCATATGAAAAAGCGTCCGTCAAAAGGCGATAAATTGGTGGCGCCACAATAGCAAGAGTGTAAATTTTAAAGGATGCGCCAAATAATACTAGAGTAGGACAGTGAAGTAAAGAAGGAAAGCATAACTTCCGCTTTTAAATGACGCACTTTTCAAAAGAAAAACAGTCAAATACCATTGGTAAACTTGTAATTATGCATAAAATAGTAAATAAAGATAATCCCAATATAAATGAACGCCTGAAAAATTATTTAATTTTTTAACAATGATTGCTTTTATAAAAAATTACAAACGCAAAATTTATAACACCTATAAATACATACTTGAATTTGTCAATCAATTATATTCTTTTCATTTTTTTTATAAAAGTTTCACATAATAATTTTGGAAATTTCTTCAAAAGTAGAATTCTCTAATAAAAATTATTAAAAAACTGAAATTTCTGATGTAAAACAGATCATGGAAATTAAATCACCGTCCACGTTATCTGACAGTAGTTATTTTAGGTTATATTTACAAAATTATTTTGAACTTTTGGACTACGCAAACAGTTGAGGTTTTGTATACTGTAGTTTTGTTATAACTACTCTAGTCATCAAAAATATTAAATTTTTCAACTCAGCGCACTTCACTCAGTCAATAACTGCTAAGTTCATTTCATACTCTCTTGCTATTTTGGCGCCACTCGGGAGAGATTTGGAACTGTTATTTACAGCTTACAGCTGGACACTTTTGCAACTGTTCCCCCATATGAGAGTGTTCTCCTTAACTCTACCCTCCATACTCTACATAGTCGACCACAACACTGTTTTGTTTTGGAGTTTCTATTAGCTACGCTTTTGAAATAAACAAGTTAATTTAAAATTGTAATTTCGTTGTGATCTGACGTATTTTAGGCTCGTCTTGATTAAATCAAATTTTATTGTTTTATTTATTTATTATTAATTTTATATAAAGATCTACAATATTATTAAATCACGTCAAAAAGATCTTCATAATTGGTGACCCCGACGTGATTTAATAATATTGTAGATCTTTATATAAAATTAATAATAAATAAATAAAACACAACAAAATTTGATTTAATCAAGACGAGCCTAAAATACGTCTGATCACAACGAAATTACAATTTTGAATTAACTTGTTTATTTCAAAAGCGTAGCTTAGAAACTCCAAAACAAAACAATGTTGTGGTCGACTATGTAGAGTATTAATGCTGACTCAAAAAGACACAACAATACCTATGTCATATTGATTAAAGGACTGAATAGTCCGATGGTACATTTAAAAATAAAATATCTAGCTCACAGTTTTTCCCTGCCCTTTTCTTTCCATGATTGTTAAATTACAAGCAGTCTTAAAATGTTATGTCTGTGAATGTGAACGAAAAGACACTCTCACATTATACTCACGCAAATTGTAGTATTCCATTGCAAAAACATTCCAAATAATGCCGGTAAGTCCCAACATAAATCCGATCAGCCCGATGAATTGATCCGAGTCGAGATCTTCAGCTGAATATTTTTCAGACAGTCGATTTTTATTATCGTAGAAATGAAGGTTAAATGCAAACACTGCTAGCACGACTAGAAAAAAAGAATTACAATAACAATTGCTATTATTTTTTCAATGTAATAATTTTGTGATAATGTAGGTATGAGTGCATGAGCGAAGATGTTTGTCGTCCATCAGTAATTGAAATAATAATTAGACGAGCATCTATGCCTTATTTGCATCATTTTTATATACAATAATAAATGATGTCATCAGTTTTATACAAGATATCAACAGGAGATAAAAATAATGATTTCGACTGGTGAATCGCAAACGCGATTATACACTGTCCAATAGTCTTGTAATTTGTAAACCAACTAGTCAAAACTGTCCCCTGTCGCTACAGTAAAACCGGCGTACAAATGACGAAAATAGAAAGTAACAAAACATTTGTGTAATGAATGAAACAAAAAGGCTTCTGAGCCAAATTTGTACTTACATGAGAAAAGTCCCCAAGCTGCTGCGTAATAATTTGCAAAAAGTATAAAACCAAAAAAAGCACTCAGTCCTAGAAACATCTGAATTGCACTGATAATCATTTTGGCATTCCATTTTTCTCTTGGCTCGGAGATAACCGCACTGTCAGAGTCTGCAATTATTGGAGATTCCATTTTGAAGTATAAAATTTCTTAACAATTTACTTCTTAAATTATTTTTATGATTGCATCAGCCAAGACAAACGTCAAGCAGTAATCACCAGCCCATATCAGTCGGTCAAATCGACTTTCCATAATCTGGAGGTTATGTTTTCCATTCGTACTGTCAAATATTTATTTCGAAAAGAAAACTCACTATTATGATGGATCAAAAAAAAATTATACTGATTGCTGTTATACCTATTACCTCACACACTTGTCATAAAGGGCACAAAAAGTTCTAATTAGGTAATAAATATTTTTTATTGGACGACAGAAATAGCTTATACAATTGAACGTGGTTACATAAATTTAAATATTAACAACAATTAATAAACCATGGACTTTTTCAACTAGCCCTATTTCAACGACAGATTCCCATATTTTAGATCGTATTCTACAACACTTGAATAATCTCTAAAATATCCACATATCCCGCCATTGCAGCCTGCTGTCCGACCAGCTGATTGGAAATGACAATAGAAAATGTCTGTGCTCAATAAAAGTGATAAAAAACACTGTTCAGTGCCGGAACATTGTTCAAAACAATCCTGTTAGCTTTGAAGTTAACATGGATGACGTGAAATGGCCTAAAAATGATCTACAAAAGGCCGCTATTAATTTTTACCCCAGTAGTATAACAAATACCCAAAATTTTCCATTCGCTATATCTGACAGTTCAAATAAATCAAATCAACATGTTAAAAATAACAAGAATTCTTACGTTCATTCAAACGATAATCAGAATGAAAATGATATTCAAGAAAAGTTTGCCACAGCTGGCCTTGACAAACAAGCAAAAATACAGCAAATCGTCGAATCCTCAATCAGGTAGGTGTCCAGTTATCAATAGAAACACGTTGAATGTCTGTAATATTTAGATTTATCGATGATGCTTTTTTTCAGCGAATCGGCCCGACAACAAATTCATCACATTTTGGATCTCGTATCGGCACTATCGTCAACCGAAAAACTTCTATTGTACCTTCGGCTACCGACAGATTCGGTGTCGACAGTCACGGATCCGCTACGGCAACCCCTTAATCCGCTCGGATCACGAACTGAAATCAGTCAAACCATTATGTGGATAAGGACGCATCTCGAGGAGGATCCTGAATTATCACTGCCTAAACAAGATGTGTATGAAGAATACACGTAAGTAAAAGCGGTCGACAGTTTTTACAATGTTTCGTTCGTTACCAACCATTTTTACTTCCCACCTCTACTATGGTAGGGAAGTAATGGATTTAGTCCGAAAAAAATATTTCGAGATTTTAACAGATTTCACGTTTTGAGACCCTAGCAATCGTTTAAGATCATTTTCTGACTGATGTCTGTATGTGTGTGTGTGTGTGTGTGTGTGGTTAATTTTTCGCCTTCGATATCTTAAGAACGGAACAACATACGGGCATGCCGATTGTTCTATTGTGTTTATCAGCCTTTAACTTAGATCTGATTAGATTTTGAGTCAAATCGGTTCAGTGGATCCTGAGATATTAAAAAAAACGTTCTCAATGTCACGTATTAACATAGGTAAAAAAAAATATAAATGAATTCTAGATGTTATAATATGAAAAAAATGTAAATATTTTTTTTCTCTAAAATGTATAGTTTTCGAGAAAAAAAATATTTTACTAAAAAAAATAAAAATTGTATGTAAATCAAGGTAACCATGATTTTTGCTATATTAAGCTAGCCATCAGTAGATCACCAAACAAAAAAGAGGGCCATGCTTTTTTCAAAGAATAAAAATTAAATTGTGTTTTAAAGACCACCAACAGCTAAGGTTATTTGGGCCTAGTCAAAGAATAAAAAAAAAAAGAGTGTTTATTTTTTGCAAATATTTACTGGGTGGGAAGTATAGGACTGATCAGTCGAATTTTTATTGCTAGTAATCCCCTGTAATCTGAAAACGAATAATATTGATTGGATTTTGTTTTTGAAAATAACCTGAAAATATAGACTAGGATTAGACTCAAAATAATGACCGTAGTAAGTTGGTGTCTTTTAAAAAAAGATTAATGAATGATTATCTATCGACAGAAATTATTGCGTTTGCAATAACATGAAGGCCTTATCGACGGCAGATTTTGGCAAAGTAATGAAACAGGTGTATCCTCGCGTGAGACCGCGTCGGCTTGGCACACGGGGTAATTCGCGATATTGTTACGCGGGTCTGCGCAAACGTATCAAGTTGGAGCCTCCATTATTACCGGATCTTGGCGATTATCCCAAGGTAATTATTCATAATCCATATCGACAATAACGAACTTATTATCATTGATTTTTCTTTTCTTGTCTAGTCAACGGAACCACCTTGTTCTCAAGCTGATCTAACGGCTGCCGCATCGTGTTTAATCCGAGAATGGGCTGAAAAATTGTTGGGCGTTCAATTCTCGACTTTACTGTCGCTCGCATCGCATATCCTCGATAAAATGTGTGTCGATACTAGATCTGTGGCTGCACTCACCGTTTTGAATGCCACTCGGTGCTCCGCTGATGCAGGTATTACTTACTTAAAATAATGTTAGTTTGTAATTTTTTTTTGTAATAAGTGCCATGAAAGTGCATTATTACACATGCTTGTTTTCGGGGACGAAAGCTGGCTTTTGCATACCAGTGGCGTAAAATAAATGCGCAAATCAAAAGTAAAGTGTTTTTGTCCCTTGGGACATTCTTTTCGGGTCGAAAGTAAACAAAAGTTACCCCATGCTACGCGATGATTGTAAACTATATCTGACAGTTCGCCGAACCTAAAATCTATGTAGAAATTTCTCCTCTTTCGTTTAAGACAGGTTTCGTACCGATCTGACTTTAAGGAGCCATTTTCCTGAGAGTAGTTCCATCAATTATCCACGAGAGGCAGCACTTGTGGTAGGTACAAACATTATTTATTCCTATTAAAAGAAATAACGGCTATATCTTGATATAATAAGTGTGGATAACGGGAAGACAGCCAGAAGTAAATACAAATTAGTTATTCATATTTTAATAAATCGACGTTTCGTGAAAATTTTTCACATCTTCAGGATCTACAAAAATGTATACAATAATGTGAGTACTTTACAATAGAATTATACTAAGTTAAGATACAGTAGAATATTCTTTGAAACTTACCATTAAGTAGAATAACACGTAAAAGTAGTTAAAATTACATTAAAAAAGGTAATGTTAGTAACATATAGAAATATTTTTGACCTAATAAACATACAGAAAAACGTAAGATGAAACTTAATCAAAAACAATGGATAAATAGAGTAGGATCTTTCAATACCAGAAGCAGACAGAATAAAAAATCCACAAGAATTTTATCAGAAGTGAAAAAAAAGGAAATTATATAATAGAGAAAGGTCATATGTAGTAGAGAAAAAAAAAAAAAAAAAAAAACGAGTGAGACAGTCAGACAGATATATTTTTCCCTAATTGATGCTTGACTGTCTCACTCGTTTTTTTTTTTTTTTTTTTTTCTCTACTACATATGACCTTTCTCTATTATATAATTTCCTTTTTTTTCACTTCTGATAAAATTCTTGTGGATTTTTTATTCTGTCTGCTTCTGGTATTGAAAGATCCTACTCTATTTATCCATTGTTTTTGATTAAGTTTCATCTTACGTTTTTCTGTATGTTTATTAGGTCAAAAATATTTCTATATGTTACTAACATTACCTTTTTTAATGTAATTTTAACTACTTTTACGTGTTATTCTACTTAATGGTAAGTTTCAAAGAATATTCTACTGTATCTTAACTTAGTATAATTCTATTGTAAAGTACTCACATTATTGTATACATTTTTGTAGATCCTGAAGATGTGAAAAATTTTCACGAAACGTCGATTTATTAAAATATGAATAACTAATTTGTATTTACTTCTGGCTGTCTTCCCGTTATCCACACTTATTATTTATTCCCCATTAGTGTCGTATTATTTTAGTGGTATAACTTAATTATCTAATTAATTTAATAATTAAGTCATACCACTAAAATGACACGACGCTAATGGAGAATAAATAATGTTTGTACCTACCACAAGTGCTGCCTCTAGTGGATAATTGAAAGATCTACTCTCAGGAAAATGGCTCATTGAGCGAACTATAAGCAAAACTAGCGTGTTTTTTAAATTTAATCCCCCCCCGGCACCAAAATTCAAAAATCGGGCGACGTCAAGCACAACTAGACCTCTGAAGGAATCGAACAAAAAAAGATTTTTCAAAATCGGTAGAACCGTTAGGGCTGTACGACTGATACAAAAAGGTAAAATGAGTTCACTTAAACTCATATTGTAAAAACGGCCCTAAGAATACATACCGCGGTACAGTAGTAATGACTGTTATTCCGAAATATTTTAAAATATGGACATTAAAAAATGTGTAAATAAATTACAAAACAAAAATATATTTCTTTAGAAGTTAATCCATCCTTGTCGAGTTTTGGCAACTTGTCTATGTCGGCGAAGCATCGTGAAACCCAACTCCAGCTCCAAAGGAAACTTCAGCAGCGCGAAGTAATACGAGAACAAAAAAGGAAACTTCAGGTATGGTTAACTTTGTTTATTGTACGTACAAATAAAATATTGCTTCGTATACTCAGAAGTCAGAAATATGTAATATTTGTTGATTTATCTAAATCTATATGTAAAGCTGAATGCGTTTGTTTTTAAAAAACATTTGATGTCACGTTCAACTTAATAGCTATTCAAATGTTTTCACAGCAATTCACTTGTTTATAATTTTAAATTTCGCGTATAAGCACCGAGAATGGCGAGCACAGCGCCGCGTGTCGTTTAAAAATTAAAGTTCGGAAGTGACAATTTATGTCAATCACGTTTGTACTTATTAAAATTTTCACCGAGTCAACAGTATATTGAGCTTTTCAAATGCTCGTTTAAGGAATTAATTTTTCTGTTATTTTTATATTTAATATTATGTCATTTATTATTTTTTATAACTCCTGCTTCTAAAGTTCAATATTCGAGCACTGTGAGGCGGGCGTAAAGAGGCGTATTTTAGTCACCGTGCGTGAAAGTCCAAAGCGTGCGTAAAAGTACCGTCACAGTGCGTAAAAGTCCAAAGCGTGCGTAAAAGTACAATCTCTATCTCTACGTATTATAAATTCGAAATTTCCGCACTTTGTACAATACAAGCACTTATTGGCTATCGATCGATGTGTTCCTATATATAGTATCGCACGTACAAAGTCCACATCATGAGAGAGTCATGTTTTTAATGATTTATACAGAAGTTAATAACTTTAATAAAAATAAACTAAATCGTAACTTAGTCTGTAATTGTAAAGTTCTAAGGACTAGAAGAGCGAATTTTCCGTTTTCATAATTTTTTTTCTCTCTATTAAACTTTAGAAGCAGTCGTTATAAAAAATTATGTTCGATACGTCCGCTTAAAGTGAGATATCTAGTAGGCTTAAATTGAGGCACTCGCTAAAGGGACTGACGCATACACAACGAGATCTCGTTGTGTATGCGTCAGTCCCTTAGCTCATGTCTCAATTTAAGCCTACTAGAATACCTCACTTTACGCACACGTATCGAAAATAACTATTTTGAAACCATTTAAAAACAGTCATTGTTTTGCAAACATCAAAATCATTGTCGATCTGTGTGATTTCTAAGGATCTATATTATTGTATGGTAAAATCGTTATTAAACACGTTTAAAAATTACTATCTATTAGTTGAGATTGTGACCTGTAGTTGGCAGCTCGATCAAATGTAACCTGCCACCTATAGGGCATTCTCGGTGCCTATTACAACATGTAGATTTGTATTAATTGTAGCTACAGGTGAGTAAAGGCGAAACAAAACAACGTACTAAAAAAGTAAAATTGCAAGCGTCAAATACATCGGAGGAGGACGAAGAAACAGTTGAAAACGAGTTGACGCCGCCGACCGGATCGCAAATAATTCCTCAGGGTAAGATAAACCATTCTCAACAAACAAACAACGTCTGTGATAGTAAACAAAACAAAACAGCGGCCGTTACGTCGACGACTAACAGCTTGAATTTCCATGTCGACGACGGTTCAAGCGCTCCGCCCGATACGACCGAAGTACAAAGCGACGTTCAGTGTTTGAACAAAAATTCGACCAAACACATAACGGTCAAATCGTTTGCCAATCTGACATACTCACTGTCTGACAAATCCTGTTCGGACGACAAACCATGCGAATCTGTAAAATTAGACAACAGAAATTTGAAATGCACAAAACAGATTTCCGACACGAAAATATCGAAATCAAATTCAGAAAAACCATGTAAAGTAAGTAAAACTGTCACTTTGAAAAAAATAAAACCAACAGACGTTTCGAACGAATTCAAATCAAATTCTACACCGGATACCGTTAAAAAATTATTAAAGTCGCCGGAATATAACAAAAACCCACAAGAATTGTTCGCTGATAATGTATCCGATGTCAGTACAAATCAAATGCATAAAATAGCGATACCGCGTTTACCGAACTCAAATAAACAGAAAAATTTGTGTCCCAATGCTAATATAATTATTCTCCCACCGAACGCAGCGACTGCTATATTGTCGCCAAGACAAATGAAGTACAAAGCCATCCAGCCGAAGCCGACGGATGACAGCGCCGCGAGCGGCAACTGTATACACAATAATGTTGATGTAAATACACGATCTCAAGACAAAACAGTGAGAAATGAAACGGCAATGGACAAAAATATCAGTTGTAATAGAACACTTAAGAACCTTAAAAAGGGCCCTGAAATATTCAAAAAACATTCAAAACTAACAAAAGATAACGAAAAACCTTTCAGTATAGAAGGAGACTCTGAAATTTGTATTAACAACGAAAACCCGGATACAGAAAAATTTAAAAAAGGTGAATTATCGACATTGGAGTATCGACAGCCGTCGAGCGACATCAACATTCTACCTTTACCGAGTTTGATACCGATCGGTAGCGGTCAAACAGATCCGTCGGCTTTGCATCGCGAAAGGGTTATCAGTATCGGTAATATTGATAAAGATGCTCTCGATGACTACTTGTACGGAGGAAGTAATTCGCAAGAACCGGAAGAAGAAATAATGCAGTACTTCCAGAACGATTCACCTGAAAGTCTCGATTCAGATATGAAACAAGTGAATCAAAACTTATTATGTAATCCAACAGATGGCTCTAACGTTACAAACAAAAATTTATGTGATTCTTCGACAGAGAAGGCGGATTCAAATTTAACTGATGTAAGTGTTTCCATGTTGACAAACGATGAGTTCCATGAAAAAACCGATAAGTTGTCCCAGTTACGTTTATTATTGGAACAGAACCTAGGTCCTGGGAAGATGGATAAGTGTAACGATATCAGAAATGCCGCTGTCCGTTTGAACGATAAACTTAACGCTGCCGATAGCTCGGCGTTTTTGAAAACGAACCCCGATCCGTTAAACGAGCCGGCCGTTACATCGACACTCACAAATTATTTGAGACATCGCCAACAAACGCACGGACCACTTAAACAAAATTTAATTTTGCCATCGCTTTTAACAAACTTAAATCCCAGGAGAAGGGTGAGTTTTGATACGCACAGTTCTGAAAGTGTACCTCCGAGTCCGAATACACGCAGAAAAAATTTTAGTTTCACGCCAATATCTCCCGGACCGCATTCTCCATGCGGCGGGAAACATTCGAAATGCTCCAGTACCAATGCGAGTCCATTCGTAAGCCCGAGAAATACTCCCATACCACGTAATAGAATCGTCGGTAATTTAAACGCTAAGAAAAATTGTGTGCCGAACATACCGATAAACGCGACCGTGGAGTCTTTAGACATAGCACAAAATGAGAAGATAGTCGAACAAAATATAAAAATCGAAGATAGTCAGTTGGTTGATTCGTACGGTAAAAATCAATTTATAATGCCTGTTGAACAGACTGCTGTACGTAACTTCCCGATGTCGGCACCTCCTAGTCCGATGTTACCGTATCGTCAAAAATGTCAAACGCAAACTAACTATTTAAAAACATTACTCGATTCAAACAACAAAATAGCGTTCACGTCGAATTATGCCGCTACGAATGAAAAGTCGGTGAATCTGATGCAGAAACGAGATGCATTGAAATTGAAAATTGATACCGATATTAAAAATGATTTTATGTGTAATGCACAAAACGTTCTTTGCGATTTCAAACCGGAAAATACGTCCGGTTCTTCGCAAGCCGTCACACCGAATTCCGCAGATCCATTGTCGCAAGAAGTGAGTCAATTTTTCTCGGATAATTTACAAAACTACGACGCATTGTCGAACTCTAATAGCATTTACAGATCGCGATCTGTACCACCGCATCGGTTGAAATACATCGGGAATCAGTTGGTGTCGGTATCTCGACAGCAAGAATTGAATCTGGGTTTCTTACAGAACCCGGTAGCTTCCGCTTGCAGTTCGATCGGACAAACGCCGATTCCAAACGAATTTTGCGATTTCAATAATTCATTTTCCGATAATAATATTTTGAACAGTGAAAATCTAAATAAAATCTTTAATATATTAGACTCGAGTGTTCCGGGCGACACGACTGAAGCGACCAATGAAAACTTAAATTTGATATCTGCTCCTCAAGGAACGCCTTTTATTCCTGATGATGCTCAGAATGTATCGTCTTACATGACCGGTCCGATACGAGTCGATTCGGACTTGATGGCCGGTCCCGGTAGCATCACCGATATAAATAAAACTGCGATTGGCGATAATACCACGGACGCTTACGGTAACATACAAAACTTAAATATTGCCGTGAACTCCGATATGACAAATGAAATTAGCGACAATGTAAACTTGGCGAGTTTTGGTATGACCTTGGGATCTTCCACTAACAACATGGCCGACAACATTAACTTGCATTTGTCAAACAACATGGCGGACATGAATGCCAATATGACAGATATAAATACCAACTTAACGATAAACAGTATTCCGGACGGTGGTAAGAATGTTAACTTAACGGGAATGATGCCTACCATGAATCATCCGTCGCGTTCCGTTCCCAACACGCCTTTACCGGTGGCACAAAACGGTCAACGTTTTAGTTTCTCGAGCAGCCAGCGTGATGTTGTCGTCCCGGCTAACTTAAACAGTTCAAGGTCATATCCGTCGACACCGTCGATAAATGAGTTCAATTTTACTTATGGAACGGTCAGTGATTATTTGATTAACGGACAACCTGTGGTGCCTAAAATCGCATCGAAACCATTCGTTAATCATATACAAGAAAAAAGTTTGGAGGAATTTTCGTTACCCCAAGATAAAAACCAGATCGCGACTGGTTTCGTGGAAGAAGGTGAATTTTCGTTTAACGAAATGAATTCCGAAATGTTAATGGATACAAACGATACTTTTAATTTCGATAAAGAAGCCGATACTAACGAACAGTTGAATTTCAACAACAAATTGATCGGAGATATAAATTTTAATGAAATGTCGACGAACGCAAATAAAGATATAAAGATCGTTGTAAACGAACAGTTTGTAAATATAACAGGTAATGGTGTGGAATTTGATTTGAATTCAGTTATGAAGTAAATGTCTATAATTTTGTCACAATTTTCTTTAAAAGAAAATGTGTTGAACGACTTACTGTATTATTCTAACAAAAACTAAAGTACCTAATAATATTGTATTCACGATACGGACTGTTCGAAAATTGGACCGAGAAACTTCGACAAACAATTTCTGTAAAGAGCTAGATTCAGGCGACGAGACTATATTGTTTAGTCACGTGAATGCGCAGAAATTTTGTGCGCATGAACGACACTTAAGTGACCTTGCCGCTATTTAAGGTTGGTTTTTAAGCTTTTCTCAGTAACTTTTTGAGGTAAATTTAAGACAATAATATTAATTCGCAGTGAACTTTTATAACGGCTTTAAATAAATTCGATTTATAGTCAGATGTTTAAATAAACAAACGACTGTAAACAAAATTTATTTTTTTAACCGTTTTGCTATCATTAACTTTCGGATAATTTAAACGATATCTGAACGTAGAAGTAAATAAGAAATCACTTATTGAGGCGACTCGGTCTAATTTCGCAAACACCCTGTATAAAGTGAATGTTTGTTTTTAAATTTCAAAATTTTATATTATAGAATTATTGTGTTTTTTTTAAATTGTTATAAGAAAATGAATATTTTTTTTACAAATTTTATTTTAATCTACATTGTCTACGAAACGTCGAGTACATCGATTCTTTATTCCGTTCCGTTTTATCGGCAACAAATTTTCATCCGAAGTCCAATCGCCGTTTGTAAATACGTACTTTCAACGACAATGTTTGATAGAATCGGAAAACGTGTATGAATAAAAGTACAATGATAACGTTATTGAAACTGCTGGCAGTGTTTGTAAACTGTGATGTACAGCTTATTCATAGGTATTTTATTATTAATCGGATAAAAAGAAAAACAATATTATTAGAAAAAACCGCTGAAGCTGTCAGATTACACACATTTGGAACAATCGCGGTAATTAGGGATACCATTTTTTTATTCGTCAGATAGCGCTAGTGACCAGTAGGGTATGTGTCAAACGTTTACATTTTTTATCCGTCAGATGGCACTAGTGGCAAGTAAGGTATGTACAGTATACAGATTGTATCAAATTAAAGCTGTGCATAGGGCGGTATGTGTGTAAGATAGAGATCGATATAAAGCAATAAGTAAGAAAGAGATAAATGATCGCTAATAGGAAGTTCTGTAGTTACTGTAAGACTCCTGAAATGATTGATAAAATCACAAAACAAAAATGACGCTATCAGGTTGTATGGGTATTATTTATTTACAGTAACTACAGAAACTTCCCATTAGCGATCATTTATCTCTTTCTTACTTATTGCTTTATATCGATCTCTATCTTACACACAGAACGTCCTATACACAGCTTTAATTTGATACAATCTGTATACTGACATTTGAATGACAGATACTAAGAACATGGCCGACAACAATGCCAACATGTGTATGTGTAAAGATCAAAGGTGATTTATCCGATAGTGTGTAAACTGACAGCTTTCGGTTGTATGGGTTCAAGTAAATTGACGACTTTGAGTAAACATTTCGTGTGCAACTCATATCAGAAAAGTCGAATTTTTTTTTAACCTAAAATTTAATACACTAGAAATAACGAAGTATGGATAGAGAAAAGTTAATCGATTATTTTGTGAATCTTTCTTCAAATTTTAATTGTCTACAGTTGAATTTACACACTCAAGTTAAAAATGATGTCGAATCAGTAACATAACCACAAAAAATACAAAATTCTACTTAAAAGTTCTATCATTTCCTGATATGGGTTGACACAAATTAATAATATTCAGTGCTCCAAAAAATGAACTAAATACTGTAAAGCAGGACACACATTGCATCAATTCAAAACACAAGAATAAACGTTCGTTTATTCTTTTGTTTTCTTAAAAGGGTCAATTGTTTAACTGAGTGCGCATCCTGCAAGTCATACAAAAATTCGTACTTCATTTCTTTTTTGGAGCGTTGAACAGCGTCGTAGCTAGGATCATCGGCGTCCCTGGCAAGCATCTGATTTCGCGCTCCTTGCTTGAAAATAATCATATTTTCATCGCTGCTCTCTCGGGGTTAGCGTCCCTAGCCAAGCCCTAGCTATGACGCTGACGTTGAATGTTTTGTTTTCATTCGTAATATCCACCCGTTCTTTTGTTTTTAAATGTAGATGAATCCACTTTCTGTCAAAATAGACATTGTAACCGATACAGAAATTTATTCAGGGAATGGTTTGAGGAAACTAAAAACTCTTAAGGTAAACTATGTATTTAATTTTACGCGAGTATCGCTGAAGTATAATATGATCGTTATAGATTTTTGTCCCCAGTGTCGCCTACTAAAAGTCAAGTTTATTGTTATTTACATAGGATCACAGTTGACTTTTTACTGTTTACCTTTTTTTTTCTTTTTGTTGTTTGTTATTATTATTTTAAGTATTAATACAATCGTACAATTTTGTTTTTTTAATCGCTGCGGTCCAAGAATTTCAGTTTTTTTATTTCACGTAAAGCCAGTTTTTAAACCAGTACCTATATTCACTATTTTCAATTGTTTTATAAACAGTAGAACATCAATTTTTATTTTGATTGAAGTTTTACATGGAATTCTTGGGCTATTTTAAAAGTAATTGTCAAATCATTACGATTTTAGGAATTTTCAATCAATTTTAAAGTTTATTTTTTCAGTATGAATATAATTCATATGTCCAAATAATTATAAGTAGGTTTTTAAGTAAGAAATTGGGTTAACGTATTGTGATTTAAAAATAATTTTTAAATAAACAAATTTATGTACAGGGTATGTAAAACATAGTATTCAAAAATAATTTAATAAATTTTAATCCAACAAAACATTCGTATTTCAATACTCGATTGATTTTTATCGATCGATTTATAAAAATTACTACGTAAATTCAAAAAGACATTTTAAAATAGTTTTATGTTTTATCAAACTTGTTCAACTATTCAATTGTTTTTGAATACAAATTGTTTACGATATGCCATTGTAGTTTTGTAACTTTATAAAAACAAATTTAAAAGAAGCGTATTGTATAAATTGAAAAATATATTATACTTAACGTGGACCATGTATGATGTATATTTACCGTTGTATTTTGAATTACGTACTAGTCACTTAACTTAAATGCCACGGAGACAGTCGTTTGTTAAACAGAAACGAATCGCTGAAACACAATGGGCTGTCGTCCCACATTGAAACAATTTTTTTGAGAATTTTTCGGAAGCTTTTTCTATATTGTGTGTGTTTTTAAAGACCACCAACAGCTAAGGCTATTTAGGCCTAGCACCAATTCATATTTTCAATTCGTTATTTTGAATTGAAAATCCAATTGACACTTTTACCAGCTCTCAGGCTAGAACCCAAACTGGGGACTTGTAATAGAGGAACCATAGCAACGCCATGTAAACAACAGCATTGGCTTTTTCTATAACAAAAAAAATCCCAAAAGTGTGTATTTTTCATTGGAATTTTAAACATAGAATTATGCCGCTAGCGAAATGAGATAATATTCAGTCTGCGACCTGTCAAATTGAAAGCAAACCACGAAGGAGATAATTTCTATAGATAAAGAAGTGTGACTGTATTCTACGTCATCATATGGCGGTTTCTGCTCGGCATTTGAAAAATATATTCTCGTTTTCAATTAAGAGGCAGAATATAAGAACGAAAAAGTAGGTTTACATAATTTGTTAGACATTTTTGATGTATCGAATATTCTTAATTTAATAACTAAATAGGATATGACGATATTAACGCATAGGTGCCACCGTAATTTAGAAACTTATGCAATTGGGACAGCGGTTATTTATGAAATAATTATATACTTTAAGGTTATGAAAAATTGTTAATGAAAATAAACAAGTACATACTCTAAATAAAACAAGTGATAAACAAAATTCGTCTGACATCTTTAGAAATGTAAAGAACAGACCTGCAATGTCTTTTGACAGCTGAATTAATTAGTTCCAATTTTAGCCGCGAGATAGAGTAGCGATTGTAGTGGCATTTAAGTTAAATCGTTGTACAGTTTATAATCCACTAACAATGTTATCTGTGATATTAACAACACATGATTTGATTAATTAAATTAAAAACAAAAGAGGGATTTACATACAATGTAATGTAGATTTTAAGATGCACTCAAAGTGTTATTAAAATTGAAAAAAAAACGAGAAAATATCATATATACTTTTTTTTATAGTGTAAATAATTTGCCTACAGTTTGAGTTTTGGGTGATAACTGAAACCGATTTTTTGTTGTTTTTCAATCCGTTGTTTAGAATGCTAAGATTTCATATAAATGTGATTTATTGTGCAAAATGATTGGCAGCTAAAATAATTTAAATGATGTCAAACATTCCGACTAAGCAATGGTTATCGGACCAAAGTCGATTTAATAATCCCTAAACTATGGTTATCGGACCTGGTCGATTTAGACTAAACTATGGTTATCGGACCTGGTCGATTTAATAATGCCAACTATTATCGCGGACCTGGTCGATTTAATAATTCCGACTAAAGTATGGTTATCGGACCTGGTCGATTTAATAATTCCGACTAAAGTATGGTTATCGGACCTGGTCGATTTAATAATCCCAACTAAACTATTATCGCGGACCTGGTCGATTTAATAATTCCAACTAAAATATTATCGCAGACCTGGTCGATTTAATAATTCCGACTTAACTATTATCGCGGACCTGATCGATTTAATAATCCCAACTAAACTACGGTTATCGGACACAGTCGATTAAAAAATGGTCAGTTTCTGGTACGCTTATATCTATTTTGAAAGCAGATTTGGAAGTCATACCAGAAACCATTCAACTTCATTTAAACTATTTTATTTGCCAATATTAATGTAGTTTACAAAGAAATCTATGTCAGTAGTGTACAATATTAAAAGTCAATATTTTGCAGTCAACATCGCCTCCTATCGTGTTTTTTCAGTAACCCAGTCATAACTACAGCGATTAGAAATACATATTCTGTTTTTCCCTACCACTTGGAGTAACTCTAGAGCAGAGATTCTCAAACTTATTTTGCTTACTGCTCCCTTTTCAAAAAAAAATTACTCAATGCCCGCCTAGGGATGCACGATATCTGTATTGATTCGATATATCGCACAAAAAACATCGATGTCAGTCAAGAAAGACGTAAATAAGAAGCCTTGACACTTGCATTTTGTGTGTTTATTTGAAAAATAAAGTAACCTTTACAAATTTCACTGGATTTTATAAACATATGAAACATACGAACGGTTTTTCAGAATTTTCTTCTTTCTTTGTGCTTCCACCGCCCATTGTTTTTATTCAACACCCCCCAATGAGCCATTTTCCTAAGAGTAGTTCATTCAATTATCCACTAGAGGCAGCACTTGTGGTAGGTACAAACATTATTTATTCCCCATTAGTGTCGTATCATTTTAGTGGTATAACTTAATTATTAAATTAATTAAATAATTAAGTTATGACATTAAAATGACACGACATTAATGGGGAAGAAATAATGTTTGTACCTACCACAAGTGCTGCCTCTAGTGGATAATTGAAAGAACTACTCTCAGGAAAATGGCTCATTGCTTCCGAGTATACTACCGCCTCCCTCCTGAATCGCTCCAGTATTTCTTGTTAATGGTGCCAGACGCCAGTGAAGAAATAGAATTGTGGATTATAGACGCTCGACAACAGAGGTCATTAGCGGTGAAGAAATAGATAGATCAATACTACTTACACGACACTAGCGTAGAACCGACTACGTTCGCAGTGGAAGTGTATTCTTAGTCGCTGTAGTCGTGACGGCCAAAAGCGTTACTAACATTAAAAACGATAATAATGTGTATCCTTAATTGTATTTGATAGCGCAACAAATATAAGCATATTAACTATAATTACTTTAAGTGAACCGATTGTAGTTTGAAGCGACTTTTGCCAACTCAACACTTACTGTAACGGTGAATCTGTTTTTCGCTAGATTGGAAAATTAACTGAGGGCGCCACCGTAGCTTAGGAACTAATGTAGCCAGGTCAGCTGTCAATGAGGGCTACCATATTTTCATCCGTCAGATAGCGCTAGTGGCAAGTAACGTCTGTGTCGAACGTTTATATTTTTTATTCATCAGATGGCGCTAGTGGCAAGTAAGGTATGTGTCAAACGCTTATATTTTGTAACGTATGTGTTGAACGCTTATATTTTTTATTCGTCAGATGGCGCTAGTGGCAAGTAAGATATAAGTCAATCGGTTACATTTTTTATTCGTTAGATGACGCTAGTGGCAAGTAACGTATGTGTCGAACGCTTATATTTTTTATTCGTCAGATGGCGCTAGTGGCAAGTAAGGTATGTCAAGCGTTTAGAGATTAACGGTTTGTGTTAAGTCATTCCTCATTTATCTATTATTAAGGAATAAATAATGAAATAAATACAAAACTGCGATTTAGCCGTTAAATGAGATACTTCACTTACTAGTGGCGGCATCAGATGGTGGAAAATATAAACAGTAAACATTTGAAAGTGACATATACCCTCACTTGCTAGTGGTGCCATCAAGTGGTAAATAAAAATAAGTTTGGTAGCCCTCGTTGAAATAACTATGTACTTCAAGATTATTACAAATTGTCACTCAAAACAAATGAATAATAAACAAAACTCATCTAACAGATGATCAGATTCTTTCATGTAAATAGTAGACCTGATTAAAAGGTGACAGCTGGTCCGATTAGTTCCGACAGCATAGCTGCAAAAACCACTTAAGGTACGTGCAGTATGGAGCTGGGATTCTAGATGGTAGCATAGATCATAGCAGGGCTTGCTTAAATTAATGCATTGTCATATATGCGAGCGTACACAACGAAGCAGTGAGTGTAGCAGGTATAAGCGCTGTTATAAGAGCTGGTAGATTCGAGAATGTATCTCACCATTCTTTCAGCGCGCTGACTATTACAATCAACGTGTGACAACTGTCAAATGACCGTTACAAGTTTCGCAATGGATGTGACTAGTTTAATATGTGAAATTTTGCCAGTTTTTATTTAATTTGTTAGTTTTTTCTAAGACGTATTTAAAAGTGTTAGGCTCCGTACGTAAATATTCAAAAAACCGGTTTGGGTAAAATTTTAATTCTTGGTATAAATGATGAAATTCGCCATGTTTAGATCGTTTTCTATTAATAGGGTGGACATGATAGCTCCTACCCTAATTTGTATTTAAAATATACCACTTTGTAGTAGAAGAACACAAATATTCTACTTTGCTATCTGACATTTCAAACGCGATTTAAGCTTGTATCAAAGCTTCGTTGTGCAAATCTATAAGCGCTTATAATTTCAGCCACCATCTACCATACATGCTACCATCTAGAATCCCAGCTGCGTACTGCACGGATCTTTACCAATTTTATTGACTAGAGTGAAAAACAAAATTATTTCTATTGTTTAGAATAACAGTTGAACTGTAAATAAAGGTTATGTGACCGTTACAAATCAGATTGTTGATTTTGTTTAAACGTTGAATGGTATAAAAACAACATATTTAATATATATAATGCTAAATATACAGGGTGAACCAAGTTATAGTAGCAATAATTCACCATTCGATGGTCCATCGAAAAATAAGTAGACATGCATAATTTTATTTTTTTCCAAAACGCTTCCTAAGGGAGATACAGCCCTTCAAAGTCCTGTTTTAAAAATCAATACTGACAAGTGTCATAAATTATCTCAAAACCAAGTATCGCCTACTTTGTTGGTTATTTTCATAAGTTATTTATTTGTTGTCTTTAATTTAATTAATGAATTATTTATTTAAATTCGTCAAACAGTAAAAAGTTTACAATTGTTGTACAAGATTCCAGACCTGTTATTTTCATAGGTGGCTATTTTAAAAGTGTTCTAAACTTTCAACTCTAATTATCTCGTAAACGAAGCCTCAAATCGAAATTTTGCAAGAGTGACTCTTTTTTTCTAAATTGAACAGGGAATTCGAAAAAAATGTTATTCTTTAAAAATATCCAATGGCGTAGAAAATAGGGCGGGAAAAGTGAAACAACCCCACTGTATCTACGCCACTTGACAATTTTGACAAAAATTACTTACGTCAAATAATGAGTATCTATTGCATAAATACTTGTACCAAATTTGGTCAAAAACGCATTAATGACCTGAGAGTTAGGACAAAAAAAAGAATTTTAAAACTGAACTTTGAAGGGGCGTATCTCCCTTAGGAAGCGTTTTGGAAAAAAATAAAATTATGCATGTCGACTTATTTTTCGATGGACCATCGAATGGTGAATTATTGCTACTATAACCTGGTCAACCCTGTATATAAAATATATAACAGAAATACATACAAATTGTTGGGAAGTGTAATTTTAAAGTGGAATAACTTGTCAGAGGTGTACAAATTCTCACACGCATTAGCTAACCGAATTATTAATAAGTCATTTGTCGCCCGATTTTGCCTAATTAATTCTTAAAAAAAATTGAAATGTGCCTGGCTTTTTATCGATTAGTTATAATAAATTTGTAATATAATATTATCTACATAAAATTTTTTAATATATTGGCAAATTAACGATTTTCAAAATCCTTTTATATTGTATTGCAAAAAGTTTGGTTATGTTTAAGAATGATTTCTAAAGTTCGAATTTGTTTGCTTTTATCTATATTATCATGTTATGTTAAATTGATGTAACCCAGTGGCAAGAAAAAAAGAAATATTTTTATTACTAGAAAAGTCGGTTAATTAAGTAAAAAATTAATTTTTTTGCAATACCAGCGCATAACGCTGATATATATTTTTCTTATTTTATAATTTTGGAATAATTAAAAAAAAAATGAAACGTTGACATTCACAATTCTGCCAAATTAAATGCTTTAGAAATTTGCAGCGAACGTTTCGATTGACAAAAAACAATTTTAGAAATTTTGGTGCTAAGTATGAGTAGCTAGAAAATAAAAATATTTACAAAATTTGATTGAGGATTGTGATAAAAATTAAAATAAGTTTCACATAAAATTTCTTTAAAAGAATATCCTGTACATTTTTTTTAATCGTTTTGGCAAATAAAGTAGTCAGTATAAGGTCGGTTTTATAGTTACCGATATTATCGACTTGGCAGTAATCGATATTACAAAACTGTTAAATCGGTAAACATTTTTCACGAAATTCTTGGTCGCGTTCACATTAAGTCCTTTTAGGTTTTCAATTGTTTGAAAAGATTTAAGACTGAGAAATCAGCACTGTCAAAAAATTAAAACTCACGGAAAACAAAAAACTGGCCTTATTAATTACTGCGTTTGCGCTAAAACAAATAAATCATAAGCATCACATCAACTGCCATTAATTTAATGTTAATCCCCCATTTTTAAATTGTTTATATAATAAATTAACATCACTGATCTCGCTTATATTTTCTTTGAATGAATTCGTATAAAAAATGTCAAGAAATTAAATCAAAATGGCGTCGTTTAAAAAACAAAGTGTAGAAATCATCCCATTTGAAAGTTTGTTGATAAGTTCTGAACTCCCAAAGCGTCTGTCGGCAATACAGAACTCTTCAGATACAACTGCGTGTTTGTTGGACAAATTTTCGGATTCTTGGGACTGTTTGAACTTGGTTTTAGCAGTTTCAATTTTTATTTATTTATTGTAGATTATAGACGCGTCGACATCTAAGGTCATTAGCGTCTTTCAACTACACTAAATAACAACTAACTTAAAACTAAATAACATCACAAAACATCCATGGGCGCAGATGGGATTCGAACCCACGGCAGTCCAGTCTAAAGGTTGCGACGCCAAGCATGCTAACCACTAGGCTATACTGCCCTCGTTTAGCAGTTGTAGACCCCTAGAACTACTTGAAGTGTAGAATTCCAAATAAAGCTCTCAAACGGTCCAGAGTCCGAAAAATTTGACCAACAAACCCGCAGTTGTGACCGAAGAGTTCTGTATTACCGACAAACGCTTTGGGAGTTCAGAACTTAACAACAAACACACCTAATGTAAAATTACATTAAACTATAAACAGCTACTGCTTTAGTTCTTTTTTGTTAAGATAATCGCTATGTTTTTATTTCTTCGGTATTGATATCTAAAAACAATATTAATTTCTTGATATTTTTTGTTCATTTGTTCATAGCATTTTCTAATTAAAATAACTATATTTTAGTAGAGTAAGATTTTTATGGGTTGAGTATTTGACCGAATCTATAAATGAGGCCGAGAAGTAACGACTATCTTCGGCACTGAGATCCGGTCAGAACCAGTCGTGGTTATTATCCGAATTTAGGGTTAATAACGAATGGTGCATTGTTGTCATGAAACAGCTTAAATAGAGTACAAAGTACAAAAAAGTTAGGTATGATTGAGATATTTTTTTTTTTTGTTTTTGTAAGAAACAGAAGTGTAACGTAGTTAAAGAGAGAGAAACTATCTACTCGTTCGACTGTGTTGCGTTTGTTTTGTCAAACAATTGCATTTGTCGCCGTCGGGTGGATAAAACTGATACTATTGTAATAATAAAATATAAAAAATTATTATGTTATTCTTAGTCATAGGCATTTTTTGATGTTTGGTGTATGCTATTTGTATGGAACCTAATTAAACACAAATAAATACATATATATTTCAATGACGTTTGTTAAGGCTCCCTAAACCACAACCTTTCAGCTTCAGCTTGACCTGTATACAGGGTGGCACATCTTAAACAATTCAGTGAAATATCTCGTAAACGGTACAAACCATCGTTTACGAGATATTTCACTGCATTGTTTAAGATGTGCCACCCTGTATATATATATGAATATCTATGTGACGGAATCTTTCAAATAAATTCTCACCTACTTGCAGACATGTGTATCAAGTTGTATGTACCAACTTAAATTTTTTCAACTTTTTCAACGCCAATCGTTTGTTCCGGACCCCTACAAAATTTCAACGTTTGTTCCGAAAAAATAAAAAAGTTATTAGCAATAATAGGGGCCAGCCAACTTGACGTCAAGTTGGATGGACCACGTTCAAATAATAACATTTTGAGAACTTTTATTATGCCAATCGTTTGTTCCGGACACCTACAAAATTTCAGCGTTTGTTCCGAAAAAATAAAAGAGTTATTAGCAAAAATAAAAGACCAACCAGTAGTATATTTACACTACTGGTCAAAAGTACCTAACGTATCTCACTTTACTTTTGTCCAGTAGTGTAAATATACTAGTCGTTGGTCTCTTATTTTTGCTGGTAACTTTATTATTTTTTCGGAACAAACGCTGAAATTTTGTAGATGTCCGGAACAAACGATTGGCATAATTAAAGTTCTCAAAATGTTGTTATTTGGACGTGGTCCATTCAACTTGACGTCAAGTTGGCTGGCCACCTATTATTGCTAATAACTTTTTTATTTTTTCGGAACAAACGCTGAAATTTTGTAGGGGTCCGGAACAAACGATTGGCGCTGAAAAAGTTGAAAAAAATTTAAGTTGGTCCATACAACTTGACACGCATCTTGCAGACGTCTGAATAATTTGAAATTTGGCATACGTATTAAGAACCGATGACTACAATAATTTCATAACTTTGGCCTAATGTCCTGACCAGGATCGTCCGAATAAAAAAAATGCTTATTACATCTATAAAATACCTACAAGTCGGCACGCACGCCTACAGCGGCGTTGAGTGGGTTGCCTGCATCATAGGCAATTAAATTTCTTTTTTTTTAGTGCAGACTTTTACATTGCTATTTTTAATGTGTTTATCTTTTAATGTCTGTAAAGTTGTAGAAGGAATAGGTGTTAGTTGGTAAGTTCTGAACTCTCAAAGCGTCTGTCAGCAATACAGAACTCTTTGGACAAAACTGAGTGTTTGCTGGTCAAATTCCCGAACTGTTTGAAACTAGTTCTAGCAATTCTAGAACTGACAGAACAAAGTTCGAACGGTCCGGAAAAAAAGAACAAACATACAGTTCGGTATTACCGACAGATGCTTTGGGAGTTAAGAATTTACCAACAAACACGCCTAATGATTGGATGTATAATAATACAGAAACAACTGATGAAAATAAAATGTATTTCTATATTAAAATAAATATAATTTCTAGTTAACCGGCACAATCGAAGAAGTTCCAATGACATAATTAATAAATACAAATTTTAACACGGACGTCGTGAACAAATACATAATTAAATGAATGCAAACAGTATATGAAACACCTGAGTAAGAACAATGACGTAACACAATGCTGTAATCAGGAAAAATTCATTAATTCAAACCTATGTCACCGAAGGGATTCTAACCTTAAACTTTCGACTATCGTGGCGGACTGAGTTGACATTACTCACACAGTGACACATTTTCAAACGATCGCATTTGTTTCACGACTCAACTTAATTAAAAAGATCCAGTCAAACAAAACCCAAACGAATAGTACTAACCTTAGACACACCTTAGACCCATAGCAACGCTGTCGCTATCTAGTAAGTTTTTTTTAAACTAAGTGACAGTTCATAACTAAACAATTGAAAACTGTCTGTATTAAAAAAATAAATTGTTTTAAAGACCACCAACAGCTAAGGTTATTTGGGCCTAGCACCAATTCATATTTTCAATTCATTATTTTTTTTTAATAATCAATGTCTATTAAAAGCTGTAAAAAGTAATAATATTTTTAAAGCGTTTCTTTTATAAGTCATAAATTATTTCTAATAACGCATGCGCGAATTTAAAATTAACTAGCCTGTATATGCAACTGATGCGTTACAAACCAATAAAAAACAACTGAACAGCGTTAGTTTTAATTTTAAATTTCTTTGTAAAACAAATACATTTTAATGATACATTTTAGAGTGTTGGGTCTCCAAGTCACTATATGAATATTATGAAGTATTAGAAATACCTTGTTTTAGACATATTTTGTTGAATGTAATGTTTTGTGATACACCTGAAAATGGCAACTCGTTGCTGAAACGCATCGTGTTAAATCACAAGAAGTCACAAGACGGACATAATACAAGGTATTTCTAATACTTCATAATATACATTTTATAGGCTACCGGGCTTGAGAATAACCGAGAGTGTAGAAATGCTGTTGTTTACATGGCGTCGCTATGGTTCCTCTATTACAAGTTCCCGGGTTCTAGCCCGAGAGCTGGTAAATGTGTCGATTGGATTTTCAATTTATTATTAAAAAAAATAATGAATTGAAAATTTGAATTGGTGCCAGGTCCAAATAACCTTAGCTGTTGGTGGTCTTTAAAACACAATTTTTTACTTCCCACCTCTACTATGGTAGGGAAGTAATGGATTCAGTCCGAAAACAATATTTCGAGATTTTAACAGATTTTCACGTTTTGAGACCCTAGCAATCGTTTAAGATCATTTTCTGACTGATGTCTGTATGTGTGTGTGTATGTGTGTATGTGTGTGTGTGTGTATGTGGTCAATTTTTCGCCTTCGATATCTTAAGAACGGAACAACATACGGGCATGCCGATTGTTCTATTGTGTTTATCAGCCTTTAACTTAGATCTGATTAGATTTTGAGTCAAATCGGTTCAGTGGATCCTGAGATATTCAAAAAAACGTCCTCAATGTCACGTATTAACATAGGTAAAAAAAAATATAAATGAATTCTAGATGTTATAATATGAAAAAAATGTAAATATTTTTTTTCTCTAAAATGTATAGTTTTCGAGAAAAAAAATATTTTACTAAAAAAAATAAAAATTGTACGTAAATCAAGGTAACCATGATTTTTGCTATATTAAGCTAGCCATCAATAGATCACCAAACAAAAAAGAGGGCCATGCTTTTTTCAAAGAATAAAAATTAAATTGTGTTTTAAAGACCACCAACAGCTAAGGTTATTTGGGCCTAGTCAAAGAATAAAAAAAAGAGTGTTTATTTTTTGCAAATATTTACTAGGTGGGAAGTATAGGACTGGTCATCAGTCGAATTTTTTTAACGGCTACCACATAGAAGTTGGAAAATAAGACATTGGGATTTCTCCAATTGTACGGGTTATACGTTTCCATATTTATATATTTAACAAACCACTTAATACCCACTAAAGAACCTATTTTCATAACACTGTTCGAAAAATCGCAATTATTTATCATTTTACCTGTACAAATCCTACCAAAACCTGTTGTAAGCTCTCATACTAATTTACATTAACACAGCCCCGTTTTATAATGATTCGAAAAGTAATTTTTACAAATAAAACAAACCTTACGTTGTTTCATCTTCAATTTTGCGACTCATAACCTCAAAAAGTTCCATGGCTAAGTTTCCCACACAGCGTAATCTCGCGGAAAAAGAAAAATGTCTTCTATGACGTGTATCAAAAAACTTGACATAACCTAAAAGATATCAACTATTGACTAATAACTCATAAAAACCAGTAGAAATTTCACAAACCGCTATAAATTATATAACTAGAATCTGATTACATAATTTTTTTTATATCTAGTTCAGGGGCGAATTTAGGTTTTTCAGAGCCTAAGACGTATTGAAAGTCCAATTGTTAATGAAAAGGTATTAAAAATTTATGATAATAATTCAATTTTTGTGGGTCCTTGACATTTGGGGGCCCAGGGCTTAAACCCTATTAGTCTCTATGTAGATCCGCCCCCGATCCTAGATGATAAAAAAAATCGCAAGACACTGTTTTAAGGTTATAATAAATATCAACCGACTTTTTGAAAAACTTATTCTGCTGATTACGCTCCATGGAAAAGCTGCCTTACGGCATACTGAAGTCAAAAACAAAACAATAAACGCAAGGCTTTACAACTTTTTACAAAAAAAATTCGAAAAAAAAATTATATAACTGTCTCTCTTATAAGCATAAATACACGACGCGTTGACAACCAAAAGAACGACCCGGTAACTTTAATGTTCGATATTAAATCCATGCGTAACGGATGGTTTATCAGTCAAACTACTAGCTAGAGTTAAAGTTGGACGCGAGTCGTCGAGTCTTGAAATATTCTGATTTGCCGAATTTAAAATCGGTATCGCATCGCTAGGTTTAATATCGGACACTTCATTCTTTTTATCAACTTGATAATTTGATCGCAAAACCGATTCATCTACTTTTGTAGTGGTAAAACGTTGCTTCTGAATATTTTCTCCGCCTTTTTCACTAAAAAAATGTTTCGACGAACTTGGATTCGGTTGTGACTTTTGCGTTACTAATTTGTGTCGAACAGCCGGATTCGCAGCGTCGCTATTAACTCTGATTGGTCCGTTATACTTTTCAAAAATAGTCCTTGTTTCATCGATCGAAATCGATGTCTGATCATCGATCAACGCATTACTGATCTGCGATAAACCTTCTACGCACTTCTTATTGTTCTTATTAGCCGGTTTTCCATGAAAACTTCTAGAAATACGCGTCATTTTCGGCGGTTCAATAAACTTTTCTTTCACAACAATCGCACCTGGCGTACGAACATCAGATTTTTCATTTTTAACAACATTCACTTTTTTCTCACTTTCGTCGCTCAACTGTTTCACTAAAAACTTTTGTTTGTTTGTCGACCATTTGTTAGTTGTTTGTACTAACATGTTCTTGATCGAATCTATGCTCGAATTTTTTTCGTAGAGATTGCTCTGACAAAACAGATTCTGTAAATCGGTTCTGCCTTTGTCCGCGCACTGAACTTGTGGCGTGACTGGTTCAGACGGATTGCAATCAAATTCGATATTGCGTAAACTTATATTGTCTAAATACAATTTCTGACTGGCAGTGAGTGCATTATTGCGCATGCCTAACGATGGAATGTTTTGTTGCGTTCTATCGACATTCTCCACGTGTTTCAGGGTATCGGTTACGTTACTTTTACTAAAACTCCTGTTGGGATTGTAGAAACTGATCGGGGAAGCCCGTAAACTCGCACTACTCTCCAAACTCACACTGTTGCTCAGAAATGCGTTCCTGCTAGCGTTTTGTTTCAATTTAAAATCTGAATCGATTTCCTGCAACGATTCTTGTCTATTCAGACAGCTCAAGGGCGGTTCGTTCTTAATTCGATCGGTCGACTCATTTTCATTACCGTTTCTGTCTTTAAAAATGTTCTGTATGAAATTTACTTCGTTGCTCGACCCTAAACCGGTATTGACTATCCTATTCGATACTGGATCGGGCGTTTTCGCTCTCGATACCGATTCGCTTTTGTTATTTAATTCGGTACGATTGGTCTCGTCTACTTCAAACACTTCGGACAGGAGATGAAGTTCAGCTAAACCTCTTTCCTGCATGCTACCTATAATCATATATTTATTTTTTATTTTTATTTATTTATTGTAGATTATAGACGCGTCGACAACTTAGGTCATTAGCGTCTTAATTACATTAAATAACAACTAACTTAAAACTAAATGACATCACAAAACACCCATGAGCGGAGGTGGGATTCGAACCCCCGACAGTGTGATCCAAAGGCCGCTACGCTAACCGTTACACCACACCGTCCTCTATAATTATATAAGCATTTGCGTATTTAAAATTTAAAAAAAAAAATTATAAATTTTTTTTTTATACAGCGTGTCCACGAAAGTTCTTTACAAATGGAATTTTTTTTTTTATTAATTATTGGAGCAAAAAAAATTTTTTTTTTTCTGTGGAAAAGTTTTGCTTCGTCCAAAACGTCTAAAACACCAAAGAAAATTTTTTTCGGCCTGAAGTTATACGAGGGAAATCAAAAAGTTTTATTTTACTAAAAATAAAAATTATCTATGATATTCAAGATTTTCGCAAAATTAGTTACATAATCAAATTTAATTCAAAATTATAGTCGAAAATCTTGAATATCACAGATAATTTTTATTTTTAGTAAAATAAAACTTTTTGATTTCCCTCGTATAACTTTAGGCCGAAAAAAATTTTCTTTGGTGTTTTAGAGGTTTTGGACGAAGCAGAACTTTTCCACAGAAAAAAATTTTTGCTCCAATAATTAATAAAAAAAAATTCCATTTGTAAAGAACTTTCGTGGACACGCTGTATACCTAATTATCATAAATAATATTCAATAACGAAAAGAAACATTTAGCTAAGATATGCAAATCTAAACTTCAGTATTGCAATTTATTTGATCCTTTGGCCACAGAGACATCCTCTCCTAATTTTAAGTATTAATAGTATGTCAAATTTTACAGGCAATGCCATCTATCGGTTGGGTTACTGCACTAATTTCCAATTTTGAAAGGTCATTCTGGGTAAGTTCGGTTTTAAGCTCAGATCGATCTGAGTGCTCCAATGCGTTCGAATTTAACATTTATATGCTCTGAAATATCTCTATCCTGCGTTCGGATTTAAAATCTGGAGGAGATCGAGCACGCTCTATCAGCTCCGAGGAAAGCGAGCGAGTAAACAGATTTAACCATCTTCAGAGCATTCATTTTAAAAATGAGCGGAAACACTTGTTGTGAGAATGGATAAATTTCGAAGTTTATTTATATGAGGTAATTTTTCAATAGGTAAAAATACACGAATAATATTTATTCAAAGAATAGTAATAACCATTAAGTCTATATCGCACAGAATGATTAAATAAAATATTTATTATATCTACGGGTCGAAAAAATCCACAACCGGTAGTACTATTAATTTTAAAATAAAGGAATAAAACAAAAAAAATTGTGAATCATGATTTATTATTATAACAATGTTGAATTAAATCAAAATGAAGAGCAATAAAGAATATATTTCGGCTTTAGTAATAAAAATTTTAATTACTGGCGCCATTTTATTCTGACGTTTGCAAAAATCTGCTAGATTACGTTCGGAATTGTTTAGATGGCTCGATTTGCTCGCTTGTCACGTGACCTAACATCTGTGCGCTCGAATCGATCAATCGAGTGCAAAACCGAACTTACCCTCTAATTTATATTAGAAATCGTGTCCACCGTGATTATAATAAAATTAAGCAAAATCGCAGGATAGTGGACAAAATAATTTGATTTATTAAATTAAATGTACGACGTTTCGTCTATAGATTTAGACTTTTTCAAGTACTTTATTGTACTTGAAAAAGTCTAAATCTATAGACGAAACGTCGTACATTTAATTTAATAAATCAAATTATTTTGTCCACTATCCTGCGATTTTGCTTAATTTTATTACCCTCTAATATTTTGGTAATGACTAATGTAATAAAATTATACCGCTTGTAATAGTTCTTTCTTCATCGTCATCTTCGACTTGAAGATGCGCGAGCGAAGACAAGTCTTCAGTAACCGTGACGTCCGCCGTCGAGCCAGCCGTTGCATCGGCCGTGTTGCATTCGAATTCGGAACCGTTCGAAACCGGCGTTATTTCACCGCTATCACCTGGAAAGTCCAATCGATTATCTTATAAAAACGAACGTCGGATCACCGTACCTATTGTAGCAAAACCCCAGAGTTACGCCGCTGGTGACAATAGAAGCATCGAGAACAAGTAACAATGGTGAGGCGTGGCATGATATCGAAGACACGGGTAACCACCGGAATGTTCTGGAGGGCGCGCGAGCGTGCGAGGTCAAGCTGCTAGCTCTATATAAGCAGGGGCAGTCACGGTAGTGAGTCAGTCGTGTGCGGTGTGACAGTGTCGATTTGAAATAAATAAGCATATAAATTGTTCAGTGTTATTAAAGTGCTTCAGTTTGTTTAAGAATTACTGTTCGTTATTATTATCGTTTGATTGTTAGCATTGACATACAGTTATTGTATTTGAAATGTTGTTACTAGCGATGCGCCGAATATTCGTTTGGTATTCGGTATTCGGCGTATTCGGCATCTTTTTCACTATTTGTATTCGGCCGAATTATTCGGTTTAGCGCCAAATATATTCGGTTCGAGTATTTCTATTTTCTAGTTAATATTATCAATATTTTTGTAATAATAAGCACCTTTGTTCGTATTTTTAACGTAATCGTGCGATGTTTTGAAGCAAAATGATAGCGCGGTGTGCGCGGGTGGCGGACGGTGAGGTACGGCTTGCTTGTCAACTAGCCAGCAGCGACACGTAGCGTACATGTTAGAACCTGTTTACGCGGAAAAACAATGAAATGGTAAACCGAATAATTCGGCCGAATATCCGGTTCGGTAAAGGTTAAACCGAATAGTATTCGGTATTCGGTTATTCGGTGAAACCACTATTCGGCGCATCTCTAGTTGTTACATTTTTAATTATTGTAAATAAATAATTTATTCCACCCACGTAAGAAAACAGTTTTGTTACACTATTATCAAAAATTTGTTCTTACCTTGACCGTGAGTTTGGTACTCTGAGAAGTTTCCCGACTCGAGGATTAGACCGACGTTACTTAAGTCGTCATCGAGGTCCGGAGCAGTTGGAAACATACGGCAAATGTTAGCCGTGAAACCGTAGCTTGAACAGAATCGGAATGTTAAAATTTTGTTACGTTTTTAGGGTTCCGTGCCTCAGAATGAAAAAAATGGAACCCTTTTTTATAGGACACAAAAAAATAAAATGGTGTCAAATTTCAAAATGGCGGCCATATGTACCTACTTTTGTAAAAATTATCCGATTTTTTGAAAACTGATATTTAAGAATTTTATAGAACACAAAAAAATAAAATTGCATCAGATTTCAAAATGGCGGTCAAATAATAACTTATTGTCTATAGCTTTGATAAATTCGGTTTTATATACAATGCGTAAAAAGCATAGCTTCTGTCGGGTGTCCCATGACACCTCTTGACTTGTTTTTTCAGCGAATTGTTATAACGATACATAACCACTTGTCCGGTTTCTTAACTTTATTTCCTACATTGTCTAATTTCAGGAAAATGGATAATTGAGGTTCTACTGAAACTCACCCATCGCTGCTGACGAGACTTCCGGATACGTCGCTACCTTCGCGTGAACAGGAATCCGACAAGGCAGCCGGTGAAGACGGTCCACTGCTTGAAATGTAACTTGGTGGCCCGCTCCATCCTAAACCTAACACAAAACATAACCCTACTTTTCGACAAATAAGAGTTTTTATTCCTGTTATGGCGGAAATCTTGAAAAAAAAACGACTAAATCTACAACTGAATCAAAACAAACGTAAAGAAGTTAAATTTATTTTAAACAAACGCAAATAAATAAAATAAATATTAATACTAACCTATAGACACCGAGAATAGCGAGCACAACGCCGCCTGTTGTTAAAAAAATAAAGTGCGGAAGTGACAGCTGTATAGCACAATACTATAAAAATGACTGTCATCACTCGTCTAATATAGCCCATCAAGGCCGGATTTAGGGGAGGGCAACCGGGGCTACAGCCCCGGGGCCTCCACAAAAGAGGGGCCCCCACAATAGAGACTTCGGAAAAAAAATATCTGAATTCTCGGTTATTAAATTTTGTCGTTGAAAATATGCTAAATCGCGTTAATAGTTTTAATAAGTAATCATGAACTCGACTGAAAAAAATTGTCCACTTTATTTGGAAAATAATTTAGGGCCAGGGGGCCTCCACTCCTTTGTTGCCCCAGGGCCTCCAGACCTCTAAATCCGGCATTGTAGCTCATTACACATCTAGATACACAATCTACTATTTTGAAATTATTTAAAAACTGCCATTATTTTGCAAACACAAAATCACTGTTTGTGTGATTTTTAAAGACTTATTTTGTATGGTAAAAGCGTTAGAATTTTTTCAAACACGTTAAAAAATAATTTTCATAAAAATTACATTAAATCATTGGTATTTTTGTATCTATTAATTGAGATTCAAGCCTGTAGTTGGCAGCTCGATCTAATTTAACCTGCCTATACCCTCTCTAATTTAATCTGCCACCTGCTGCCATCTATAGGGCATTCTCGGTGCCTATTACAAACAAAAAAAAACTGAATATTTACAATAATAATTTGTTAGAGGAATTTTCAAACGAAAAATTTATTAAAGGAAATTTCAAAAATCAAACAGTTGAACAATAAATTACTTTTGTTTTTGTTTGTCAACTGTTTCTGGTTATAATACATTTTAGGCGGTAACATGCAATATCGAAATTTTCAATTTGTGACATTTTAACATTATTTTGTTTTTTTTATACAAAGATAAATTCGATTTCAATTTATATTATATAAATTTTTCATCTTCATTCATCTAATAATTTCTTCTATCGAAGAAGATTCTTCGGGTGACCTTAGATCATTATCGATGACGTCATTAATATTGCTCTTATCGTTATACAATAACAATTTAGAAATTCTTTTAAATAAAGGATTATTATAAACCACTAATCTTCCATCGTCCACATTGCCACTTAAATCGATAATTTCACTGTTTCTGTCCGGATTAAAGTTTGAATAATTTCTTTCAGCATCTCTGACACCAGGGTACTCGGTGTCGGATATTTTTTCGTTTATTACTTTATCGTAATCGGTAAGCCGGACCGAAACGTTGTCCCTATCGTAATCATCCGAATCGAATATGATTGTGGTTTCTTCGTCTTCTTCATGATTCCACAAAAATCCAATTGAACTATCGAAACTACAACACTGTGAAAGATCGCTTCCATTTTGTGGTTCCTTTAATTCTTCGATCTCTGGAGAGATATGATACGACATTGAATCTCTTCTCTTTGAAATTTTACTATCGGTATTAACAATATTATCACTTTGGGCTGACAAAACACTATCATGAACTGATACCAAATTCGGTTTTGTAGACAATACCGATGCAACACCAAGTTTGATATTGTCATGAACGATTTTATATTTGCTGTCAACATTTAACAGTTCCGTTTTTTTGAGTAAGTACGGAACTTTATCATGAATAAACCACTGTCCGTCATTTCGTTGTTCAATTATTAAATTTTCTCTTGTTTCTATCGTTACATTTTTTTTTGACGGATGAATTTGATCTGTTCCGCTTATCTTTTGCTCACAACAAACACATTCGTTTGATTTGTCAAGTTCATTCATATAAATACATGTTTGTACATGTACAGTTTTTTTTGTTAAACCATCCATGCCTAAATCAAAAAATACCTTAATTTTTTGATTTTTTTTTATTTACTCAGAATCAATGGTAAAGTCGTTTCCTGAAAATATTAATTTTATTTTCAAAATAATTACGTTTGCCGAACTGTAAAAATAAAATTAATACTTAAAGAAAAAAGCAGGCTAGAGTTAAAATATTTCACCACTATAAAAAAACTGGTTGAAACAAAAAAAAAATTTAAAAACTTAAAAATAAATTTTATCCGCCTCGTGAAACAATCTATTCTATGGTGTGCCGTTAATTGATCCCAGCAATTTTATACCATGACAAGTGATCCCACGACAACTGATCCCAACGACAAATGATCCCAACGACAATTGATCCCAAAATTTAATAACTTTATTACTTATCAGGCTCTGTTAGTTTATAGACAATTTTTTGGGATTAAATGTCGTGTGATCAATTGTCGTTGGGATCAAATGTCGTTGGGATCAATTGTCGTGGGATCACTTGTCGTGGTATAAAATTGCTGGGATCAACTGTCATGGAACCCTATTCTATCTATTTAAAAAACAAAATGTTTCCGAACAAAAACTCATGTTATAGTGAATCCAATTTTGAATAAAAAGATCCTTAACCAGGACAAAAAAGTGAAAACCTTCCATTTATAAGTTGTAGCCATTAAGCATTGTTCATCGCAAAAATTGTCCAGTCAAATCCGAACTGAAATTAACAGTCGACATTCGTTTGTTACTATATTCAAATGTTTTTGCAGATAATCTGTCAAAACCGCGACGCAATCAACGAGGGCTACCAGACTTTTTCTACCGCCTGATAGCGCCACTGGCAAAAAAGGCATAAAGTTGATCTAGTATAACTTTAACGGCCGTATTCATAGTTAGCCCTTAAGTAGTAAGGAACACTTAACTCTACCCTCAAATCGAATATGCGTTTCATAATCAAAATTGACGTCTGTAAGGGCCTTTACATCACCCTCACCTTAAGGGTGGGTAGTATGTCCCTTAAGTGTCGATAAAGTATGTGCGTCTTTATTTAGACAAAGGCGCAAATAGACGTAGGTAATAATTATTATTATTCTGCTAACCTAACCTGCATTCAATCAATCAATTATTTAACGGCTAAATCACAATTTTGTATTTATTTTATTATTTATTCCTTAATAATAATGGATAAATGAAGAATAAGTAAACATACACCGTTAATCACTAAACCACTCTAAACGTTTGACATACCTTACTTGCCACTAGCGCCATCTGACGAATAAAAACTGTAAACATTTGACGTACACCTTACTTGCCACTAGCGCTATCTGATGCATAAAAATACGGTAGCCCTCACTGTTTTAAAAATAAACAGCGAGTAACGCACTTACTAACCTGAAAGAAAAAACTGCAACAAAAAACAAACTTACTGTTATTTGGCGAGCTGAGTTTAAATGGAGTCGTCTGCGACAGTATCGAGCTGTCCGAGTCTTTGTTACCCAAGGTCGATGTGGAAGACGTAGGAATTGGCGTCGACGGATTCTTCGGAGGAGACGAAGCCGGTGTTCGATATAACGGTGCCGACGTCATGCGTTCCAAGAACGCGTCCAACTGTCGCAGAGACAGCGCGTTGTGGAGCGTCTCTAACGGACGGATGGGCGGTACGCCACCGAACCCCTCTATCGCTGCAAGACAATAAAATGCAACGTTTTATGAATACAAAGAAAACTTCAGAGAGTTAAGAAGACTCCATAATCTTTTTTAACATCGGAGTTATCGCGCGGTGTCGAAAAGACAAAAAGAAAGCGCAGTTTTTTTTATCAGCTTTATATTAACGCTCTAGCCTCCTTTCCGTCAGTACAACCTCAGATACATGTGTAAGTAAGTCCTACAACTTATAAATGTCCGCCATTTAACAGTTGGCACTGCTACCGACTGAAACTACGAACGTTTATGTACGCAATGATACCAACGTTTTTCTTTCATGACAATAGACTATGTGCAGGGGGGCGGAGTTATAATAATATCGACGCGAGCGCTCGTTGTGAGATCCATTGTAAACTCCGAACTCCAATTTTCCGTAATTGTCAGTGAGCATTGTTGTTTAAAAAGTCAAGTAAGTAAAACCATGATTTTTACGTTTATGTACGCAATGATACCAACGTTTTTCTTTCATGAAAAGTGTATAGACTATGTGCAGGGGGGCGGAGTTACAATAATATCGACGCGAGCGCTCGTTGTGAGATCCATTGTAAACTCTGACTCCAATTTTCCGTAATGTCAGTGAGCATTGTTGTTTAAAAAGTCAAGTAAGTAAAACCATGATTTTACTTCTAACTTATTTGGAAATTATTACTATAAATCTGATAAATTTGACACTTTTAAACCCGGTCCGCAAGATTACAGGCGCCATGGTTTGAGGTTATGCTGTCGCCTGTCATTATAAACCATAGACATAGATGTAGGTACACCTCCATGTCTGATATAAATTAATCAGTTATTTTTTATTATAAGTCAAAATTGAAGAAGAAAAAAACTTAAAATAAATAATTTTCATGTATCTTTTATGCTATGCTATTTATACTATATGCACGCAGCGAAATTAAATGGTATTCGTTTATTAAAAAATTTCGCGGTTTAAAACAACAATAAAAATGAGTTCAATTGTGCACTATTGCCCGCTAGCGGCGCTAGCAGGCTTCGTGTACATAACCTATATGAGAAAGTACTTACTGGAAGTGGAGGCAGTGCTCGGAATCATGTCTCTGAGGTTGGGAGCAGATGAGCTGCCGCTAATGACAGCCGTACTGAAGAGCGAATTGGTCGATCCAGCGGCTCCCATCTTCTTCAGTCCAAGCGGTCCGGCGAAACCAAATCCTAGCATCTTGAAATAACTCATTTGACCCGCAATGCTGTGTCGGTGACGCCTGGCATTGGCCGCCGCCGCCGCTGCGGCCGCTGTAGCCCCGCAAGCGCCGCTCGACGAGTCTGCATTAGCGCGGATATTGTGTATCGGATCGAGGGATGCGTTATTAAAGTAAACGGTCCCACATTGAGGTATGAGGTGATAATACACCCCCGGGTAATGTGAGAGGATGTACTGGTAAGCCGGATGCGAAAGCGACCTGAACGGTTTGCCCGGAACACTCGTACAATAAGTGGAGAAAGGGAAGTGGGCGAATATGTCGCATGACGCCGACAATGGCCGAGTTTTTGATTTCGGAATGTCAGTATGTTGTGTTTGTGTTTCGGTAGATTTCTGTTTTTTGTTTTCTGTTTTAGAGGACGACGATTCACGAACAGTTACGCTATCTTTTGTTTCGGACGGCTTTTGTTCTGAAATTTCGGTCTGAGTCTGCGCATCGCCGCTACTTTTCGAAGAAATTAAATTTAGTTTTCTATTCACTTCATCGAAATTCGTTTCGACGGGAAGCGTTTGCTCATCGTCAAATTCAAAAATTATATCGTCGCCAAACTGTATATTATTTTCATCGTAATAACAGTACGGTTCGTTTACGTCGCTCTCGGGACTCGAATCGGGGATAGACTTTTTCTTTCGGTCAACTGTATCGTCAACGGTTTGGTCCTCGTGAGTGGTTATTGACGGATTACTGGCGGACCGAGACGGGGGAGGTTTGTTCGGCAGAGGTAAATAACTAATAAAAGGTTCGGAAGGCGACGGTAGCGACGATGAAGGAATCGGTTGAGAAGCGCATCGAGTCGATAACCGATTCGAAGTATATTCAGGAGCGTGTTTTACGGAAACCATATCTAAAGGTGGAAAATACGGTTTGGAGACACCGCGCGCATTGACAGTTTGAATCGGTTTAAAACACGATTGCTTATTTTCTTCAATTTGACTTAAATTTGTACAAGAAGGTGCTTTGTCACTACACATAGTGCTATCCGATTTGGTCACTACGTCTGTATCTAAAATGTTTGGATCGGAGAAGCTCCTCATCGGAGGCAACTTCATTTCGGTAAGAGGTATGTTGCTGTTGTCGAAAACGGACAGCTTTAGAGTCGGTTCGTGGTTTTTTGACGCAGCCGACTTAGGAAATTTAAATACTTCAGGTTCCGGTTTATTCTGTTCAACGGTTTTTTTATTATTGTTACCGACGATAGACAGACTTCGTGATAATTTTAATTCAGATAAAGGCAATTCATTTGTAGATGACAAAGACGGAGTTTTATAACCGTCTTCGTCTACCGGCAACTGAAGATCGGACAACGGAAGTTCGTTCGTCGGAGACTTCAGACAATTGACTTGATAAAATCGCGTCGTTAAATATGTGTTCGATTTCGCTTCTAGTTCCGAATACGAAGACACGGGAGTTTTAAAATCGGGAGAGTCGGGGCTTGATAAATCACTCGATGCTTGTATCGGAGAAAGCGTCGGTTTATGTAAAACGGATCTGTCAAAGGGACGTACGTCTATTGTTAACGGAAGACTGAAATTAGCTTTGTTTATAGGTGGGGACGTGTTCTTTGGTGTTTTTTCTGGACTTGGCGTGGCGTTGATAACGGATACGTCCGGAACAGTCGTAGTATCGACGGTAAGTGTTTGACGAGATTTTTTCTGTCCGTGAATCGCGTCTTTTTCGGTGGTTGTGTTCGGAGACGATGGAGGGCTCGTATTAGAAAAGAACTCGGGAGATGAAATCGAATGCAGAAGGGGCGCAGCAGCTGGTACTATTAACTGTACTATGCCACTCTCGGGAACCACTTTGAGGTGTTTCGTTAATTATTAAATGGTAATCGATATGTTAACACAATAATAACGAAACAAAAACATAAATTATATATGTATGTAAAATGAAGATCGAAATAAAATAATTTGGCGAACATGAAGAAGCATACAAATAAAGCGCACAATAAATAATTGAAAGACGATGTTTAATGAAGGAATGAGCAAGGATTTGAAACGGTAAACAAAGAAAGAAAACAGAAAAAGAAATAATTAATAAATCGAACCCACCACCAGAAATAAAAAAATGAACGAAAGTTTGACAAAAGAAATCGAATTTTTCAAATATTTTTATTGTTTAATTTAGAAGACTGATTTAACCTCAGAAATTGTCAAGTGTCAAAAAAATGTTATTTCAGTTTGATATTTACGACATATAATTAAAACTGGGTAACAAAATTAGTGAAAAAATGCAATTATAAACACGTTAAATTTTAAAAAATTGAAAAAATGTAATTAAAAACACGTTAAATTTTAAAAAATTACAAGGAGGTCTAAAGAAAAGAAAATATGACACAGCAAAAACCAATCGTGCACCAAAAAATTAATTACATTCAGCAACAGAACTCAAAAAATAGGAATTAGGAAGCTTTAAGCGTGGAATATAGATCGGAAAAGAAAACGGTTCCCAAATTTTTAAACAGTTGATTTTAAAAATACGCCCTGCGCACACTCCGATGTGCTTTTGTTAAAACACGTGACTATATTATTATATTAAAGCAAACACCTATATTGTGATAAATTTGTTTGGTATACTTATTTGCTCATATTATAATATAGGATAGGTTACACTCCTCTGAAATGTCTTAGAAAAGGGATGGCAAACCTTTCACATCTACGTGCCAATTTTTTTCAAAAAATGTTGCCATGACGTGCCAACAAGCACCTAAAGAAATTTAATGGATACAAAAATTATCCAAACGTAGGTGATAAAAAATTATTTCGATAACGCATCGAGTAGCATGAAACTTCTGTCGACTTGTCGTGTGGATCTCATAATGTTATTTTTTCGAAAGCATATAACATATTTTATTTTGTACCTCAATCAATGACTTGCCGACAAAATTCCGTCACGTGCCATTGGTTCACCACAGGGATGCGCGATCTTTTAGTGTATCGATACATTAGCTTTCGATACTCGATTTTTTGTATTGATTTTTTTAATTCGATACATAATTAGTATCAATACATTTTGGTGCGTATCGATACATTGTCTAGGCTAGTTCTTTTAGAATGGTTATTAGCCGGATTACAGTTTTTTTTTGCTCGCCTGCATTTTATTATTTATTGGGATCCAGGATCGATAATGTATCGATATATTGAGTATCGATCTTTTATAATACGATTTTTTACTATATCGATACTTTATAATACGATCTAGATCGACACCTAGTATCGATACTTTATAATACAATCTAGATCGACACCTAGTATCGATACATTTTGGTGCGTATCGATACATTGTCTAAGTTAGTTCTTTTAGAATGGTTATTAGCCGGATTACAGTGTTTTTTTTTGCTCGTCTACATTTAATTATTTTCTGGGATCCTGGATCGATAATGTATCGATATATTGAGTATCGATCTTTTATAATACGATTTTTTACTATATCGATACTTTATAATACGATCTAGATCGACACCTAGTATCGATACTTTATAATACAATCTAGATCGACACCTAGTATCGATACATTTTGGTGCGTATCGATACATTGTCTAAGTTAGTTCTTTTAGAATGGTTATTAGCCGGATTACAGTGTTTTTTTTTGCTCGTCTACATTTAATTATTTTCTGGGATCCTGGATCGATAATGTATCGATATATTGAGTATCGATCTTTTATAATACGATTTTATACTATATCGATACTTTATAATACGATCTAGATCGACACCTAGTATCGATACTTTATAATACGATCTAGATTGACACCTAGTATCGATACTTTTTGGTGGATCGGAACGTCTCTAGTTCACCATCCCTGTCCTAGAACATCATACCAAACTGATACGGTGTATTATGAGACGGCATGCGAGATTTGTTGAATAGTTTCGAGAGAACGAAAGAGAGGAATTTCTATGACAATCTAAAAGTGTGTAGAGACCCGTTGGATGGAAAAGGCGGCAACCAAAAAACGATTCAATCAAAATGGTGACATGTGATAAGCACTGCCGTACGTTCGCCGTCTGTCCTCAATACTGCAAGCGAGCAGACGGAGAGGAGCGACGTAGGGACAGACACTAGCGGACGAGACAGTGCAGAGCACACAACACGAATGACATCGACCACACAGCATTGCGCATTAACAGAGTTACCTCACGACCCAACAGAACAATCATAACAAGTTTAAAATATATTCAATCAGGTTTTTAGTTACAGAATTTGTAGGTGTTAAGAGTCAACGCTAAACACTTGGAAGTAACGGCGTTGCCAAGACCAAAATACATTCAAATCAAAACAGACAGTTTCTTTTCCTATTTGAGAGCGACGCGGTGCGGTGAATGGGGTCGTCCCACATTTTTTTTTTTTTTGATCTACATTACAAATAGATTATACAGGGTGTATCACAGAAAACCGAACATAGGGAAAACTCCATTGTGCAAATTAGTTAGGATCAACGATTACTTTGGCCACATATGAGAATGGGTACCATGGTAACGCTGACTAACCATTATTTAATAACAATAATAGCTAATAATGAATAATTAGAAAAACCAGTTAAAATAAATTCTTCAATATTAAATGAATTTATTTTTATTAATGAAACAATTTTTTATTAAGAAAATATTTTTTTAAATAATAATTAAACAAAACAAACAGTTAAAATAAAAAATTAAAGCAAATGTTCAAATAAACCTCCATTTTGAATTAAGCAGTGGCTTAATCGGTTACAAAAACTTTGTCTCACTTTATCTAACATTACAGGAGTCATATTGAAACATACTTCGACGATTTTGTCTTTAAGTTCATCCAGATTTTGTCAAATGAACAGCAATATGCATTTGTTACTGTATACGTACACCATGGTAACGACCTCTGAATAGAGGGCAAAGCAATCTCTGATCTTAACTAATTTGTACTGTGTACTTTTCCCTATGTTCGGTTTTCTGTGATACACCCTGTATAAACCTAAGCATAGAGGGCTTGAGAATAGCCGAGAGTGTAGCGACGCTGTTGTTTACATGGCGTTGCTATGGTTCCTCTATTACAAGTCCCCAGTTCCGGGTTCTAGTCCGAGAGCTGGTAAAAGTGTCAATTGGATTTTCAATTTATTATTAAAAAAAAAAAAAATGTATTGAAAATATGAATTGGTGCTAGGCCCAAATAACCTTAGCTGTTGGTGGTCTTTAAAACACAATTAATCTAAGCATAGAATCTGTATGTCACGTTTTTTTAATGTCGTGCAGCTCAAACGGCTTAACCGATTTTAAAAAACTTTTTTTTTGTTTGATTCATCGAGTAATATTTATTTTAAAATTTAAACGTCAGATTTGAACTATTTTAGTCTCCGCAACAATGCATTTGTTTATTTTGAGCCACAATTTATATCAGGTGCGTTTGGTATCAAGGTGTAGTGTAAAAAGTGTAAACACTTTTGACACTATTACGTTTGTTATACAAAAGTGTAAAATAACTGATCTGTTTGTTATTTCAGTGTGCGACTAAAAGTGTAACAACTATTAGTCCTGACTTTTGAGCAGGTGCACGTAGTGTAGTGTAAGTCACGTGATATATGTCTGAATTGACAATCGCTTTGACAGATTTGATACTTTTTTCGTACTCAATTTTTTACATTTTTTGTCTCTTAAAAATGAATGAGCTTCAAAATGTAATGGTACAAGATAAATACGGCAGTGAGTTCAACATTTTTACGACCAAAAAAACTGTAAAAACTAGAAATAATGAACTCAGCCAATCTGTCATTAATTTATTTTGCAATGCGCATGTACAATCTACTCAGAATGTACACTAGCCCGTTTGTTACAAGTGTACATTTAGTTTACACTTTTGGTGAACTTGTTTACACTTTTCAGTGAAAAATTATCTACACTACACTACACTACACCTTGATACCAAACGCACCTATCGTTCTATCTTTTAACCTCGAAATATACATAAATAACCTACAATATTCGAAGTGAAACTTTTAATATTCAAATAATAAGGACATTACATTAAAAATCTAGAATTGTATCGAGATTTTTTAGCTCAATTCAAACAAAGCATCGACATAAGAAATTCAATCTACTTTTTTTTACAGAAAAGATTATTATAGAACGCTTGTTAAAACAGCAGATCATTAACGAACCTTCCTGTCGAAAATAGAAAAAAATATGGCAATACAACATACAAGTTGTTATTCCAGTTAATGAAACCACTCGACTGTCCAAACTAACCAAACCTGTACAAACTGAATCACTCAATACACGTTCATTTGTTTAAATTATCAACATTTAGAAGTGGGACACTATTTTAGTTGTAATTATTTTGTATCAGTTCGATTTTTCCATCAAAAGTACTAGCCTCTAAATATAACTTGACAGTTGATTTGTCGTCCATTTTTGTGAAGACAAATGTAAGTTTGGAGGTTATGTAGTGAACTTTTCAAAGATTTTGTGTTTGACACTATTTTAATTGTACTTATTTTGCATCAGTTCGATTTATATCCAAAGTTATAAATATTTAACCTCTAAATATAACTTGACAGTTGATTTGTCGTCCATTTTTGTGACCGCAAGTGTAAGTTTGGAGGTTATGTAGTGAAAGTTTCACAGGTTTAGTTGGTTTGCTTGGTTTTTCAACAATAAAACAATAAAACCAATGTTTCTAAACATCAGAAATGCCTTTTTTTATACCCTGTACTTGCGACGAATCCTGCCGTTGGTGATCGAAAGACCGAGCTCGAGGTTCCGTGTCGGGACTGACGGGTCGTTCTCTGCCATAACTCAAGCTTCGGCCACAGGACTGCTGTTGTTGGGCCAACTCGGCCGTTAATCGTTTGGCCAAATGCGCTGCCTCATGACCGCAAACCGTATGGCTGCTCCTGAAAATTACCAATTCAAAATTATGTAACAATACGAATCTTGATGTTTCGTGCAAAACTACATACCCGATTGGAATAGGATCAGACGTTTTAATTGTATGTCTAAAAGTGCTCTCTTCAAATTTCTCGGATATCGGTGATGTTTCAGAAGTCGGTGATATTTCCTACAAAATTAATCTCAACTTATTAAAGATGAAGTCTTTAAGTTAAATCGATACCACTTTACCATTTGTGTGGACGTCCGAGTATCATCGGTAGGTGTAACATCGGTAGTCGAATGTTCAGCTTCTTCATCAATCCTCACGGAGCACTGGCCGCTCGTAGATTCTTCAGTTCGAGGAGTCGATGTAGCCGTTGATTCACCATTCTAAAACAAAAACAATTGAATTAGTGGTAATGACATAAAAACACGTTTCATTTGTTATCTTACTTACGCTATTCTTGCCACCAGTTGCACTTTCGCTTCTTGAATGGGGTCTGAACCCGGGACCGGGAGGCAGATTCTTTTGTACGCAGCAGTTAACGCCGGGACTGAAATGTAATTCGACATGAAAACGTTCTTCGCTCGAAGGATCTTTCGTCGGGTCTTCGTACAACATCACCACGAGCTGAGACATGTAATTCAATTCCGATACCATTGATACATACTGCATCGCGCGTCGCCATTGTTCGTCTTTCATGGACTGAAAACAAATTCGCATCAATCACAGATAAAAAGCTATTGCGCAGTCGCAATAATCTATTGCGCAATCGTAATCAGCTATTGCGCAGTCGCAATCAGCTATTGCGTAGACTCAATAATCTATTGCGCAGTCGCAATAATCTATTGCGCAGTCGCAATAATCTATTGCGCAGTCGCAATAATCAATTAGGTATTTAAGTTTAAAAAAAATTATTAATTTTTTAATTTTTTCTCATAATTTAACATAAATAATATTGAAAATCGAAAAGAAAAAATATTTTAAAGCTATAGATAAATTACTAAAAATTAATTAAAATGTATAAAAATTTAAAAAATATCACGTGACTTCAAAACGCGCCAGGAATGTTTGTGACGTCATTATGTTAAAATGTGTCTGCATTTGTTGGTATTTGTGTATATGTATTACACATACTATCAAAAATAATAAATTTTTAACTTGGTAACCATGGATACAAAGACCATAGATAACATAATGACGTCACACGCGTTCGGATTCTTTCGGCGCGTTATCGGAACTGATTTTAAAAATTAATTTTTATTTAAATATAACTTTTTAATTAGTAAGCAAAAAAATTAAATAAAAACAGTTTTGCTATAAAACTTGTATGTGGTCCTTCCATTTAAGTAAGAAAAAAAATTCATTTAAAAACCCAATTGCGCAGTCGCAATAATCTATTGCGCAGTCGCAATAATCTATAGCGCAGTCGCAATAATCTATTGCGCAGTTGCAATAATCTATTGCGCAGTCGCAATAACCTACTGCGCAGTCGCAATAATCTATTGCGCAGTCGCAATCTAAGAACAACTCACATCCAAGAGTCCCCCATGTCTAAGGACGGTCAGCAGAGAATGAACGTGACTCTCGCTGGTAAAATACAATCGGGTGCGTACGTGACGGCCGGGGCTGCTCACCCCGTGCGAATAACGCGGGTTCAATCTGTTCACAGTCTCTTCTTCCCCTTCACCCGTCTCTTCGATGTTGCGCTGCAAATCGGCGCGGATCTTCTTTAACAAGGGCGTACATATGCCTTGACCGATGGTCAACTTCTCTTGAACGGTCAAACCGTATTCCTGAAAAAACGATGCCGTGTTGCAGTCGTCAGCTCAAGTGTTAAATATTAATTGACAACTCAGAACAGAGATAGCTAATAGAAACAGTATATCACGTCACTTGTGAAGCCACAACTATCAGGTAGACCTCGCGCGGCGAAAGATGAAGCCACCGCGTCATAGTAGCGTGAATGCATTGCGCCCGCCTTCTAGCTTGCTATTGGCTGTTTATTGTCATGAATAGCAGTTTGCCAAAATTGTACCTAACGTCATAAAACCCAATGTGCAGTTTTGTGTACACGGCACTGTCCGCGGGCAAGCAGGCGTTCACTAGCACATTATTGATGACGTGCTTGGCTTCATCTCTCACCACGGGCACTCTACCTCTCTATTCGACTGCGTAAAAATGACATTAACTAAAAAGAAGAAAACGAATCGGAAAATCTTCTCAACACCCTCTTTATATTTAGTTACATATTACATAGAACAATTATTATATCAGTCGACTATTTTGCGAATGCAAATGTCAAGATATATGCGAATATTCGTTAGATCTTGCGCGTCGAAAGATGAAGCCACCGCGTCATAGTACCGTGAATGCATTGCGCCCGCCTTCTAGCTTGCTATTGGCTGTTTATTGTCATGAATAGCAGTTTGCCAAAATTGTACCTAACATCATAAAACCCAATGTGCAGTTTTGTGTACACGGCACTGTCTGCGGACAAGCAGGCGTTCACTAGCATATTATTGATGACGTGCCTGGCTTCATCTCTCACCGCGGGCACTGTACATTAACCATTCATTGCTTCTATTCCATAGTATTAATTATTCCTCTTTAATGTAACTTGTTTTACGCACGTCTCGGCTGGCTTCAGTTGTACATATATAATATGTATATGCTCCTTCTATAGCTATCTGTTCTGAGGTTAACAATAACCTGTGGTATGACTATGTCGGCCAAATACTTGGCGTACATGTAGAGCTCTTCGGCTTGTTCGAACTGCAGCGTGTGCTGATTGTGCTGCAAGTCGTATTTTATGCAGTCGTAGATATCGGGAATCTTGCTGATATCATATTTCTTATTTTTATTGCAGAAGTCCTTTTCAATTTTTCCCCATCTGCGGCCCATTAGCTCCCAAGTCTCTCCATGATACAAAATCGCATCTACAAATTATTAAAAAAAAAAAATGAATTATTAGCTCACCGATAAACTTTGACGCATGAAAGCTCATCTAATTTTAAGAAAAAAAAAAGAGTGTGTGTAGCGCTTCTAGTAGATGAGATTAAAATCTTTTGTTTTGATCTTTTTCTCGCCGCGAGAGGTACACATAAAATTATCAAAGTCTTGTCGAAACGTCAAAAAATCTAACCTCTAGTTTTTGGGTCGTCACGTTTGGCTCTGACGATATCCATCAGGGAATGTATGAGCGTATGAACTTGCCGGCAGCACTGCGTCGGATTCTTGACGAGATCCAGAGCGGCCGCTATGCTCTCCGATCCTCCCGGATTGATCTTATCCTTGTCTTCTTGTGTGAATTCGCGCTCCAATTGCATCAATTCGTGTAACCGAGCTTTGCACCTGAAATAAAACGTCGTTTTCAATAACTTAGCGATCTAAGAAGGAAGGGGGGTTACAATAGCTTTTGGCAAATTTGTAAAATTATTATTATTAAAATTCAAAACATACTAGAGATGGAAGTCTATCGATAATGAGGGCCACCATATTTTTATCCGTCGGACAGCGCTAGTGGCAAGTAAGATATAAGTCAAACGCTTATATTTTTTATTCGCCAGACGGCGCTAGTGACAAGTAAGGTATATGTGTCAAACGTGTACATTTTTTATTCGTCAGATGGCGCTAGTGGCCAGTAAGGTATGTCAAACGCTTAGAGATTAACGGTTTGTTTGGTGATTCTCATAGAGATCGAAATCTGGGGATGTAGTATGAAGTGCCACTATAGACGAGGGGGGAAGCCATTCAGGGGAGGGTGCATGCCTGTCTTATGGACATGTCTATGCTATACATGTATGATGTGCCGCGTCTTTTCGCATGCTCAACTGCGCCAGACGAAGTCGTTCGCGTCTTTGCGCATGCTCAATTGCTCGTACAGCGCTTGCGCAACTGAAGCGACCAATAGAATGTAGGCACACTTGCTTTCTCACCCCCCCCCCCACACGCTTGTACTTCGTCCCTAGATTCTTCATTTATCCATTATTATTTGGCCGTTAAATGATTGAATGTAAATACGTCACTTGTTAGTGGCGCCATCAGATGAGCGGAAAATATTAACAGTACTGACACTTGAATGACATCAAAGTGACGTACATCTCACTTGCCAGTGGCGCTATCAGGCGGTAGAAAAAATTTTGGTAGCCCTCAGTATCGATGTTTTTTTATCGGACGCTATCGATAGTTTCTAAAAAATGTATAATTTGCCTTCTTACGGTTTCGTTACATTGAACAGATTGCCTTTTCACAATTTTGTTGTTTTATTTTTTTGTCTGTCTGCTGCAATATACATTAAATAAAAATTACTCTTTATTGAATTTATAGAGTTGTATAAAATAGTCCATAATGTGCAGTAATTTAATAAAATGCCTCATTTAGTCACTCACTATAAGAAAACGTAGTTACAAAATTTTGAAACTATCAATAATAATCGATGGTTTGACTATCGATAGTATTGAGTATCAATATTAATCGATGGTTTGACTATCGATAGTATTTAGTATCGATAATAATCGATGGTTTGACTATCGATAGTATTGAGTATCGATAATAATCGATGGTTTGACTATTGATAGTATTGAGTATCGATAATAATCGATGGTTTGACTATCGATAGTATTGAGTATTGATAATAATCGATGGTTTGACTATCGATAGTATTGAGTATCAATAATAATTGATGGTTTGACTATCGATAGTATTGAGTATCGATAATAATCGATGGTTTGACTATCGATAATAATCGATGGTTTGACTATCGATAGTATTGAGTATCGATAATAATCGATGGTTTGACTATCGATAGTATCGAGTATCGATAATTCTGAGACGTACATGTTTTGATATTTGCTCGAATCGCAGTCGTTGTCGAGTAGGCCATTCGTGTTTGCGCTTTTCACCATTTGGACGAGAATCGGCGTGAGCTCGCCTTCGAGTGCCAGAAGACCTTTTGCAAACGCGGCGGCTGTCATCTGGACGCGTCCTTCGTCTGAAGCGTAAATCTTCAAGTCGTGTCGATACGTCGAATGCAACCGCAACAACCCAAGACCTTGAGTACCCGCATATTCACCTATTTTAAAAGTATCATTCAAATGTGAATATAATGAAATTCTATCGCTTAGGGACGTCGCCACAGACGAACCTAAATAATAAAAATTGATATTTTGTTTTCAGTCAGGATACAAAAATTTGTTTAAAACGTCAGGTAAAATAAAACAGTGAGTAAATAAATTAAATAATAATACTTAATTTGATTGATACAAAAATATACAAAGTAAAAAGTTAGGTTAAAAACAAAAACGACAGATAGATAGTGTTCTGTGTCAAATTAGACAGATATTATTAATTATAGACGCTCGACAACAGAAGTTAGCGTCTGTTGTGTCAAATTATATTTTCTGTTTGGAGGTTTAGTTCGATGGGTACCGTAATATCGTTCAGAGCTATCGGCCCGAATTCTAGCGACGTCCCTACCGTCCCTTGGATAATTTTACAAAAAAAAAGTAGTTATAACAAATTTCAGAAACGCAGACAAAACACTGTTTTTTTTTATTAAATTATTACAGCAAAAATGAATAAAAACGGAAATAAAACAAATGATAATAAAAGAAACAAAATCTGCAATTCATTAATTGTTTTAAAGTACAACTTAACGATAAAGAAAAAGCGATGGAGAAGCGGAAAAATTATGAAATTATAATACACGATATGAAAAAGTTCCAACCTCATTTTTCAATAAGAAACCCGAAGAGTCGTATCTACAAATAAAAGAAACATGAAAAAAATACAAACGAAAACTTCGTCTTCTTTAAACTCGTATTAATAATAATAACGGCGAAACAAGATCAAACCGTACACAAAATTACGCACATAAACAATACGTAAACGTACAGTTAACACATTGAAAGTCGGAAAAAAAAACAAAACAAGACAGACGTTCATTAGTTAAAACTGCAAAAGGCGTTTGTTTCTTTGTCGCAATTAAAACAAAATAACAACAAAACGTCGACATTACATCTTAAACGGGCAGCGTCGTTTGTAGGTAGCGGGCATTTCTGTATTCCGTTTCTTGTAGTTTCTGTTGGGCGGCGGCAATAAAGCGAAGACTAAACACTCACCACTCAAATGTCTACCTTGACCTCCCGGGTACATGCAACGGAATATCCGTCCCAACTCCTCAGCTTGTATTCTGCCGGCCGGTGTCAGTTCGCCGCCCCATTTCAGTATCAGCACCAGCGAAGGCTCCGCCGGTCGTGACAAATCCGCTACAATAATCAACTTAGTTAAAAACTGAGTAACGGTCGCTGTCATACAATGAACAAAATTATAAAAAATTAATCGGATCGTACAAAAATATTACAAAATAACCATAATATAACCTCAGAACAGAGATAGCTATAGAAGTGCCATATCACAGCTTGTAAAAAAATTGTGTTTTGAAGACCACCAACAGCTAAGGTTATTTGGGCTTAGCACCAATTCATATTTTCAATTCATTATTTTTTTTAATAATAAATTGAAAATCCAATTGACATTTTTACCAGCTCTCGGGTTAGAACCCGGGAACTAGGGACTTGTAATAGAGGAACCATAGCAACGCCATGTAACAGCAGCATTACTACACTCTCGGCTATTCTCAAGCCCATCACAGCTTGTAGATATGTACAACTGAAGCCAGTCAAAAAATTGTGTTTTAAAGACCACCAACAGCTAAGGTTATTTGGGCCTAGCACCAATTCATATTTTCAATTCATTATTTTTTTTTTTAATAATAAATTGAAAATCCAATTGACACTTTTACCAGCTCTCGGGAATTGGGAACTTGTAATAGAGGAACCATAGCAACGCCATGTAAACAACAGCATTGGTACACGCTCGGCTATTCTCAAACCCTCTGAAGCCAGTCGAGACGCGTGGGGAACAATTGAAAATATAATAAAATATGTTTTCTTACTGATGATAAGATACACCTTGATTTCTCATAAGCGCTTTGGAACCTTTATTGTAGACCTCGCGCGGCAAAAGATGAAGCTACAGCGTCATAGTAACGTGAAAGCATTGCGCCCGCTTTCTAGCTTGCTATTGGCTGTTTATTGTCATGAATAGCAATTTGCCAAAATTGTACCTAACGTCATAAAACCCAACGTGCAGTTTTGTGTACACGGCACTGTCTGTGGACAAGCAGGCGTTCACTAGCATATTATTGATGACGTGCCTGGCTTCATCTCTCACCGCGAGCATTCTAACATCCAGACACACAACACGACATAAATGTACCTGACAGGTCGTATTTTAGTGTATAGTTGTGGCTTCACAAGAGACGTGATATGCTGTTTCTATAGATATCTCTGTTCTGAGCATATAACAACATTGTCCCGAGTAGCCTTAAATTAGGAGCGCCACCATAGTTTTAAAAAAATTGCTGCTCCTGAAGTGTTCCATATTTATTTTTTTAATTTAAAATAATCAGAAATATAAACAAAAACTCTCCAACAAAGATCTAAACGCGAGATCACAATTTAGTTCCGATTTTAGTCGCAAGATAGCATAGCTGTCAATGAAACGCAAAGAAAACAAAATAAATATATTCAAATTATTAGCAGTTGCGCACTCCATAAAAGCAATTTAAGTTTCTTTTCTTTTGTTTACATAATGGTATCAAATATTGCAACATTAAAATGTTTTTGATGTGAAACATCTTATGTCGGGCTGTGAACAGCCGCGTGAGGGGAAATATGCAACGAAATGTTTGTTCCGCTCCTTCGCTGCTATTCTCCCCACCACTGCGGCACTCTCTCTCTCTCGGCTTCCGCACGCTCGGACAACCGCGTGTGTTACAGTGCAGTATGTAGGATTACGTCAGCATAACAGTTTGTTGCTGCTTTTGAAAAAATATATACTACTACATAGAGAATACCACCGAGTTCAATAACGTTTTCTTTGATGTTTCACATCTGTCGGGGGTCCCGAGACCCACACCCTTTTTTTTTTAAAAGTTGACTGTAAACAAAACACATGATTGTTTTTTTATCTGGAACAAAACAAATGCAGCATTACAACTGACATGCATAAATGACCAAAAAAGGGAAAAATAAAAACAAAACCGATCGAAAAAAAAATTGACTTCAGCGGTCGAATTCGCTGCTACATGCTACACTCAAGGTAAAAAGTAAAATGTCGTACTACTGTTTGATGGTTTACCGTCGTCGGACGATGAACCTCTGGGTCGACCGCGTGGTTGATACTTCATCTGCACCTTCCGGTTGATTCCGGAGAAGTGGCCGTACCTTTTACACAGAAACAAGAACTTGTTATGTTTCGATTATCAACCACATCTAGCGGAATTTGTTGAAAGTACAGTGATCAATTCTGATATAATTATTTAAATTCGGTGTTCATTAAACGATATTGAACGTATATCGATAATAAATACATTTAACATTTAAATAATTAATTCAAAGTCTTTAAACCTAGTAGTGTCAAAAAATGTCGCTAGAGCGTGCTGATAATCAATATACGTTGGTTTTATTGAATTTCAAACATTCTTGTATTATTAAAAAAAAAAACAAATTCAACATAATGTACTATTTGAACTGAACATACATTTCAAGAACGCTTTTCAACTGTTCAAGTTTGCCCTGTTTCTCTTCTATTTCAGGATCGGCCTCCCTCTGCGCTATTTCGGCCAAAAGACTTCGAGCAATATCGAGAATTTCCTGGAGTTGTTTTGGTTTTTTCAACTTTACGTGACCGTGTTTGTAACCGTTGTACTTCTCAAATATTTCAAAAAACCTGCAGCGGGAGAAATTACAACCATCAGATTAAAATAAACAGGTGGGTGATATAAGGGAAAAAAAAAACAAAACACTTGTTTCAAAATGTACGAAAATATAATTTATCTCATTATAATACAAGGTACATTGAAATACATTATAAGCTAGAATAAACCAAAATTCATGCAAATAAATAAATACAGAAAAAAACTATACAAGAAAAACTTTGCTTGCGTGTTGTCTGCACTGTGCGTAATATTGTAAACACGTGACTCCATTTGAATAAGTGTTTAAAAATGTCCTCTAGTTCTAACCTAACTTTTCTGGCATCAGAAAACTTGTCAAATAAAAAGATTTAAATCGGTTATTTTGAATTTAAGTTACATTTTTTAAATTATTATTTGTGTCAAAACAGGTTTTAAATGTACATTTTCTTATTTATACACTTTTCGTGCAGGCAACATGGGCAAAGTTTTGTTACTAATTTAATAAAATTTTTAAAGACAACCGATTAAAGTTAAAAATCAAATAGTAATTACATTAATTAAATAAATGAGTGGTACCATTTTTTTATTCGTCAGATGGCGCTAGTAGTTAGGTATACGTCAAAAGTTTAAGTTTTATTCGTCAGATGGCGCTAGTGGCAAGTAAGGTATGTGTCAAACGGTTTGTGTTCAATCATGCTTCATTTATCCATTATTAAGAAATAAATAATTAATTAAAAAAAATTAAATGATGTATATCAATAGTTCTGACATTTGAATGACAGATACCTAACTTGCTAGTGGCGCTATCAGGTGGCAGAAAAAAGTCTGATAGCCCTGATTAGCATAATTTCAAACTAATTGGCTACTCTAAATCCTCCTCATTTATTCAATTCGCACTTTGGTCAGTGAAAAAGTGTTGTAAAATGTTTGGTTATATACAATTTGCTAGAACGCAATAAAAACTAACTAAAACAATATTGGGGTGCGATGAGTCGACTTACTTCTGATGTCTAACTTCCACTTTCATTTTCTGTTTCGGAGTCCGATCTCCGTGTCGGATAACGGCGACGACACACCTTAATTCCATCATCTTTCCGAAAGTTGTCGGAACGATGGGCGGATCATCTAGCTGAAACGGAACGCTCCATGGTATGTGTAACGTCGGTGCCAACTCCCGGAGAATCATATTACCCAAAATCTTGGCGCAGTCGTCGTAATACTTGTTTGAATTCTTTACGAAACTAAAACCGTTCACATCGCAAACAAACGATTTACCGTTTGCTCTGAAAAAGTTCACAAAGTTATTCGATTGATGCAAATACAGTTGCTTTTAAAATAAAAAATATTCAAACCTTAAAAGATCGAATCCACAAACGGCTTGTTTAAATGCTAAACACACTTTTCTAGAAATAAGTTTTTCGGCGTTACTTAAAATGACCGGATAACGAACTTCTTTGCCTTCACTGTCACGTTCGACCTTTCCGTCCAAAGCTGGAGATTTGCGAGCCTCAGCGTGAGCGTAGTCCGGGCCGACGGTATAAACCTGCAAAAAGTAATCGCCCTGTATATTATTTCACTTGTTATGTAAAATTCGTAGGCACACGAAAAATAAATAAAATAAATAATACAATATTTTTTCAATCAGCTATCACGTAAGTCAACCTATCGCAATATTTATTAACGCTAAAATAAACTACTACACTCTTTCCCACCAACAGATATAATTATCACGTGAACAGCACATGCTCTGTTAGGATGCACAAAGTATCTGATTGGTTGTTACACTGCTTTCTGCTGTATTGAGTTTTAAGCGACCAATCAGATGCTGATCACGCACTTACATAACCTCAATTTATTAAAACTAACTTCAGTTCCAACAAGCGACATACCTTGACATCAGTTCCATCTGTTGGCATGAAGTCTTCATAAATAAAGCTACCAGTTTTACGCACGCGCGATTCCGGCGAATAAACACTACTTCTACTTCCAATCTGTAAACAAAAGTAAAACAATCGAATAACAAATACGTGCAACTGTCACATATCAACAAACAAAACACTAACTTTTCTAAACAATCGCTGACTGCCGCCTCCGGCCGATGTCGGATAGTATATGTAAATGTTGTGATCTTCAGCGCTGACAGGTTTCTCCACAAACGGTTTGTTAAAAACAACCCCGTTCACTTCAACGTGATCTTCCGATTCTACCAATTCGTGATCTGCGCAAAATAATATCAACTGCTTCAACAAAGAATTCAATAAACAGTCCAAGCACTCAACCTGCACTTAGGAATGCATGATATATCGAAACTATCGATATATCGAAATATATCGAAACTATCGATATATCGAAATATATCGAAACTATCGATATATCGAATGTGCTTATTCGATATTAATATTGATATTTTGAAAATCGAAATATCGCGTATATCGATATGTAAACACCGATTATCAAAATCCAGTAATTTCTGTTAAGATTTACGGGAATACAGTACTTTGTTCAGCCATTAATATTCTAACGAAGCTCTTATTTATAATGTAGGATTTTTTAAACTTTTCTTTTAACTAGTAATGTTGATACTGAGAATTTAAATCAAAATTTTTTATAATTAATTTTTTTTAATTTGTTTTCTACACTATTAATCAAAATCATAAATTTTATGCGATATATCGATACATCGATTTTTTCTGTGCAACATATCGATACATCTATATTTTCTGTGCGATATATCACTAAATCGATGTTTTCTGTGCGACATATCGATGCATCGATGTTTATCGATACGATGTTTATCGATACGATGTTTATCAATACGATGTTTATCGATACGATGTTTAATTAATTGTAGATTATAGACGCGTCGACAACGCAGGTCATTAGCGTCTTCAACACAACAAATAATCCATTTGTGTATTAGAATCCGCCAGCCGGCATACACAAACCGACTGGTACGAGCTCGGGTCCCTGGGAGCGCTAATTCCCAAAGAACATTGGAATACAATTTGCGATAGCAACCACATTCCAATGTCCCCCCTGGGGGGGATACGATGTTTATCGATACAATGTTTATCGATGCATCGATGTTTTCTGTGTGATATATCGATACGCGATATATCGAATCAATACATATATCGTGCATCCCTACCTGCACTAAGTTATGATCGGATAGGTTTTCTGAGAGCATATGGGGCACAATTATTATAAAAGCACATCAGCAAAAAAAAAATCCGTAATGTACATGAAACAGACATAGTATGACAGTAAGAAAAACATTTCACCTCATCATAAAAATTACGTCTAACGAATACGACACCTGGCACCTAAATGTGGTAATATGTAAACTCGCAGCTTGGACTGATAACTATCTAGTTGTATGAAACCAGATTTACACATTGCCTTTATTTCAACGATAAGTTAATATGTTCAATACAGTAGCGTCAGACTTGACTGGACGCGACTAGACTGGACTGGTTTGGTGCGAAATGAGCCTAAGTCATTAAATATGTATTTATTAATTTCGTTACTCTTAAGTCTTCACTTTATAATACATATATTTATATTAAATACTAACGTTTCGGATCGGGCGAATCTCTGTCCAGCACGGCGTACCTCGGAATCTGAATACCTTCGGCCTCGAGGATAGCGTAAACTCGTCTCCTGTCCTGGATGTCATACTGCATGTGGAGGTTGTTTATGACGTACGGCCTGTGGAGCGCTGCGTAAGCTATTGCCTTGTCGAGCGGGAAGCCCTTGGAATGGAACGATATAAGACAATCGCATACCGGCCACTCGTCGACGGGTTTCTGTAAATTGACAATAACGCTTAAGTCGACGACGATCATCTCTCAATCTTTTCGTTTCCGAAAATCGATTAAAAAAAAAAGATCGTGCTCGCACTCGGCAGAAGTGAAACTTTTTATTTAATACAATTTTATACATTTTAGAAACAATCATATCTTGTAGACATGTCTACAAGATATTGTTTCTAGAATATTATGTGGTAATACCGTTTATAGCAATTATATATCTAGGTATGTATTTATTAATATATCCCATTAAAGGGAATTCGAAATAATTTTCACTTTCATGTTGGGCTCTCGCTGGTATGAGGATTCACTTCATATCATAGCTATTGAATTAGCAAATATGAATTGACACTCGCATGTAGTGAAAATCTATTGATTCTGAAGCATATAAGGAGAATGTTAATTTAGCAATCATGTCACAGTTGAGTATTGTAAGCTCATTCCGACGCGAAATTGGAAAGGTTCAGGTTAGAATCCTGACCGTAACCACTGGTTGGTAAAATGATTTTTTCCTATATGTTTCGAAACAATTATATAATTGGCTGCTCTCCAACGAAAAAATCTTTCATCCAAAATATTGTCATTACTAAAAAAAGTACAATTCGAGATTTTAACCTGGGTTTGAAATTTCCAGCAGTCAGTAAGCAGCCGCCCAACGACCTGAACTAACAATTACTGTTCTTAATGGATGCTCTGTGAGAGCAAAGACAGACACGGCGGTTTTAACCGAACCGTTTACCGAGTCGGTTCTCAAGTCGATAAGTCGTTTAATATAGCACAATAGTGTAAAACACACACAGCTGTTTCAAAACCGCCGCACGAAACGCACCGAACGGTGCAGCTGTGTGTCACAAACCACTTAGTATCTACAGACGTTTCACCTAAATGGAAGCAGTTTGTTTCAGTACTTAACTCTACCTTCCGGTCAAGAGATGTCGCGTCGAATAGTTTTTGTCTATTTTTGTCTTACAGAAAACTATATTATCTTCACCTTTAGGAATATTTTAGTGCTTAACGTTTGGTGTGTGTCTTCTCTATGGTTACCAACCTGTTTATTTTATATGCTATATTAAACGACCTATCAATTTTGAAACCAACTCGATAAACGCTTCAGTTAAAACCGCCGTGTCTGTTTTTGCCCTAAAACTGCTATATAAAGGGGAGTTATAATTTAATTTTTCAGGATGTGACGTCATTTGTCAATTTCCGTTACAGAAAATTCTGTGTTATTGCGAGCTAAAAAGTTCCACTTTAAAAAACAAAACCAAAACAAAACCAAAACGCTCTTCTTCAAAAACAAAGAAAAGTCAAACGCATTAATTGTTATGCACAGAAATTTCCAACAAAACCTTTAATATAACCTCTTCTGGGAAAACAGTCATTTTGATATATTCGAATTCCTGAAGACGAGTGAGAATTTCCTTCATCGGTTTACTTTGCGATTTCTTCGCCATGGCGCAGACTCCAACCATAACTTGTTTGCTGCAGGTAGCTCCTAGTTGACCGACCGAACCTGCGCCCTCATTCGGGTCATCTATTCCCACATTCGACCCCATCATCGGCTGACCGTTTTCGTCGCATAGCTCCAATTCTCCCTACGAAACAATTCGATCATTAAAATGTACTCTTTGTTTTGTTTCCTAGTTTACTTTTTATTTCTCTCAAAACTAACGATGTAACTGAGTTACTACTTTTTCAAAAATATCATCTACTTTAAAATACGTAAAGCCATACGTAACAAAATAAAATTTTTGTTCAATAATTTTAACAGAGAAAAATCTAGAGTACTTGCTAGTACAACACTCTAAAATCTGAGAAACATTGAACGATTCGTTGTTCAATGTTTCTCAGGTTTTAGAGTTTTGTTTAAATTGACGTATAATATGTTAAATAGGATTAAAAATCCATGCAAGTAGCCTATTCAGCAGTGGCGGACTAAGCCCGTCGGAGGCCCGGGGCGGCAGAACTAAACGGGGCCCCCGTTCTGCTTAGAAATTGATGTAGGTATTTGTAGTGTAAATTTCGTAAAAAATGAATAATATAGATGTAATGCCTGGACAAAAAAATCAAATATTTATAATAAACGACCTGCATACGTTTATAATTTGTATACGTCCGGGGCCACCAACTCCAAACTGCCTCTTACTTACTAAACATATTTTGGCCTTGTTTGGGATTTGATTAAGAAGGACTTCTCGAGATTTAGAGGCCCCACAGGATCAGAGGTCCGGGGCGAGCCGCTCCTTTCGCCCCCACCCTAGTCCGCCACTGCTATTCAGACTAAATAAAAAAAATTGTGACTGCGAAACATTCGCGGGGTTTTAAATTTATGTGTAAACATCTTTAAACACGGCTGTTTCTGACTTTCATTGGTTCATACTAAATATCACAGATGGCAGCATAATCGCTATAGTGTAGAATTTGACACTTGCGCCAGCGGATCTTACCAAAGCAAATCTTAGGTTTGCACCCGCCTGGAAAATTTTCTGGCTGCGCACCTGATCAAGCGTCTCACTGTAAGAACTTACGATTTCACTCTTTCTATCCCATGAACCGATATAGCAATAAAACTGCGTGATCAGTATCTGATTGGTTGCTTGAAACTCAATACAGCAAAATAACCAATCAAATTTGTGCATTCTAGCCAAGCATGTGGTGTTCACGTGGTAAGTGGTAACTATATCTGTTGATGGGAAAGACTATAGCCATGCTTCCACCATGCTCTAGCAATTTAGCCTAAGATAAATTGTTTTCGAAGGGGGGGGGGAGGCCTAAAGATGTTTACGCACCGAAAATTATTTACAATAGGTATACCAATTTAGATTTTCGATAACACTGAAGAAGTTCGACCACAGTCGCGTGTTTCCGTGAACAAATGCAAGTAAAATCATTTATTGGGAAATTAAAAACCATTGCTCTGAAAGAAAGTTAATAAAAAGAAAACAATTACCTCAAACAAATAGAACATCAAAACAATTAACAATCAAAACAAAAAAATAGACAGTTGAATCAAGCAAACAGTAATCACATTTCTAAATGGATGTAACTTTTATTTTGTTAAGTTTTTTAAACACATTTAAATCGTTTTATCAAAAACCACTTCAATTTAAATTCAGCGAATTTTTACGCGTTTAATAAATAAATAAAATAGCTGAAACAATGAGATTTAAACGTAATTGAAGAGCGATAAGTAATAATAATAGTGAATTAATAAAACAAATGAATAGGGTTAACAAGGTCAAACAATGTTAAAACATACAGAATGTTAAAAAAATTCGGAAAAAACGTATTGATAAATTATTATTATTAATTTCCCTTCTTCAAAAACATCGCTCACATTTCAATTGAAATAGATATTGTAGATTATAATATAGACGCTCGACAACTGAGGTTATCGGCGTCAATATGACACGCAACTTTATTGAGTTTTGATTCAAATGTTGCATTAGTGGCAAGGTTTATCTTTTGACAGGTTGATTTGATTAGTTTCGATTTTAGTCGCAAGATAGTGTAACCGAAAAAATCACTTGCTCATGCAATGCATCATGGGAATTCAATTGTGGCGCCATCATTAGTGTGTCAAGAAAACTAAACATAATCAAAAGTGGCGCCGCACCACGGTTAACATACAAATTAATAATAAATTGATTACTAAAAATTACACATATTATACATCCATTCTTATTTTTTAAATATATATTTTAGTAATTAAATTGAACTCTGTATTATTTTGATTCAAGAAATTTGCATTAAAGGACCATAGTTCATTAGTTTAGTATGTTAACCATGGCGCGTCGCCACTATAGCATATAAGGAGAATGTTAGATTAGTAATCATGTCACGCCCACGGTTAAGTAATTGTAAGCTCATTCCGCGGCGAAAGTGGAAAGGTTCAGGTTAGAATCCTGATTCCAGACTGTGACTATGGTTTGTAAAATGATTTTTTCCAATATGTTTGGAATCAATTATATTATAATTGGCTGCTTTCCAACAAAAATTTTTACTATTAACTATGTTTAGTTTTCTTGACAAACTAATGATGGCGCCACAACATGACACAATTCCCGTGATGCATTGCAAGATAACAATTTATTGTTCGATACGAGATTTGGTAGCGTCGCAGCCTCTGAATCAGACTGTCGTGGGTTCGAATCCCACCTCTGCTCATGGATGTTTTGTGATGTTATTTAGTTTTAAGTGATATATATATATATATTTGTTGTATTTAAGATGCTAATGACCTAAGTTGTCGACGCGTCTATAATCTACAATAAATAAATAAAATCGATACGAGATGTCCTCAATTTAAAGAAGGCAAACGAATCGCAATTGCTAAAAATTCTAAGGTGGAGCGACGTTACGATAATACAAGCCATTTTTGCGTGACGCCCGAACAAAACGAACAAGTAATTTATTGCGGTGACACCCTGTAAAACCAGCGTAACGTTTTAAGTATTCATTTAGGTCATGGTAAATCTGTATCAAACGAGATATGTAGCATTTGTTTCTGAACAAAAAAAACAAAACAGAAATTCATCTGGGTCGGTTTTAAATATACCGCGATTATTTTGACGCACTGTGTAAATCAAATTTTATTAAGCGACGTCATTTTGTTATCAGTTGTTTTTCAAAATACGCATTATTTTTAGCGATACGAATTTAATTAAAACTGAATTTTTTTATTCACAAAACAAAAACGTCGCGGAGATTTTTAAACTTGTTTATGCAAAACGGTGTTTTGTTAGTTCTTTAATAAAAATATAATATGGAATAGAAAAAATAAAATAATTTGTGCACGGTTTGAAACAACTGAAAAGAAATAAATGAAAAAGTAAATACATTTAAATAAAAACTCGGGTCGCAGTGCCAAAACCCTGCCGACAATATAGTGTATTTGCTAATGCAGGCCTTGTGGCTTTATTATGTGAACTTAAGTTTGTTTTTGGACAAAATGAAAAATTTAACCCCTTAATACATCCCTTAAAATAATATTTTTTTTCCTAATTTCAATATTATTATCAATGCAACCTCTGTACCAAATTAAATACACCCGTCAGCAAATAAATCACTATCCGTAAACTAGTGTTTTCATAAAATTTGTAAGTCCGGTCCTGTCGTGCCGATTTTGTTAAAATTTTAGCAACACATTTTAATCTCTACTAAAGGGTTAAATTCCAATTTTGAAACAATTCTGAGATTTTTTTCGGTATTTTTGGGCCCAAAAACTTTTTTCAACCCCTAAAAACTACCCTTAAAATGGTCCGATTAGGCCCATTTTAAATAGGTTCCGTGCGGTGATGGATTCCAACGTGGCTACCAAATTTCGTTCAAATCAATTAAGTCTTTCGAGAGTTATGCCGCGAACACATATATATGTAAATATATATATATATAAATATATATATATATACATATATATATAAACATTTCCAAAAATGGTGCCAAATTGTTCAGGAGGCTATGAAACGTCGAGAAATTTTGGTCCGACCCCTAGGTCCCGCCATCCGACCGACGCCAATAGTGTATGTGCCATATGGCAAATACACTAAAAAGTGAAAGCGTATTATTTATAATAAATTGTTTTTTTTTTAATAATCTAGTAAGTGTATTTACAGCAGACGCCCCGTAACGTGAATTACATAAAAAATCAGATCTTTGAGAGAGATTTAATTTTTGTAAGCGTACTTTGTGAAGAGATTATATTAGTAGATTATATTTCTAGTGTCGTAATGATGTACATTACTGACAAGTAGTGACAGTATGTTAAAACGAGCGCCAACGAGTTTTAAGTAACGCGAGTTAGAGTGCCCGCGGTGAGAGATGAAGCCAGGCACGTCATCAATAATATGCTAGTGAACGCCTGTTTGCTCGCAGACAGTGCCGTGTACACAAAACTGCACACTGGGTTTTATGACGTTAGGTACAATTTTAGCAAACTGCTATTGGATCTCCAAAACAGCTAATAGCAAGTTAGAAGGCGGGCGCAATGCATTCACTTACTATGACGCGGTGGCTTCATCTTTCGCCGCGCGAGATCTATAATATCATTGCGTACGAGAAATACATGGTATGTTTTGCCATACCCACTATAAAATAGTCAAAATTGTTCCAGCCATTCTAGAGGACAGACAGACGAAAATTCTACAGTCTAGGTGTCATACAAAATACAAAAAAGAACCCCGAAAAACTCTAAGAAAAAAAAAAACTGAAATGATAAGAGATCCGATTGGCATTTTATATATTTATATTGACTAGGGGAAATCCCCGATATACGACAATATTAAAATGTAAGAACCAATAGGAGCATAATTCACGTTATCAGATGTACGGTGTTCACGTTACGGGGCCGTTCATGTTAAGCAGTGTTCATTGAACCCGACATTTACCGACAGCGCCGACTTTTTCACTGGGTGCTAACTTATTTTCAATTTTCGACACATTGTCTCTCATGAGGAAATTTTTATGGTAGCTATTTTTGAATTTACATGTCTTGTAACATCAAAAACAATATTTTTCATTCGTTCGTTTACTTTTGCCTCTATAAATGTAATGAAATAATTTGTAGAATATAACAATATTGTATAACAGAATCTACGACGCATGCGTGGTATATAACGTATTGCGCATGCGCCGTACATTCTGTTATTCAGATTGATGCTGGAACAGACCTATTTAATTTCTCATTGGAAGTTATTGTAATGGGTCCGAAAATCGAAATCAAAATTTTTAACAAATTTTTATATTTCAAGGTCACTACACTATTTTTAAACTATTTTTGAAAAGATGTCTGTGTGTGTGTGTGTGTGTGGGCGCGTGTACGTACGTACGTATGTGTCCATTTCTTTCTAAGACGAAATCTCGAGAATGAAAAATGATATCGACTACGTTAGGGTGCCAATCGACGCGTATTAACGTAAATATGATCTGAAAGAAATTTTTTCAAAATCGGTTCAGCCGTTCTTTTTTCTTAACCAAATAGACTCCAAAAAAGTAGATTTTACACAATATCTCGCGAACAAAAAATTATATCGACTTCGTAAGGGTATCAATCGAGGCGTGTTAACATTATTTTGATCCGACATAAATTTTATAAAAATCGGTTCAGGCGTTTTTTTTTTTTTAATTACTGTTAAAAATGAATAATAATTATGTTTTAATGATTAAACTGATTACTTTTCTGTGTAATATCTAATTTAATTATTATTATTAAATATTTATCAAACTGGGAAGTTCGTCGTGTGGACCTCAAGGGTCGCACTTTAGTCCTAATAAACGACCCACCTCACGGCTTGTTTTTTATGTTACAAGAAATATTTAAATGCAAAAATAATCACCATAAAAACGACATCCAAAAGTATTAAGATTTGGATAAATTATATAAAATACTTTTCCAGTGTTAAAAAAGCAGAGCACCCCATGAAGCCGAAGCCGTCGGAACCTATTTTATTTTGATAGTTTTCATTACGTACGTTTAGGCAATCGTCACAGTAGCAAAGATCATCAGAATCCACGCGGTTTGTGGCTTTATTTTTTTGTAGTATATTGAAACTCCACCAATCTTTTAACCAGGACCATTCCATTTAAAACAAAAGTTGCAACAAAATTATTAACTGGTGAATTCGGTGTTTAAAAAACAAAAACAAAACGTCTACGCTCTAGTATAAATTATTAATACGCTATTAAAAAAGAAATTAATAATAATTTGAAATAAAGTTAGGTTAGGAAAATTAATACGTGTAAAGTGTACGGTTAGAAACAAACTCATAAAACAATAGAGTAAATAAAAATCTGTGAAACTAAAAAAGCCGAAGCACGGAATATTTCGTGGTTATGACGTGACGCAAACAGTACGATAACGAGACACCGATCTAAAATATGTGTACAAAAAAACAGCATTAAATAATCAAATATTTGTATTAAAATCTATGTAGACAAATAAACGTATTGTGTAATAAGCTTGTCAGTCACAAATTTAAAATTATGTTGTATACTGTACGCTAATGTAATGTAAATAATATATAAATACTTAAATCATGCAATGCATCATGGGAATTGTGTCAAGTTGTAGCGCCATCTTTAGTACGTCAATAAAACTAAATAGCCAAAATAGGCACCGCATCTTGGTTAACATACAAAATAATAATAAATTAATTGATAATAATATTTTAGTACCACATATTTACAGATTATAATTTTCTAAATATATTTTTTTGGTAATGAATTAGAAATAAACCATACTTCATTAGTTTAGTATGTTAACCATGGCGCGGCGCCACTATTGACTATGTTTAGTTTTCTTGATACATTAAGGCGCCACAACTTGACACAATTCCCATGATGCATTGCATAATTGGAGTACATTATATTTTATACAGATTGTATCAAATTAATCCTGTGCAGTGCATAGGGTGTTCTGTGTAAGATAGAGATGATATATAAAGCAATAAGTAAGAACGAGATAAATGATCGCTAATGGGAAGTTTCTGTAGTTACTGTAAATAAATAATACCCATACAGTCTGATAGCGTCATTTCTGTTTTGTGATTTTATCAGTAATTTCAGTAGTCTTACAGTAACTACAGAAACTTCCTATTAGCGATCATTTATCTCTTTCTTACTTATTGTTTTATATCGATCTCTATCTTACACACAGAACGTCCTATGCACAGTTTTAATTTGATACAATCTGTATATTACCTTACTGTACGCAAATGAGACTAGCACACAAACACATATAAATCAATTGTCATTTATGTGTATTCTGACAATGTGTAAGCTCACAGCTCCATCGAATAATTATCAATGAAATTATATAATTATTATAGTCACAAAAAATTAGCTACTACAATCATAGGACACGGTATTAAAAAACAAAGAACAAACAAATGAAAGATTAAAAAAAAAGCAGTGAACACTTCAACAATCAAACGTGTACCATGTTAGGCGAAGGCCATAAAGAATATTCGGTGTCTTGCACAACAATATTTGGAATAGGCATTGCAAATTAACAAGCTGGCCAACACTTATAAAAAAAGATCTACAAGAAGATAACTGAAATCATAATAAACATTGTTATTGTTGTGACAATTCAAGACAGTTGGCATTATTGAAACAAAACATAAACGAGAACAACAAACTGTCGAAGCCTTACTACAACTGTTCTAAACTAGGCCAGAGAATGGTTTTTTCTGTTGGATTTTCTTGTCCAGCACTTAAAACGGCTTCACAATACATTTTTAAAGTTGGTTAAATAGACCACACCTTTATTTTTCCTTTCGAGCGGCTGATGTCACATGCCCCGAATATCACGGCTAAAGGTACGTGCAGTATGGAGCTGGGATTCTAGATGGTAGCGTAGATTATAGCAGGGCTTGCTTAAATTAATGCATTGTTATATATGCGAGCGTACACAACGAAGCAGTGAGTGTAGCAGGTATAAACGCTGTTACAAGAGCTGGTAGATTCAAGAATGTATCTCATGATTCTTTCAGCGCGCTGACTACTACAATCAATGTGTGACAACTGTCAAATGGCCGTTACAAGTTTCGCAATGTATGTAACTAGTTAAATAAGTGAAATTTTGCCAGTTTTTATTTAATTTGTTTTGAGTTTTTTCTAAGACGTATTTAAAAGTGTTAGGTTCCATACGTAAATAACAAAAAAAAACCGGTTTGGGTAAAATTTTAATTCTTGGTATAAATGATGAAATTCGCCATGTTTAGATCGTTTTCTATTAATAGGGTGGACATGGTAGCTCCTACCCAAATTTGTATTTAAAATATACCACTTTGTAGCAGACGAACACAAATATTCGAATTCGCTATCTGACATTTCAAACGCGACTTAAGCTTGTATCAAAGCTTCGTTGTGTAAACCTATAAGCTCTTATAATTTCAGCCATCATCTAGAATCCCAGCTGCGTACTGCACGTACCTTTACTCCACAGTGCATACTTAATACGGGTCCCATTTTGAAAGGTTTTTGATAGCAATGATGCAATCGGTCATATAAGGCCTGGTTGTAAAAATTGTAAAGCCCGCCTCGCGGGTGTTGCATAGAGATTATCGGGGTATTGTGACTTAAGCAGCTATTAAAGTTTAAAATTTTGTATCTCTGACTTGTATCTCTGTAAATATTTAACGTATTGAAATGAAATAAACGCCATTGTCTTTCTGGCAATGATTTCTAATAGGAAACAATCATATATTAATTATTTCTTTCATTTTTGACAGCCTCATTAATATACTATCAATGTCGAATAGCTCGGAAAATGCTTTGGGATGTACCAGCAGATCGAAAGGCTATTTCTAGGAAGAGTCAACAATATAAGTTCACAACTGCGAGAAAGAGTAAAAATATTACTGAAATAAAACATACGGTCACCAGATTTATGTCGTCAGCAACGTAGAAGTGTCCAGGACCGGCTGCTTTACGAAGGCCTTGATAGCCGTGTTCCAATTCCGTATATGACATCACTAACTTCGGGCTCAGTTGAAATTATTTCTTGGTCCAATGACATACCACACCTAATTAAACAAATCGTTTTTCAATATACGACTTTTCTCGAATAGAATTCTTCGAAATTCCTAAAGTAATACATAATAAAATCCGCCATCACTTGATGTAAAGCAATGTTATACATTTTAAAGTAGGAAGGTACTAGAAGGCATATGAATGGCCATGCTGTCTTTTTCAATACATCGAAAAATAAACTAGAGCACTCGGGCTCTGGAAGGATAAGCTTTGAAATACAGAATTTTATACTAAAAGCTTGTGGATGGAGATAAAATATTTTACCATATATTTTTACACAGCACTAGACTAAACAAAAATAAAAAAAAATACCTGAAGTTACACAAAATATTATTTAAAAATCAACAAAGATTAAGCAGTACAAAGATAATACGCACAATTGCGTATGTAATTTTCAACTGAAATACGTAATAACTAATAAGAAAACTTCACAAGTTATGTATCCCACGTTCACGAATTAAATATATATAATAATCAAAACGTATTTTTATAGTACTATAGATAGATATTTGCCAAAAATCACTTCAGAGCAAGTCTATTATTATTGATTTTAAAAATAAAATAGGTAACTTACACAATGAAACACACGTTTAACATTAAAAATGTCACTTGTATTTTTGAATTTATATAAGTGTTGATTTTTATTATTAATATACTAATAACGATACATAATTATATAACTTAAAAATTTAACATAAAAGTCAAAAACTGTGATTTTCAATTTTCACAGCTGACATTCAGCCATCAGCAATTCTTGCAGTCGGTAAAGAAGATTTCTGATTTGTCGTTACGCCATTCTAAAATTATTATTAAAATTAAATCTAAGGCAATATGTCTTGATAATGCTTCACACAATGATACGTTTCACAAAATAAAATATAATTTGTAAACAAAAACAATTAAAATATAGTACTGACACTAGCGTTAATTTTACTGAACTAGTATTTCAATGTTGGTTTAGCGACGACAGCGATGTATGTTAGATGACTAAGGTTCTGTTCATGAATCAAACAACTGGTCATTTACTTGCAAAATATATATTTTTGTGCATAATTTACGAAGTTTTATTAAAATGTTACAATACATATTATAATCTTAATAAGTGTAACTGTCATTTTTATAGCACCCACAAAATTCAGTATCTATCAGACGTAGCTAAAAAATTATCACAAAACAATTAGTACTTATTTTAAAAAGCTCTTAGAATTACGATAGATCACAATCAAAATTTGTTTAAAAAAATCGATAACAGATACATATTTCAAATACACTGTATCCCACGCAATGTCTCACAGTTTTTAACAATATGATTAGTTCATAAGAAATTAATTAGCTAACAAGCATCTATCTGCAACCACTCTGAAATTATTTTCTTGTAATACGTACATTGAAAGTGCATCGTTACGTACTTGTTTTTGAGGAGAAAAGTTAACTTTTGCATGCCAATGACGTATAATAAAAGTCGCGCATGCTCAGATCAAAAGTAAAGTGTTTTAGACTTTCAACCCTTGGGAAATTCTCTTCGAATCAAAATTAAGTGAAAGTGTCGCCATCCTACGCGACGATTCTAAACTAGATCTGACAGTTCGCTTAACCTACAATATTTTTTACTGTGTTTTTGTAAATATTCATTGCTATTCTTTCAATGTACTATGTGTTACTGAGGCAAAATTGGCAATTGCGAACGAGGGTGGCGTTTGCTCGCCAGAGCGCAGCGAGGGCGACAATCACCCCAATCGCAATCGCCAAATTCGCCCGAGTAACGCAATGTACTATTCTAAAGAAATTTAGTTATTGAAAAATATTTTTTTTCGCTTGATGTGAAACGAAATGATGTTTGAGATGTTTGCGACAACATTTTTTAAAACATCAGAGTAGCATTCCTTGTTGTTAAGGTTGCATATTATGTAACAAAAGCATGCTCGTTAGCTAATGTATTTTCTATGTCCAAATCAATTTTAAATAAAAACGTTCGTAAGTGTATGGACACCGTGTATATATAAATTAAGGTATCGGCTAGCCATAGCACAGGCCTTGATTTTGCCGACACCATTCAGGTTCCAAACTATCGGATGCAATACCACGTTCCACCAATCGTTCTCTGTGTATAAGCATACGTTTTTCAGCTGCAACCCACGAAGTCTCCGGTTCAGACCACAACCGTTCAGCAAGAGCTGAAGCTCGTGGCCATAGACGGTTGTCTAGAGACTGATCATCTACCTGAAATGTTCCGTATTCAATTATTTAAAACAGTTCCGATAAATCTATTGTACACTAGAACTGTGTATTTTATCAGTAGGATTTGTATTTTAAAAAATGCGATCCGGCACAAGTCAGAATAACTCTCCCATCCAGACGACAGACAGACAGACATTTTTTAACCACTTTTTTGGATTCACACCAAAAATTCAAAATCGAATTTTTACGCAATCGTTATGCCTCCCCTAGATACTCCGTATATGAGAAAATAAAAAATACATGAATCGAGTTAATATAGTTTTAAAAAACTAACCTGTTCAGCCCACAAAGCTGCTTCGCTGCCTAATATATTTTTAACTTTATCTTTTGCAAGGTCTTTTGGACTGTTATCATAAACTTTTTGCCATCCAATGTACGGTGAACACCAATTATTTCCTGAACCAACCCAAGCTCCGAAACCACAATCTAAATACAGAGCATCGTAATTGGATATAATTAGACGATAATCCCTGTCCAACAAATCTTTAATTTGTCTATCAGTTCCGGTTGTCCAAATCTTTAAATAAAATATCAAATATTATCAAACTTTTTACAGAATTTAAACAGAGAATAAAGTTAAAACCAAACAGTTTTTATGATTTATACAGATAGATATAGTAAATTATACAAGTAAAAAGCTACCTGAATGATGTATTTGTCTTTTGGTAAATATTTTTCAACATATTCGGTTTTGGTTAATGTACTGGTCCACATTATAACCGGTATATCCGTTCTGCCACTTGTTTTATAAAATCGTTCCAAAGCGTGCGATTGAAAATAGTCCCACAGTTTCATGAAATCTGCTTCTGTGTTATTCCAGCCTTTCTGTTGCATCCACGCTAGAATATTCTCGGTTTTATTCCAACAAATCACTGATACCTAAAACAAAACAACATCGAATAAGTTATTTTTTACTGTTCGTTATGTGCACGCTATGGTTACTTAAAGTGACTCAATGAATCTAGTAGCGTCGCGAGAAAAGCAGATGGCACTGCAAGTACTGAATCAAGAACAAACGGTCAGCTTTCCTTGATTAATTTTGTTTAAATCGATCTTTTATTATTATTGTAGATTATAGACGCGTCGACAACTCAGATCATTAGCGTCTTTAACACAACAATTAATAATCCATTTGTGTATTAGAATCTGCCAGCCGGCATACACAAACCGACTGGTACGAGCTCGGGCTTCTGGGAACGCCAATTCCCAAAGAACATTGGAATGCAATTGTGAGAACAACTACATTCCGATATTGTCCCTGGGGGAAAATCGATCTTTTGGGAGATGCTTATGGTTTGTTGAAAGAAAACGTCCTGTGTTTTAAATATATAGATAGATGATATTTTCAAGTTTTACCTCATCGCCGCCCATATGGAAAACGTCAGGTTTAAATAATTTGACCATTTCAGCATAAATATCTTCTAAGACATCGTATAATGCCGGTTTGGTGGGATTCAACTGTCCACAAGGTGGTTCCACACAGGTTTTCGCCCAAGGTTCATCTTTGAAGCATTCAACGAAATCTGTATTTTGCCAGCCTTCACCCACATGAGCCGGAGCATCAAATTCCGGCATAACCCGCACTCCGCGCACCGTAGCATATTCAATTATCTAAAATAAAGTTAACATTGTAAATGGAGATATGGGTAACAAACAAATGAATCACATGTACTCTCCATTCAACTGTTTACTGTTCTAACGCCTTTGAGAATGAGAGTCCAAAGTTAATCCATATTCAGTGGTGTGTACATGAATGATAGAGAGAAAGGAGACTAATCTCCATGCATTCACCGCTGTCCAAAAAGTAAGAAAAATAATTCCGGCGGTAAAGGCGCTGAAACTATAAAACCCTTATGCCCATATTCATAGTTAACCCTTAAGGTAAGTGATAAGGGTCCCTTCGCCGAGGGTCGCTTAAGTGCTGAGGGCACCTTATTCAAAGGAGCGTTTCATAGTCATTTCCTTGAGTGAGGGAAGAATTATAGTAAACCTCTATGATTTTTTCCTTTAGAACAGTTGGCCATACTGCAGACCGATTGTGTTTAGTTGTCATTTTTGATATAAATGCGTGTTTTACTGTTTTTACTTTTTCGACACTTAAGGGACATACTATCCACCCTTAAGGTGAGGGTGATGTAAGGGCCCTTACAGACGTCAATTTTGACTATGAAACGCATATTTGATTTGAGGGTATGAGTAAGTGTCCCTTACTACTTAAGGGTTAACTATGAATACGGCCGTAAGTAGAGTGAGTAAGCGAGCGATTTGAATATTGATTTTTTTTTGCAAAATAGACTGAATTAAAAAATAATCGATCAAGTTAACAATACCACGTTGGCGTTGATTCGTTCATAGATGGAAACTGACTCCATGCAGAAAGTGATACATTGCACGTGATTCAAGAGGTCTAATAGCTAGAGTGCCGCGCATAAAGCTTTTACAAATTCTTACTGTCATCGTTTTTCAAGACACGTGCTTCGCATCATGCCGAGATCAGTCTCCTTTCTCTCTATCCTACATGGATTTGTATTTGTTCATTTTTTTTTTAAAGACCACCAACAGCTAAGGTTATTTGTGCCTAGCACCAATTCATATTTTCAATTCAATATTTTTTTTTTTTATAATAAATTGAAAATCCAATTGACACTTTTACCAGCTATCGGGCTAGAACCCGGGAACTGGGGACTTGTAATACAGAAACCATAGCAACGCCATGTAAACAATAGAGCATTGCTACACGCTCGACTATTCTCAAGCCCTTGTATTTGTTCAATATATACATATCGATTTACCTCGGCGATATCGTCAGCAGTGTAAATCTTATATGGAGCATAAGCTCCGAGTTGGGACAACTCAGGTCTAGTCGATACTACGAACGGGAAACTTTGCGTATCGGTAATGTGCCAGTGAAACGTGTTTAGTTTTGATGACGCCATTGCATTTATTGTTCTCTTTATCGATTCAACCGAAAGATAATTTCTAGCTGTGTCAATCAGAATACCTCTGTACGGATACACTGGTTCGTCAACCAGTGATAGTTTAGTCACTATCTAAAAAAACAAAAGCAGTTTAAAAAAACTTGGGTGTGTGCTTATGACCACACGACAGAAGTGAAAACTTCAGATTTACTAATTTTTGGTGTTATCTATCATGAACTAAAAATAATTTATTACTAAAATACTAAAATTGTATTTTTAATTAATTCCACCTTGGTTTCAAAAAAATTATAATTACTGTCAAAGAAAGAATATAACAAAAATTAAAATATATAAATAAAAATCATGTAGAATTTAGAAAAAAAAATACGCCAAAAATTCTACGCTGTCATCAGGTCTCGAACCCAGGTTCCTATGCATAGAACGCAAAGACGTAACCAACTGCACTATAGGTGGAAGTGTGTAGACGGCCATTTTTATGTTATAAGTATGTTGCGAATTCTTACGGAAGTAGTTGCGACTTGCGAACACTTCACATCTTTTCAGTACCCAGGCAAAAAGTACCTAACGCGCCTAAGGAAGTTTTCACTTCAAACATTACAACTAGAAAACAAAATAAAAAAATAATAAAACATACTCGTATCTCATCATGTATATCATCAAAAATAATAACTTGATTGAGTGTTTCTAAGCCATGTCTGCCACCAAAATAATTTTTTGCGGTAATATCGGCACTTATTCTTCCGTCACTAAGTTCACTTATGTTCAAATCATAACTTTCATCTGTCTGTAGTGTTAATTCTGTCAATTAAATTGCAATGATAACTTTCTTTTGTTACTGATATAATACAATAAAAAAATGTGAATAACGCGGTACTCACGAGGGTTGATGTGTAAACATGTAAGCTCAAATTGATTTCACTACACGTCTTGTAAATTAATATAACTAGTAGGGTGGGTCAAAAAAATCAATTATTTTTTTACAAGTGACACGGAAAAATGGGTTGCTAGACACCTTAAAAAAATTCTCACCAAATATGAGCTCTTAATTTTAATAGGAAGATCCTCCGCATCACAGTTTTTTATTTTTTTCTCAGTCCAATAGAAAAAAATTCATCCCTCATCATTAATTGCTTGTACAGAAAAATGTTTTAAGAGAATTTTGTAGGAAATTTAATGCTCTACAAAAAAGGTATCTTATATTTTTTCCGCAAACCTCACCATTTGAAAGATATTGAAGATTTATAATAGTCATTTATTGTCGAGTTATAAAATTCATAAACAAAAATGAAATTTGTCTTAAAATAATCAAACTTAAATCTTCAATATCTTTCAAATGGTGAGGTTTGCGGAAAAAATATAAGATACCTTTTTTGTAGAGCATTAAATTTCCTACAAAATTCTCTTAAAACATTTTTCTGTACAATCAATTAATGATGAGGTATGAATTTTTTTCTATTGGACTGAGAAAAAAATAAAAAACTGTGATGCGGAGGATCTTCCTATTAAAATTAAGAGCTCATATTTGGTGAGAATTTTTTTAAGGTGTCTAGCAACCTATTTTTCCGTGTCACTTGTAAAAAAAAATAATTGATTTTTTTGACTCACCCTAATAACTAGTGTGTGCGTGAGCAGCTACGTCTGAAGCTCGAACTCATACTTACATAACTTACGTCTGATGCTCGAACTTGCATCTGCATGACTTACGTCTGACGCTCAAACTCACATATACATGACATACGTCTGACGCTCAAACTCACATCTACATGACTTACGTCTGACGCTCAAACTAATATTGACATGACTTACGTCTGATGCTCGAACTTACATTTACATGACTTACGTCTGACGCTCAAATTCACATCTACATGACTTACGTCTGACGCTCGAACTCCCATGAAGCTTGTACCGCGGCACGAGAGCTAAGATGTTTACACATCAATAAACTTAGTTTCATAATACGTACTTGTAATAGAAGTATTTTGTAGTTTTACATTAACAATTAAAGATCTGCCACCGGACTGCACCTGAGCGTTCTTCGGTATTAAATCAGAAATTTGCTTTTTAAAGCGCTGTAACAGAAATTTTTATTTATTCAAATCACTGAAATAAAGTAATGCTGGAAAACTTACTCCCTATAACTTACTGTGCGTAAAGACAGATATAGTCAATAGGGTCACCTGTCCTTGATATATATGGTATTTTTGCCATACCCACTATAAAATAGCTACTTTTCATTTCATTTTCAGTATTTTCAAAAATTTTTGACAATTCATTTGCGTCGCCAGCTTTACTTTTATAGTAGGCCGTGAGCTGTCGCAGTGCGCACGCACAGTAGCAATAAACATAAATCACTATGGAAACTGTTTATACTTACCACACTAGTGTTTTTAAAACACTTTCAACACACCTGCCTGTTGAATGAATGAATTGTGAATTATAGACGCTCGACAACAGAGGTCATTAGCGTCTGTCTGTTAACTGACCCATTCATGTAATGCAGCTATTTTATAGTGGATATGACAAAAAATTAATTATTATTGCAGAAAAAGATCGATGATCAATTTTTGGTTTTACGAAGTTTAAATTTCAAACCTTGGCAGCTTCGGTAAATAAACGTCCAGCCGGCGAATCTGAATTTTCCATCAAAACGTCGATGCTATTTATGTTTACATGAGCTAACTGATTACCGAATGCGGTAACCTTAGAAGGCAGAGGCCAAAATACATTGTTTACGTTACAAAACAATTGACACGTTGACAAGCTCAAGGCGTCTTTGACGTTATCACCGATTGGTTTTTTGACACAGTTTCCTTTCTCGCATTCCCATCTCCACGATGCAGAACTAAAAAAAAAATAAAATGGCTAGAAGCTAATTTTCATCAATGACTCTCCTGAAAATTGCTAAGGGTCGAGGGCCGAAAGCTCGTGACAATTTTTTGGTGTTATTTATTCAAGGCCTTATTATACCGACATTTTGTTCTGCAAATTGAAATATATGCTTAAAACAGTTGCCATAACAACATATTAAAATTTGAACCATGAACTCATAATAAAAATTTCATCGGGTACATGACACGTTTAGGGTGATCTGCCACCTCTTTAATACTGACCAATCGATGTGCAAATATTATAATGGTATTATTGGGTCACCGACAAGCTATACAAACAATTTCAGCCTTGAAGCAATAATAATTTGTAAATAATAGTTTTATACGGCTGAAATGCAATTGATTAATTTTTCGTTGGAGAGCAGCCAATTATATAATTGTTTCGAAACATTGGAAAAAATCATTTTACCAACCAGTGATCACAGTCAAGATTCTAACCTGAACCTTTCCACTTTCGTAGGAGAATATTAAATTAGCAATCATGTCACGGTTGAGTATTGTAAGCTCATTCCGGCGCGAAAGTGGAAAGGTTCAGGTTAGAATCCTGACTGTGACCACTGGTTGGTAAAATGATTTTTTCCAATATGTTTCGAAACAATTATATAATTGGCTGCTCTCCAACGAAAAAATTTTTCAATAATAATTGACTATTTTTTTTGTTACATCTTGGGGGCGGCCTGCATCCCTCCCATACCGCTATCTAGCAAAATCCCTTACTCAGGGCACTTTAATATGCCTTCCTCAACATCTTCACAAAAATAAGGCCTTGAATAAATAACACCAAAAAATTGTCACTAGCTCTCGGCTATAGGCGATTTTATACGATACTCTTTAGCGAGTAAAGTCACACGAAAGTGAGCGTGTAGCGACCAGTCCGATTACTGGTCGCTCACTAGTCTACTAACGAGAAACAATAACAACTCCCGCGCGAACTACATCTTTACACGCTGCGATTTTACTAGCCAGTGTCGATTATACACAGCGATTTCACTCGCCAGAGAGTAAAATGCCTAGCGAGTAGCAAAAAAAGTAGGCCGGTCTGCAACTTTAGTCGCGGGCGACAAGCGAGCAATACACACGAGGCGAGTAGATCAGCTAGCCCAGGGGTCGGCAACCTTTTGAGATGGAAGAGCCAAAAGTTACAATTTACAAAATTTCCCAGTTTTTAAAGAGCCACCAACATTTTTATTTCAATACTATGGTATTTGATTAGGATTATAACTAAACAAACAGAACAATGTTGCCACATTTAAAAAATGTCAGCTGTCCGGATACTCTCTACTCCACCTATTCTCACTGTTCTCTGTTGAGTGTTTTTATCCTGTTTAAAGTTTTTTTTGCAGTACATATAATATTTTTTATGAGTTTTGAAAATAAAATAATATAATTATTATTATTTGCGCATGGAACTGGAGAGCCACATCTTGACATCATAAGAACCACATGCGTCTCGCGAGCCGCAGGTTGCCGACCCCTGAGCTAGCCTATTACATTGAGCGAGTTTGGTGGCATCGAGTAAATTCGCGAGCGAGTAGCGTGTAAAATCGCCTAATGTAATCGACCTTTAAGATAATACCTTTGAACTACTACGAAACAACACACCGCTACTATGGCATGCTGTAATTTCATTATGGAATGCTGCTTATTTAAAGTGGTTCTGAAAAAAAACAAAACAATATCGTTACCAATACCGTAACAGCGTTTTTTTTTTCATTGGTCAACGCAATAACGATATATCGCCGCCGATATCGATACTGGGGCATCTCAAATGTATAAAAGCATGCTTTTTCACTTACTGATACGATCCTGACTTATCGGCGTCGACATTGTGTAAGTACGTGAAAAAGCATTCCGGAAGTAGACGGCTATACATTTAAGGTGCCCCGATATCGGCATCGGCGACGACATTGTTATCGGGTCGTCCAATGAAAAAACCTTCTTAGAATTTGAGCACTCTAAAATGGCTCGTATATGAAAATAATTACTAACAAGCTTAATGGAGCGGAAAAGCAATAAAACAATGTAAAGCATACTCGTCCCATGCATAGAAACTGTGCCGCTTATATTATATTGTATGTGTCATAATACTATACATACAAATATAATATTTTAAATAAATATTCATCAATTAAAAAGATTCAATTGATAAATATTTATTTAAAATATTATTTACATACTCAATGCTTCTATAGAACAATTTGATTACCTGAACTGTGGCACTTGCCAGCTCCATTTAATGCCTTGGTAAAAATTATTTAATAACTAAAATAATAATAACTAAAATAAATGTAAAAAATACCGTCGTTGCGGTGAAGTTCAGAAGTCCTAGACGTCATAATTGCATAACAAAGAATTTGGGGTTTTTAATTTATTATTTCATTACATTCATGTTATGTTATCGTAAGTATACTAGTGACACTACTATCAAAGTGAAAAATAATTACTGAAAAAAACAAGGAAATGTTCATAAGCAGTACACTGTATAACCATAGAAACATGAATAGGATTACCCGTTTTTACTTTGCACACCCATTTACTTTTTACACCCGGGATAGCGGCGCCACCGGCCTTTAGTCCCCCTTACTCCTGTTTACCACTGTTTTGTGATAGAAGCGCGATGAGCTATATAAGCAACCTTTTCTATTCCACGATGTATACAACGAATACTATAGTGAACGTCCGATCAAAATCGGTTCAGTAGTTTTTGGGTTAACCCGGAACAAACAGGGTGCTAGACAGAAATTACAAAAAATGGCTAATTCAGTCTAGGTTTCCTATAAAGATAAACTGTAGTTGAGCCTAGAAATGTGCTACAGCATTGTGGTATTTCGAGCGAAAATGAAAGCCTTGTATTGAATGAATGACAATAAATTATCTTATCGTTAGTCTTCTTATTATTTTGTTACTAAGTAAAAAATTCACAGATTTCGCAATCCTTGCAACCATCGAGGACATTGGAAATGATAACAGCATATATGAAACATAATTAACTGTTTATTATACACACAATATTTATCAATGCACTGTTTAGTTTTGTCAGGAATAACCCTATTATTCTTCTGTTATATACGCGTTCACTTTTACTTGATTACTTAACTTTTAAATGGATTTTTCTACAGTATTTATTAACATTTGCTCAAAAATAACACCGCAGATCGTCGCAAATACCTCTCAATTAACTAGACATGATATAAAACACATTTCGAAAAAATTGCACTTGTTCAATTTTGCATGATTGCTCCTCACTTGATCGCGACACCGTTGTCTTTTGGCCTTGAACGAAAACTCGTAACTCTGCCCCCATATACGAACATAAACATTTCCAATGTTAAAATACATTTTCATATTGTAATATTTGTTAGGATGTGTTATTGACCATCTGTTATAAATAATCTCCAATCAGGTTTTCGGACAAGTTTTGTCTATATATTTAGGTATGTGGTTTTAAATATTTTATGCAAGACTGTTTTATTGATAACGTTCTCTAGTCTCCAGAAGTATAAGGTCAATAACCGGTTATTTAAAAATTTGGCAACTTGTTTTGTACATCTAACAATTGTTTTTAGATACATTTTAAGAGCGAGGGTAGGGAATTAGAATGACCTCGAGTCAAAAATTACCGACTCAAAAATTACTGTAACGCTGACAGGAATAAAACGACTTAATTTTAAGTTTATTTCAAATACAAGCTGTGTCTGATTGACCGCCCACGGACAGTACAGTAAAATAGAGTAAAGTATTGTGAGCAGAAAAATCCTTAGATATTTTTTGGTCCGATGTACCGTTAATTTAATATTGTAATAACTTTTCAGCTCAGAATTGTTTTGTCTACTTCACTGTACTGTTCGTGGACCGTCGATTTGAGACACCCTATATAATAATATACATAAGTATCTACTTTACAGTTCCTTTAACTTTTTTAATGCAACATAATAAAACTTTTCATTTAAAAACACTTACTTGATTTAACATAATATAAAAATGATATAGCAATTTCGAATTGTAAAGTTTAATAAAATCAGTGGCATATTTATGATCTTTTTATTTAATCGATCAATAAATATAATAAATACATATAAGAGATTAACGGGAACTTGGACCGTGGGTTGATTGAAACTCAGTTAAAATTTTAAATCGCAACGTTTCGTCTATATTTTAGACTTCAATCAATCAATCAACCCACGTCCAAGTTCCCGTTAATCTCTTATATATAGTTACGATGGACATGACAACTAAAAATATAATAATTACGCTAATCTGAAGATGATATTAACTTAACGCATGCATTAATTATAATTATAGTTGAATTACAATATTAAATAGTATAAACTTACAAGGTTAAAAACAATTGCAGCACTGGTTGGCGTTTGTCAATTGTTAAACCGCAACTTAACGTTCTTTTTTATTTGCATTGAACATTTATATCGATATATTATGCGTGACAAGGATGCAAAATTAAAAACAAAAACCTGTTGTCACAGTAGAGTAAGTGGGGTGCATGAAGAAATGATCATACAATTGATAAAAAAAACTCCCGTTAATATAAATTATTATATCGAAAAATTCCCATCAATTAATTATTTTATACCTTACTATTTATGATGTACCAATCAAATTAGTTTTTTTATCTCGTTACGTATTATAAAGATATTATCTACGATAATCCTATTTAATAATTTGTTTTCATTTTCATTTACTATATCAAAATTCAAAACAGCACCGTTTTATCATAATTTATTACCGAGTGAAAAATGAAAAAAAAACATAATTTATCTTTAATCTGTATGCACAAAACAAAAGAAAATATATCGCCATATAATCTTTCATACTTTTATCTTTTGTTTTCGGTATACACAAAACAATAGAAAATCCATATTCTGTCAAGATTCTGTAATCTACATTTATGAATAATAAAACAAAAAAATAATTACCTGCTTTAAATTCTCTTCTCATATCTCAACACACATTTACACAGCACAAATAAGCTAAATATCGATTAAATTAAATAATTATTATAGTGGTCAATTTACAAAAATAAATCACGTTCCACTCGACTAATTTAGAAAGTCAATTATTATTATCTCACATGCCTCGGGAAACAAACGAATGACAAGCTCGTCAACGCAGACCTTACCTTTCCAGTTGCACATGATTGATGTTTTAATTAACGATTATTTATAATAATCTAATAAAGCAGCATTGTTGGAATATTGCCGTTAAATATAATTAACCCACGTACATTTAAAATTCCAATTAATAAAAGAATAACGGTGATCTGTATCACATAACTTCACACTTCCAACAGTTTCATATTAATTGACAATAATATTATGTGTCAATTGACACTTAAGTGCATTTGCAGTTTGAATTAACATAATAAGAAATGTGGTGAACCGTAGCGCAGTTTATTTAGTTGCCTACATTCAGCTGTTTCTATAAACAAAAGAAGATTGTTACCCTCATTAATTGTTTTCGACCATTTTATTTTGTTATTTTTGTTAAATAATATATTACTTGTTAAACTCTGTGAGTATTTAGAAAAATATAGTAAACAATAACGCTATGGTCCGCAATAGGTTAGTTTAACAATCTACTTTCAGGATTCGTACTAGGTTCAGACAAACCTGCACGTTGGTGGTAGAAAAAGATAAGAGTTATTTTCGTTTATCTACACTCATTCTGTTTTACTTTGAATCCGTTAAATTGTCTAAATTGCTTAATTCTGCTAACAATCACGCATCGGTCTGAAATGAGATAGCTTAGTGGCCTACTTTCAGGTGTTTCAATAAATAAAAGACGATATTATCAAACTACAACAGTATATTGCATTATAAGGAACGAAACACAGCGTTTGCAACTAGTGTGAAGTAGGGGTGGGTAATATAACAATTATTAAATAGACAGTAGCCATTCCACAAGCAAATACTTTTCTTAACGTAATCAGTCGGCAACCTGTCATCGTGATGTTAAACGTCAAACAATTAAGATATACAAGGAAAAAATCAGAAGCCACTGTCAGGACTTGAACCCGAAATTCCCAGTTTCCGGCTGGTTGAATTACCACTTACTCACACAGTGCCCTGAGAGTGGGATCTGTTCTTACGTTAAGAAAAGTATTTGCTTGTAGAATGGCTACTGTGTATTTAATAATTATTATATTATAACCACAAAAAACTTAGCTCATTGTTGTATTTGTGGGTAATATAGCTTTTTCAGAGTATCAAACCGAAACTATAAATTTATATTGGATATCAGGTTTTGAAATTATATATTTTCTGAATCTATATATATGGATAGGTAGGTAGATATGCATATTTACTTCTCGATATTATAAGGGTTAAGTAAAAGTATGTTATATATTACATATCTACATACGATTTGTATCACCCACCCCTAGTGTGAAGTTTGTTGCCAGAGGAACGAGGACTCAGTTTTCGGGACGTAATTTGCCGTTTATAGGTTTCACATCTACGCAAGAGACGAACATGGCTCAAGACTTCGAATCGTCAGTTGTTCTAAACCGCAGAAAGTATAAAAAATTCTCACAACTAAGGTTTTTGAATAAATTACTAATAAATTTACAGTCTGAATTTATTTTTACAAGGAAATAAAAATGGAAAACGTACAAATAAATATAATTTAATTACCTTATTAAAGTACATAACTGCCTTTTGTTTTGTTATTCAAATTTTCGAAATTCAATGCACAGTTTGTTGTTTCTCTATTCCTGCAACAAACAAAAGATTTCGATTAATTTTTTTTAATTTATTGTAGATTATAGACTCGTCGACAACTTAGGTCATTAGCGTCTTAAATTACATTAAATAGCAACTAACTTAAAACTAAATAACATCACAAAACATCCATGAGCGCAGGTGGGATTCGAATCCACGGCAGTCTAGTCAAGAGGCTGGTACCAAGTACGTTATCCACTAGGCTACACTGCCCTCCTTTCAATTAATTAATTAGGAATTCCAAATATTTTCCAATTGAATATTATACTTTTTAGGGTTTTGCACTACGGTCTATCCCATAGTCGTGAAAAAATTTCATGCTTCAATACAATAAAAAAACTCGGGTCGCAGTGCCAAACCCTGCCGACAATATAGTGTATTTGCTAATACAGGCATTGTGGCTTTAATACGTGAACTTAAGTTTGTTTTTGGACAAAATAAAAAATTTAACCCCTTAATACATCCCTTAAAATAACATTTTTTTTTCTTAATTTCAATATTATTATCAATTCAACCTCTGTACCAAAATTAATACACGCTTCAGTAAATAAATCACTATCCGCAAACTAGTGTTTTCATAAAATTTGTAAGTCCGGACCTGTCGGGGCGATATTATTAAAATTTATACAGCACATTTTAATCTTCACTAAAGGGTTAAATTTCAATTTTGAAACAATTCTGAGAATTTTTTCGGTATTTTTGGGCCCAAAAACATTTTTCAACCCCTAAAAACCACCCTTAAAATGGTCCGATTGGGCCCATTTTAAATAGGCTTCGTGCGGTGATGGATTCCAACGTGCCTACCAAATTTCGTCAAAATCAATTAACTATTTCGAAAGTTATAGCCCGTACACACACACACACGCACACACAAACATTTCCAAAAATGGTGCCAAATTGTTTAGGAGGCTATGAAACGTCGAGAAATTTTGGTCCGACCTCTAGGTCCCGCCATCCGACCGACGCCATATGGCAAATACACTAAAAAGATACAGCCTTTAAAAAATCATATATTTTGATACTGACTCACTCATTCACTCATCAAAACCTCTAACTTGTACTTGTCCGTTTTTTTTATCTTTCAAGAATGAAAGATAAAAAAAATAGAAATTAAAGTCAGGATAAACAAATGAACGATGCAATAACAATAGAATTACAAACCAGTGAATTGGCCTGCCTCGTTGGAATGCGTTCGCATATGACTGTCCAAAACGTGTTTCTGTATGAACGACCGGCCGCACACAGAACAAGCAAATGGCCGATGTCCGGTGTGTATCCTTTCATGAACGCGTAAATTGCTGCTTCGATTGAACGCTTTACCGCACACGCCGCAAATATAGCTTCGCGCATGTCTGTGGATACCCATATGCGACGAAAGATCTCTTTTGTCGATAAACTCGCGTCCGCAAACTGTACAAATGAAAGACCGTTTCTGACCCGGAACCGGATGTATTCGGCGGATATGGACGCGAAGTGATCGCGGTCGGGCGTATGCGTTTCCGCATTGACTACACAGGTGTGGTTTCGCCGTTGTGTGAGTCACCAAATGCGATTTCAGTTGGTTCTTTTGAGCAAATGTTCTGAAACATACATCGAATGATGATTTTATACAAATAAAGGATGCTGTCCAGTGGCGGCTCCTCTATGAGAGCTGCGGAGCTGCCGCACTGCCAGAAAATAACGCACAATTCAAAAAAAATATTATATAAATCTGCATAATATGTTTTAATTTCATAATCACATAGCATTATTATGAATAACGGCATGCCGCAGGCCTATATTCTATAAACAGTCCTGCAGGAGGTGCTGCAGTTTGTGTTGCACCTAAATCCAATGTGTTAAAGAGAGATGACTTAGTAAAAATGAGACAGATTTATACGCGTAAAAGCCAGAACGGGTGCACAGAACTTAGTACAGTATTATTTTTCTTGGTTATAATAGCAATGCAATAAGGTGTCTTCGTGCTGTAGCGGTAATGTAGTGGCTCTATAAGCAATAGGTTTCGGGTTCAAATATCAATACAAACATACCTTTTTATTTATTTTTAATAAATAATTAGATAAATATCATAAATAAATATATTTAATAAATTAATAATTTATTAAATTAAATTAATTTATTTAATATCTTTATTTTATTATGTTATCGTCTTTTTTACAAACGTTTAGTACTGGCACGCGGGATAAAATGTTCGGAGTTATTTTTGTTTTGTTATCTAAAAGAAGTATAACTTCTGACGTGCGTACATAGTACACACACACTCTTTTTTTTAATACAATTGCTATAAAAATCACTTTATTTACGATTTTAGCGCTAGCGAAATCATTGTATAACGTATAGACAAATTATTCAGATCAAAAAATACACTTAAAAATTGCATCAAAAGTATTTTTGAATTTTTTTTTCGAGGTTGCCTCATAAGGGGGGGGGGCTACTCCAATCTCCGGGTTGACTCTGCAGAACACCCATTTAAAATGTTCACGCGCCGCCACTGATGCTGTCTACTTATTTTATTGTAGCAAAACCCCAGAAGTTACGCCGCTGACGACAATAGAAGCATCGAGAACAAGTAACAATGGTGAGGCGTGGCATGATATCGAAGACATGGGTAACCACCAAAATATTCTGGAAAGCGCGCGAGCGTGCGGGGTCATGCTGCTAGCTCTATATAAGCAGGGGCAGTCACCGTAGTGAGTCAGTCGTGTGACAGTGTCGATTTGAAATAAATACAGCATATAAATTGTTCAAGTATTATTAAAGCGCTTCAGTTCATTTAAGAATTACTGTTCGTTATTATTATCGTTTGATTGTTAGCATTGACATACAGTTATTGTATTTGAATTGTTGTTACATTTTTAATTATCGTAAATAAATAATTTATTCCACCCACGTAAGAAAACAGTTTTGTTACATTATTTTTAATGGATAATTGTACTGAGAAGATGATTAGTGTTAAGATTTGCGATGTGGTACTCGAGTACAAGAATCGAATGAGAACTCGATTCTACAATTTTTTTTTAATTATTGTAAATTATTTGACATAGTCACCTCTATTGGCAAAGAGTTGTACTCGATGTATTTCTTTTCTGGTAAATATATTTGATATAGACGCGTCGACAACTCAGGTCATTAACGTCTTGATTACATTAAATAACGACACACTTGAAACTAACTGACATCACAAAAAATCCATGAGTGGAGGGGGAATTCGAATCCACGACAGTCTGATCCAGAGGCCGCGACGCTAACCACTGGACCACACTGTCATCTCGATTCTACACTGTACTCGAGTACATCATCGAGGTTATTTTTGATTTTTGTACTCGAATACTCGGATAAGTAGGTACTCGATTCTTGAAAGTTCTCGAATACTGAGTACTCGATTCTCAAAAATGACGATTCTCCCCAACACTAGTTTAAACACCTTAGTAAAAGTTGTATGATAATTTTTTTACACAATGAGCCATTTTCCTGAGTGTACTTTTTTTTTTATTTGAACATACTTGCTCTCGTTATGTTCGTATGTGCAAGTCGTAGATTTCTCAGACGCTAATGACCTCAGTTGTCGAGCGTTTATAATTTACAATTCATTAATTCGTAGATTTCCTAGCTGTAGATAATGGGCCATTTTCCTGAGACTAGCTACAAACATTATTTATTCCCCATTAGTGTTGTGTCATTTTAGTGGTATAACTTAATTATTAAATTATTATTATTATGAAATTAATTAAATAATTAAGTTATACCACTTGACACGACACTAATGGGGAATAAATAATGTTTGTACCTACCACAAGTGCTGCCTCTCGTGGATAATTGAAAGAAGTACTCTCAGGAAAATGGCTCATTCTATGTTAAAATATGAATTTAGCTCTCTTGTCATACAACTTTTACTAAGGTGTTTTAACACTAATCGTCATCTTTTGACCTTTACTATCTACTATTAGGGACACAATTTTGTTATTTAAATATGTGAAAGTAAACATTTCGGAATGTATATGTACTAATGAAAAAAATAATAATGTTATTTTCAACTCGTGTCAAAACGTTCTTAGACTATTATTTAATGGTAATTTTAGTTGAATAAGCATAGTTTACCTATTAGGGCAATGGGGACATTTATAAGGGTGTATTCCCGTGTGTGTTCTTTCGTGTTGGACAAGGTACTCAGGCATCGTGAAAGTTTTACCACACGTTGTACACAAATGAGCACCCTCTCTCTTATGAACACCTTTATGACTCACAAGCTGACGGTGAGTCGGATATTCCTTGCCTTAAAAACAAAATCACTCGTGATTTTCACATGTTTTAATTTGACGCGTTCAATCAATTATATGATTATTAAGCTTACCGCATATGTCGCAGAAATGTCTTTCTTCATGTTTTTTCTCGTGAGCATTCAATTGTTTTTCGCACAAAAACTTAACATGGCAATACCTGCACTTTTTTAAGTTTTTCGGTTCAATTTTTTCAAATGCACCTTTGTAATCAGTGTCTTTATTTCTTCTAATTTCTTTTCTCTGTAACTTGGATTGGTTTAACGATTTTCTTAAGGATAATTTTTTTGTTGCACCGTTCGTTTTGGTTTTGACTACGGTTTTTGTCGGTGAAAATTCGCTTCCACTTGAGTTATAATCGTCACAATTATCTATATTGTCATCTTCACTTAAATCTGATTGTTTAATATCTTGAACGTTATTATCCTCTAAATTATTCAATTTATTAAATTCCGATTGTTCATTTTTAATTGGAAAGCGGTTAATCGTTCCTTCATTTGGTTCTGAAAAAGATTTATCGTCTTGTCAAATAAAATAGGGTGAAATAATCTTAACGTAAAAAATTAAATACCTTTCACTGCTTTTTCTCCTGCAAAATCTGCCGAACCAAAATCAAACGAAGAACCTGTCTCGGATATTTCTACTTTAACTTCAACTTTTATACAGTCGACAGAAGGGCCACAGTCCTCGTTTTGTGATACTACAAAACAAATGAATGTCAAAAATTAACGAAAATAGGGTTATGAATGACAGCAGGTCTAGTACCTACCTTCGGAAAAAACAGATGGTATAGCGCTTCTTTTCAATAACTTATTACTTCTATAATCGGTTTCCTTAAAATGTAAATTACATATGCGTGTATCGGCGCTCAATTCGATACCTTTTTTACAGTGTTGCTTTATTGCTCCGATCCATTCGATTTGCATGAAGTCCTCTGACGGAAAATCATGTAATGTAACACCATCGTCTCCTTTTTTCGAATTACAGTTCCTAATGTAACATTGACTACTCCTTTTCAATTGTTTTTTCTCATTCGTTTGTTCTATTTCGTTATTTTTATTCGCTAAATGTCTTTTAAGAGGTACACCTTTCTTTAAACATTTTCGTAACGTCGAATCCGCGCTCTCGCACTGAGTACGAAACGAGACTGCATTTTTCACCTTTTTGTAACATTCAGTACATATACTGCTTGGCAGACCATCATTTTGAGAAATCTAAAGACAAGTATAGAATTATTACATTAATTTATTGTAAACAACTTCATGATATCAAATAATAACTATTTGTTAACTCAATATAGATTATTTAAAAGCCACAACACTATCGCAACAACAAACATTAAAACAATTGCTTACGTCAACGGTAGCACACAATTTTATTACACTAACATGGCTATATATCGACAATAAGTTCTCTTTTTGTTCTAAACACGTTCGACATATATCATCTGGGAAAATTGCTTTATTTTCCATTTATAAGTGTTAGCTTTTTTATTCAAAAATTTAACAAAACATTGAAATTATTCAATTCCAGGTTCTCTTTAATTTTTTACACAACATAAAATGTTTAATGTCGGCAGTTCTAAAACAACACAGTACTTTTTTTCAATTAAAACTTATTAATACTTCTAATATTTACAATTATATACATGCATTTAATATAATAAATACATACTTAAACTTTATTTGTACTCTTATTCAACTATGACTTATGTGTTTTCATATGACTATCGAGAACATGTTTTTGTATAAAAGCCCTGTTACAAACACTACAAACGTGCGGTCGATAGCCAGTATGTATGTATTCGTGAACTCGCAAATTATTTCTTCGATTGAACGCTTTTTTGCACACCCCGCACACAAACTGTCTCGCTTTCGTGTGGATTGCAAAGTGCTGAGCCAAATCGCGACGATCTAAAAACGAAATTTTCCTTTAACAGTTTTATTATGCGCTGACTGTTACCCCTTACGTAAAGGGTTTTAGTTACACCACTCATGCCCCTTATGCATGCTACTTATTATATTATAAAAAAAGGGTGTGGATCTCGGGACCCCCGACATGTGAAACATCAAAGAAAACGTTATTGAACTCGGTGGTATTCTCTATGTAGTAGTATATATTTTTTTACCATAAAATTTTAATTTATTCATTATCATCGCATGCAACAATTGAAACTGTAGAATTTTCTGTTAACATAGTAACAATTGGCACCCACTGTAAGATTAAGACAGAGCCTCGCCTCGTGTCATATTTATACGCACTCTCAAAAGCAGCAACTAATTGTTATGCTGACGTAATCCTATATACTGCACTGTAACACCGCGTGTGCTACAGTGCATGCCTGAGCCAGTGCCGCAGTGGTGGGAAGAACAGCAGCGAAGGAGCGGACCAAACATTTTGTTGCATATTTCCCCTCACACGGCTGTTCACAGCCCGACATAAGATGTTTCACATCAAAAAAACGCCATCGCACCAACACTCCCCGCGTACATTTTTTGAGGAACCGCCCTCCTGCGCCTCCCCTTGTCTCCCGCAAAAAATGCCATCCCAGCAACACTCCCACTCGTATAAATATTAAGTGGAATATGGAATAGTTGTAAAAAAATAAACAAAAACATGAATGGTGCCGACCGGAATCGAACCAGCGACCTTCTGCGTACAAGGCACACACGCTAGCAGTTCGGCTATGTAGCTGGTTGATAGAGAGATGATTTTATGGTATAACATGTAGCATAACCTGCTTGGGTAAGACTAAGAAGCACGAGTGATGTAGCTAAAACCCCTTACATAACGGGTAGCAGTCACAGAGTTTATTATATGTATAGATGTCTGTTTAATGTTCGCCCAAAATATGTGTACAAAAATATGACGATTCTTAAAAACATACCTTTGAACACTTTAGCGCAAATGTCACACGGAAACTGTCTCGATGTTCCGGGTAACGGATGCATTCTTAATATATGAACCCTAAGCGACCTGTATCTAGCGAATTCCTTGCCGCAGGTGCTACACAAATGGGGTTTCAGTTGCGAATGAGTCACCAAATGCGATTTCAATTGATTCGATTGAGCAAACGTCCTAAAAAAAAGCTAATGCAAACAAAAATACGCACGTCTTAAATGAACATCACTGATAGCACATACTTATCTGGGCAAATCGGACAAGAATAAGGATGATCACCAGTGTGAATACGTTCATGTCGAACTAAATTCTCTGGAAGCGTAAACTGTTTGCCGCATGTTGAACACAAATGAGCGCCCGACCGCTTATGAATACTTTTATGTTGCTGAAGCTGTCTTTTAGAAGTACACTCCCTTCCTAAACAAGAAGACAATTAGAGTAATTAGGTATTTAAGTTTAAAAAAAATTATTAATTTTTTAATTTTTTCTGATAATTTAACATGAATAATATTGAAAATCGAAAAGAAAACATTTTTTAAAGCTATAGATAAATTACTAAAAATTAATTAAAATGTATAAAAATTTAAAAAATATCACGTGACTTCAAAACGCGCCAGGAATGTTTGTGACGTCGTTATGTTAAAATGTGTCTGCATTTGTTGGTATTTGTGTATATGTATTACACATACTATCAAAAATAATAAATTTTTAACTTGGTAACCATGGATACAAAGACCATAGATAACATAATGACGTCACACGCGTTCGGATTCTTTCGGCGCGTTATCGGAACTGAGTTTAAAAATTAATTTTTATTTAAATATAACTTTTTAATTAGTAAGCAAAAAAATTAAATAAAAACAGTTTTGCTATAAAACTTGTATGGGTCCTTCCATTTAAGTAAAAAAAAAAATTCATTTAAAAACCCAATTATGAATAGTTGCTTAGAGTCCGTTATTTTCTATTGGGATTTGACATGGAGGCGTGGCAACATTTTATTGCTTTATTTTTTTGCCACCAGATGCCACAGCGTCAAATGTCAAATCCCAGTAAACTTACCACAAAGGTCACAATGAAATTTATCTGGCTCATTAAGTAGAATTCTTTGATTCATCTTGCTGTGTCTTAATAACTTCACACATTTTCTCATTCCTTTGTTTTTTGATTTTTGTAAACGTTTACTGGTCGATTTTGTGTTTTGTTTTTCATTTATTTCAACATCATTGGTTGGCGCATTTTCATCGACAGGTTCTTGTTTTATTATATCATCAATCGCCGAATCGACGTTCACATTTTCTTCGACCTTGTACTTTATGTCTGATATATCGGATAAATATTCGCGATCATCTTCAATACACATATCTAAATCATCTTCAGGCGGTTCTACCTTTTCTTCTTTAAAGGTTTGTAACATATAATTACTAATATTATCAGAAACATCTTGCAAGACCGGTTTCATGACAGATATATTTTTATCTTTTTCGTCCAATTCGAAAGTCGAGTAATTTATTAAGGGGATGTTCTTTTTTACACAATCCTTTAATATATTTTCAGATTTTTCGCACTGATTTCTAAATGATAAACATACTTCCAATTTCGAATAACAAGCGTTGCATATACCGTCAGGCATCCTGTCACTTTGCTCAATCTGTAAAAACAAATATGAGAGTTATAGAGTTATGCAAGTATTCAAACAATTTTAAATATAAACACTTTGACTTACATCAACAGCAGTACATAATCTTAACATTTCTATTACATGATATACATTTTTTATATTTGCAGTTTTTACTCGTAGACACGTTCTACATGTATTTTTCCTAAAAAGCTTCATATCGGAAACATATCACAACATAGTAATACGCTAAAATAAATTTTAAGCTAATAAAACTGGCTTTTAATTTGTTTTGAAATGTCAAAGTCAAAATTATTTACATGGCATAAGCTCACATTTGTAAATAAATTTTCTATCCTCCATATTATTGAGATGTTTTGTCATTTAAAATTTTTTTTTCATACTTTGTAAATTATTGAGTATAAACACTATAAAAACTCTCTCATTCTTTGTATGTTTAAATTTATTTTTTACGTAGTTTTTTCCTTTATAAAAATTTAACAATTTACAATATTTATGAACATTTTTAAATATCCTCGTTTAAATTACAGCAACTGCACGGTGCTGCCACTCTCGATAACTTTTAGAAAGTCGTTAATTTTATTTGAAAACGGTTGAAGTTTGTTTATAAGTTTAGAAAAGTTATTCTTTTATAGGCTAGTGTCAACATGTTTGTACAAAATAAGTGATTTTCGGAAATATACATTTTATTCCTGACGATAAACTAAAATGGAGCCATCTAAAGAACCTATAAGTGTTCGAGTGACGCGACTAAATAATCAATTACTGTCAAAATGTGCAAGTCCTACAGGGGCAAAGCGCCTTGCAACAAGAGAAGGCTTGCTAGACGCCGTTACTGTATTATACGATGAATGCAATAACGATAATTTAAAACGTGCCGATAAAAACATCGGTTTGTTCATCGATAAGTTTCGCTCGACCGTCAGTGAATTGAAACAGCTTCGTGTTAACATTTCTGACTTTGAAGTAAAAACTGTCATTGGCCGAGGCCATTTCGGAGAAGTACATGTGGTTCGTGAAAAACAAACGGGCGACGTTTATGCAATGAAAACATTACGCAAATTAGACACGTTAAATCAGCAGGCCGTTTCTTTTTACGAAGAAGAGCGAGACATCATGGCCTCGGCTACATCTCCCTGGTTAACTCATTTACAGTACGCTTTCCAAGACTACGCCCATTTATACTTGATCATGGAGTTCCACCCTGGTGGCGATTTGTTAGCTTTACTAGAAAGACATAATGGTTCGTTGTCCCATGATCATGCTCAGTTCTATCTAGCTGAACTATCACTAGCATTGCACGCCTTACACAGCATGGGCTATGTGCATCGAGACATTAAGCCCGATAACGTTTTATTGGATCGCTGTGGCCATTTAAAGTTGGCTGATTTTGGATCGGCTGCGAAGCTGTCATCCACCGGATTCGTTACGAGTAAAATGCCCGTCGGGACACCGGAATACATAGCACCGGAGGTTTTGAAGTCGATGGAAAACGATACTGGATTATACGGGGTGAGTTTTATTTTTATAACATCTGTTTCAACGAGGAAATCACGTACAGCCAATAGAAATAAGCTGGATGAAGTGGGTATCTACTATTCCACGGTTTGTTGATGCTGTGTTGTTTGTTTTAGATCGAATGTGACTATTGGTCGTTAGGTGTTGTGGCGTATGAGATGGCGGTCGGCTCGACACCATTTGCAGACAAGGCAGTGTCATCTGTATACAATAATATAATGAACTATACATCAAAGTTAAAGTTCCCACCGGACTGCCTCATTGCCGAGCCGTACAAAAAGTTCATTTGCAGTCTTTTAACTGATGCCAATTCACGCCTGTCACACAAACAGGTTTTGGGGCATTCCTTCTTTAAAGACGTCAACTGGAATGGATTGCGAGAACAGCTACCTCCTTTTGTACCGAGAATCAATAGCGTCGATGATACTTCAAATTTTATCGAATTCGAACGAAAGTCTCACGTTCCGAGTTTGGAGAATCTAAAAGCTAGGACTCAATTTTCGGGACGTAATTTGCCGTTTATAGGTTTTACATATACGCAAGAAATGGGACTGGCTCAAGATTTAGATTCATCGATCAGAAGTATGAGTTTTAAAAATTATACGTTCTATTTTTTCGCAAAACCATGTTTTACTATACTTTCATTTTCTACCACCAGATGTCATAGCGTCAAATGTCAAATTCTTAAGCTTAGTTGACATGGAGGCGTGGCCTAATCTCGAAACAACATCTTGCTGTACTTTTATTTTCTGCTGTTATTATTAAAAAAAAATAGATTGTTTATACAGGCAAAACTGAATCTTTGGATATGTTTCTAGGTGTGACGGATCGTAAACAAAAAATCATATTAGATGAAAAGAAACGTGAATTAGAAGACTTGCACAGACGTTTAGCGCATATCGAAGGAGGAAATAAAGAAGTTCCAGCGCTTAGAAAACGGCTCGCCGAACAGATCCATCAAATGAAATTATCCGAGGCGAGCAGAGAAAAACTGGAACGTGATTTAATAGCCAGAGATAAACAGATATTTGTAAGTAATGCCATTAATAGCTGACAGTCATTTGTTGAAATAAATACACATCGCAATTTGTTTTGTTTTTTTAGAATTTTAAACGGACGCTGGAAGCAGAGCGTCGGGAGCGCAAAGAATTGGAAGAGAGGGCGTTGGTATTGATTAAAAGTACTAAACAAAAGTGGGAAGCCGAGGAAAGGGAACGAGTGTCTCAGTTGATGGAAGAAATAGATCAACGGACGCAACGTGAAACAGATCTTTGCACGGCTAACAACGAACTCACGAGTAAATTGGAACGATGTCAGAACGAACTCACAAATGCCAGGGAGGAACTGGAACAACTCCGAAGCGTCCAGGAAGAATACAAGGTAACAAAAACTAATGACTTAATGAGAAATGGGACACGACTGTTTTCTCTAGAATTCGTGAAAAGAGAAACGTATTTTTGATTTTTACCAGTTTATTATTTGAGGCACTTACAGGCGTTGAACATACAAACAATAAGAATTAATGGTGTGTGTCCATCATTTTTCTTGAAAACTCCAGAAAAGAGATAGACATTTTTTTATTCTGACCGATCACAAGTGTTACTGTAGTATCTTTATCTCTCTCTGAATAATATCAATCTGTGATTGGTCTGCTCTGAACAGAGCAGACCAATCACAGATTGATATTATTTCGCTTTCTCTCTCTGATGCAAAACGGACCAATCACAGGTGTTATCTCGTGTCTTGTGTCCTATTGAAATGTCTATCAAAAACAAACGTTTTTTTTTCAGTCAACAGTAGAACCGTGATTGTTGACTTGTTTTATTGTCGTCATTGTTTCTTTTTTAAGTGTTGGACGATTCGCGTGATGTGTTTAAAAGTTCAGAAACAATTGCAGGATTTTCTTATCAAAATGGTGGGTGGTATTAAAAAAAATTCGTCCCTGGTTAAAAATGAACAAGTGATGGCTTAACAGAACATTGTGTCAACATAAAATAACATGTGAATTTCTGTATTTCGTTAAATCCAGTAGAACTCTGTTATAACGTTACCGGCGGAACTGTCTGTTTTTTGGCGCTATAGGCTGACGCTATTCGCAGCGTCAGAATAAAAAAATACAATTTAATTTTTAGAGCAATCAGCTAATTTTTTATAGAAAAACAATTTAGTATTTATTACTTATAACGTTTTGGATTGTATCTTCGTCAGATTTATTTTTATGGTAAAATTATATATATTATATAATTAGAAAATTAACAGAAAAAAAATATGAACAGATTCCAATTTTATTCTATATAGTCCAGCAGTCAGGTACTTTTTACCTGGAAAGTATTCCGAAATTAATGATATTTTGGTATGTTATTTGTGGGTACTCTGTGGAGTAGAATCTGAGTTTTCGACCTCGAGGACCCTGTGCTAACGTGGGGGGAGCCGAAAAACCACGAAATTTTACCACCTTTTTTGCTTTTTTTCGAAATCTCTCAGAAACGGTCGACTTAAGCAATTCTTTCATTATGTAATGTTTTAAACAGAATTACTTTTCCTACAATTTTCATTCCCACAACTTTTCTGTGATACTAATGGTAAGCGCGCTGCAGCTTCTTGAAAATCACCCGCTCCGCTTTTTGTAACCTTGGTAACCAATGGTTAAAATGTAATGTTCTTTTCAATAGTTTTATTTATTTTAAAATTAAGGAAAATCGCAGGATAGTGGACAAATATTTGATTTATTAAATTAAATGTACGACGTTTCGTTTATATATTTAAACTTTTTCAAGTACACAAAAATAACAAAATATTGTTATTTTTGTGTACTTGAAAAAGTTTAAATATATAAACGAAACGTCGTACATTTAATTTAATAAATCAAATATTTGTCCACTATCCTGCGATTTTCCTTAATTTTATTATAATCACGATGGACACGATTTCTAATATAAATTTATTTATTTTGTTCTTCATCGAACTTTAACTTGAAAATACACACGTTACACATTGGTTACCAAGGTTACAAAAAGCGGAGCGGGTGATTTTCAAGAAGCTGCAGCGCGCTTACCATTAGTACCACAGAAAAGTTGTGGGAATGAAAATTGTAGGAAATATAATCTTCTTTAAAACATTACATAATGAAAGAATTGCTTAAGTCGACCGTTTCTGAGAGATTTCGAAAAAAGCAAAAAAGGTGGTAAAATTTCGTGGTTTTTCGGCTCCCCCCACGTTAGCACAGGGTCCTCGAGGTCGAAAACTCAGATTCTACTCCACAGAGTACCCACAAATAACATACCAAAATATCATTAATTTCGGAATACTTTCCAGGTAAAAAGTACGCTGGACTATATAAGAAACCTGTGATTTTTGTTTACATTTTTAGAACTTTAGTTTAATGAGCTGTTACTATTTCTCAGAAAATCGTAGGTAAAGAATGTAAATGAACTACTTATCAGATAGGGGTCAAACTGTAATAAAATATGTAAAGCATTTATACCTACGTAACTGTTATGAAGTATTAAATTTTTTTTTTTATTAATCCGTCTCCAAAATGTGTCACTAAGTAAAACCGGGTTTTACGTCGTTAAAAAAGAGTTTTTCTACATGCCTTTGAGTCATAAATCATCCGGATTTGTCGCTAAAACGAGGTTAACGCTATATCCGATGACTTTATAACCATGTTCTACTTATCATAGACATTATTGTTTTTAGTTGTCATGTTCATCGTAACTATATATAAGAGATTGACGGGAATTTGGACCGTGGGTTGGGTCATTATTGATAAAATAGATTTCTTTTTTATTTTTTTAGGAAAGTATGAACAAAGCGCGAGATTTAAACAGACGCAGTGTTGCGGGCGTTAACTCAAGACTCGAGAAAATTAAATCCGAGACCACCGACTACATCGAAGAGTTGCAACAAAAGTTGCAAAAAGAACACAACATTCGTAACGATCTAGAAAACGAACTTAGACACTCGAAAAATGTCGAAACAAAATTGTGCGGGGAATTGGATATCACTGTAAAAGAAAAGCTTGAGTTGAAAGAGAAATTACATGAAATTGAAGAAAAATGTAAAGATTACGATAACCTTGAATCGGAATTGAAATTTGTAAAACAAGAACTACAGGTGATTCGCAATGACAAAGAAAAACAGATCGATGAATGTAAGAAATTACTTAAACAGAATTCGACTGTTTTTGAAAATACTGTCGATTCGTTGAAGGCTGAACTTGAAGCTGCGCGTGAAGCTTTAGAAAAAGAACAAAATTCCAAGAAAGCTATCGAAGCCGATACCAAATCAGTTATCGAAAGATTCGAAGATCAATTGAAACAAGTGCTAGAAGATCGTGAAATTTTGCAGAAGAAGTTATCTGAGGTACGGGAAAGTGATGAACTGAATCGCAGTAAAGTGAACGATTTAGAAGAATTGTTGGCAAGACTGGAAAATGGAGTCACTAGATTAGAGGCTCAGGATTCTCAGGAAGAATTGGTCGCGAAACTTGAATCTCAAATTAAGACATTACAGGAGAGTATTGCTTTTGAAAAACAAGAAGCGAGGTCGGCGAAAAGGGCACTGTGGAAGAAAGAAAAAGAATTATCGGATTGTGATTTGGATAAACGAATAGCGATGAGAGAATTGAAATCGAGCGAAGAGAAAATCAAATCGCTGACGGAAAGAGTCGAGAATTTAACTAAGCAATTGGAATCGACTAAAACGGAACAAGATAACGTTGTTGCCAACTTCAATTCGAAAAATAAAGATCTAACATCCGAAGTGGAGAAACTTAACGCCGAAATCAACCAATTGAAAGATAGTTTCGAATGTTCTAAAGGTAAATGGAAACGAGAGAAAACTATTTATGAACAGAATCTCAACGAATTGAAAAAAACGAATTCTTGTATTGATAAAATAAAAGACGAAATTAAGGAGATGGAACATAAATGCACGGTACTTAAAACTCAACTTAATTGTGCAAATGATGAAAAACGATTGTTAACCGTTAACGTTGAAAAATCAAATTGTGAAATTTCTCGACTGGAATCGATTTTGGATCAACGCAATCGTGACTTGGAAAATGTGCAATTCGTAAGGAAATTAACTTTTTTTTTGTTTTGTTTCCATGTTCTATAAGGAAATAGAAGTATGGTGATAGGGGCTTTCACATGGCGTTGCTATGGTTCCTCTATTACAAGTTCCCGGGTTCTAGACCGAGAGTGGGTAAAAGTGTCAATTGGATTTTCAATTTATCATTAAAAAAAAATAATGAATTGAAAATATGAATTGGTGCTAGGCCCAAATAATCTTAGCTGTTGGTGGTCTTTAAAACACAATTTCACAATAGGGGCTTTCTGGCAAATTCCACGGAAATTTTTCATATCAAAAATTATTTTGGAAGTAATGTGTGGTTCTCAATACCAGTATTTTATTTGTAAATTGCTGTTTTATTCTTTTGTTTACTTAAATTCATATTTCTTTTTTTAAAATTATATTTATATTATTATAATTTAAACCGTCTAGATCTGATTTTACTATTCTTTTGTTTACTACATTTCGTACTTCTTTTGTTTCTACATTCTTTTGTTTTTTGTTTCCATAGAACTTTAATACTCTAAAGGGGACGTGTTCGATGTTGGAGGGTCAGCTGGAAGATTATCAGCGCCTTCTCTCTGTCCAAGAATCGAAACAACTTTGCCTCAACAATGAAAAAATCGATTTGTGTAACCGTCTCGAACAAATTCAAGACGAACTCAAAGAAGCGAACAAAGCGATCAATGAAGAAAAGTCGCTTCGTCTAATGGCTGAAAAACGCATCGAGAGATTGACTTCCGAAATCGCCGATGTTAAAGAAGATTCACAGAACATGGCGGTATGTTTGGAAAAAAAAAACTTTGTGAAGATATTTTTCCAATTTTTTTTTTATTTATTTTTTAACGGAATGGCCTTTGCTTTAATAAGCAATTAGTCAGTCCTAGTATTTTTCCCAATTTATTAAATGAATATGTCTTTAATTTCGATATTTTTTTTTCAGGCACATTTACTCGGGTACAAAAATCTCTCAACGAAACTCCAAGAAGATGTGCTGAACAGTGAAGACAGAGTACAAGAATTGAACGAGACTATCAAGTCTTTAGAGAAACAGTTGATTACCGCTCGCGAGGAAGAGACTTTTGTCAAGGAGGAGTCCTCCAAACATCTGACAATGCTCTACAAAATTAAACAGTCAAACATGAAATTGTCGGACGAGATGGAAGACTGCAAGGTGATTGATTTTTTTTTTTTGTGGGAAGATCGATTGATCGATGATATAATATTATGCGTTTTTGCAATAGGCCGAAGTGACCGTTTTGCAAGATCAAGTAAACGATCTGGCGAACAAGCTGTGCGAGCAAGCGATCTATTATCAACAGCGTGAACTTAAATCGGAAGCGACCCAACAGCAACAAACTAAATTGATCGATTATTTACAGTCATCGGTAAGTGTATAAATTAATTTGCTTTATGTAGACTGAGGGCTACCAAATTTTTATTCGGCAGATAGCGCTAGTGGCAAGTAAGGTATACGTCAAACGTTTACATTTTTTATTTGTCAGATGGCGCTAGTGACAAGTAAGGTATGTCAAACGTTTAGAGATTAACAGTTTGTGTTTAGTCATTCTACATTTATCCATTATTAAGGAATAAATAATAAATACAAAACTGCGATTTAACCTTTAAGGGCCTAAATGGTTGAATGACAGATACTGCACTTGCTAGTGGCGCTATCAGGTGGCGGAAAATATAAACAGTATTGACATTTAAATGACATATATCTCACTTGCTAGCGGTGCCATCGGGTTTTATCAGGATGAATGCGTGGGAATCAAAACGCGGCTAATCTAACAGTATAATATGTTTTTCCAGCTGGAAGCTGCTAAAAAGAAGAAAACGTTTACCGAAAAAGTTTTCGGTTCATCCAAAAAAGAAAATCTACCGCCTTATATCGAAAAGAACCTCGAAGCCAAACTAGAAGAAGAACGCATGAAATGTAAGGCTTTGTCGATTGAACTGAGAACTGTACGTGCAGAGCTCACCGCTCTCAAATTTAAGCCGGATTCGTTGTCTCGAATGGAACAGACTGTCGAGAGGAGGTCTTCGAGGGAATTCTGTAGGAACGTCACGCCACTAATGAAAGGATGGGTCAAAATTTCGAGGTAAGGATACACTCTGTAATGATTTAATCTAATCGATACTAATATATAAAACTAGCAGATGACTGGAAGATTGTAATTAAACATTTTCAAGGGCACTCAAACTTTGTTTTTTATCCGGTTATGATTGAGTTAAGACAAGGTTCCTGTAAAAGGCTAGTCCTAACCAATATTATAAATGCGACAGTGAGTTTGTTCCACTTTCACGCATCAACTGCTCAACCAATCTCTATGAAATTTTGCACACGGGTTAGCTTCTGCAATGGAAATGAACACAGGCTATATCTTTTTTCACTGTTCGATAGGTGATACTTTGCTTTAAAAAATAGGCTATAATAACTGAAGTGAAGCGAGTGAGTAATGTATTAATAAATCATAAATTCGTGGCACCCGAGCGAAGCCGGACTGGGCCGCTAGTGAAATTTTTGCGTATTTACAAACAACGCTGTTATTGATTTTTTTTTTTAATGTATTAACGGACTGAAATAGTCCTTTAAATCTAGATGTATAATATTAAAATGCATAAATATTCAAAAATTAATAATAGCAATTAATATAAATATAAGAAATATAAACAGAATTTATAAGTTAGAAATCACTCTTAAACGTCTTTGAAATACATAGAAAATTAGGTTTGTCTATGTCAGAAATTATTGAGGCCGGTAACAGGTTCCATAGTCGCTTAAGCAAAGTATTGGGAAAACGGTGTATATTTTGGCGTTTTGTTTTCCAGCGATCCGAAGTTTTCATGGGAAAGAAAATACCTTCTGCTCGAAGATACGAAGCTAATAATTCTCGAAAATAAAGACGACACAGTGGGGACTACTTTACAATTGGTTTGCGACGGCGCGACGACAAGACTAACAACGGACCTATCAAAATCCGAATGCGGAAAAACAGCCAAAACTGATCTTCCTTTCATATTAAAACTTGATCTGATGCCCGACACCACCTGTTGGCCGCACGCTGAACTTTACATCATGTGTTTGAGTGACGAGACCAAACAACAATGGATCAGAGCCTTGCGTACTGTGATTCCCCAAACCGCCGACGAATACGTCGGAGAACTCTTTTTCGAATGCGAAAGCGATATGGACCTTAACTGTTGCTTGGAAATGGATCGTATAACTCTTTTAGTCGGTACTGAAAAAGGCGTCGTGTCTGTGACGAAGGCAGACACCGACAGCGCATTTGCGTTCGGTAAACGTAACGCAGTTTTATTTGACGGCGTGACACACGTCTATCAGATATCGTTGTTTACTGAGTTAAAATGTATTGTGATGATCGCGGGGCCGAGTCGCCAGCTGCTCAAATCGCACATACCGCATGTCTTGAGCATATCGAGATCGAAGGCTTGTAGCAATCCGACACTGCGCACTCAACTGATATCCGACGATACTTTCCATCTATTCGAAACGTCGCAAACGGACATGATGTGCGCGGCAACACAAACCAAAATAGTCATCCTGAAATATAATATTGGACTAGACAACTTCGTGCCTGTTCGTATGCTCGATACGGCGGAACCTTGCTCTTGCATGCTTTTCAGACCGCACTCATTAATCGTAGGTGCGAATAAATTCTTCGAAATCGATCTCCGCGATTTCATGGCCGAAGAGTTTCTCGATGCTTCGGATTCGACGTTGGGACACGTAGCGTGCTGTTATAAGTTGCGTTCGTTCCCGATAGCGCTGATAGATGTCGGAAGAAGTACGACGGAATACTTGCTTTGTTACAATGAATTCGGCGTGTTTGTTGACGAGTTCGGCAGACGCAGTCGGAAGCAAGATTTGAAATGGTCACATTTACCATTGACCATCAATTATCATAAACCGTACTTGTTCAACGTACAGTTTAGTGCGATAGAAATCATTAAAATACCGATGGAAGAAGGCGACATTCCCTCTGCCCGTTTGGAATTGAAAAACGTTAAATATTTAGGTCAAAGCAGAGAAAAAGCGACTATCTATGTTTTGTATCAAAACGAGATCCGCTTAATTCAAGGCAACAAGTTTTATGAAGACGTTGCTTTGGAAGACTTAGAAACTGACGATGATGAGAGCAATGGCGGATTTAGTTTTACCAGTTCGATGGTCGAATCTTTGGACAGGGACGTTACTACCGATGTCGAGACCGATTCTACGTCGGGTCAAGACGCTAGACATGTTAAATTTACCAAAAATACTTAGCTTAAAATGTTTTAATTTGTGATCTTATTTTTATCGACCAGTTTATCTCCAGTGTGCGACTATTTTAAAGTTTAGCGTTCGATTTGTACGCGTTTCACTGACTGAGTAGAACGTTGTTCTTCTTTTTTTTAATCGGGAAACTCGGAACAGTTCGAGTACCAAAATTATAACTTTCTCTAAGCCATTTTTAATTTATTTTTTACTAAAACAACCGAATATTCAAGTTCCGTAACATCTAGGATTTAAAAAAAAGTTCTTTAGCACCGAATGTTTCTTGCTGCTAACTTGTTTTTGGATGGATTGCTTTATATAATATACTATTTTCCTTTATATTTTTTTATATGAACCGTTAGTTTTAAGTAGCTTTGTATTAGAATGTCGATTTGTGTTTTGTTTTATTTATAATGTTTTATATTTTCTTACATGAACTGTGAACATGATTGTATACAATGATGAAAAAAATGAATACTTAAAAACAGATGAACCAGGATTTCAAATTTTTAACCATGGAGGATAGAGAGAAAGGAGGCTGAATGCAAAGCGCCTGTCCCGAAAATCTACGGCGGTAACGGTTCGTAAAAAGGCGAAATGAAATAATATTTAAGAACAATTCATGGATTTGATCGATTATCTTTTACTTCAGTTAATTTATATTTTGCAAAAAAAGCGATATTTTAATTGCCCGATTACCGACTCTACTTGGGGTCAGCTTTAGCATCTCGACCGCCGGGATGGAAATCCTTATTTCCCTCACTTTTTAGACTATAGCGAATGCTTGGAGATTAGTCTTTTCTCTCTATCCTCCATGTTTTATCCTAGAATTATATGGTGTAGATAGGCTAGTTTTTGAGTAATTGGAATAAAGTAACTTCTACATAATTTATTATATTACGTCTTGACAGTGGGAGACAATATTTCTCCTGTTAATCTTATTGGCACAGTCAGCGTGATAGCTAGGGCCTGGTAACCGGGGCTTGAGCCAGGGGTGCTAACCCCGAGAGGACGCGATCAGCGATGAATAATCCTAGCTACAACTCTGGGCACAGTGACTTAAAAGGAAAACAACGTAAATAACAATAAAAATTAAATCTTTATTAAAAAGTATTCTATAATATTTAGTAATTAAACGTAACAATTTCAGTCAATATTGAGTTTTCTGAAAGCACCTTCCGTGCCAAAAATATCGTCTTGAGGACATAACAAATGATTCGTTGTGTTTTTACCAACTCTTTTCGAATTGTCCGCTTTTACATCGGACTGTTTAGCAAACCAGCCTCTCGAAGCAATGCATTTCTTTTGCCAGCCGTTGTGAAGTTCGAAGAGTGTTGGCAAATTTCCACCATAATCTTCCGGAATGTGGTCTTTCGATAGTAAAGTGTCAAGACAAGTTGCGCTGGTAAATATTTGAAACTGAAAAAGAAATTAACGCTAATTCAGATGTTTTGTTTCAATGTTGGTGAGTGGTGACGTTTTTTTTTTATTCAGGGTTAATTTAAAAAAAATGGATGAGAAATAAAATCTGACTGAGACTTCGGCACAAAATTAAGTAAACCTTTAGCAAGGTTTATCACACAACTCTGCAAACAATAATAAGAATTTTTCCTCGCTTTTTTAGCAATTTACAATACTTCGGACCGAAGATGAGATAAAAGCCGCGGCTTCGGCTAAAAAACGGACCTTCGTTCAGACTCCACTAAAAATATCTAATAGACTTATCGAAAAATCGAAAATTTTGCTTTTACGAAATATCCGAAATCAACATGTTGGTTTTATCATTGAAATTTATAAGTATTAAAAGTTAGCCCTTACAATTAATGTTTTTGTATGTATCGGAAAGAATCGAAAAGGGCTTGAGAATAGCCGAGCGTGTAGCAGTGCTGTTGTTTACATGGCGTTGCTATGGTTCCTCTATTACAAGTCCCCAGTTCTCGGGTTCTAGTCCGAGAGCTAGTAAAAGTGTCAATTGGATTTTCAATTTATAATTAAAAAAAAAAATAATGAATTGAAAATATGAATTGGTGCTACCTCAAATAACCTTAGCTGTTGGTGGTCTTTAAAACACACAAGAATCGAAAACAGATGACAGTATAATGTACTCACCCGATTCCTCATTTTTTCTTTCATGCATTTTTTAAAAAGTGCAATCAAACGATGTATGTGTGATGATGCGTTAATCATATAAATTTGTGTTAATCGTTGCGGATAAGCGTTTTGAATGACAGCCAATAATCGAGACAACAATGTCAGGTTTGCCAGTCTGGCGCAGTGTCCAGCAGTCAAATGTTTCACATCGAAAACGAATATATCTCCGGTTATTGCACATTCTTCTAACATACGTATATCGGCTATAAATGATAAATATAAAAAAATCTAATCGACAAACGCAACTTGGTCAATAAAATCGTTATATTTACCCATCATTAAAATTAGTCGAAATACTTCTTTCGGTTGAAACAAAGAAAGATCGCAGCCTGTGAATTTGTGAAATGTAACTCGGCAGCCATCAGATGTTAATTTTGGAAGAGGTGCAATGTAACTAAACAAATAAGTAAATATTCAGTGATACATGGTTTAGGTACCAAGAACGAGTAATTAGAATATGGGAAGTTTTTATTAAAGTTTCAGTCCATCAAGGAAAGTTCGTTACAAAATTTAAGTTCAGTTTCCTTAAAAACTTTAGGAAATAAAAAATTATGTTGGTAGTTAGTTTATAGCTGTTAAAACTTAGTTGTCGTGTTTTATAAACAATAATAGGTCTAGAATACTGTGTTTTATTATTTATAGTGAAAATTATTCAAAGAACGATTAAGTTGCTATCTAAAACGAGTTGATAAAAATCGATAAATTGTTTACAGGGCTCCTTCAGTTTATAATAACTAAAATTTGGTGCGAGAATAAAATTGATAATATTGAAAAACTTGAAGAAAATATAATTATGCTGATGCATAGTTAGTTAAACCGCCAAGTGAGGTAGTGATAATAGGTGGTGTGAAGTTAGCCCCGCAACTTTCGAAAAAATTATTTTTTTTCGGAGTTCTGGATTCGTTTCCATGAGTTCTGGAGTTCTTTGTAGGTTTAAACAATAGTTCTGGCATTTATATAGCGATTATTCGAACTTGAAAATATGAGGGGCTAGGTTCACGCTGCCCCCCAAAGTTAAAAAAATTCAATTTTTTTAGGAGTTCTGAGTAGCCCTCCAATAGTTCTGGAGTTCTTTATAGTTTTGAGCAATAGTTCCGTTCGTTAAAACGTACAAATTGAAAATTTAAAAGTTCATTTTGAAAAAAAAAATTGCCCAGCATTCCTCTAATTTTGCTTGGATCAAAAAAAGTCATTTGAAGTATCGCTAGAACTCTTGGAGGGCTACTCAGAACTCCAAAGAAAAAAATCGAAATTAAAAAAAAAAAATTTTTGTTATCGAGCTAGGTACCTAGCCCCGCAAAGTTAAAAAAAATCAATTTTTTTTGGAGTTCTGAGTAGCCCTACAATAGTTCTGGAGTTCTTTATAGTTTTTAGCAATAGTTCCGTTCGTTAAAACGGACAAAATGAAAATTGAAAATTTCATTTTGAAAAAAAAAAATTGCCCAGCATTCCTCTAATTTTGCTCGGATCAAAAAAAGTCATTTGAAGTATCGCTAGAACTCTTGGAGGGCTACCCAGAACTCTGGAGAAAAAAATCGAAACAAAAAAAAAAAAAAATTGTTATCGAGCTAGGTACCTAGCCCCGCAAAGTTAAAAAAAATCAATTTTTTTTGGAGTTCTGAGTAGCCCTACAATAGTTCTGGAGTTCTTTATAGTTTTTAGTAATAGTTCCGTTCGTTAAAAGGGACAAATTGAAAATTAAAAATTTCATTTTGAAAAAAAAAAAATTGCCCAGCATTCCTCTAATTTGCTCGGATCAAAAAAAGTCATTTGAAGTATCGCTAGAACTCTTGGAGGGCTACCCAGAACTCTGGAGAAAAAAATCAAAATTAAAAAAAAAAAATTTTGTTATCGAGCTAGGTACCTAGCCCCGCAAAGCTAAAAAAAATCAATTTTTTTTCGAGTTCTGAGTAGCCCTACAATAGTTCTGGAGTTCTTTATAGTTTTTAGCAATAGTTCCGTTCGTTAAAACGGACAAAATGAAAATTGAAAATTTCATTTTGAAAAAAAAAATTGCCCAGCATACCTCTAATTTTGCTCGGATCAAAAAAAGTCATTTGAAGTATCGCTAGAACTCTTGGAGGGCTACTCAGAACTCCAAAGAAAAAAGTCGAAATTAAAAAAAAAAAATTTTGTTATCGAGCTAGGTACCTAGCCCCGCAAAGTTAAAAAAAATCAATTTTTTTTCGAGTTCTGAGTAGCCCTACAATAGTTCTGGAGTTCTTTATAGTTTTTAGCAATAGTTCCGTTCGTTAAAACGGACAAAATGAAAATTGAAAATTTAATTTTGAAAAAAAAATTGCCCAGCATTCCTCTAATTTTGCTCGGATCAAAAAAAGTCATTTGAAGTATCGCTAGAACTCTTGGAGGGCTACTCAGAACTCCAAAGAAAAAAGTCGAAATTAAAAAAAAAATTTTGTTATCGAGCTAGGTACCTAGCCCCGCAAAGTTAAAAAAATCAATTTTTTTTCGAGTTCTGAGTAGCCCTCCAATAGTTCTGGAGTTCTTTATAGTTTTGAGCAATAGTTCCGTTCGTTAAAACGTACAAATTGAAAATTTAAAAGTTCATTTTGAAAAAAAAAATTGCCCAGCATTCCTCTAATTTTGCTCGGATCAAAAAAAGTCATTTTAAGTATCGCTAGAACTCTTAGAGGGCTAACCAGAACTCTGGAGAAAAAAATAGAAACAAAAAAAAAAAAATTTTTTGTCATCGGGCTAGGTACCTAGCCTCTCAAAGTTGAAAAAAATCAATTTTTTTTGGAGTTCTGAGTAGCCCTACAATAGTTCTGGAGTTCTTTATAGTTTTTAGTAATAGTTCCGTTCGTTAAAAGGAACAAATTGAAAATTAAAAATTTCATTTTGAAAAAAAAATTGCCCAGCATTCCTCTAATTTTGCTCGAATCAAAAAAAGTCATTTGAAGTATCGCTAGAACTCTTAGAGAGCTACTCAGAACTCCAAAGAAAAAAATCGGAATTAAAAAAAAAATTTTGTTATCGAGCTAGGTACCTAGCCGCTCAAAGTTGAAAAAAATCAATTTTTTTTGGAGTTCTGAGTAGCCCTCTAATAGTTCTGGAGTTCTTTATAGTTTTGAGCAATAGTTCCGTTCGTTAAAACGTACAAATTGAAAATTTAAAAGTTCATTTTGAAAAAAAAAATTGCCCAGCATTCCTCTAATTTTGCTCGAATCAAAAAAAGTCATTTAAAGTATCGCTAGAACTCTTGGAGGGCTACTCAGAACTCCAAAGAAAAAAATCGAAACAAAAAAAAAAATTTTTTTGTCATCGAGCTAGGTACCTAGCCCTTCGAAGTTGAAAAAAATCAATTTTTTTTAGAGTTCTGAGTAGCCCCACAATAGTTCTGGAGTTCTTTATAGTTTTCAGCAATAGTTCCGTTCGTTAAAACGGACAAATTGAAAATTACATTTTGAAAAAAAAAATTGCCCAGCATTCCTCTAATTTTGCTCGGATCAAAAAAAGTCATTTGAAGTATCGCTAGAACTCTTGGAGGGCTACTCAGAACTACAAAGATAAAAGTCGAAATTAAAAAAAAAAAATTTTGTTATCGAGCTAGGTACCTAGCCCCGCAAAGTTAAAAAAAATCAATTTTTTTTGGAGTTCTGAGTAGCCCTACAATAGTTCTGGAGTTTTTTTATAGTTTTTAGCAATAGTCCCGTTCGTTAAAACGGACAAAATGAAAATTGAAAATTTCATTTTGAAAAAAAAAATTGCCCAGCATTCCTCTAATTTTGCTCGGATCAAAAAAAGTCATTTGAAGTATCGCTAGAACTCTTGGAGGGCTACCCATAACTCTGGAGAAAAAAATCGAAACAAAAAAAAAAAAATTTTTTGTCATCGGGCTAGGTACCTAGCCCCTCAAAGTTGAAAAAAAAAATTTTTTTTTGGAGTTCTGAGTAGCCCTACAATAGTTCTAGCGATACTTCAATTGACTTTTTTTGATCCAAGCAAAATTAGAGGAATGCTGGGCAATTTTTTTTTTCAAAATGAAATTTTCAATTTTCATTTTGTCCGTTTTAACGAACGGAACTATTGCTAAAAACTATAAAGAACTCCAGAACTATTGTAGGGCTACTCAGAACTCGAAAAAAAATTGATTTTTTTTAACTTTGCGGGGCTAGGTACCTAGCTCGATAACAAAATTTTTTTTTTTTAATTTCGACTTTTATCTTTGGAGTTCTGAGTAGCCCTCCAAGAGTTCTAGCGATACTTCAAATGACTTTTTTTGATCCAAGCAAAATTAGAGGAATGCTGGGCAATTTTTTTTTTCAAAATGAAATTTTCAATTTTCATTTTGTCCGTTTTAACGAACGGAACTATTGCTAAAAACTATAAAGAACTCCAGAACTATTGTAGGGCTACACAAAACTCCAAAAAAAATTGATTTTTTTCAACTTTGAGGGGCTAGGTACCTAGCCCGATGACAAAAAATTTTTTTTTTTTTGTTTCGATTTTTTTCTCCAGAGTTCTGGGTAGCCCTTTAAGAGTTCTAGCGATACTTCAAATGACTTTTTTTGATCCGAGCAAAATTAGAGGAATGCTGGGCAATTTTTTTTTTCAAAATTAACTTTTAAATTTTCAATTTGTACGTTTTAACGAGCGGAACTATTGCTCAAAACTATAAAGAACTCCAGAACTATTGGAGGGCTACTCAGAACTCGAAAAAAAATTGATTTTTTTTAACTTTGCGAGGCTAGGTACCTAGCTCGATAACAAAAATTTTTTTTTTAATTTCGATTTTTTCTTTGGAGTTCTGAGAAGCCCTCCAAGAGTTCTAGCGATACTTCAAATGACTTTTTTTGATCCAAGCAAAATTAGAGGAATGCTGGGCAATTTTTTTTTTCAAAATGAAATTTTCAATTTTCATTTTGTCCGTTTTAACGAACGGAACTATTGCTAAAAACTATAAAGAACTCCAGAACTATTGTAGGGCTACTCAGAACTCGAAAAAAAATTGATTTTTTTTAACTTTGCGGGGCTAGGTACCTAGCTCGATAACAAAATTTTTTTTTAATTTCGACTTTTTTCTTTGGAGTTCTGAGTAGCCCTCCAAGAGTTCTAGCGATACTTCAAATGACTTTTTTTGATCCGAGCAAAATTAGAGGAATGCTGGCCAATTTTTTTTTCAAAATTAAATTTTCAATTTTCATTTTGTCCGTTTTAACGAACGGAACTATTGCTAAAAACTATAAAGAACTCCAGAACTATTGTAGGGCTACTCAGAACTCGAAAAAAAATTGATTTTTTTTAACTTTGCGGGGTTAGGTACCTAGCTCGATAGCAAAATTTTTTTTTTTTAATTTCGACTTTTTTCTTTGGAGTTCTGAGTAGCCCTCCAAGAGTTCTAGCGATACTTTAAATGACTTTTTTTGATCCGAGCAAAATTAGAGGAATGCTGGGCAATTTGTTTTTCAAAATGAAATTTTCAATTTTCATTTTGTCCGTTTTAACGAACGGAACTATTGCTAAAAACTATAAAGAACTCCAGAACTATTGTAGGGCTACCCAGAACTCGAAAAAAAATTGATTTTTTTTAACTTTGCGGGGCTAGGTACCTAGCTCGATAACAAAATTTTTTTTTTTAATTTCGATTTTTTTCTCCAGAGTTCTGGGTAGCCCTCCAAGAGTTCTAGCGATACTTCAAATGACTTTTTTTGATCCGAGCAAATTAGAGGAATGCTGGGCAATTTTTTTTTTCAAAATGAAATTTTTAATTTTCAATTTGTCCCTTTTAACGAACGGAACTATTACTAAAAACTATAAAGAACTCCAGAACTATTGTAGGGCTACTCAGAACTCCAAAAAAAATTGATTTTTTTTAACTTTGCGGGGCTAGGTACCTAGCTCGATAACAAAAAATTTTTTTTTTTAATTTCGATTTTTTTCTTTGGAGTTCTGAGTAGCCCTCCAAGAGTTCTAGCGATACTTCAAATGACTTTTTTTGATCCAAGCAAAATTAGAGGAATGCTGGGCAATTTTTTTTTTCAAAATGAACTTTTAAATTTTCAATTTGTACGTTTTAACGAACGGAACTATTGCTCAAAACTATAAAGAACTCCAGAACTATTGTAGGGCTACTCAGAACTCCAAAAAAAATTGATTTTTTTTAACTTTGCGGGGCTAGGTACCTAGCTCGATAACAAATTTTTTTTTTTTTTGTTTCGATTTTTTTCTCCAGAGTTCTGGGTAGCCCTCCAAGAGTTCTAGCGATACTTCAAATGACTTTTTTTGATCCGAGCAAAATTAGAGGAATGCTGGGCAATTTTTTTTTTCAAAATGAAATTTTCAATTTTCATTTTGTCCGTTTTAACGAACGGAACTATTGCTAAAAACTATAAAGAACTCCAGAACTATTGTAGGGCTACTGAGAACTCCAAAAAAAATTGATTTTTTTTAACTTTGCGGGGCTAGGTACCTAGCTCGATAACAAAATTTTTTTTTTTTAATTTCGGTTTTTTTCTTTGGAGTTCTGAGTAGCCCTCCAAGAGTTCTAGCGATACTTCAAATGACTTTTTTTGATCCAAGCAAAATTAGAGGAATGCTGGGCAATTTTTTTTTTCAAAATGAACTTTTAAATTTTCAATTTGTACGTTTTAACGAACCGAACTATTGCTCAAAACTATAAAGAACTCCAGAACTATTGTAGGGCTACTCAGAACTCCAAAAAAAATTGATTTTTTTTAACTTTGCGGGGCTAGGTACCTAGCTCGATAACAAATATTTTTTTTTTTTAATTTCGATTTTTTTCTTTGGAGTTCTGAGTAGCCCTCCAAGAGTTCTAGCGATACTTCAAATGACTTTTTTTGATCCAAGCAAAATTAGAGGAATGCTGGGCAATTTTTTTTTTCAAAATGAACTTTTAAATTTTCAATTTGTACGTTTTAACGAACGGAACTATTGCTCAAAACTATAAAGAACTCCAGAACTATTGTAGGGCTACTCAGAACTCCAAAAAAAATTGATTTTTTTTAACTTTGCGGGGCTAGGTACCTAGCTCGATAACAAAATTTTTTTTTTTAATTTCGATTTTTTTCTTTGGAGTTCTGAGTAGCCCTCCAAGAGTTCTAGCGATACTTCAAATGACTTTTTTTGATCCAAGCAAAATTAGAGGAATGCTGGGCAATTTTTTTTTTCAAAATGAACTTTTAAATTTTCAATTTGTACGTTTTAACGAACGGAACTATTGCTCAAAACTATAAAGAACTCCAGAACTATTGGAGGGCTACTCAGAACTCCTAAAAAAATTGAATTTTTTCAACTTTGGGGGGCAGCGTGAACCTAGCCCCTCATATTTTCAAGTTCGAATAATCGCTATATAAATGCCAGAACTATTGTTTAAACCTACAAAGAACTCCAGAACTCATGGAAACGAATCCAGAACTCCGAAAAAAAATAATTTTTTCGAAAGTTGCGGGGCTAACTTCACACCACCGTGATAATAACGATTGCGCTGATAATTATTTTGTTGTAACAATTTCAGAATATAAAGTTTTATTAGTTGTATTGTGACAAAGAATAAATAAGTCAGCACCAAAAACGAGTTAAGAAGTAAAATCGGTAAATGGTTTATTGGGCGGTTTTATTTTATAGTAAACAAGAAAAATTCGGTGCAAAAAAAAATTTGCTCATCTTGGAAAACTTAAAATAAATAAAAAATTGTTTTGGTTTGCACAGTTGTTTCTTTTCGCGCCAAGTAACAAGTGAACGCGTCTATTTTTGTGTAACAATAAATAATAATTAAACAGTTTTAACAATCATAGTGATAGTTAAAGACAAAAATAAGACTATAATAGTGTTATCAGATTGAAAAATAATAAATTAGTGATATTCACTGATTGGCACAGCAAATTTTCGGAGTATGTAACGTTTTCTGAATGGTTGGAAGTGATCAACTCCGGACAACTGGCTATGGCGGGTTATGGTGAGTAAGAAAAAAAATTTAATTCTTTGCACGTTTACTTCTTAATTAATTAACTTTCAAAATGTCTTTTCAACGAAATTTTTTCGTGGTTATGATTTTATGGTGTTTCAAAAAGCAGTTAAATTGCTAGAAAGTACATCTACATATATTATTTAAGTACGATTATGGTAACATCAAAGTTTGTATAATTATTTAAGTCTATATACTTACAAAACTCTAGCAGCCGTTACGATCTCGTTTGAAATCGGATCCCTTTTCGAAAATAATTCGGGAACAGTAGTTCTAACGGTAAAATATGTATCTATTTTTCGTTTCGTTCGTTCCAAATCATGTTTGCACCCTCGTAAGAAGATCGGTAATAATTCCAAATCTGAAAGGTTAATAAAAAATAACAATCGCACCCAAAAACTAAACTATTTTACAAAAATAACAAATGACTTACTGTAATTTTTTGGCAAATGCGGTTGAAAGTCAATCCAATCTTTCAACAATTTTAAATTTGTTTCAAATCTATCGACATTTTCACCTAAATTTTCACAAATAATTTTAAACTGTTCAGAAGTCGGTCCATGAAGGTTTGTTTCCAACATTTTGTTTTACACTTTTTGTTTATTAAAAAAAAGCTATCGCTTTATGTACGTTTTCATTCAGAAGTAAAGTCTGCGACTGATCAAACACATGACGGTTTAGTAGATTTAAATGCTGTATATTTGTAAATACCTTGATACAAACAAGTTCATTACAATAACCAGTATTTCCTTATTATTGTTTAATAATAATACATCATTGCAACTTGCAACAATCGTTTCGCAATAAAACACTTATTTATAATAAAAATTCATTGAACTCTTTATTGTGTAACAAAATGTACAAAACGTTTATTCTTAAATACACAAATTATTTCTTTAAATTATCAGTCCTTACTGTTAACAATGATCACAATTAACGCGACATAATATACATTTTATGCACGGATCCTTTTTGGTGAAAAAAGGGTGCTGCGTGAAGTTAACACCCCCGAACACTTTTTTTTAATTTTTGCGCTTAAATCGATAGAACTCATTTTAATTTTATTTAGGAACTGTCCAGAACTCCCAAAAAATTAACTGTTTTTCCGAAAAAGGGATGCCAACTTCACATGGCCCCCATCTCCTATTTTTTGTGTCCATTTGAACGTCAGAAATTAAATGAATATAATGCAATTTTCGAAAATTTGGGTCCCCGCAACAAATTTTTAAACATTAAAAATACGTAAATCTAATTTTATGAGACCATAAGAAGGCAAATTGTCTATGTTTTCATTTAATATTCAAAAATAAAAAAATATCAAAAACTATCAATAGCGTTCGGTAGTCAAAAACATCGATAATAATCATCGATAGCAGTAGCACTATTGTAGTGCTCCACCTCTAGACTCTATAGTGAAGCTTTTTACTCATATAAAATTTACATAAGTCACTGTTTTAACGTTTTATGCTGATTGTTTTAAAAACATTTGTGTTGTATTCTATTTTTTCACTTCCTTTCTCGGTAAACGTGAACTTATTTGTAATAGTAGATTGTATGTCTAGATGCGTAATGAGATATATTACTGACGAGTAGTGACAGTATGTTAAAATGAGCGATTTAACAAGTTTTAACAGTCACATGAGTCAGAATATCATTACACACGATATATACTTATATGGTATCTTTTGCCATACCCACTATAAAATAACTAATTTTTACTATTTTCAAAAAAATTTAACAGTTGATTTGCGTTGCCAACTTCACATTTATAGCAGGCCATGAGTAGATAATAGTGGGCGGATTAGAGCGAATAAACATAAATCACTATGGAAACTGTTTACTTACCACACTAGTGCGTTTTGAAAATACTTTCAACACACCTGCCTGTTAACTGACCCCTTCCAAGTATACATACACGCATGTAAAGTAGCTATTTTATAGTGAGTATGGCAAAAAAGTTTGTTTATACATTCTTATATGCTATATTTTGTCTTGTTTTGTCGTTATTTTAGCGTTAGTTGTGTTATTTAAATTAACGGTTAAATTAGCTAGTTTAATTTACTTCTGAGGTTAATTAGTTAACCATCTCAACAATTCAACATCGGACTCATTCGTATAATTTACGTTTAAACAAAACATTGGGTAGCAAATTCTGTGACGCAATAAACTGAGACTGTGCCCTCCTCAACAAATAAGTATTGCCCCCCTTCAGTTTCGAAACAGTATGTATTTCAGAAACTTTTTTTTATCCGCGAACAGGTGGTGAGCTGTTTTACCTATTCATAACTTCATAACTCTCGTCGACCTTAAAAATATATTGAAATAAATAACATAATATTTTACAAATACTACAGAATATTACATAAACGGTTCTGTAATAAGCTGCTTGCCTTACAAGCGACAATTTGTAAGTATTTCAACAATCATTCCTTTTACGATTATTCTACTGCATTAATAAATTTCTGTTGAAATAATTGGTGGATAAACAAAAGACGGTTATTTACTAATACATGTAGTATCGTCAGTGGCGGACTAAGGTGGGGGGGGGGCGGAGGGGAAGGCTCGCCCCGGGCCTCTGATCCTGGGGGGCCTCCAAATCTCGAGAAGTTCTTCTTAATCAATTCCCAAACAAGGCCAAAATATGTTTAGTAAAGTAAGAGGCAGTTTGGAGTTGGAGGCCCCGTACGTATACAAAATATAAACGTACAGGTAGGTCGTTTATTATAAATATTTGATTTTTTTGTCAGCCATTACATCTATGTTATTCATTTATTACGAAATTTACACTACAAATACCTACATCAATTTCTAAGCAGAACGGGGGTCTCATTTAGTTCTGCCGCCCCAGGCCTCCGACGGGCTTAGTCCGCCGCTGAGTATCGTTGGTATCGTTCGTTATACTGCTTAGTTGGTACTGTACCTATTAATTAGAAGGTATTAATGTTTTTTACAATATATTTTAAACTATGGTAGACATTGCCGGCGGAAGGAGGGGGTCACCCCCCAAATTGTACACTAGTATCTTTCATACGTGATCACAGGTCTATAGACGCCCCCCAAGTATTTTTACCGCCAACGATGGCAAAACTAATAATAATTTGATTAGAGCGTAATTCTTTGGTAAATTTATCATAATATATTTCTAGACTCTAGTTGTAATGCCCGTTGTTGCCCGTGCATTCCATAACTTCGCTAATATTAACATAAAAAGTGACAGCGGTTGAATACTAAACTAAGAGCTCATAATAAATTCCGTACTGTGTCGCTACTATTGTATGTAGCTAATCTTAACTATTAAGAATGATTAGATGTTATAGCTAAAGTGACCATCCGTCCCGATTTAGGCGGGACAGTCCCGATTTTGAGCCACGAGTCCCGATTCAACAAGCGTCCCGCTTTTGTCCCGTTTTCATTAAATCACGTGCATTAAGAATGTTTATTTTTTGTCATTAGATATTTTTACCCACTCAAAGTATTTTATTTATCAATAATTATATAATTGATACCTACCTTAAAAAATAAATAATATTTAAAATAAAAATATTAGCGAGTTTTTGGGGGTTTCTAGGCTAGAAACTCCCAAAAACTCGCTAAAAACCCCCAAAAACTCGCTAAAAATCCTTAAAATGTCGCTAGAAACCCCCAAAAACTCGCTAGAAACCCCCAAAACTTGCTAGAAATCCCCAAAAACTCGCTAGAAATCACCCAAAACTCGCTAGAAACCTCCAAAAACTCACTAAAAACCCCCAAAAACTCGCTAGAAACCCCCAAAAAATCGCTAGAAACCCCCAAAGTTTTTAAGGGTTTTTAGCGGGTTTTTGGGGGTTTCTAGCGATTTTTTGGGGGTTTCTAGCGAGTTTTTGGGGGTTTTTAGCGGGTTTTTGGGGGTTTCTAGCGATTTTTTGGGGGTTTCTAGCGAGTTTTTGGAGGTTTCTAGCGAGTTTTTGGGGGTTTCTAGTGAGTTTTTGGGGATTTCTAGCGAGTTTATTCGCGAGGGATTTCTAGCAAGTTTTTAGGGGTTTTTAGCGAATTTTTGGGGTTTTCTAGCGAGTTTTTAAGGGTTTTTAGCGAGTTTATGGGGGTTTTCTAACGTTTTTGGGGGTTTCTAGCGAGATTTTGGGGGTTTCTAGCGAGTTTTTGGGGGTTTCTAGCGAGTTTTTGGGGATTTCTAGCAAGTTTTTGGGGGTTTCTAGCGAGTTTTTGGGGGTTTTTAGCGAGTTTTTAGGGGTTTCTAGCGAGTTTTTGGGGGTTTCTAGCGAGTTTTATGGGGGTTTCTAGCTGAGTTTTTGAGGGGTTTCTAGTTCGAGTTTTTGAGGGGTTTCTAGCTGAGTTTTTGGGGGTTTCTAGCAAGTTTTTGGGGGTTTTTTCTAGCAAGTTTTTGGGGAAGTTTCTAGCGAGTTTTTGGGGGTTTATAGCGCGTTTAAGGCTTTTTTGGCGTGGAACGCAACGGTTGCCTGCGCCGGGTTTTTATAGACCTTGTCCCGCTTTTTGATATTCAGGATGTGGTCACTTTAGTTATAGCCCCTAGCAGTTTTTGGCAGTTAAAAATTATTATTTTCCAATTAATTCATAAATGAGAAAAGTTATGATTTGAAATAATTGTAGAAAAATCGAGAAATCGGTGTTAACATTTTTATAAGTATATATTAGTTTTGATTATTCAAACTATCCCCTGATGTGTCCAGCATGTCTTTATGAGTCTTCATAGCCTTCGATAGTTTGGCTATTTCACTTCTCATTTCTTCAAGCGTTTCTTTAATTTCTCTCAGTGATACTTCTTCATTCGTGTTTCCTTTGTCTTCGGTTTCATTTGTATGTTTTGGCGAACAGTACGGTTGATTGTTTAACGCGGTTAACACGATTGTTTCTATAAAAAAAACAAAAGACGTATAGAGAAACAAAAGAAAGTATTTTTAACCCCCGACGAAAAAAGGAGGGGTGTTATAAATTTGAAGCCTTTGCTCCAAAACGAATGAACCGATTTGATTTTTTTTTTTGAAAGATGATTAGTTTAAAAAAAGTGGAAAATAAATACTGACTGACTAACCTAGTAAGTTTAATGAAAACAATCTGGCAAGTTTAACGGCTCGTACACTTCCGCTAGCCGGTCCGGGTTGGATAGTAAGTACTGAAGGAATACATCGCCTCGAGTTCATCAATTCATGGAAACGTTTCGGAAAACAACTGTTTTTCAAGATTTTATGCGATGTCATTTTTTCCAGGTGTGTCAGAAAGTCAGCTTGCTTTGCAAGACGTCTCACGTGACCTTCTTCTAGTAAACCCTAGGGAAAAAATGTTCATATTAATGCTTGAAATATGCCAGGGGTTCGAATAATTCAAAGAGGTCGTGGTCAAAAATTGTAATGCTATTATTTTGAGATTAGCTAGTATTTAGGGTGTAAATAAATATACTAGTCAGTAAGTCATCGGTTCGGATACCTGGCGTCGGGGCGCTTTAAAATATGAATAAAAAAAACCTTTCACAAAACACTCGTTTTTTACACATTTTAAAGCGCCCCGATGCCAGGTGTCCCGACCGCTAACTTGCATAATATTTATTTACAACTAAAATACTAATTATTCTCAAAATATTAGACTTTACAAAATTATTACAATTTTTGAGTACGACCTCTCGGACTTGAATTTATGTTCGGAGCTACTAACGTACTTACATACTAAAAACTAACTTTGAGAAAGTTCACTTCTAACTACAAGTTTAAAATTAGTTCTCGCATGAAGTGAAAAATACTGTAGCAAATCCCAAGATGTTACGCCACTGCCTGCAATAGAAGCGTCGAGAAGGGAAGGTTACAGTGGCAAGGCGTGGAATGGTATCGAAGATACGAGTACCTGCTAGACGTCTGGAAAGTACCAGAACGCGCTGTGGTTAAGCCACGTAGCTCTATATAAGCAGGGAGCCGACGGGGAATTAGTCAGTCAGTTGTGAATCAGTGTCGTGTTGAACAACGAAAATAAATACAGTATATAAATCTAGTTATTTGTTCAGTGTTATTGAAGTGTTTCACTTTGTTTAAGAATTACTATTGCGTTTATTGTTATTGAATTGTTAATTATTGTAAATAAATAAATAATTTATTCCGCCCACGTAGAAAACAATTTTGTTACAATAATTGTAAACGTATTGTAACAAAACTGTTTTCTACATGGGCGGAATAAATTATTTATTTATTTACAATAATTTACAATTCAATAACAATAAACGCAATAGTAATTCTTAAACAAAGTGAAACACTTCAATAACACTGAACAAATAACTAGATTTATATACTGTATTTATTTATTGCTTTAATATATTGCTTTATATAAAAAGCCAAAGGGATATTTAAATGTATCATTGGATAACTCAGTCAGCGCGAATCTGAAAGTTTCGAGTTTGAGTTCCGACGGTGACGAGTTAAATAAATTTTTCTGATATTGTATTGTAGCGTAACTTCATTGGGTATCTCTCTTTATACTAATTTTGAAATATCTTACCTGAATATCACTGACGGCTAAACCGACCATCAAATTCATTAATACGATGCTTGCCAATATTATAAACAACAAAAATATAAACCGCGACGTGGCCGGTAAACGTGTTCCATTTGAGTTGGTACTATCGTCGTTGAACATATCGGCGTATTCGAATTCTCCCATCATCATGACCGTTGTCTTTACGAGCGAACGCCACGGATATTGAAAATGTTCGGATGTATGAAACTGCACCGAGAAACTAAGGGCAAAACCTATTACGAGACAAATGAATGTCATCAAAACCTAAAATAAAAATACGTTAAAAAATAAATTAGCAAAAAATCGAAATATATACAGGGTGGGTTCGATCACCCGTATCAGTCGTTTTTTTTCGAAAACGGTTAGTCGTAGAGAGTAATTTGTATTATAAAAGCCCTAATAAAGAATCGAATGGTAATAATTTTTTTTCCGGGAAGGTTGGCTTCCCTATTAGTTTGCTCCAGAATGTCCAGAACTCCGGAATTATAAATAGCACGATAGGTCGAATGTGGTATTGTTGAAAAGATTTTTAAAAAATAAGCAAGTTTTGTAGGAAATTTTTTTTTAATACTGCCACCCCTGTAAATTTCTATAAGTATAAATATAAATTATTATATGTTCAGAACTCCGGAATTTTAGATAGCACGTAAGGAAAGTGGTGCTGTTGAAAAGCTCTTTAAAAAATAGGCAAGTTTTGTAGGAAAAATTATTTAATTACTGCCACCCCTGTTAAGTAACAATCGTTTGAAATTATTAAATTAAAATTTCATAATAACGATCGAAGTCGGCATTCAAAATCTAGCAACCTTAGACATTATCACAAGTGTTTAAACTGTCTTCCATTTACTCTTTAATACATACTACTGAGCTCTTCTGGTTATACTGTGAGTGTACTTCTTCAGTGTTTAATGATCGATAGATAGGTAACTAGATTTTAAATGTGGAATTTTAAAAAGTTAGTTATTATGACATTTTAATTTAGTAATTTCAAACAAATATTACTTAACAGGGGCGGCAGTAATAAAAAAAAATCCCTACAAAACTTGCTTATGTTTTAAAGATCTTTTCAACAATACCACTTTCGACATATAGTGCTATTTACAATTCCGGAGTTCTGGACATTTTGGAGCAAACTAATAGAGAAGCCGACCTTCCCGGAAAAAAAATTATCACCATTCGGTTCTTTATTAGGGCTTTTATAATACAAATTTTTGACATAACTCTCTACGACTAACCGTTTTCGAAAAAAAAACGACTGATACGGGTGGTCGAACTCACCCCGTATATTAAACAAAATATACCTTAATGACGTTTTGCAAAACAGTTGAAAACATCAATGCATAATAGCCATAGGTTGGCAATCGACCAATCAAAAGCATGAGTTGTATCCAAGCGAGGAGTACCCCAACGCTCATCGCATGTAACGTCCACGGTTGATCTTCACCGGTGGGTGTTTGAGGAGCAAGAGCGACTGCTAAAGACAGAGCGCCGCACAAGAGATTTAAATAGAATTCGTATTGACGTAAGAAATGTCTTGGTACTAAAACGCCTACAAAACAAATACACAATCTTTACTCATACTGTATGAAAAATGATTGCATGGCAGATACTTTACTTGCTAGTGGCGCCATCAGTGGGGGAAAATATAAACAGTACTGACATCAAAGTGACATATACCTCACTTGCTAGTGGTGCCATCAGGTGGTAAAAAATAAATCTGCATTCTGGTAGCTCTCGTTATCGTTTCACGGCATGAGACAGTAGAAAAAAGTCTTAGCCACATCTGCACCCGCCGGGATTCGAACCCAATATCTTCCGAATTCGAGTCTAGTGACCTCACGACTACGGTACATCACTCGGTAGTGTTTATAGCGGTTTAAAGATCAAAAAAACTTGGATCGCAGTGCCAAACCCTGCCGACAATATAGTGTATTTGCTAATACATGCATTGTGGCTTTATTATGTGAACTGTTTGTTTTTGTGTAAAATAAAAAATGTAACCCCTTAATACATCCCTTACAATAATATTTTTTTCTTGATTGCAATATTGTTATCATTTCAGCATCTGCACCAAATTAAATACACCCTTCGGTAAGGAAATCCGTATCCGCAAACTAATGTTTTTGAAAAAATCACAAGTCCGTGCCTATCGGGCCGATTTTATAGAAATGTTAGCACCACGTTTTAATCTTTACTAAAGGGTTAAATTTCAATTTTGAAACGATTCTGGCAATTTTTTCGGTATTTTTGGGCTCAAAAACATTTTTCAACCCCTAAAAACCACCCTTAAAATAGTCCGATCGGGTCCATTTTAAATAGGCTTCGTGCGGTAATGGATTGCAACGTGCGTACCAAATCTCGTCAAAATCAATTAACTCTTTCGAAAGTTATAGCCCGCGCGCACACACACGCACACACACACATATATATATAATCCAACACCCCGCACTTTAGTTTCAAAGATATAAACAGTATCTAAGAGATTTTTGAGTTTTCTTCAAAATGCCAAAAGTAAGAAGACCCCCCTCTTTGTACTTTTTGTGTAAAATAAAAAATTTAACCCCTTAATACATTCCTTACAATAATATTTTTTTCTTGATTGCAATATTGTTATCATTACAGCATCTGCACCAAATTAAATACGCCCTTCGGTAAGAAAATCCGTATCCGCAAACTAATGTTTTTAAAAAAATCATAAGTCCGGTCCTAACGGGCCGATTTTATAGAAATTTTAGCACCACGTTTTAATTTTTACTAAAGGGTTAAATTTCAATTTTGAAACGATTCGGACAATTTTTTCGGCAATTTTGGGCCCAAAAACATTTTTCAACCGCTAAAAACCACCCTTAAAATAGTCCGATCGGGTTCATTTTAAATAGGCTTCGTGCGATGATGAATTGCAACGTGCGTACCAAATTTCGTCAAAATCAATTAACTCTTTCGAAAGTTATAGCCCGCGCGCGCACGCACGTACACACATACACACACACACACACATATATATAAATAGACATTTCCAAAAATGGTGTCAAAGTGTTCAGGAGTCTATGAAACGTCGAGAAATTTTGGTCCGACCCCTAGGTCCCGCCATCCGACCGACGCCAATAGTGTATGTGCCATATGGCAAATACACTAAAAACATTTTTTTTTTTGTGAAAAAATTTAGAACTCACCTTGTAACAAAACGTGGCACGTTAACCAAGCTGCAGAGAAAAACAGTATGTATCTAGAAATTTCGAGAGCAAACACAGCACGAGACGTATCGGTTTCGGGGACTTCAGTTGAATTCTGAATAGTCGAATTAAAATTTTTGTTCACTGTAAAATTATGTATTGATAACAGAATAAACAGAGAGAACGAAAAAACAAAGATAACGTGAATGAACAAAAATAAGAAGAAAAACCATCTCAAACGCTGCCATTTTATGATCAAGTATGTTTCTGAAAACAAATGAAATAAGATTGTTAGATTTCGGATTTATAAAATATGTCTAATTTGTATGTTCAAAGACTGCAGCATTAAGTTTATTATTTTACTAATGTGTACGTGTATCAACGCCAACAAGCGCATCAATTGTTTCTTCTTAAACATAGAAACTTTAAATAAGCGATTGGATATAGACACAATACTATAAGAATGACACCGAGACGTTATCACTCGACAACTGCTACCGGTCTCCACCCTTGAGTATGGGTGGAGACCGGAACAAGAACCACTCCATTCACTTGTACTTCGTCTCTAGATTCCTGTCTAAGGTGTAGACACAATACTATAAGAATGACACCGACACGTCATCACTCGACAACTGCTATTGTACCGGTCTCCACCCTTGAGTATGGGTGGAGACCGGAACAGGAACCACTCCACTCACTTGTACTTCGTCTCTAGATTCCTGTCTAAGGTGTAGACACAATACTATAAGAATGACACCGACACGTCATCACTCGACAACTGCTATTGTTCCGGTCTCCACCCTTGAGTATGGGTGGTGACCGGAACAGCAACGACTCCACTCACTTGTACTTCGTCTCTAGATTCCTGTCTAAGGTGTAGACACAATACTATAAGAATGACACCGAGACATCATCACTCGACAACGGCTCTTGTTCCGGTCTCCACCCTTGAGTATGGGTGGAGACCGGAACAGGAACCACTCCACTCACTTGTACTTCGTCTCTAGATTCCTGTCTAAGGTGTAGACACAATACTATAAGAATGACACCGACACGTCATCACTCGACAACTGCTCTTGTTCCGGTCTCCACCCTTGAGTATGGGTGGAGACCGGAACAGCAACCACTCCACTCACTTGTACTTCGTCTTTAGATTCCTGTCTAAGGTGTAGACACAATACTATAAGAATGACACCGAGACATCATCACTCGACAACGGCTCTTGTTCCGGTCTCCACCCTTGAGTATGGGTGGAGACCGGAACAGCAACCACTCCACTCACTTGTACTTCGTCTTTAGATTCCTGTCTAAGGTGTAGACACAATACTATAAGAATGACACCGAAACGTTATCACTCAACAACGGCTATTGTTTCGGTTATGGTAAAAACCACTAGAGAGCATCAGAGAGGGTAACGATTGTCAAGCAAACAGTCCGTTGCAAACGGTGCTTTGCTGCCAATAGGCTGATGACGTAAGAATAATCGGGCTATACGACTTATAGCCGCCTTCTGCTAGAAGAGAAACAAATATTTTTCATCGCTATGTCTCTTTGATTCAGAGTGAACCAATCACAGACTGCTATCTCGAGTCCAATCTCGTATTAAAGAGTCTCTACTAAAACAGTACATGTTGCGCTATCTGAATTTCTTGAAAGCAACCCGCTGTGGGTCTGTAATTATTTAATTGTAGATTATAGACGCGTCGACAACTCATGTCATTAGCGTCTTCAACACAACAAATAAACCATTTATGTATTAGAATCCGCCAGTCGGCATACACAAACCGACTGGTACGAACTCGGATTCCTGGGAGCTAATTCTCAAAGAACATTGGAATGCAATTTGCGATAGCAACCACATTCTAATGTCCCCCTGGGGGTCTGTGGCTCCATAGTCTTTGAACGTATAAATATTTGGTATGGCTTACCTACTAGCGGATGCTGTAATATTTTGTTTCGTTGGTTTTCCGTTCCTGCCGATAGTAAAGCCGATATGGCTGCCATTTGTCTTTCAGATCCTTGAGGTGTTAATAACCTATAATCTGTAATACATTTAGTTAAATTACCATTAACATTTTATTAAATTATTTTGATTCGAAGCATGTTTTTTAAAGAAAATTGTTACAAACTTGCCCAATCGAATTTTAAAATCTACATCGTTTTCGCGTGTATGATTGCAGGTTATGTATTTATTCATAACCTCATTGAGGAAATGTAATGGTCGCGGCATGTTTGCCAAGATGGCGTCGACAACTGTTGCGCCGGAATGCGTCTCGATAGCCAGATTACCTCCGTGGTCTAGAAGCATACACAAACATGGTCCAGAACCGCAGTATGCGGCCCGATGTAATGGCGTTCGACCAACCGTATCACTTTTATTCACTATTTCGGAACAATCTGTATATTCCAATAGTTTAGTCAAAATCTGAAAATTAAATGTTTATATTTTTAGATACCTACTTCTAAGGCCATTTCCTATAAGAGTTACATGGGTTTAGGTGAAAGTCAATATATTTTGAAGTGAAAATTTCCTTAGGCGCGTTAGGCACTCTTTGCCTGGCTACTGAAAAAATGTGAAGCGTTCGCAACTATTCCGTAAGAATTCGCAACCCGACCGTAAAAATTCACAACATACTTATATCATAAAAACGGCCGTTTACACACTTCCACCCATAACGCAGTTGGTTACGTCTTTGCGTTCTATGCATAGGAACCTGGGTTCGAGACCTGATGGCAGCGTAGAATTTTTGACGTTTTTTTTCTAAATTCTGTCGTGTGGTCATAAGCACACCCATTTTTTTTAGATAAGGCACGGTGTTATACAGAATTTGACATTTGACACTATTACATCTGGTGGCAGAAAATGAAAGTATAGCAAAATGTGATCCCGCGATTAGGTCTCGCCTCCATGTCAAATATAGGTACGCATTGAAGATAGTAAGATAATAAATTAAAAATTCAATAGATATTTTATTAGTTTTCAAATTAGATATAGACGCTGATGACCTCAGCTGTAAGCTGTTGAGAGTCTTTAATCTACAATCTATCTATCAGAAGTGGGATACTTAGTTAAACTTTACCGATGTTTCAGAAGCGGGATACTTGAGGAACTCTACCAATTTATCAGAAGCTAATAGACGCTGATGACCTCAGCTGTAAGCTGTTGAGAGTCTGTAATCTACAATCTATCTATCAGAAGTGGGATACTTAGTTAAACTTTACCGATGTTTCAGAAGCGGGATACTTGAGGAACTCTACCAATTTATCAGAAGCTGATAGACGCTGATGACCTCAGCTGTTGAGCGTCTATAATCTACAATTTATCTTATCTTTCATATTAGAACTTGAGAACTAGGGGTTTGTAATCCGCGAGGACGCCGTAACGGCGTTGTAACAAACCTGTACGTCTCCATGTCCAGCTGCGTCATGTAATGGCGTTTCACCGCATGTTGCCGAAGTTAATTTAGCTCCGGCACGAAGCAAGTCTTCAACAGCAATCGGACTACGGATCATTACCGCGTGGTGCAACGCAGTTGTTTTGGTATCTCTCATTAGAACGTTGACGTCGGCACCACCTAAAAAAAGAAGGTCGAATGGTCAAACACGAACGTATTTCATGCGCCGAGGGTTCTGTACATTGCATTAGCTACAGTTTTTCTGTAATCTTTACCAGCCTCTACTGAAAGACGTATCCAGGATCTGAACTAGGGGGTAACTCATATTAGTTTAGGAGAAGTGAAGCAATTTACTTTTGAAGATAAGGATTCTAGCACAAATCCAGTGACGGACCGGGGGGGGGGGGCGGCTCACCCCGGGCCTCTGATTCTCGGGGGGCCTCCAAATCTCGAGAAGACTTTCTTAATCAAATCTCAAACAAGCCCAAAATATATTCAGTAAGAAAGAGGCAGTTTGGAGTTGGAGGCCCCGTACGTATGCAAAATATAAACGTAGGTAAGTCGTTTATTATAAATATTTGCTTTTTTTTGTCAGTCATTGCATCTATATTATTCATTTTTTACGAAATTTACACTACAAATACATCAATTTTTAAGCAGACCGGGGGCCTCGTTTAGTTCTGCCGCCCCAGGCCTCCGACGGGCTTAGTCCGCCACTGCACAAATCAGTGTATTTTCACGACATTTGTTTGGGGGGGGGAGGGTGGAATTGTGGAAAAATAGTAAGCTATCTAAAACGTGAGGTTTATTGGACCCCCATTATTGAAAAAATTTGGTAATTTTACTAATTATTGACAGTACCTGCTACTAAACAGTGAACAATCAGTTCGTAAGCTTTGACCTGTTCCTCATTGCCTGAATAAACTCCAGCACCTGCCAAAAGTAAAGGCGTAGTTCCATGTTCGTCCGCAATGTTAACATTGGCACCCCGACTCACTAACAATTTCACTATTTCTGCATGGCAATATTTGACCGCTTGATGTAAAGCGGTTCTTCCCCAACAATCAGGCACTGGAAACTAAGAAATAAACGATTAACCATTTTATTAATATTTTTACTGATTGCGTTATTTTTATCAGAGTTTAAGCATAATAATTAGTATATACAATTTTTAACACGGTCGTCGTGACTAAATACACAATTAAATGAATGCATAATGACTGCAAACACTATATGAAACACCTATTGTAAGAACAATGACGTAACACAATGCTGTAATCAGGGAAAAATTCATTAATTCAAACCTATGTCACCGTAGGGATTTTAACCCTAAACTTTCCACTATCGCGGCGAACTGAGTTGACAATTACACAGTGACACATTTTCAAGCGACCGACTCTCTCCCTTTTAAAGCATTCTGTCACTGAAAAACCACTACATGCGAGAGTCGATATTTCAACACCACTGCTAGACTACAGAATATCTCACATGTAAAGTAAACACAACTAGTGATGTGCCGGATATCCGTATCTGATCCGTATCCGCGGATATCCGAGGGAAAAAAAAGATCCGTATCCGTCTCCGTATCCGTTAGTTTTTGGCGGATCTTTTACGGATCTTTTACCTTATCAATTTTCAATTCATAGATAAAATTTTATATATATAGGTGATTAGGTAATAATGAAAAACAGTTAAATTCCATTCAGATTATTTTTTATTTTTTAATATCGTGGTCAATAACTTTTTCCCATAACAGATAGTCTCTTCCCAAAGGTCGATGTGCAATATTTAGTATTTACCGCCGCGTATACTCTAAGAAAGTTAAGATCCGTATCCGTATTCGCGGATCTTGAGACCAAATATCCGTATTCAGATCCGTATCCGCGGATATACATTTTTAACGATCCGGCACATCACTAAACACAACAGGTGAACAACGATGAAGTATCCATTATAATTAGTACTACTTCAGACAGACGGAAGTTGAAGTAGGTACGCTTTTTGAGAGCGGGAAAATCTAATTTAATGGGCACATGAGAGACGTAATTGATAGCATGCAACCCCTTCTTTTCACTTGCGGTTTAGAAATACAAAACCTCCATGATTTGAACATTGCTAAACACAGCACATCGGCATTGTCAATGATTTATTATTTTAAATAAGCGGCCAAGTATGGCAGTGCCCATTTTCATTAATTAAAGACGCTGTGATTTTGAGATTTACCTGTTTATTTATTGTCGATTATAGACGCGTCGACATCTCAGGTCATTAGCGTCTTTCAACTACACTAAATAACAACTTTCTTAAAACTAAATAACATCACAAAACATCCATGAGCGCAGGTGGGATTCGAACCCACGACAGTCTAGTCTATAGGATGCGGTACCAAGTACGCTATCCACTAGGCTATACTGCCTCCGATTTACCTGTTTAGTGACCGCAAAATCTGAAACGTATTCCGTAATAGTTTGGCAAGAATTTACTTCGAACTTAGTATCTAGCGGAGTTCCTGCGTTTACTAATCTGCAATTAAAATATAATGACTTTTTTACGTATTCTGTAATCCAGTACCAAACATTTATTTTAAAATCCATCCCAAAAGTTTCTGTTACATCTTGTATTAGGGATGAGTATCGATGTTGACCATCGATGTTAACCTCGAACCATAACATCGATGTGTGGAAAATATCGGTCTCTAAACATCGATGTATTTCGGTGCAACACATCGATGTTTTAGAAAAAAATCATTTTAAAAAGGTAATTGTAGGAATATACTAAATACAATGAAACACTCAACTAATTTTATATTAAAAGTGGGTGTAAAATTTAATTGCAAAAACTAAATAGTGTCAGAACAGAACACGCAACACGACAACGGTACAGTCGCGTACACATCCTATAGATTATAGAACACTCCTAATCGACTAGTCTTGCGCGCCGGTGTACAGGCTACTCTAGATGTATTTAGACAAAGAGTTAAGAGTGTTCTTAAAAACTTTAAATGTTGGAAATAAAATTAGCAATTCCGCGTTTATAAAACATCGCTGGTTAACATCGATGTACGAAAAACATCGTTCCCTTACCATCGATGTCAAAAACATCAAACATCGACATGGAAACATCAATGTTTTGAAAACATCGACCATCGATGCTCATCCCTATTTTGTATATTATACAGTCCAGACTCTATATATATCGATCGACCAATCGATAGCGATTCGTAATAATTCCAATTTCAGTGGCTTGCATTGAGATTGTTTAAAAAAAATTTGTTTTTCAACATTCAATAAAAATCTTACTTTAGCACGACATCGTAGTTCCCAATACTAGCGGCATGGTGCAGAGCCGTTCTACCAAGTCTGTCGGTAGCTTCGGCGGACGCTCCGTAATTCAGCAACATATCAATGACCAATCCGGCGTTATCGTGTTCTAATGCCGAAGCAACCTACAAATAAAACGAAATGACTAAACTTTCTTATAGAAGTTCTGTATCAATTTATTTTTGACACAAAATATTAAATAAAACAACATTTGTGTGTTTTCTTAAAGTTTTCTACATTTGTAATCCTTTAAAAAAGCCCCAAATTACGGGACTTTAAATACATCGTTCACTGAATATCAAAAAGGTAACTCAGTACCTACCAAATTTCAGCTTGTACAAAACACTAGTTTTTTAAATGGTTTTATTTAGCTTGACCCCGTATACTTATTTGTTTGTTACTGTCTTTTTTAACTACTTCTACTTAACCGATTCTTATGAAACTTTGCACACACATTGAGTTCCCGTGACAATACAATATTATAATAATTTCAACTTGGTAAAAGTGTCAATTGGATTTTCAATTTATTATTAAAAAAATAATGATTTGAAAATATGAATTGGTGCTAGGCCCAAATAACCTTAGCTGTTGGTGGTCTTTAAAACACAATTTAACAATTTTGACAATGTATGAAAGTACCTTATTCTAAATTAAAATTTTTTCTTTTTTTTAAGTTCAACCAAATATTATAGTAACATTTTATTAATAATTCTTTCATAGAAAAGTACATATTTTTTCAAACTACTTGTGTTGATAAATAAACTATTACGAAATTTTCTACCAATGATAAAATTTTAACAATCTGTGCCAGAGCTGAGTGGGCTCCTTACTTCAAGAGCCCCCCCCCCCCCCTTCTTAATCTAGGCCTGTTTTTGACCCGAGCTCTCAATGCCGGATTTAGAGGTCTAGAGGTCCCGGGGCAACAAAGGAGTGGAAGCCCCCTGGCCCCAAATTATTTTCCAAATAAAGTGGACAATTTTTTTCAGTCGAGTTCATGATTACTTATTAAAATTATTAACGCGATTTAGCATATTTTCAACGACAAATTTAATAACTGAGAATTCAGAGAATTTTTTTTCCGAAGTCTCTATTGTGGGGGCCCCTATTTTGTGGAGGCCCCGGGGCTGTAGCCCCGGTTACCCTCCCTTAAATCCGGCCCTGCGAGCTCTTGAACTTTAAAAGTCGTCTTTGAGTAGCAAGGTGTTTGTCTGATGATCACTAAAGAAGCACCCAAGATTCTTACTTCTTTGAGTAGTAAATTATCTACTTACATGTATCGGCGTAACTCTGAGAGCACCGCATTGCAAATTTATAAATTCGTGAGTTTGAGTCGTCGACAAAATATAATTTATTTCACTCAAATTGCACTGTTCAATCGCGTTGATCAAATTTAATATTTCACTGTTTAAGCTAGCCATGTTGTTATTTTGAATCTGATTCTCACATAACAAATGAGCGGGAGACATTAAAAACAAACGAAAGTGTACCTATTGTTTTTAACTGGATTATCAGCTCTTCACTATCAACTTTTGTTTAATAATAGCGCTTTTGTTTTTTACACATTATTTATTTGTTATCCTAGAGCCTGTTTTTGAAATTATCTCGGATGTGGTTTTTAATTACCTGATTATTGTTTTAATTATTAATCGTTAATTTTTTGTTGTGGTTTTTTATCGGAAAATCATTTTCACCTTGATATTGTAAAGTGTGACGACCTTATTTCATCTTTTATTTTTTTATACCTTAAAAAATATTTTATCACGAAACATTTTTAGGTATATTAATAGATTTAAGTATACGGCTGAATTGCAATGGAACATTTTTGTTGGAAAGCAGCCAATTATATAATTGATTTCAAACATATTGGAAAAAATCATTTTACCAACCATAGTCAGGTTTCTAACCTGAACCTTTCCACTTTCGCGGCGGAATGAGCTTACATTACTCAACCGTGACATGATTACTAATCTAACATTCTCCTTATATACTTCGTTAGTACGAAGATTCACACCTACTACCTAGCTATAATGAATTAACACTCGCATGTAGTGAAAATCAATTGATTCCGAAGCATATAAGGAGAATGTTAGATTAGTAATCATGTCACGGTTGAGTAATGTAAGCTCATTCCGCTGCGAAAATGGAAAGGTTCAGGTTAGAATCCTGACTGTGACTATGGTTGGTAAAATGATTTTTTCCTATATGTTTAGATTCAATTATATAATTGGCTGCTTTCCAACAAAAATTATCAATTTTTAGGTATATTGTTTTTCTGTCTGTCTGTCAGTCACAGGTTCGGCTCGAAGAAACTCAGCCCCTGTATTTTTTATTTCTGATGCCTTCCAGGAATCGACTATTTACCTACTGACAGCTCCTCTCGGCCTACTATAGAAGTGAAGTTGGCGACACAAAATGAACTGTCAAAATTTTTTGACAATACTGAAAATGAAGTGAAAAGCAGCTATTTTATAGTGGGTATGGTAAAAAATTCCATATATTTCTCGTACGTAATGATATTATGACTCGTTTTAACATGTCACTTACTCATCAGTAGGGGCGGATCTGCATAGCGACTAATATGGCTTAAGCCCTGGACCTCCAGGTGGCAAGAGCCTACAAAAATTGAATTTTTAAACCTCAATTTAAAGCTTCCTAATCTAACAAAAAATGGGCCCCATTGAATTGAATTGTGAATTATAGACGCTCGACAACAGAGGTCATTAGCGTCTGTGGCCCCATTGAACTTCAATAAGTCCTAGGCCCCGAAAAAATCTAGATCCGCCCCAGCACGTCAGTAATATACTACCTCATTACGCCAGTACTGAGTAGATATAATATAATCTATTGAATTGAATTGTGAATTATAGACGCTCGACAACAAGGGTCATTAATAATATAATCTATTATTTCAATTTTCAACTGTCCAAAAGGACCCTGCATTTACTTTTTGTTTTTTGTTGAATGAAAACAATTTTCCATTTACCTACCTTTTGTTTATTATTGAATCTCTACAATCCACCATGAATGAGTACTATATTGCTTTAGTTTTTCAAAGAACCGAATAAAATTAAACTAAAAAAGTAATTTTCACCGAAAATCACTTCAAAAAACACTGTCCTTAACACAAATCAGACGCATCACTACTAACAATTCAAAACCACTGACATTGAATGAATTCGTATTTTTGTTTTGTGTAAGGTCGTCGATATTCACACGGGAAATCCCGGCCCATTTACATATTAAAGTCATAAAAATGCACGCAAATGTTTGTTAATTTATTCTGAGAATATCCAGTTTTGTTAAATTCTTGTAAACAAATCCACTTTTAGTCAGAATCTAGAAGTCGTGTTTCATGGTGAGTCATCCGTAAAAGATCGGGGGCGATACAGAAATTCTCAAATAACAAAAACAAACCTGTAATCTGATTTTTTCAAACCATTTAAAGTTGTCTAGTACCAAATCCGGTCACTGGAATTCCCATCTTTTTCCCCGATTGCACTACATTCCCATCTTTTTCCCGGTTAGTAGACACCCTGCATTAACTAAAGTAGCTAAATTCATATTTTCAAATTTCATTATTTTTATAGTTCCGTACCTCACTCGTTTGTCCGTCTGTCTGGTTTATTATATGGATTTACGTACCTTTGTGTCATTTGGACGCTAATGAAAAATATCCGATGCTCTAGGATAGGTTATTGTAGATTATAGACTAGGGTGGGTCAAAAATATCAATTATTTTTTTTTTTAGAAGTGACACGGAAAAATAGGTTGCTAGACACCTTAAAAAAATTGTCAACAAATATGAGCTCTTAATTTTAATAGAAAGATCCTCCGCATCACAGTTTTTTATTTTTTTCTCAGTCCAATAGAGAAAAATTCATACCTCATCATTAATTGATTGTATGAAAAAATGTTTTATGAGAATTGTGTAGGAAATTTAATGCTCTACAAAAAAGGTATCTTATATTTTTTCCGTAAACCTCACCATTTGAAAGATATTGAAGATAAGTTTGATTATTTTAAGACAAATTTCATTTTTGTTTATAAATTTTGTAACTCGACAATAAATGACTATTATAAAATGCGCAATACAATTTTTTTTAGGAAATTAACTGCTCTATAAAAATGGTCTCTCATGTTTTGGCGATTAAATTAAGCGTTCAAAAGATATTCATCATCAAACTTTCATGTGTACTGATTAATATCTTTTGAACGCTTGTGGGTGTGTTTGCTGGTAAGTTCTGAACTCCTAAGGCGCCTGTCGGCAAAACAGAACTCTTCGGACACAACTGCGTGTTTGTTGGTAAAATTCTCGGATTCTTCAGAACTTGGTTCTAGAAGTTCTAGGCTTGTAGAAGCCTAGAATTCCTAAAACCAGGTTCAAACAGTCCGAAGAGTCCGAGAATTTGACCAACACAGTTGTGTTCGAAGAGTTCTGTATTGCCGACAGACGCTTTAAGAGTTTAGAACTTACCAACTAACACGTTTGAGTAGGGAGGCACGATATCTGTATGGATTCGATATATCGATACAAGAATATCGATACATTTGATATATCGCACTGAAAATATTGATGTATCAATACATTGCATAAAATTTATTATATTAATTAATAGCATTAGAAATCAAATTTCATTGAATCGATATATCGATACATTTGATATATCGCACTGAAAATATTGATGTATCAATACATTGCATAAAATTTATTATATTAAATAATAGCTTTAGAAATCAAATTTCATTGAATCGATATATCGATACAAGAATATCGATACATTTGATATATCGCACTGAAAATATCGATGTATCGATACCGTTTGATATATTGCACTGAAAATATCGATGTATCAATACATCGCATAAAATTTATTGTTTTAATTAATAGCATTAGAAATCAAATTTAATATCGATATTAATATTGAATATGCACTTCCGATGTATCGATAGTTTCAGTATATCGTGCATTCCTATGTATGATGTACACTAATTAAGTTTGACGTTATTTAATCTGAAAAGCAATAACGATATCATAATAGCGAATCTTTCGACCGCAATGATAAAAAAATTTTGTTATCAATTAATTATTTATTTACATAAAATGTGCGAATGTGAACAATTTTTCTTGCAAAAAAACTGTACAGTACTTTCTATTAACACTAAAATTTTAACTATTTTTAAAATATATTATTTACAATAAAATAAATAATTATAGTGTTCAAACACAAAACACTGCATAAAATCTATCAGATCTTATAAAAAAAATAACGGTAACATTAAATTCTGTGAATTATTATTATGCGAAAAAATTGTGGTTTTTTGTTATTCATGTTTTTGACATTGGGAATGATTCAAACTGCGAAATTTTTTTCTAGAAATAGGACGGAATGATTTTTCAGAAAAAAATTTACTATTGAAGGCACTATTTTAAAAATTTCATTATAATTTTTTTTTTGATATTGGTTAATGCACTGAAGGCGCCACCGCAGTTTACGAACTAACGCAATCGAATCAGCTGTCAGATTTATGTAATAACACTATAATGAGTTATTTTCCTGAGAGTAATTCTTTCAATTATCCACGAGAGGCAGCACTTGTGGTAGGTACAAACATTATTTATTCCACATTAATGTCGTGTCATTTTAGTGGTATAACTTAATTAATATCTGGATGCGCCGATGAGTTCAAAAAAAAAATAGTACTTAAAGTTCCCATTACTGTCAGAGTAATTTGGCATAAATAATGAAAATAGTTTGTTTTTTCCAAAGCCTACTCACCATACGACACTGTTTTATAACGTTAAAAAAACTGTTTTTTAAAATGATAAAATTGATAAGAAACCGAATTTTTCCAGGGTTATTAAAAATGACGGCTACCAGGCTTTTTTCTACCACCTGATAGCGCCACTGGCAAGTGAGATATACGTTACTATGATCTCGTTTAAACGTCAGTACTGTTTATATTTTCCGCCCACATGATGGCGCCACTAGCAAGTAAAGTGTGTGCATTCATCCATTAAACGGCTAAATCGCAGTTTTGTATTTATTTATTTATTTATTTATTCCTTAATAATGGATAAGTGAAGAAACATTAAACAATAATAATAATAATGCGTTTAACGTCCGTTTCTCGACATTATGTCAAGAATCACTAAACACAAACCGTTAATCTCTAAATGTTTGGCATACCTTACTTGCCACTAGCGCAATCTGACGAATAAAATATGGTAGGCCTCATTGACATGACTACATAAGATAAACGAAGTCACTTGACCCGAATAATAATAAATTTTTTTGAAATGGTTGAAACAGACCGACATGAAAGGTGCAACGTCTTTTGACAGCTGATCCGATTTGATTAGTTATTTAGTTACACAAAGTTTGCATAGCTTCTGAGTCACTTACCAATACAGTCGACTTTATCGTTTCACAAAAATTCAGTACAAGACATGTAACTTCTAAAGGGCGTCATATTATAACAGTTTTTTAAGTATAATTAAGATTAATATCTTTCGGGCTTATAAGCCGTGGTCTACTGGAATGGCTTCTTCTTCCAGAGAAAGATGCTTGCCGCAGTTGCAAGTGAAACGTCTGGAAGAAGAAGAAGCCATTCCAGTAGACCACGGCTCATAAGCCCGAAAGATATTAATCTTAATTCTATTGACGCCGGCCGTGAAAGTCTACAGTTTTTTAAGTATTTTTTTAACAGTTTGGGTAATATCTGTATTTTTACATGTATCAAAGTGTCTACCAAATTGGATCGCTGAAATTCCCGATTTTTCCAGGTTTTTTTCTAGATTTACCCGGCATTTTTGCAATTTGAAGCCGGCCATGTTTGACGAACAGCATGGCATCGAGTAAAAATTCAATCTAGAAATTATATGAGCCAATGCCTCATATGGACTTTGGAGAGGCTCGCTTAAAATTCGTAATTCCCAGTTACTTTCTGAAATGTCCACTTTTTTCCCGGTTGGACTAAATTCTTTTTTTTTCGATTGGACTAAAATACCGTCTTTGTCCCGGGTTGGTAGACATCCTGTGTATATGTGCGTTCTCCGAAATTACACGTCTGTTGCAAACCGAAAGAGTCGACTTTAGTACTTTGTTGACCAGTCACTTCAGGGGTTTCAATTAAAAACATCTACGTTTTATTGTAAATTAAAATTGGGAGAAGTCAGTTAATATTTCTTTGGTAATCGGAACAATTACACCAAACAATTATAGCGAGACACTAAATTATTCAATCAATTAAAGGCTCCCAAGCTATATTTGGTCCTGAAAAATTGTTTTATTAAAAATATTGTACTATCTTATATCTAAGGCAATTTCTTATCACATATTTAGTAGAATTTAAAAATCTAAAATACCTGAAAACTAAAACATCACAGATTTTATAATACAAAGTAAATTATTTGACTAATTCAGTATATTCTGATTGTATAAACTTCTGCATGTTTCAAAAAATTACTAACCATTCAATATATTTTTGTTTGTTTTTTTAATTTTTAAGTTGGCCAGTAATTCGTATGGTTAGTAGTTCTACATGCTGTAGAAGTCCATTCGACACATCAGATTGTCCAACTATGAATAACAAAAGACACTATGTAGACTGTCAATTGTTTATCATTGACAATCCCTAAACAGCACAGTAAGACGATCCAACTAGGAATATGTCGAACAAACTCCGTTTACAAACAATCGTAATTAAATATATACAAACAACGATAAAAATACCATTACGTTCGATTCGTTATTCGTAATAACATAGTATTTTCTATCGCTGCGTTCGTTGTATTATAAAACCATTTTGTTACATCGCTTATAAAACCTAGTGTCGTCACCGGATGAACAAACCAAGGATTCGACTAGACCGTTTTGTCCTGTCCGGTGTTGATTTTTTCGACTTTGTTTCTTGTGTCAGTTTACTGCGCATCTGTTCGTCGATTAATTCTTGCATGTCGAGCTGAAACAATTGAATAGATCTTTGTCAAGGGACATCAAAAAAAAAAAATATAATGGGTGCGTGCACTTATGTATTTAAATTTGCATGAAAATAATTTACTGAAATAAAATAATAAGACAAGATTTAATAATGACAAAAAGTATTTTATTTATTGGAGTTTACTCCTTAAGAATCGATTTTCTAATAAGACCTCCGGTATGGAAATTTTATGAGAAGTAAAATTTATACACGCGTTAACTAAAAAGCGTTACGTTTTTCTGCGCAACGTGCCTTGCGCACCTTTCAAAGTATGTGTATACTTGTATACAGCCGACGTGTACAGGGTATGCTGCGCGACAGCTGACGCATGTAAGTATGTATGTTTGCCTACTGCATAGTTAAAGACAATCGTACTTAAGGAGTAAACTCCAGTCGTGCGTCGGAGCTGACACACACACTTTTTTTAATTTATGAATGTTTTAAAGTTCCAAATTTTGCCGTCCCTGAAAATTTGCCGCCCTGGGCACTAGCCCCTAGTGTAAATCCAACGCTGAATACTGATGTTAAAATATTTTAAAATCAGTATTGCATTTTATTGGTCCTATAGCTACTGGGAAAAATATCTTAATTTTTCCTTCCATCATCATCAATATTGTGGATCGGAATTTTACTCAACACCGATTAGAGTCAACTTAACCGTAAAAGATTGGATCTTATATGATCAAATGTATTATACTAACCTGCCATTGTTCTAACTGCTGTGACAGTTCGACTTTCTGTTGAATTGTTTCAAGCAATTGGCTATTGGATTGCATAAGATCGACTCTGGTCCTTGCTAGTTCAACCTCGACTTTATTCCTTCTAGTAACGGCGGCATCTCGTACTTCCCTCGCTTCTTTAACAACGTCGTCTCTTGCTAACGACGATTGAGACGCATCGTTTCTAGCTCTATCTCTCTCCTCGACTGCAGTTCTTAATTCGACTTCGATCACGGATATTCTGCTCTGCAGTTCGTGTATCGTATCCGCTCTCTTGCAAAGCTCGTCGTCTCGCTCGCGTATTTCCCTTCGAGCACTCTCCAATCTTTCCAACAGTCTTACAGCATCTGTGTCCAGAACTAGCCTTACCAGTTCTTGGCCCACTTCTACCAGAACAGCAATACCTGCAAAACAGACACAGGCTTGAGAATGGCCGAGAGTGTAGCAATGCTGTTGTTAACATGGCGTTACTATGGTTTCTCTATTACAAGTCCCGGGTTCTAGCTCGAGAGCTGGTAAAAGTGTCAATTGGATTTTCAATTAATTATTAAAAAAAAATAATGAATTGAAAATATGAATTGGTGCTACGCCCAAATAACAATTAATAATGACAAATTAAAAATTTAGAGCATCAACGTTTTTATAAACAGAAAATATGGGCATACCTCCGTTTGTTTGTTGTTCGCTATCGATGGACCCAGTCGAGCAGTCACTATGCATGCCAGAATCATCGTCTTCCCTCTGAGCTTTCAGTTGTTGGCAACACTGCCTCAACTGTCTGTAAACGCTCCTCCAATCGACTGTAACCTCATCGCACTCCATCTCGGCGAGAATGGACCTCGGTCCGTTGGTGCCGTTTGCTACGACCACCGAATGCGGTTGATCGGTCCGGGCACCAAGCCTGTTGTGTTCTAATTCCCTCCTCGCTAATTGCAGTTGGCCATCCTGTTCCCTCCGATGCCTTTCCAAAGCGAGTATCCGATCTTCTTGTTCCTCGATCGTAGCCAATAATGTATCTCTTTCGGCAGCGAGCGACATCAGTCTTCGGTCGAGTTCTTGTTTTTGTGTCGCCGCCAACTGCAATTCATCGCGCAAAGCGTCTAAGCTGCTTGCATGTTCGTGCAGACTGACTCGTCTTAGAGTGCTTTGTTCACGAAGATGTTCCAATTGCTGCGCGAGCTGCGACTCCAATAGGGTGGCGTCTTTAAGTTGAGCAGTCAAGCGCGCGTTTTGAGATGTCAGCTCTGTGACTAAGGCGTTTTGTTCGCGCTCTAAACGCTTGTAATTAGATTCGCGTTGGTCGTATTTTTGTTGAAGTTCTTTGATATCGTTTTGAAGTTCTAAAATGCGGGCTTCGCAGTCCGATTCAGCTGACGCTAACTTACGTTTGAGGAGGTGCCGGTCTTGTTCAACTTGCTGAAACAAAAAACAAAATATTATTATCAAGTCGTATCCAGTATTATTGCAGGTGTACATGCTTTCAATTCAATGTGTTTAATAATTGAGAAAACACTTTCATATTAAAAATATACTTTACTTGAAATGTTTCCGCTATTGACAAATCTGATTGTAACATTTTGATTTAATTTTCATTATTATTTCTCAATTTTAAAGGTTAAAAATTAAAATAGAATAAGTTACGCCGAGCGCCACATGGCTTGAACTAAAAGTTTCGGTGTAAACTGTAAATACGATAGATGGCACTACTACCATCTGTAGCCACTGTGGTTAAAGCTATAGACTATAGAGTATAGACTCATAGAGGATTTATAAGCATTTAAAAGTGAAGCCAGTCGCCATTGTAATTCGGCCCTCATTTTATATATGAGAAGAAGAAGAAGAGAATAATATTCCCAATCCATCCCGTGTTTTGCCGCCATGTTTACTCGGTCCTGTGACGTTAAACCTTGCTTCAATTTTGCATAAGCAGTTGTATACGACATCCTATTGTAGATTATAGACGCTCGACAGACCAAAGTGGATGAAAATTTATTTAAAAGTTCAATGCAATTTTTTTGGCGTCTTAAAATAAATCTAATAATTTGAATGTAAGTAGATAACATTTCAACAGTTAACAAACAAGTAACTGTTAATAAATAACAGGTAATATTCGAAACAAAACAGATAATTTTGAGAATTGATGATATTTCAGGAACTGTTAATAACAGAGTTATTTTAATAACTGTTATTTCTGGAACCGGTTCTTTTACGGTAACAGTGCCAAAATAACTGTTACTGTTAATCGTTAATACTAACCGTTTAATCTGATTGAATCTGATTTCCCAGCGAAAATTTGTGGTCAGAGACCTTTAACTAAGTCAACGCATGACTCGTGGCGGAGGCGCCGGGTATCAAAAACCTTTACCTCGACACGTAATTGTTCTCGTTAAAGCGAATGACCCCATTTGTTAATTTGTGAACGCTTGTGTTCTGTGTTCAACTGTTTTCAATAGCCGGTGCGACGTGGGTTGCCACGGCAACCAAACAGTACACAAAAACAACCCACCCACAACTATTATAATTTGTTATATTTATATAAACACTATAAGTAGTTTGCTGCTTGCTAATTCACAAAAAAAAATCTTTGACTGCCCATAACTTCTAAACCAAAAGAGATACAGAAATGTGCTTGTTATCATTGGAATTAACGTATTTTTTTTCTTCATCTCCTGGCGATACACCTCCTGGAGGATGATGGGCCGGAGGTAATTTGTTTCCATCCATTCCGATATGGTGTTCATAACCTTCGGGTTGACGTGGGTGGTGGTACGGAGACCCGTACGCCGCCGCTTCGTCTGGAGGCGGAGGGGCTCCATTAGGAGGTGCAACGTAAGGAAACTGTGGCGGTGGGTAATGGAGACTGTGGCGATCTGATTTGGAACATCCCAATATTGTACTTCTAAAAATAGCGAGTTTGTTTACGTGAACGTCATTGTGTACATACACGGATGACGTGACCGTGATGACCGTCGCGAACTGCCCGCCGCCCCCAGGTAAACAGAGATGACTGATTCGCGGAAACCACGCGTGGGAGCAACCTAATAACACTATAATGACATATAGACTAATTGGTCGGCACGAACAAATATGATTATAGTAAGCGTGTTTTCTAAAAAAAGGGTGGAGACTTATTGCATTCTGCGATAAAGTTCAGTTTTTCGTTTTATCACGAAAAAAATTAAAATTGTGGTTTCAGAAAAAAATAATTATCTTCCCTACCATTGATGCTATTTCAACCAAACTTATTATTAACTTTATTTTTTTGACCACTCCGAGTTGAATGATGTCAACAGAAATGTTCTATAGACCTTTTCATTATGTCCTTGTATATAGGCCAGACAGTATGTGATGAATGAACTGTACTTAAACTTATCCCAAAAAACAATAGCGCAAGGATCGTATGAGTAGCGTGTATGTAAATTTAATAAAACTGCCAATTAATTAACATAAGTAATTGTTTATAAAACATCAACAGAATGATAATAAAATTCATCATAAAAAATGTTTAATTCATTCCAATTATTGGAATGCCGCGATGCGAAATGTTCTTTCTTTTGTTTATAAATAAAATAATAAAACGGCAGAAATAAAAGAGAAACCGCCATTGCGATATGAATGTGTAACTTTAATGGAAGTTCATCTTCGATGTAAATTAATAAAAAAAATGATTGTTGCGAAAACCTTTAATTGGGTTTTAATTAAAGTCAATTTTAACACGTAGCCGTTGAAGAGTTTTGATGGATAACACTTTCCCAATCTTAAAACCTTTCAATGTTATGAATTATTTAAAAAAATATAACATTAACTTATAGATATGATAATCTTGTGTTTTTATATACAATTGTTTATACTTTAAACACTACCTATCCATTTAGCAAACTTAAAAAGTCTGAAATGGTTGGTTTCTGAAAGTATAATACCAGCAGATTAACTCTAGCGCACGTATTTTCTGCCCTCACATAATATTATATGACATAGGTACCACTGCATATCCCTATATTATTAAACGAGCAAATCTTGTATATATGGACCTATGTACCTATATAAATATTTTCTCGAAAACGGCCCTAACGATTTGGATGAAATTTACAGAAAAGGGGTTTTGGGGGGCAAAAAATCGATCTAGCTAGGTCTCATCCCTGGAAAAATTCGTTTTCTTATCGATTTTATCATTTTAAAAAACAGTTTTTTTAACGTTATAAAACAGTGTCGTATGGTGAGTAGGCTTTGAAAAAAACAAACTATTTTCATTATTTATGTCAAATTACTCTGACAGTCAATCTTTTACTTATTAAAATAATCAGCAATTATTTGAAAATATGTAGGTACATACGTTATGTAGTATGACGTATAATAATATTATCTACTTATAGGTATGTAATTTTTTTTCTTAAAAACGACTAACGATTTTGATGAAATAGGAATTTTAAGTACTATTTTTTTTAACTCATCCGAGCAAGGCTCGGTCATCCAGATATTTATATTATAAAACAGTGAATGTGTGTCGATCTCCCCGTTAGAACGCTTATAATTCGAGAATCACTGACCCAATTTACATGAATTAAATCGGTGGCAGACTTATTCCATTTTTTACAAGCTTTTATTTAACTTGCAATGTTTGTATGTTAATTTGTTTGTTTAGGTCAAATCTTGCAAGTCAATTTTGAACGACTTCCACGTATCTGATCGATTTAAAATTTGGTACACATACGCATTCCCGATGACAATACATGAATCAATCGTTTTTAGAATCAAATTCAATCCCTATGAGGGTCAAACGAGGGAGTAGGGCTTTTTGACTATTCAACGCCTAGGCCAAACCGCTAAAGCTATAGAACTTGGAATTTGGACAGTAGGTTTCTTTTGTGACGTAAGCACCCACTATGTGAAGAGATTTTTCGAAATTCAATCCCTAAGGGAGTCAAAAGGGGATAAACTTTTGAACGACTAAAAGGGACAAAATAAAATATTAGCAAAAAGAACTTTTTAAAGACACGCTTTTATTTAAATGTACTAAAAAAGAAAAAAATAAGTTTTAATAATTTAGTTTCATAATTTTAAAAGTGTAGGTCGTGACAAATAAAATATCGTAGAGTTTATAACCCACACTTTTATAATTATGAAACTGAATTATTAAAACTTATTTTTTTCCTTTTTAGTACATTTAAATAAAAGCGTGTCTTTAAAAAGTTTTTTTTACTAATATTTTTTTAAATCATTTTCTTGTTGTCAGTATCTCGAATACAGCTCAACGCTATTTGACGAAATTATTGGTGATTATAGCTAGAGCAGTATCGACTATCATCGTCTGCCTTGCAAATTTTTTTTACATATCTGGCAGACCTCTCTCCAAATGAATAAATTAATATCGGATCTACCAGGTATTCAAAAAAAAGAACGAAAAAGATGTTTGTTTATGTATGACACTGTCACAACTCACAGTATGAAATCGAAGTAATATATGAGGGCAGTATAGCCTAGTGGTTAGCGTGCTTAGTGCCGCAACCTCTGGACTGGACTGCCGTGGGTTCGTGTGATGTTATTTAGTTTTAAGATAGTTGTTATTTAGTGTAGTTGAAAGACGCTAATGGCCTGAGATGTCGACGCGTCTATAATCTACAATAAATAAAAAATAAATATATTTAATATTATATACACTGTAGATACATGGGATAACCCTATTCTGAGTGTGATTTGTGAGTCTCTCTATTCAAATATATAACTCTTTCTTTTGATCGTTCTGTTTAAATCCTTTTACAATCTTCGAGAATAAATAAATAAATAATTTCACTCTCTCAGAGCGTTTAGAATAACGATTGTTGCAAAACAACAATCACGAACTGAGATATATAATTATTTTCCTATATAATTGCAGTGATTGTTTACTAGACTAATTAATTTTTTGGATAGAATAATAAATAATAAATTAACTTTTCAAACAGATCCCACGAAAAGTAAATAAAACAATAATTATTGCTGTTCATGCTTTTACAATGGCGTTTAGTTTAGTAAAAAAGTCAGCCGGTGCGTTCGAAAACAATCTCGTTTTGTCTGTTGCATGGCATTGACTCGGCACTAATAAGGAGGAGTAGGTTTCATCGGCAATTACTCAAAATGGGAACATTGAGATCGAGTTGACTCGGTCGGTCACACGCATAAGTCGAGTGCTGCAATAGTCGGTCCCAAACCACTGTTGTGTGTGTTTTAAAGACCACCAACAGCTAAGGTTATTTGAGCCTAGCACCAATTCATATTTTCAATTCATTATTTATTTTTTTTATAATAAATTGAAAATCCAATTGACACTTTTACCAGCTTAGTTGGAGAAATAATTTAATAGTCTCCAGAGTTTTATACAATCAGACTTTATGTTAGACCAAGCGCCCAAGGGATGTTTGTATGTATGAATTCTGGTATCTGAAATAGATTTTAGAGGTCACAAAATTCTATATTCTTGATGTTGCCAGGGGCTAAGGGGGCTAGGGGCTAAACAAATAAAAGCATTATATACAAAACTAAATGATAAAACACCGATACTAGATAAAGCGAACGTATTTACAAAATACTATGTACGATCCGTATAAAATCTTACATAGAGCAAACGAAACAAAATTTATGAAAAAGAATCTACCAACACAAACATTACTTAAATAGTATTAATTAATACAAATTAGTTGAAAATAACTTAGCACCAAATAACACGGCCTTGTCATTATATCATTTCACAGGGTGACAGGACATAACTTCAAGTTGTTTCATGTGTCATGTTTCTTGTTTCTTGTTCCGTGTTCCTTGTTTCTTGGGGGAGGGGGCTAGAGGCTAAGGGGGGGCTAGGGGCTAAGGGGGATTGGGATAGCGGCGGGGGTATGGCAGCAGGAAAATCGGGGTAGCAGCGGGGGTATAGTGGTAGGAAAATCGGTTTAGCGGCGGGGGTATAGTAGCAGGAAAATCGGGGTAGAGGTGGGGGTAAAAACATGGAGTTACAGGCTTGAAAATTTGCTTGGAGGATGCAGGCTGCAGAACCATCCAAAATCATCTATACTTTTGTTGGTATGTGCTGAACTGGTTCTGAAGTCCCAAAGCGTCTGTTGACAATACAGAACTCTTCAGACCCAACTGCGTGTTTGTTAGTCCAATTTTCGAACTCTTAGGACTTGGTTCTGGCAGTTTTAGGATCCTAGAAATACCAGAGCCTTAGAATTGCTAAAATCAGATTCAAACAGAGAATCCGAGAACTTGAACAACAAACACGCAGCTATGTACGAAGAGTTCTGTATTGCCGATAGATGTTTTGGGAGAACCAGTTCAGAACTTATCAATAACCACACCTCTACCCGTGTACTATGTCTGCCATCTCAGTCAGAAACAGAAGCACGCCGACGCCATCTTATATTATTGTCTGTAAAGGTCATCTACTCTTCGAACAATGCTAATGAATTCTGTTTTCTCACAGGTTATTTAGCACAGTATGAAATATGCATACCTAATAACTTAGCAGCGTGCCAAATCCCACCACCAAAACATTGATTGTTTAAATACTACTAGAATTAATTAATTATTCAATCGTTTGTTTATAAACTGCATAAGGTTTTTGTACTCGTAACTCGCTATTTACAGTACTCCGTTCAGTCAGAAAATGCCACCATTTTTGCATTCGAGCGACCATAGTCCATAGGACTGAAGAAAATCTTGTAATGGCGACAAAATAATTCATGATTAATGCTGGATTTAAGGTTGAAAAGTCATACCAGAAACCCAGCATAAAGCCGGCTCTAAACGTTGACCATGTGATCTGGAGGCTTAAGTCGAATTTAGACGTTTCATTGTTCAAGGGTAAGTTCGGTTTTGAGCTCAGATCGATCTGAGTGCTTCAATGCGTTCGAATTTAACATTTATATGCTCTGAAAGATCTCTATCCTGCGTTCGGATTTAAAATCCGGAGGAGATCGAGCACGCTCTATGAACTCCGAGGAAAGCGAGCAAGCAAGCAGATTTAACCAACTTCAGAGCATTCATTTTAAAAATGAGCGGAAACCCTTGTTGTGAGAATGGATAAATTTCGAAGTTTATTTATATGAGGTAATTTTTCAATAGGTAAAAATACACGAATAATATTTATTCAAAGAATAGTAATAACCAATAAGTCTATATCGCACAGAATGATTAAATAAAATGTTTATTATATCTACGGGTCGAAAAAATCAACAACCGGTAGTACTATTAATTTTAAAATAAAGGAATAAAACGAAAAAAATTGTGAATCATAATTTATTATTATAAAAAATGTTGAATTAAATCAAAATGAGGAGCAATAAAGAATATATTTCGGCTTTAGTAAAAAAAATTTAACTTGCTGGGGTCATTTTATTCTGACCTTTGGAAAAATATGCTAGATTACGTTCGGAATTGTTTAGATGGCTCGATTTGCTCGCTTGTCACGTGACCAAAAATCTGTTCGCTCGGCTCGATCAATCGAGTGCAAAACCGAACTTACCCTTAGATAGCTACCGAAAAAGTGAGTTTTAGATATTCGTCCATCCGTCCGTATTTGCACACTCACAGGCCTGGTTGACCTGTTGAACGGACCTAAACCAAATATTAAACTTTGGGTTTTGTAGATTCCCCGGTTTTTTTAAAAGTGAGACTCCCCCATATAGTTGAGAAAACGATAATAATAATTCAAATATTAGTAAACGGTCCGTCAGTGTAGCAGATAAGCTAATTAATCAATGGAACTATTATAAGAGAACCGCCTACTGGCCACGAAATAATTAAACCATCTTCTTCTGTAACACTTTCACAGACTGATAGAAAAAAAACACTATCGGCGGATTGCAGAACTAAACCAGTTCATAATTAATTACAAACAATCAAGTTGCCATTATTTAGTGAAGTTTTGTTTTTAAAACAAGTGAAATTGTTTAGTTTGCATCGGGTGATTGCTTAATTTGCCTCAACAGATAGGTACCTATCTACATAAATAATCCATTTTTTAACCCGATAAAGACGAAATTTAAATTTGGTTCAAAATAAAATTAAATAATGAGCAGAACGTGTATAATAACCCAGTTCATGCGAATTTATTCAGTTATAAAATCAATTTGTGAAGTTTTTAAATACAATTTCAGAATAATTTTATGGTACAACTCTTATATCATGGGCCTTGTTCGATCGCTACGTAGATAATATTCAGTCTGTGATTGGTTGACAGATCTTCTGTGTCACGCCCACTAATCGGTCACATTGAAATCGAACCACCAGGAAGATAATTTTAAATATATCCAACATTCCTATATTCTGTCCCTCTTGTGTCCTGTCCTTGTGTGTTGCTTCAATGACGTTGCTTATGTTCTTGATCAATCAAATTTTCGTTTCAGCCATTAATATCAAAACTAGCCCTGGCTAATTGCTAGACAAAGCAAAGACTAATCCGTTAAAAAAGGGTGTGGGTCTCGGGACCCCCGACAGATGTGAAACATCAAAGAAAACGTTATTGAACTCGGTGGTCTTCTCTATGTAGTAGTATATATTTTTTCAAAAGCAGCAACTAACTGTTATGCTGACGTAATCCTATATACTGCACTGTAACACACGCGGTTGTCTTCCCGAGCACGAGCGCTCGGAAGCCGAGAGAGAGAGAGAGAGAGAGAGAGAGTGCCGCAGTGGTGGGGAAAACAGCAGCGAAGGAGCGGACCATAAATTTCGTTGCATATTTCCCCTCACGCGGCTGTTCACAGCTCGACATAAGATGTTTCACATCAAAAATGTTTGAATATCTCTTTCTATAGATAAAGAAGTGTGACTGTCTTCTACGTCATTATATGGCGATTTATTCTCAGCGTTTAAAAATATATATGTTTCGTTAATAAATTCTTGTTTGCAAATAAGAGGAAGAATATAAGAACAGAAAAGTTGGTTTACATTATTTGTTTATGTATGAGAAATAATACCTATATGCACTATTTAAATTATTAAATTTTGATATGTTGGACGACCCTTTGCTCACAAAATTTCCAAACATCCTGTGTATTGCATATATTATTTCTTATTAAAGTCTTTCTGTTGTAATAATTGAACAATATATAAACGGAGTTCTGTCGATTCGGTTAAAAAAAGCAAATGACCTTCCAGCGTGAAGGTTAAATTCCCATACAAAATCAGATACCAGAATAAGATTTCTTGTATTATTTTTTTAGCAAGATTTTATGTTTGTATAAAACATTATACCATTACAACGCAGCAGGTAATACGATATTATTATTATTGGATGTTTGAAAACCGATCCGCGCAGTGTTCCGCTAGCATGCTCACTATGTACATATTTCTAAGATTGAAAATGTATATTGAAAAGTAAACAGCGAATACCAACCGCTGGGTTTCAGAAAGCATTGTCAGAAAATATAATTTGCTAATAATCTCAGATTGTGACCACACTTCTCATATAAGAAAAGCATTGTAGAATTTTAAATCGAACCTACTCAAAAAATAGCTAATCGATTGAAACGATATTTTTATTAAACACGTCACGTCACGTCCAATCGAATAATCGCGTATATGTCCCAACACTATTGCAGAACACTGCGTCATCCCAAACAGACAACTTGGTACACAATAAACAATAAATATAACTGTAACACACAACGGGATGCGTGGCGTATAGGTAATTAATTGTGTTTTAAAGACCACCAACAGCTAAGGTTATTTGGGCCTAGCACCAATTCATATTTTCAATTCATTATTTTTTTTTTAATAATAAATTGAAAATCCAATTGACACTTTTACCAGCTCTCGGGCTAGAACCCGAGAACTGGGGACTTGTAATAGAGGAACCATATAGCAACGCCATTAAACAACAGCGCCGCTACACTCTCGGCTATTCTCAAGCCCGCGTGGCGTAGGGGTATCGCAGCTGCTTTATACGCAGTAGGTCGCTGGTTCGAATCCGGGCGTAACCATTAATTTTAGTTTCTAATCGATTGAAACGATATTTTTATTAAACACGTCACGTCACGTCCAATCGAAGAATCGCGTATATGTCGCAACACTATTGTAGAACACTGCGTCATCCCAAACAAACAACTTGGTACACAATAAATATAACCGTAACACACAACGGGATGCGTGGCGTAGGGGTATCGCAGCTGCTTTATACGCAGTAGGTCGCTGGTTCGAATCCGGGCGGCACCATTAATTTTAGTTTCTTTTTTAACTAATCCATATTCCACTTGATATTTATGCTTTTATGTTCCCCTACACAACTCAAATATAGCTTTTAATGTCCCCCTACATAACTCAAATATAGCTTTTATGTCCCCTACACAACTGAAATGGCTTTTATTTTAAACTTGTCTCAGAGAAAACTTTGCTTCTAATTATAGTCTTGCCTCGCGAGTCACGGGGCTGTGCCTCGCTTGATATTACTATACTATTTTAAAACGTCAAAAAATTCATTTTTAAAATTATTTTTTTCCCTAATTCCGTAAATCAAATGTTGATGTATTATAATAATATTATACTGTAGCAAACCCCAAGATGTTACGCCACTGCCTGCAATAGAAGCGTCGAGAAGGGAAGGTGACAGTGGTGAGACGTGGAATGGTATCGAAGATACGAGTACCTGCTAGACGTTCTGGAAGGTGCTAGAACGCGCTGTGTTTAAGCCACGTAGCTCTATATAAGCAGGGAGCCGACGGGAATTAGGCAGTCAGTTGTGAATCAGTGTCGTGTTGAACAACGAAAATAAATACAGTATATAAATCTAGTTATTTGTTCAGTGCTATTGAAGTGTTTCACTTTGTTTAAGAATTACTATTGTGTTGATTGTTAGAATTGACATATAGTTGTTGCGTTTATTGTTATTGAATTGTTAATTATTGTAAATAAATATTTATTCCGCCCACGTAGAAAACAGTTTTGTTACAATACTAAAACCTTCCTCGAGAAATTCTCTAAAATCTAAATGATAGTGAAAACCGCATAATATGAAGTAGTTTAGAAGCTTAAGCCGAATACAGACAGACGCGGCTGGACAACTTTGTTTTATAACATTTATAGATAATTATCACGCCAACCATGGGCCATGGCAGTATCCTTCAGGGATTCTTTTGTTCAAATCAAACAGCAATCAGCATACCTTGGCGGCCGCGGACCGTACGAACCGCACGGTGTACCACAGTAATAGTTATATGTGCAATATTATCCACCTCGAGTCATTATGTCGTAATTATTCTGTCTATCCATTTCTAACGCTCCAGCGCTCACGGTCTTCTTACTACCGTATTTTGCATTGAGTTAAGACTTTTCGCTTTCATTGCCGACAACTAACCTTTCGAGTTTAACTATACGTTGTGAACACAGTACAGGATTTTACACGTCTTCCTGGGGACACAAGCTCTCCTGAGGGATTTTTTACAAGCTTTTATTAGTGTATTTGCCATATGGCACATACACTATTGGCGTCGGTCGGATGGTGGGACCTAGGGGTCGGACCAAAATTTCTCGACGTTTCATAGCCTCCTGAACACTTTGTCACCATTTTTAAAAATGTTTATATATATATGTATGTATATATATATATATATATATATATATATATATATATTTATATATATATTTATATATATATGTGTGTACACGATAACTCTCGACAGACTTAATCGATTGAAACGAAATTTGGTACACACATTGGAACCCATCACCGCAAGAAGCCTATTTAAAATGGGCCCGATCGGACCATTTTCAGGGTTGTATTTAGGGGTTCCAAAAAGTTTTTGGGCCCAAAAATACCGAAAAATTTGTCAGAATCGTTTCAAAATTGAAATTTAACTCTTTAGTAAAGATTAAAATGTGCTGCTAAAATTTTAATAAAATCGGCCCGACAGGACCGGACTTTCAAATTTTATGAAAACACTAGTTTGTTGATACGGATTTACTTAGATATGGAAGGGTGTATTTAATTGGGTGTATTGATGAAATCCATGTCTAATATTGAAATTTAGAAAAATTTAATTATTTTAAGGGCTGTATTAAGGGGTTAAATTTTTTATTTTGTCAAAAAACAAACTTAAGTTCATATAATAAAGCCACAATGCCAGTATTAGCAAATACACTATATTGTCGGCAGGGTTTTGGCACTGCGACCCGAGTTTTTTTAACTTGCAATGTATGTTAGTTTGTGTGCTTGTTTGTTTGTTGTATACTCGCACAGGTCCACTGGTTTGCGTCGGGCCGCATGGCTCGCCGGAATCCAGATTGCATTCCCTAATTGTATCCGATCGATTTGAAATTTTGTACACATATGTATTCCCGATGACAATACATGAATAAATCGTTTTTAGGCGCGATCTTAGCGAAGCTAGAAGCGCCTATATACACTCGCTTTGTCTGTGAATCTGTGAATCTGTGAATCTGTGAATCTGTGAATCTGTCACGCTATTTTGTGTCACGCGTACAGCCCAAACGGATGAACCAATTTTCAAAAACTTTTTTTTGTTCGATTCCTCTCGGGGTCTATTTGATCCTAACGTCGCCCGATTTTTGAATTTTGGCCCCAGAGGGGAGCAAATTAGAAAAAACGGTGTTTTTTGCTTATAGTTTGCTCAATTTAAGTCAGATCGATTCGAAACCTGTCTTAAACGAAAGAGCAGAAAATTTTAGATAGATTTCATGTATAATATTGTGTCAAAACAGTTTTTTTATACAGATTTATATGATTATTAAACGAAATAAATGCGACTTTATCTAATAAATCGCGAACTTGTTTCGGTTGTCCTTGTCTGTTGCACAGTGTGATATGGATATTGGAAGATAGCGTACGCTCTATCTTATATTGCATTATTTTAATATAGTTATTCAATTTTTTGACTGCTGATGTTTGAATTTAAGTTTAAAAACCCTGGCCTACTGAGTTAAAATGACGTGTAACTAATTATCGACGTCGATCGGATGGCGAGACCTAGGGATCGGACCAAAATTTCTCGACGTTCATACCTTCCCGAACAATTTGACTTTCTCTGTCTGTATGTCTCTTTGTACGCTTATAACTCAAGAACCACTGATCCGATTTATATGATTTTTTTTTTAAGTAAATAACTTCTTATGCGACTGCGAGTTTTAAAATATTCTGGCATCACGCAAAAGCAACCGAACTGATTCTCAAATAAAAACGTATGTTCTGGCATCACGCAAAAGTAAGTAGGTAGTAGATGCTTTGTTTTTTAAACGGTATGGTTTAATTTAGCTTGATCCCGTATATTTGTTACAAATCTTGCGACCGACTGAGTTGAAATTTTGCACACATGTGTAGCTACGGTGACAAAACAATATTATGGTAACTAACTGACCGGCCCGGTTCGTCCGGGCGTAAATCGTATTTTTGAACTTTCACCCACTTTCTATGATCCGATAGAGTTGAAATTTTGCACACATCTGTAGCTCCGGTGACAATACAATATTATGGTAACTAGCTGACCGGCCCGGTTCGTCCGGGTGTAAATCGTACTTTTGAATTTTCACCCACTTCCCGTGATCCGATTGAGTTGAAATTTTGCACACATGTGTAGCTCCGGTGACAATACAATATTATGATAACTAGCTGACCGGCCCGGCTTTCGTCCGGGTGCAAATCGTACTTTTGAATTTTCACCCACTTCCTATGATCCGATTGAGTTGAAATTTTGCACACATCTGTAGCTCCGGTGACAATACAATATTATAGTAACTAGCTGACCGGCCCGGTTCGTCCGGGTGTAAATCGTACTTTTGAATTTTCACCCACTTCCCGTGATCCGATTGAGTTGAAATTTTGCACACATGTGTAGCTCCGGTGACAATACAATATTATGATAACTAGCTGACCGGCCCGGCTTTCGTCCGGGTGCAAATCGTACTTTTGAATTTTCACAGGCAAAAGGTCTTTCTCCGGTAACGTTTCAGTGGATCGGATAAATGTTATAAAATCAGACTAAGGAAATAAAGCACAAAAAAATAAAATTGCGTCAGATTTCAAAATGGCGGCCATATGTACTTTTTTGTAAAAATTATCCGATTCTTTTGAAAATTAATATTTGAGAGTTTTATAGGACACAAAAAATAAAATGACGTCAGATTTTTCAAAATGGCGGCCATATGAGCTGTTTTGTAAAAATTATCCGATCCTTTTGAAAATTGATATTTGAGAGTTTCATAGGACACCAAAAAATAAAATGACGTCAGATTTTTCAAAATGGCGGCCACATGTACTCTGTTGTAAAAATCATCCGATCCTTTTGAAAATTGATATTTGAGAGTTTCATAGGACACAAAAAAATAAAATGATGTCAGATTTTTCAAAGTGGCGGCCATATGTACTTTTTTGTAAAAATTATCCGATCCTTTTGAAAATTGATATTTGAGAGGTTCATAGGACACAAAAAAATTAAATGGTGCCAGATTTCAAAATGGCGGCCATATGTACTTTTTTGTAAGAATTATCAGATCCTTTTGAAAATTGATATTTGAGAGTTTCATAGGACACAAAAAAATAAAATGACGTCAGATTTCAAAATTACGGCCATTATATATACTTTTTTGTAAAAATTATCCGATCCTTTTGAAAATTGATATTTGCGAGTTTTATAGGACACAAAAAAATAAAGTAACGTCAGATTTCAAAATGGCGGAAATATGTAGTACTCCTTTCTAAAAATTATACGATCCTTTTGAAAATTGATATTTGAGAGTTTCATAAGACACAAAAAAATAAAATGACGTCAGATTTCAAAATGGCGGCCGTATGTACATTTTTGTAAAAATTATCCGATCCTTTTGAAAATTGATATTTGAGGGTTTCATAGAACACAAAAAAATGAAATGACGTCAGATTTAAAAAAGACGGCCAAATGTAGTTTTTTGTAAAAATTATCCGATTGTTTTGAAAATCGGTATTTGAGAGTTTCAAAGGACACAAAAAAATAAAATGACATCAGATTTAAAAATGGCGGCCATATGTACTCCTTTCTAAAAATTATACGATCCTTTTGAAAATTGATATTTGAGAGTTTCATAAGACACAAAAAAATAAAATGACGTCAGATTTCAAAATGGCGGCAATATGTACTTTTTGTGTAAAAATTATCTGATCTTTTTGAAAATAGATATTGACGAGTTTTATAGAACGCAAAAATATAAAATGACGTCATATTTTAAAATGGCGGCCATAGGTATATACTTCTTTGTAAAAATTATCCGATCCTTTTGAAAATTGATGTTTGAGAGTTTAATAAGACACAAAAAAATAAAATGGCGTCAGATTTCAAAATGGCAGTCAAATAAAAACTTTTTAATTGTATTGTTTATATCTTTGATAAATTCGGTTTTATATACAATGCGTAAGAAACATAGCTTCTGTCGGGTATCTTACGACACCTCATGACTTTTTTTATTTAGCAGGTTCCGAGTTTCGCTTAATAGTCAACCGTTGCTATGGAAAATTGTTTAAAAAATTCACTGCACTATTTTTTCTATGTAATCCAATACATATTTACATTAGGTCTTATGGCCATAGCCTACTACAAAATTGATCTTCTTAGTGTTATTTTCCCTATGTTCGGTAAAACCGTTTACACACAATACCTACATGAATATCGCGCCTTGTAATTCTTGAATTACTTGTATGCTCCAAAATTTTTAGAAATAAATTCAACCCCTAAGGGGTTCAAACAGGGATGTAGGGTTTTTTTGACTAATCAACGCCCAGGCCAAATCGCTGAAGCTAGAAACTTGAAATTTAGACAGTTGGTTCCTTTTTTGACGTACGCATCCACTAAGAAAGGATTTTTCAAGATTCAACCACTACGGGTGTCAAAGGGGGGTAAAATTTTGAAAGACTAAAATGAACAAAATAAATATTAGTAAAAAAACTTTTTAGAGACAAGCTTTTATTTAAATGCACTAAAAAGGAAAAAATAATTTTTAATAATTTAGGTTCATAATTATAAAAGCGTGGGTTGTGATAGTTTATTAGCCACGACCAACGCTTTTATAATTATGAACCTAAATTATTAAAAATTATTTTTTCCTTTTTAGTGCATTTAAATAAAAGCTTGTCTTTAAAATGTTTTTTTTACTAATATTTATTTTGCTTTGTTGGCAATCTTTGATACAGAGCCTATTAAGTGTTAGCACTACATGGGGACCACAGATCTTATTGATCTGTGACGAGGACAGATTTAAACCAAAAGTAATCTAGTTAATCTTTCGTAAAACTTTAATTTGATTAAAGTATCAATAAATTATGTATATAAATAAAACAAAATACGTCAATTACGTCAGGTGGTGAGGCCATATTGCGTTTATTTCGACCCATGGACGTAGCCTTAAGGATGGGCCCGGGTGGGCCATGGCACATAAAATAACCCAAGACGTAAAGCCGCGCAAGCATTCAACCCCATATAACCCAAGACGTCTTGTGTTGCATAAAAATATAAAACCGCATTTAACCCCACGCTGGCAAGATGAAGATCTTGCCAAATTCGCCGAACCCCTTTGGTCAAGAAAAAACAAGAACCATTCCGAATGGAAGAAACTGGTGGAGGCCTTTTCCCTGCAGTGGGAATGTTAAGAAAAAAAATTTAATTTACAAGCTGTGAAAAAGCGTCTGCGCGTTTTACGCAGTACTTAAGCATCGGCTTAAAATTTAGTAGCTTCCTGAACTGTTCTAGCGCGCTTGTTATTACAAATTTGCATTTTTTATTGCAGCTCGTCGTACACGGGAAAGGATTTGAGATGAAGAGTGCAGGGGGTAGCTTTCGGTACAGAATTTACTCTGAAATGGTCCCACACTATTTGCAAATGTTTCCACTCTCAAATTTTGCGTGGGAGTGGGATCACCTTAAAAATCCTTTTAGGGTATGTTAAAATCTTCAGTCTACAATATTGCACTTCTTAATATGGATCCGTTTTTATTTCCGGTTTTCAACGCCTACTCGATCTCGCAATATCACTTGAAATTGAAAGTAGCGTTTGTCAGTTGTTACAGAAACAGACGAATTACGAATAAACAATCGAATCGATTATTTAAGTACTTTCAGTTTTACAACGCGTTTCTTTCAAGCATGACAAAGATCTGGTCTAAAGACGCGTTCACACCCGAACAGACACACTGTAATTGAGCAACATGTCGACCGAAAATCTAAGAGACTACTATCCAAGTGTGCAAGCTTTCACGGCCGGCATTGTTCCAAGTCTATATGGTTTCCGGGCTTGTAGACCGTGGTCCGGTGGTATTTTTACCTGACGTTTCGTCTACAACTGCGGTAGACATTCTCAAAGGCGATGTGGCAGCGGTCGAAGTGTCCTCCTTGGCGGCTCACAGATCAGTGTGTCAGTGACTGGTGTTCTCCCTTCACCAGCACTCCGACATACAAAACCAATGACCAATCGTACAAGGACGGGATACGACCGAGTAGAGAACTCACCCCCACCACTACACACTGCGCAGTTGACCAATTACAGAGAGACGGACTACGACCGAACAGAGAACACACTGGTACTAGGCATAAAAGAAGGGAGAACACCAGTCACTGACACACTGACCTGTGAGGCGCCAAGGATGACACTTCGACCGCTGCCACATCGCCTTTGAGAATGTCTACCGCAGTTGTAGACGAAACGTCAGGTAGAAATACCACCGGACCACGGCCTACAAGCCCGGAAACCATGAAGGCTCAGAAACTTCTATGCTCGGTTTCAAGTAGATTTAGTGTTGAAAGTCGTACCAGAAACATAGGTGTGTATTTTACTGATAGCTCAACTAACACGGTTGAGCTGCCAGCAGTGGCAGACTTTCCATAAGGCCGACTACAAGCGACTAGGCACAGGGTCCATTCTGATTGGTCGGATATCCTATCTTGATGTAGTTTGACACACACAGACACACCTAAACGAATGTAACAACTAACTAGTGAACTCTGTATACTAATATTGATAGTGGATAGCGATTAAAAAATGGGTTTTGTATGTGGAGAATGTTCAAATACATATTCTTCAAGACAGGCATTAATGTTCACAAAATTAGAATGAAAACTTCAGGTAAGGCTTGTAATCTAATTCTCTCTATAAAAGTCGATCAATTTTTTTACATTTCAAAATAAAACCTATAATTTAATATTATTATTTGAGATATTAGGATGTCCAAAATTTATACAATAACAGTGTTCTTGAGACATCGGAATTGAAAAATAAATTTTAATTAAGTTTTATTTTGAAATGTCAGAAAATTGATCGAGTTTTTGGAGAAAGAATTAGATTACAAGCCTTATCTGAAATTTCATTCTAATTTTGTGTTCTTTTTTCTTAACCAAATAGACTCCAAAAAAGTAGATTTTACATAATATCTCGCGAATACAAAATTATATCTATTTCGTAAGGGAGTCAATCGAGGCGTGTTAACGTCATTTTGATCCGACATAAATTTTATAAAAATCGGTTCAGCCGTTTTTTTTTTATTATTGTTAAAAATAAATAGTAATTATGTTTTAATGATTAAAATGGTTACTATTCTGTGTAATATCTAATTTAATTATTATTATTAAATATTTATCAAACTGGGAAGTTCGTCGTGCGGACCTCAAGGGTCGCACTTTAGTCCTAATAAACGATCCACCTCACGGCTTGTTTTGACAACGCTTTGAAAAATCTTGATCGTTTAATGTCAACAAAATGGTATATTACGTGACAATAGTCTATTAACTGATAGTAATAGGTTAGTGGGGCGACGTCCGACTTGAGTTTAAATGGCTCCGATGACATAACCGCAGATTGTCCACTGCACGAGTGAGTTAATATAATTGTTACACTGGTTTGGTGAAGGTGAGGTCGACCACAAGCGTGGCTTATTACTCTGCACAGATGATTCATTTGCCAGCAAATCACAAAAGGTTAGAAATGAGACAATCGCAATGTAATAATTAATTATCCTTGTTTGTTAGCCGGATGTAAATAACATACGTCGTTGACGTAAATCTTTAATTGTAGAGTAGGTAGGCGATGACAACATCGATGGTCAAATTTTAGCGATCTTTTGCTAAACGATAGTTAATGCGAGAGCTACCAGACTTCTTTTTTATTACAAGCTTTTATTTAACTTGCAATGTATGTTAGTGTGTTTGTTTGTTTAAGTCAAAACTTGCAAGTCAATTTTGAACGACTTCCACGCATTCGATCGATTTGAAATTTTGTACACATATGTATTCCCGATGACAATACATGAATAAATCGTTTTTAGAAATAAATAACCCCTAAGGGGTTCAAACGGGGATGTAGGGTTTTTTTGACTAACCAACGCCCAGGCCAAATCGCTGAAGCTAGAAACTTGAAATTTGGACAGTTGGTTCCTTTTCGGACGTAAGCATCCACTAAGAAAGGATTTTTCGAAATTCAACCCCTACGGGTGTCAAAGGGTGGTAAAATTTTGAAAAACTAAAATCAACAAAATAAATATTAGTAAAAAAAGTTTTAAGAGACAAGCTTTTATTTAAATGCACTTAAAAGGAAAAAATAATTTTTAATAATGTTTCATAATTATAAAAGCGTGGGTCGTGACTAATAAACTATCATAGAGTTCAAGACCCACGCTTTTATAATTATGAACCTAAATTATTAAAAATTATTTTTTCCTTTTTAGTGCATTTAAATAAAAGCTTGTCTCTAAAAAGTTTTTTTACTAATATTTATTTTGTTCATTTTAGTCTTTCAAAATTTTATCCCCTTTGACACCCGTAGGGGGTGAATTTCGAGAAATCTTTTCTTATTGGATGCTTACGTCAGAAAAGGAATCAACTGTTCAAATTTCAAGTTTCTAGCTCCAGTGATTTGGCCTGGGCGTTGATTAGTCAAAAAAACCCTACATCCCCGTTTGAACCCATTAGGGGTTGAATTTATTTCTAAAAACGATTTTTTCATGTATTGTCATCGGGAATACATATGTGTACAAAATTTCAAATCGATCGGATACGTGGAAGTCGTTCAAAATTGACTTACAAGTTTTGACCTAAACAAACAAACAAATAAACAAACAAACTAACTAACTAACATACATTGCAAGTTAAATAATTTAAAGCTTGTAAAAATGTTAAATTGACAAGCTGCGCCTGTTACTGTAGGTACAATAACATTTTAACCTTCAAGGTTAAGAATTACCACAGACTTGAATATTCATTATACAATATTATTATTATCGAACATTATTGTAACAGAATTAAAACGATTTTTTTATAATTAAAAATTGACCTTAGAAAAATCGAGTGTTAAAAGCAATATTCACTTCACGCTTGTGCGCATGCGTTCAATTAACTGAGTCATTCTTGCTTTGAGATTTCTAAATCTAAAATACAGATATTGTTAAAGATTTGCAACGCCTCCAGTTAAATGTTAAACCATAATGAAATACTATTACGTTATTTCAAAAGGCGTTCGAACACAAGTGCCAATTATTGACTATTAAAATATATTATACAGAGTGTCCCAAAAAGAATGGGACATAAAGTAACAGCTAATTACTTACAAAAAAATATTACGATAGACCCCAACTTGTCTATTCCGAAAGTTGATATTAAAAGAGATACAGGGTGTCAAAGTTTAATTTTTATTTTTGATTTTCTTAAATAACTTTTAAAATAATTTAGGCATTTTAATGAAATTTGGTATATGGGGATTTTTTGACATGAGATATTCAAATCTGACCTTGGTATGGCTCTTACTTGTAGGGGGGCGCCACTTACACACCTTTTCACTCATTCAAATAGTCATTTTTTTGTACGCACTCGTACTATTTTTTTTGAATTAAAAAATTGATTTTTCCGTCATTTTTACGTAAAAAATGTATACTTTGTAAAAGTGGCTAGGAGTAACCTTTTTCAAGATATTTGCACTTAAAGTAATCGATGCAATGTGGTTTTAATAGGCAAATTTTGAAAATAGACATAGGTGGCTTTGAAAACAACGGCGCCGGCGCGGCGTTATCATGGTAATTTTGACAGTTTTATTTAAAAATTCAATGTTTCTTATTAAAATGCCGCGTTATAATGATAAAAATAAAAATTAAACTTTGACACCCTGTATCTCTTTTAATATCAACTTTCGGAATAGACATGTTGGGGTCTATTGCAATATTTTTTTGTAAGGAATCAGCTGTTACTTTATGTCCCAGTCTTTTTGGGATACCCTGTACAAAGTATGTAGTACTTACCTAGTAGTAATGCAATAATAATCAATGTATTGCTATATAATATTAATTTTAAAACCTCCTTTTTTATAGTTATATTATGTGCATAAGGACATTAAGGTGACTGCACACGCAGATTGCAAAAAATGATCTCGGCAAATTTCAAACTGTGGTCACAAAAGTCATTTTAATACTGTTTTTATTAGCTACAATTTAACATTAAGCTTTATAGAAGGGCTCTTATTGCTTAAAAACTAAAAAAAAAAAAATTCTGTTTAAAAAATTGTATCAAAAAACGTGATTTTTATCAATATTTTCTTTACAGTACGACTTATTATTTCAAATTACGGGAAGTGAAATTGACATTTTAAAGTTTTTTCTTCACAAATGTATGCAAAAAATACTAAGGAAGAGGGCTATTTGAACAGTTTTTTTGAAATCAATTTTTTTCTACACATAAATTTGTGTTAAACTTACGCTATTTTTGTCATTTTTACCTGATTTTAAAGCATATATTTAGATCAAATATTATACAACAATCTGGCTCAAAGTCATATGGGAAGAAAGATACACACTTCTAGTTTATTTTGAAAGCATTACCATCAAAGTTTGATTAAGGTTTTTCATAGAAATTAGAGATTTTCGAAATAGTTTTTCACAGGGGTTGTATTATACTGAAAAGTCAATAGATGTCGTTAGCAGACTTGAATCGAACGATGTTTCATAATACTTTACAGAAACAAATATATTACACATCACACTTCCAGTGTGAACTCGTGAGTCGGGTCGCAGTGATAAATAAAAATAAACATTTTCAATCACAATAACCACTTATTGGATTCTAATATAGTCATTCAATTTTTGGACAGATTTTATTATGATTTTAATAATTTATTATGACCTGCTGGGTTAGAACGACTGGTAACTTATTGACGTCGGTCGGATGGCGAGATTTAGTGATCGGATCAAAATTTTTTGACTTTTCATACCCTCCTGAACAATCTGACTCTGTCTGTTGGTCCGTTTGTACGCTTGTAACTCGAGAACCACTGATCCGATTTACATTATTTTTTTGACATGAATAACTTTTTATGCGATTCTATGCGCGTTTTAAATTATTTCTAGTTTTGATACATCTTACACTTCAGTCAGGCGCTATATTCAGAAAGTTAACGTCACGAAAATTGCAGCGAAACATGCGACGGAAGCCATAATTTTGACGCCGTTGGGTTCAGAATGTTTACGGATTGATATTTGAGAGTTTTACAGGACACATAAAAATAAAATGGCGTCTGATTTCAAAATGGCGGCCATATGTACTTTCATAAAAATTATCGGATCCTTTTAAAAATTGATATTTGAGTTTTATAAGATGCAAAAAAATAAAATAGCGTCGAATTTCAAAATGGCGGCCATTATGTACTTTTGTAAAAATTATCCGATCCTTTTGAAAATTGATATTTGAGAGTTTCATAGAGCACAAAAAAATAAAATGACGTCAGATTTCAAAATGGCGGCTATATGTACTTTTTTGCAAAAATGATCCGATCTTTTTGAAAATCGGTATTTGAGTTTCATAGGACACAAAAAAAATAAAATGACGTCATATTTTAAAATGGAGGCCATATGTAGGTACTTTTTTGCTAAAATTATCCGATCCTTTTGAAAATTGATATTTGACAGTTTTACAGGACACAAAAAAAAATTACTTCAGATTTTGTAAAAATTATCCGATCTTTTTGAAAATTAATATTTGCAAGTTTTATAGGACGCAAAAAAATAAAATGACGTCATATTTCAAAATGGCGGTCATAAGTATATACTTCTTTGTAAAAATTATCCGATCCTTTTGAAAATTGATATTTGAGAATTTAATAAGACATAAAAAAATAAAATGGCGTCAGATTTCAAAATGGCGATCAAATAATAACTTTTTAATTGTATTATTTATATCTTTGTTAAGTTCGGTTTTATATACAATGCGTAAGAAGCATAGCTTCTGTCGGGTGTCTTACGACACATCATGACTTTTTTTATTTAGCCGGTTACGAATTACGCTTAATAGTCAACCGTTGCTACGGAAAGTTGTTTAAAAAATTCACTGTACTATTTTTTCTATGTAATCCAATACATATTTATATTAGGTCTTATGGCTCATAACCTACTACAAAATTATAAATCTTCTCAGTGTTATTTTCCCTATGTTCGATAAAGCCGTTTACACACAGTATACCTACATGAATATCGCGCCTTGTAATTCTTGAATTACTTGTATGTTCCAAAATTTTTTCTTAATATATTAGAAATTCGGAGTAATTGAAATGTATTTTCAAATTCAAATATAATTTATAAAAATAAAGCAATTTGAATACAAAATATAATAAATACTTATTACTTATTGTCTGGTACAGTGTTTGCAAATTAGTAAAGAACGCCTACGCCACTGGAATTTCATCTTTGAAAACAACGTTTCAACACGAAATGAAGAACTCTGTCGTAGATGGTCGTGTCATTATAATCAATCAAGTTTAAATGATCCGATCATTCACGAATCAGTTTTCGTCTTCAGTGTACTTTCTCCGACACATACATTCAAATGCCTATAAGAATGACCTCTGCGGGTGAATAACGGGGCATGTACAGAAATGCATATAAATATTTTTTGTGGCTATTCAGTCACCTTAAAGTTTAAAATTATTAATAATCAGTTCATATAATTATCTACCGATGATTACTGGCCTTTATAAAAAAAAACAGAAAACAATAATAATCCATATAATTTGCTTTAATGAACTACCATTCCTTTCCCTTTAATGTATTATAATCTAGGCCCTAGACGAGTGTTTCTCAAACTGTGTGGTGTGACGCCCCGAGCCCCAAGAAATCGCGAACTTTTGCCTAGGGTGTTGCGTTATAAGCGAAAGAAACGAAGAAAAAAATTATGGGTGCAGTTTTATGAAACTATAAACGCTTTTAACCCGAAATCGCCGAAAGTATATAATTTTGCCTACGTGGTTTTGGTAATGTAATTTAATCCCAGATCAGTATGGAAACGAACGTAAGAATCTGCAGATTCTATCGCTGATGGTCAATGGGTATTTGATGTGATGCTCGATTGAATATTCGTACGATATTATAGTTGCAGTATGTAGACGTACATACAGTTATGAATATGAACATAACGCCGCTGTTTTGCGATGAGTGCTGGTCTGGTCAATCGATTGGACGTGGACGTGACGTGACGCTCGACATTTTTATATAATGATTGTTACATTCGCTGCAAGCCCACTGTATCGGGTACGACTAAAATCGTGTCAGTAGACAGATTTCAACTCAGATACTAGGTGCATTAGAGGACAGTGTAGCCTAGTGGATAGCGTACTTGGTACCGCAGCCTCTAGACTAGACTGTCGTGAGTTCGAATCCCACCTGCACTCATGGATGTTTTGTGATGTTATTTAGTTTTAAGAAAGTTGTTATTTAGTGTAGTTGAAAGACGCTAATGACCTAAGATGTCGACGCGTCTATAATCTACAATAAAATAAAGAATACTAGGTGCATTATCGAACATTTTTTTCGTAAATTGTAATTATTTGTTGGTTACTGAAAAATCAACACATTATATCCAAGTGATCTGCGGTTGAAAAAAACAATATGTACTGTAATAAAATACTGGGTTATTGATTTTTCCTGTATTTCCGAGCTTATGAAGTACCTACAGGTATTCCATACGTCCAGCTAGACGTGGCCGTTATTTCACGTCACTAGTTACAATAACTAGCTACGCGGTATGTAACCGAATCACTAGTTTCGAGTTACATTACAAGTAGTGATTTTTGCAAATGCGTTACTAAGCGAGAGCGGGTGACAGTGACACGAATAAATCCGAAGTAACCCGAACACGCACATGCCGTGATTTAAGTGTATAGCTACAAACACTTAGATAGTGATTTAATGTATTTTAGTTTCGTCTCGTTTCGTGTGTAACTGTATAGTTGGTAACTGGTGGAGGTATTTATGCAAGCAATCACAGCAGCTGAATAAAAATAACTAGTTACAAAAATCACTAGTTTTGAAACAGGTGACGCCGACCAAGTCACTGGTTTCGTTACGTTTCTTGAAAATAACGTAACGACCCACGTCTACGTCCAGCAGCGACAGCACGACAATTTCTCTACCTATGTAGACGTAGTTACTAGTTAGTAACGAATAAGCGTACGCAACGAATAGCCAATAGGAGTAAGTAACGTACTATTTATTAGTAATGATACAAACTTGACCTTGATATTACGTTTATTTATTTACTTGTTTAAATATATCGACTACTTTTGTATTGAAAAATAGCACCTTTCATATGAATTATAAAACGTATTGTGGGCTTCGCGGGGCAATATGGGTTGTTTGTTTATTAATTATTGATCGTTTCATGCAGGGCTGCGTTAATCGAGGGTAGTGCACCTCAATATTACGTGTATAAATTATATTTACTTTATACGTCGATTACTTTTATTTTGAAAACTCGCACCTTTCCTAAATGACTCAAGTGACACCTAATGTGGGAGTAGTGACGTAAATGCGTATAATACTCTGGTATAAAACGTTTGTATAAAACGGTCTTATATACGGTATATAAAAAAATTCGACTGATGACCAGTCCTATACTTCCCACCTAGTAAATATTTGCAAAAAATAAACACTCTTTTTTTTATTCTTTGACTAGGCCCAAATAACCTTAGCTGTTGGTGGTCTTTAAAACACAATTTAATTTTTATTCTTTGAAAAAAGCATGGCCCTCTTTTTTGTTTGGTGATCTATTGATGGCTAGCTTAATATAGCAAAAATCATGGTTACCTTGATTTACGTACAATTTTTATTTTTTTTAGTAAAATATTTTTTTTCTCGAAAACTATACATTTTAGAGAAAAAAAATATTTACATTTTTTTCATATTATAACATCTAGAATTCATTTATATTTTTTTTTACCTATGTTAATACGTGACATTGAGGACGTTTTTTTGAATATCTCAGGATCCACTGAACCGATTTGACTCAAAATCTAATCAGATCTAAGTTAAAGGCTGATAAACACAATAGAACAATCGGCATGCCCGTATGTTGTTCCGTTCTTAAGATATCGAAGGCGAAAAATTGACCACATACACACACATACACACATACACACACACATACAGACATCAGTCAGAAAATGATCTTAAACGATTGCTAGGGTCTCAAAACGTGAAAATCTGTTAAAATCTCGAAATATTGTTTTCGGACTGAATCCATTACTTCCCTACCATAGTAGAGGTGGGAAGTAAAAAATAATATACCCCAGTTTTATACTAGGTATAAATACTGCATATTTTACTATTTTATACAGCACGTATAAAATGTTTAACACCGTTTAAAACGGTTTAATACCAAAATGAGAACAGGTAATTAGCGATGTAAATGCGTATAATACTCTAGTATAAAACGTTTGTATAAAACGGTCTTATATACGGTATGTAAAAAAAATAATATACCCCAGTTTTATACTAGGTATAAATACTGCATATTTTACTATTTTATACAGCACGTATAAAATGTTTAACACCGTTTAAAACGGTTTAATACCAAAATGAGAACAGGTAATTAGCGATGTAAATGCGTATAATACTCTAGTATAAAACGTTTGTATAAAACGGTCTTATATACGGTATATAAAAAAAATAATATACCCCAGTTTTATACTAGGTATAAATACTGCATATTTTACTATTTTATACAGCACGTATAAAATGTTTAACACCGTTTAAAACGGTTTAATACCAAAATGAGAACAGGTAATTAGCGATGTAAATGCGTATAATACTCTAGTATAAAACGTTTGTATAAAACGGTCTTATATACGGTATGTAAAAAAAATAATATACCCCAGTTTTATACTAGGTATAAATACTGCATATTTTACTATTTTATACAGCACGTATAAAATGTTTAACACCGTTTAAAACGGTTTAATACCAAAATGAGAACAGGTAATTAGCGATGTAAATGCGTATAATACTCTAGTATAAAACGTTTGTATAAAACGGTCTTATATACGGTATGTAAAAAAAATAATATACCCCAGTTTTATACTAGGTATAAATACTGCATATTTTACTATTTTATACAGCACGTATAAAATGTTTAACACCGTTTAAAACGGTTTAATACCAAAATGAGAACAGGTAATTAGCGATGTAAATGCGTATAATACTCTTGTATAAAACGGTCTTATATACGGTATATAAAAAAAATAATATACCCCAGTTTTATACTAGGTATAAATACTGCATATTTTACTATTTTATACAGCACGTATAAAATGTTTAACACCGTTTAAAACGGTTTAATACCAAAATGAGAACAGGTAATTAGCGATGTAAATGCGTATAATACTCTAGTATAAAACGTTTGTATAAAACGGTCTTATATACGGTATATAAAAAAAATAATATACCCCAGTTTTATACTAGGTATAAATACTGCATATTTTACTATTTTATACAGCACGTATAAAATGTTTAACACCGTTTAAAACGGTTTAATACCAAAATGAGAACAGGTAATTAGCGATGTAAATGCGTATAATACTCTAGTATAAAACGTTTGTATAAAACGGTCTTATATACGGTATGTAAAAAAAATAATATACCCCAGTTTTATACTAGGTATAAATACTGCATATTTTACTATTTTATACAGCACGTATAAAATGTTTAACACCGTTTAAAACGGTTTAATACCAAAATGAGAACAGGTAATTAGCGATGTAAATGCGTATAATACTCTAGTATAAAACGTTTGTATAAAACGGTCTTATATACGGTATATAAAAAAAATAATATACCCCAGTTTTATACTAGGTATAAATACTGCATATTTTACTATTTTATACAGCACGTATAAAATGTTTAACACCGTTTAAAACGGTTTAATACCAAAATGAGAACAGGTAATTAGCGATGTAAATGCGTATAATACTCTAGTATAAAACGTTTGTATAAAACGGTCTTATATACGGTATGTAAAAAAAATAATATACCCCAGTTTTATACTAGGTATAAATACTGCATATTTTACTATTTTATACAGCACGTATAAAATGTTTAACACCGTTTAAAACGGTTTAATACCAAAATGAGAACAGGTAATTAGCGATGTAAATGCGTATAATACTCTAGTATAAAACGTTTGTATAAAACGGTCTTATATACGGTATGTAAAAAAAATAATATACCCCAGTTTTATACTAGGTATAAATACTGCATATTTTACTATTTTATACAGCACGTATAAAATGTTTAACACCGTTTAAAACGGTTTAATACCAAAATGAGAACAGGTAATTAGCGATGTAAATGCGTATAATACTCTTGTATAAAACGGTCTTATATACGGTATATAAAAAAAATAATATACCCCAGTTTTATACTAGGTATAAATACTGCATATTTTACTATTTTATACAGCACGTATAAAATGTTTAACACCGTTTAAAACGGTTTAATACCAAAATGAGAACAGGTAATTAGCGATGTAAATGCGTATAATACTCTAGTATAAAACGTTTGTATAAAACGGTCTTATATACGGTATATAAAAAAAATAATATACCCCAGTTTTATACTAGGTATAAATACTGCATATTTTACTATTTTATACAGCACGTATAAAATGTTTAACACCGTTTAAAACGGTTTAATACCAAAATGAGAACAGGTAATTAGCGATGTAAATGCGTATAATACTCTAGTATAAAACGTTTGTATAAAACGGTCTTATATACGGTATGTAAAAAAAATAATATACCCCAGTTTTATACTAGGTATAAATACTGCATATTTTACTATTTTATACAGCACGTATAAAATGTTTAACACCGTTTAAAACGGTTTAATACCAAAATGAGAACAGGTAATTAGCGATGTAAATGCGTATAATACTCTAGTATAAAACGTTTGTATAAAACGGTCTTATATACGGTATGTAAAAAAAATAATATACCCCAGTTTTATACTAGGTATAAATACTGCATATTTTACTATTTTATACAGCACGTATAAAATGTTTAACACCGTTTAAAACGGTTTAATACCAAAATGAGAACAGGTAATTAGCGATGTAAATGCGTATAATACTCTTGTATAAAACGGTCTTATATACGGTATATAAAAAAAATAATATACCCCAGTTTTATACTAGGTATAAATACTGCATATTTTACTATTTTATACAGCACGTATAAAATGTTTAACACCGTTTAAAACGGTTTAATACCAAAATGAGAACAGGTAATTAGCGATGTAAATGCGTATAATACTCTAGTATAAAACGTTTGTATAAAACGGTCTTATATACGGTATATAAAAAAAATAATATACCCCAGTTTTATACTAGGTATAAATACTGCATATTTTACTATTTTATACAGCACGTATAAAATGTTTAACACCGTTTAAAACGGTTTAATACCAAAATGAGAACAGGTAATTAGCGATGTAAATGCGTATAATACTCTAGTATAAAACGTTTGTATAAAACGGTCTTATATACGGTATATAAAAAAAATAATATACCCCAGTTTTATACTAGGTATAAATACTGCATATTTTACTATTTTATACAGCACGTATAAAATGTTTAACACCGTTTAAAACGGTTTAATACCAAAATGAGAACAGGTAATTAGCGATGTAAATGCGTATAATACTCTAGTATAAAACGTTTGTATAAAACGGTCTTATATACGGTATATAAAAAAATAATATATCCCAGTTTTATACTGGGTCCAAATACTGCATATTTTACTATTTTATACAGTACGTATAAAACGTTTAACACCGTTTAAAACGGTTTAATATCAAAATGAGAACAAGAACTTTTCCTATTATGCAGTTGGCAATACTGAAAAATGTACCGTAACCGTAGTGTGAAAAAGTAAAAAACCGTTTTATACTGAAAAAATACGGGATTATACCATGGGTTTAATACACAAAAAAGTTTAATACTCTATTTTTAACTGACTTCAAAAAAAGGAGGTTTCTCAATTCGACCGTATATATTTTTTTTTTTATGTTTTATGTGTGTTCGCGGATAACTTCATCGTTTATGAACCGATTTTGAAAATTTTTTTTATTTGAAAGGATATACTTTCAGATTGGTCCCATAGAAATTTCATCAAAATCGATTCAGTAGTTCGGCTGATTTTAATAAAAGTAAGTAACGGCGTGTGATTCTTTAGGGAAATGTTACTTTTTGACACTAAAAAGTAAAAAATAAAAAACTTTTTAACAAAAAAAAAAACTTCCTTCAAAAAGGTACTAAAAGAGGAAAATAAATCTTGAGGTCTGTACCAATTAAAATATGAAGTCGGTTAAAAAGTATAGTATAGTGATTAACATCTTTTTTTTAATGAATGAATTGTGAATTATAGACGCTCGACAACAAAGATCATTAGCGTCTGTTATCTTCTTTTTAACCAACTTCATATTTTAATTGGCACAGACCTCAAAATTTCATTATTTTCCTCTTTTTAGTGCCTTTTTTGAAGGAGGTTTTTTTTTGTTAAAAAGTTTTTTTTACATCACTATGTGGGAGTTATGTGTTATTTATTAATTTTTGATCGTTGAGATTTCCTTATTCCTATAGGAAAGTTATGAATAAGATCAAACTTGGAGATTGCGGGGGAGGATAACTTCTTCCGTTCTGAACTGCTTAAAAACAAACACGATCTTCTAGAAAATCTAGATTGTAGATCGCTCCTTGTCAACAAATTTTGAGGTTATATGTGGCTGTCACCGTATTCGAAACTGAATGTTTACACAAATCCTGAGTGTACCGGGGAATCCCTGTTTTCTGACAGTCCTGAGAATTGCGGTATTGTAAAATAAGGACGCAAGGACGAACTAATATTTTCGAACTAGGAGTCTTGGAAAAATGACAATCGATTCGTGTAAACCTCAACGAAGTTATGTAAAATTAATGGCGTCTACCTTGGCCTCAAATACAGATATTCGATGAAATTTATGATATTTCAAAGCAATGGGGTCGTCCCACACTTTTTTTTTGTTGGAATCTACATTACAAATAGATTATAAAACATTTTTTTAACTGAAAACTTTCTTAGGCGCACTTTGTCTGAGTAGTGAACGAAAGTGAACCGTTACGGTTCGGGTCGGTGACGCTGAGTCGGGTTTCTACGGCTCAAACACGAAAACGTATTGTAGTATGCTGGCAATACGTTTTTTGTAAAGTGCGCTAATAGATGACACTAAAACTTAATTGAAAAGGTTTTTGTAGTGTGTTGGTAATAAGCTATTTGTAGTTCATAGATGTGCTAATAGATGACACTAAAACATATATATATATTTTAAAATTAAAAATTAGAAACTTTCACTTTTGTCGTGTGGTCATAAACACACCCACTTTTTTTCGGAAGCTTTTTTTATAATAAAAATTTCCCAAAAAATGTGTATCTTTTTCAATGGAATTTTAAACATAGAATTATGGCGCTACAAAAATGCAGACGTGGATAGCATTCAGTCTGTCACACCAAGGATCTGTCAAATTGAAAGCATACCACGAGGAATATGATTTATATACACCCTTTTCCACATAGATAAAGAAGTGTGACTGTCTTCTACGTCATCATATGGCGATTTATACTCAGCGTTTAAAAAATATATATTTTTTAAATTCTCGTTTGCAGAGGAAGGACATAAGAACGAAAAAGTTGGTTTACATTATTTGTTTATGAATTTAGATTTATACGGCTGAATTGCAATTGAAAATTTTTCGTTGGAAACCAGCCAATTATATAATTGATTCGAAACATATTGGAAAAAATCATTGTACCAACCATAGTCACAGTTAGGATTCTAACGGTTGAGTACTGTAAGCTCATTCCGCCGCGAAAGTGGAAAGGTTCAGGTTAGAATCCTAACTGTGACTGGTTGGTAAAATGATTTTTCCACTATGTTTCGAATCAATTATATAATTGGCTGCTTTCCAACGAAAAATTTTCAATTATTTGTTTATGTATATGGGGAATAATATGCACTGTTAAAAATTATTCAATTTTGATACGTGGGACGACCTCATTGTCAGTTTAATGTCGTTGCGTTCAAAAACAACCGCAAACCGTCAAAACAAACGCCTGTCGTGTTAAAGTAACCGGACAGTGATACCACACTCACTTAACAATGATTTACAAATAATAATAATAGCTACTAAAAATTGCACGCTCATTACTTATGTATCACGTAACAATGCCTCGTTCAAATTTTCATGGACACTTTCTCTATCTTATTTATAATGCTATCTTTTGTTGCTATTATTATTATTACTTTACTAACAATTTACATTATTTTAACAAAACTATGGTTCCGAGATTTTTTATCACGCTTATATTATTATAGAGCGAGAGCTATAGTGACAATTTTTTGGTGTTATTTATTCAAGACCTTATTTTTGTGAAGAAGGCATATACAAGTGCCCTGAGCAAGGGATTTTGCTAGATAGTGGTATGGGAGGGATGCAGACCGCCCCCAACATGTACCAAAAAAAATTGTCTCAATTATTATTGCTTCAAGGCTGAAATTGTTTGTATAGCTTGTCGGTGACCCAATAATGCCATTCTAATATTTGCAGATCGATTGGTGAGTATTAAAGGGGTGGCAGATCACCCTAAACGTGTCATGTACCTGACGAAATTTATATTATTAGTTCAAGGTTCAAATTTTAATATGTTGTTACGGCGACTATTTTAAGCATAAATTTCAATTTGCAGTATAAAATGTCGGTATTAAGTATTAACCCCCTTGCAGAACGATATAAACACCTACGCGAGCAAGTTTCCCTCTAGGAGAGGGGGTTAAAACCGACATTTTGTTCTGCAAATTGAAATATATGCTTAAAACAATCGCCGTCAGCAGGGCCGGCACGTCATAATATGCCGCCTAAGGCGAATACAACTTTTGCCGCCCCCCCACATATTAAAAAAATTAATAAACCGATGATATATTTTATTTACTTAACAAATAAAATCGGCTGGGCGACATGCGACATCTTTTATATAGTAGTAGAAGGTAGAACTAAGAATCGGTGAAAACTCGAACAATATAATCATTTTTAAAAAGTAGAATACCGCACGAAAAATTCGCTGCTACAAAAATATGCCGCCCTAAAAATATGGCGCCGTAAGGCGATCGCCTGTCCGACCAGGCGCACATGCCGGCCCTGGCCGTCAGAGCGCTTTAAAAGATGTTAAAAAAACTAGTGTTTTGTAAAAGCTGAAGTTTGCTACAGGGTTAATTTATTAAATATAATTTATAAAAAAACAGTTAGACCTCATTTTGGTAGAACTAGACCTAGTCAACTGCAGTCGATAGCCGTTTGGAACTTCTATCGACTGCTGATTTTTTCCGAAGTCGTCAAAATATTACGTAATCAACAATAAGCCATAATGTGTGTACGGTATTATTATTATCATTTTTATTATACTGTAGACTTGATTATGTTACAAAACAAACAAGCGTGTCGCATCATTCATAACATTCATAAGTTACAGTCATATAAGACATATCTAAGGCACATCAAGAAGGCAAAAGACAACGGTCGGGCCACGCTTTCTAACCTAACTACGAGCTGTCGTCGTAGAGCATGGATAAAATAATTTAATAAACTCTTGCTCTTTGGGATAAAATTTTCCATTAAAATCTATCAACCGTTTCGCTGTTAAGACGGCTACAGACGGCATGGTAAACGTTAGTCAACATGGAATTCAGTGACTTGTATACTATCTCGATACTCTTAGTATCGTTTATTGAAAGATTTTTCGTTGGAGAGCAGCCAATTATATAATTGTTTCGAAACATTTAGGAAAAAATCATTTTACCAACCAGTGGTCACAGTTAGGATTCTAACCTGAACCTTTCCAATTTCGCGTCGGAATGAGCTTACAATACTCAACTGTGACATGATTGCTAAATTAATATTGTATTTCTCCTTATATGCTTTCCAACGAAAAAATCTTTCAATTGCATACAGCCATATAAAAAAACTATTAGTATCGTTTATGTTTGGTTTATATTAATATTAGGTAACAATAATAAGCAAATATTTATAAAAATCATCATTCATTGGAGGGGGGAGGCTAGTTTTGTGGCGTATTATTAGGTATGGGGTTGACAAAGGGGGTAGTTACAGAACTCGCCTCCGACGCCTCTGGAGGCGAGTTAATACATCAATACTATGCCATAATTCGTCACTTTCCGCACTTGTAGCATAAATAACTATTTATTATGGTTTCCATTCAGTGCTAAATGAAAGAAGATTTAGCGTAAAAAGTAGTATTCTTAATAATAAAATATCATTATTCTGAACGTATACTTATAGTGTTACTTTCTGGAATTATCGCGAATTTGACATTTTTGCATTGTCCGCGTTCAACTGCACCTAATTTTATGTACAATGTCTGTACGGCTGTACCTATTATAATGTTCATAGGCATAATGAAAACAAAGCCATATAGTTTTTGAAGCGAAGTAATTGCCGATACGACATTGTTTTTTATATCTGGAGTATAACAAACGCAATTTTGTATTCTTAAAGATTCACTTGACAAATCTGTGGTCACAAGTGGCTTAAGTAAGATTTTTCGATAAAGTAATAGTGCAGTCAAATGGTAGATAAAAGGGCCAACCGTATATACATTTTGGGTCGGCAGCGATTTTTTTTAATTCGTCCCTGAATTTGTGCAAAGAAAAAGTTTTTAAACAAAAGAATAACAAAAATATTCTATTTAATGTTACAAAAAAATACAAAAATATCGACATTAACTAGTCTGACGGTTATTTAGTGACTATGTGGACGGAAACGCCAAAGTCGTTACCGGGCATCCCGTCGATGTGTAAATAAACCCAGTAAAAGCATTTTTGTTGTAGGTACTGTGGTTCGGAAGCTATATTGCGAGACATATTTTTCCGTCATTACGTATTCTTAATTATTAATAAAAATGTTTTATAATATTATTTCTGTAACAATCTAATTAATACAATAATAAATCCGACGGCTCCTTTGATATTTTAATATTATGTTGAAGCCCTAATTATATTTGTGTCAAAATATTGAATCGCTCCCAGCAGTTGGGGGGTTTTGTGAGGCGGTGTCTGGAAGGAGCGGCCGCCTGCGGGTCACGCTACGTCCTTGAGGCAGTTCCTGCGGCAGGAAATTACACGAACGGTATACTTCAAAAAAAGCGCGTGTTAAAATATTAAAATTCGACAGCTTTTTAATTTGGTATTTCTTTGTAATTAAAATAACTTCTCGTCAACGAATAAAGTACTAATCAGTTAATAATTATTTATTTGAGGTCACCAATTGCCAGGGTTATCTGGTCCAATTGTATTAATTCATATTTTCAATTTATTATTATTATTACTAAAAAACTAAAAAAAATCAATAATTGGTATTTTCGCCAATTTTAGGTGTTTTAACTTTTACACGCGGAGTTAAGTAATTGTGTAGTTTTGGCGTTAAATATTTTTATATTTAATAAATATTAGTGAAAAAAACTTTTTAGAGACAAGCTTTTATTTAAATGCACTAAAAATTAAAAAATAATTTTTAATAATTTAGGTTCATAATTATAAAAGCGTGGGTCGTGACTAATAAACTATCATAGAGTTCACGACCCAATAATTATGAACCTAAATTATTAAAAATTATTTTTTCCTTTTTAGTACATTTCAATAAAAGCTTGTCTCTAAAAAGTTTTTTTACTAATATTTTATTTTGTTCATTTTAGTTTTTCAAAATTTTACCCCCTTTGACACCTGTAGGTGTTGAATTTCGAAAAATCCTTTCTTAGTGGATGTTACGTCAGAAAAGGAACCAACTGTCCAAATTTCAAGTTTCTAGCTTCAGCGATTTGGCGTAGGCGTTGATTAGTCAAAAAAACCCTACATCCCCGTTTGAACCCCTTAGGGGTTGATTTTATTCATTACTTCCCTACCATAGTAGAGGTGGGAAGTAAAAATTAAAATGAGGTAGTACCTACCTACTTACCATGCATGTGTAACTCATTTGAATAAAAAAGTACATACCTATACCTACATGTGTAATGTGCAATGTTAATAATGTCTATCATATAACGACGATTATTATTCACGGTTTTCTGGGCATCAAATTACACCTTCTCTTCTGGCGATTTGGTCACCAAAGGATTGCGACACCGTGCATGTAACAAAAGTAAAAGAGCAGACTTACGTGTAAAACCGGTGGTTCATCAAATAGAAAGTAGAATATTATTGTTATATTAATCAATATACGAATATATTTAAAACTAGCCTGTATCCTGTCCTACGATCCTATAGTAGGACGGTTATTTAAACTTTAAATAATTTACGTTGTAGTTATATTTAATTAATTTTCGATAGAAAATTTTTGTCGTTCTCATATTCTTTTGCTAAAAAAAATCTCGCCCGGGTTCATAATTATAAAAGCGTGTAATTATGAACCTAAATTATTAAAAATTATTTTTTCCTTTTTAGTGCATTTCAATAAAAGCTTGTCTTTAAAAAGTTTTTTTTTACTAATATTTTATTTTGTTCATTTTAGTCTTTCAAAATTTTACCCCCCTTTGACACCCGTAGAGGTTGAATTTCGAAAAATCCTTTCTTAGTGGATGCTTACGTCAGAAAAGGAACCAACTGTCCAAAATTCAAGTTTCTAGCTTCAGCGATTTGGCCTGGGTCGTGACTAATAAACTATCATAAAGTTCACGACCCACGATTTTATAATTATGAACCTAAATTATTTTTTCCTTTTTAGTGAATTTCAATAAAAGCTTGTCTCTAAAAAGTTTTTTTTTACTAATATTTTATTTTGTTCATTTTAGTCTTTCAAAATTTTACCCCCCTTTGACACCAGAGGTTGAATTTCGAAAAATCCTTTCTTAGTGGATGCTTACGTCAGAAAAGGAACCAACTGTCCAAATTTCAAGTTTCTAGCTTCAGCGATTTGGCCTGGGTCGTGACTAATAAACTATCATAAAGTTCATGACCCACGATTTTATAATTATGAACCTAAATTATTAAAAATTATTTTTTCCTTTTTAGTGCATTTCAATAAAAGCTTGTCTCTAAAAAGTTTTTTTTACTAATATTTTATTTTGTTCATTTTAGTCTTTCAAAATTTTACCCCCCTTTGACACCCGTAGGGGTTGAATTTCGAAAAATTCTTTCTTAGTGGATGCTTACGTCAGAAAAGGAACCAACTGTCCAAATTTCAAGTTTCTAGCTTCAGCGATTTGGCCTGGGCCGTGACTAATAAACTATCATAAAGTTCACGACCCACGATTTTATAATTATGAACCTAAATTATTAAAAATTATTTTTTCCTTTTTAGTGAATTTCAATAAAAGCTTGTCTCTAAAAAGTTTTTTTTACTAATATTTTATTTTGTTCATTTTAGTCTTTCAAAATTTTACCCCCCTTTGACACCCGTAGGGGTTGAATTTCGAAAAATCCTTTCTTAGTGGATGCTTACGTCAGAAAAGGAACCAACTGTCCAAATTTCAAGTTTCTAGCTTCAGCGGTTTGGCCTGGGTCGTGACTAATAAACTATCATAAAGTTCACGACCCACGCTTTTATAATTATGAACCTAAATTATTAAAAATTATTTTTTCCTTTTTAGTGCATTTCAATAAAAGTTTGTCTCTAAAAAGTTTTTTTTACTAATATTTTATTTTGTTCATTTTAGTCTTTCAAAATTTTACCCCCCTTTGACACCCGTAGAGGTTGAATTTCGAAAAATCCTTTCTTAGTGGATGCTTACGTCAGAAAAGGAACCAACTGTCCAAATTTCAAGTTTCTAGCTTCAGCGGTTTGGCCTGGGTCGTGACTAATAAACTATCATAAAGTTCACGAACCACGCTTTTATAATTATGAACCTAAATTATTAAAAATTATTTTTTCCTTTTTAGTGCATTTCAATAAAAGCTTGTCTCTAAAAAGTTTTTTTTACTAATATTTTATTTTGTTCATTTTAGTCTTTCAAAATTTTACCTCCCTTTGACACCCGCAGAGGTTGAATTTCGAAAAATCCTTTCTTAGTGGATGCTTACGTCAGAAAAGGAACCAACTGTCCAAATTTCAAGTTTCTAGCTTCAGCGATTTGGCCTGGGTCGTGACTAATAAACTATCATAAAGTTCACGACCCACGCTTTTATAATTATGAACCTAAATTATTAAAAATTATTTTTTCCTTTTTAGTGCATTTCAATAAAAGCTTGTCTTTAAAAAGTTTTTTTTACTAATATTTATTTAAATTAATCATGCTTGTAATTTGCTGCCATATCCGTCGGTACCTCCTCGGTATTGCAATAAATTATTTTTATAATAAAAAAAAACAGTTTCCTCATTCATAAAAAAGTTATAAATAAAGGAAACGTGGCCGCATTCATGTTTCACGACATCATTGTTATTTATGTGTAACAGATATAAATAATTATTTCTTTTTTTCCCAAAAAAAAAATCTCGGAAATAGTTGACGCTGCAACAATCACATTATTACGAAGAAAATTAATTTACTTACTCCACTTGTTATGATTATTGTTACACAAAAATCTAGTACATTATTTCCGTACTTATATAGAAAATTATATTCATTTAAACGTTGCGACTCGCGGCCTGAATTTTTAATTTACTTTTTAGTCAGAAATAACATCATCATAATTACGTCTTTTTTATAAATTTCGTACAGGTGATTTAGGATGCTGTCAACCAGTGTTTGGCAACAGCAAATGGTACGACACTGCCCATTGCACGAGACAGTGGCGTAGATACAGGGGGAGTCTAGGGGATTTGACCCCCCCCCCCAGAACATATTATATTATACACTTATTTCAATTTTTTATCAACAACAGATAATCTACCGTTGATAAAAATTTATTGGCAAGTTAGGTAAGGTAAAGGCACTTAAAGAATGTTAGTTCATTTTTGACACTTGGCCGGTCGGAAGGATCCTCTTTTTATTTTAACACATGTTATTTGGAATTTACAGTTTAACTATAGATTCTCAATTTAGTAAATTACATCTTTTTTAACCGACTTCAAAAAAAGGAGGTGGTTCTCAATTCGGTTGTATTTTTTTTTTATGTTTGTTACCTCATAACTCAGTCATTTATAAACCGATTGTGAAAATTTTTTTTTATTTAAAAGGATATACTTTCAGATTGGTCCCATAGAAATTTTATCAAAATCGGTTCAGTAGTTCGGCTGATTTTAATAAAAGTGAGTAACGGCGTGTGATTCTTTAAGGTAAATGTCACTTTTCGACATATCTGACAGCGTAGAAAGTCGGTTTAATAAAAATGAGTAACGGCGTGTGATTCTTTTAAGGTAAATGTCACATTTTGACACTAAAAAGTAAAAAATAAGAAACTTTTTAACAAAAAAAAACCTCCTTCAAAAAACCGCTAAAAAGAGGAAAATAATAAAATTTTGAGGTATGTGCCAATTTAATAAAATATGAAATTGGTTAAAAAGAAGATATTAATCACTATACTATACTTTTTAACCGACTTCATATTTTATTAAATTGGCACAGACCTCAAAATTTCATTATTTTCCTCTTTTTAGCGGTTTTTTGAAGGAGGTTTTTTTTTTGTTAAAAAGTTTTTTTATGAGTAATTTTATGGCACAGTAATACAATAGAAAAGCAACACATGTTTAAATAAAGAACAATCTCCGAACATATCGTAAGGTAAGTATAAGAAAAAAGGTCTTAAAGTTACGGTGTTTGTTTAGTTTTAAAAAACCATCTGAAGTCAGAATAAGTAAGAATAGTTTAAAATAATTTGGCATTAAAATTCTGACGCTTATCTCGTCAAAATGTTGTATTAATAAAAAAAAGAACGAGTTTTTCCTCAAAGTTACTTCGTAAAAGTTAATCCTCTAATTTGATTTCCTTGGGAGAAATGTATTTTATTTATTACTGGAAATAAAAATTATTATATTCCTAAGTTCATAATTTAAAACTTTATTAGTCTATTCTACATATTATCATAATTTTTGTCAACCAGTTCAATACAGGTATAGGTACATATACTGTCAAAAAGAACGGACCCCCCTCCCAGAGCAAAAACCTATCTACGCCACTGGCACGAGAAATGTATGAGTAATTTACAGGTGTAAAGCAACATAAGATTATAATAATAAATTTTAGTCTCATACATGCAAATATGTTGAAGTCAGAGAAACGACCGTATAGGTAGATGACATCATGGTAGACCATGTATTTATTGAGTCAATGTCGTCACCATAAGAAGCGATATTCATACATAGGATGATCAACAATAATTACTTAAAATTAATTAATTAATTCTAAAAATGACTGATTCATGTATTGTCAATGGGAATACACATGTGAAATGTACAAAATTTTAAATCGATCGGCCCCCCAAGCAGGGGCGGACCAAGGGGGGGCGGGGGCGTAGGGGTTGACTCGCCCCGGGCCTCTGATCCTGGAGGGTCTCCAAATCTCGAGAAGTCCTTCTTAATCAACCAAACAAGGCCAAAATATGTTTAGTAAGTAAGAGGCAGTTTGGAGTTGGAGGCCCCGTACGTATACAAAATATAAACGTAGGTAGACCGTTTATTATAAATATTTGATTTTTTTTGTTAGCCATTACATCTATATTATTTATTTTTTATGAAATTTACACTACAAATACATCAATTTTTAAGCAGACCGGGGGCCTCATTTAGTTCTGCCGCCCCGGGCCTCCTTTCTTGCGTCGAGAGTTAAAAATAGAATTCCTCTCAACCTCTCACCTCACCAATTTCAATTTCTAGTTAAACGACAGTGTCACAGTAAACAGTTACCCTGATTTTTGAGTCGCAAACTCAGTTATCCGATTCTAGATATAACTGGTCAGCAAAAAATTGCTAAATCAACCGAATTTTACTCTTCCCGTCTTGTAAAATATTGGAACATCAGTCAGATAAAAATTCGACTGATGACCAGTCCTATACTTCCCACCTAGTAAATATTTGCAAAAAATAAACACTCTTTTTTTTATTCTTTGACTAGGCCCAATTAACCTTAGCTGTTGGTGGTCTTTAAAACACAATTTAATTTTTATTCTTTGAAGAAAGCATGGCCCTCTTTTTTGTTTGGTGATCTACTGATGGCTAACTTAATATAGCAAAAATCATGGTTACCTTGATTTACGTACAATTTTTATTTTTTTTAGTAAAATATTTTTTTTCTCGAAAACTATACATTTTAGAGAAAAAAAATATTTACATTTTTTTCATATTATAACATCTAGAATTCATTTATATTTTTTTTTACCTATGTTAATACGTGACATTGAGGACGTTTTTTTGAATATCTCAGGATCCACTGAACCGATTTGACTCAAAATCTAATCAGATCTAAGTTAAAGGCTGATAAACACAATAGAACAATCGGCATGCCCGTATGTTGTTCCGTTCTTAAGATATCGAAGGCGAAAAATTGACCACATACACACACATACACACATACACACACACATACAGACATCAGTCAGAAAATGATCTTAAACGATTGCTAGGGTCTCAAAACGTGAAAATCTGTTAAAATCTCGAAATATTGTTTTCGGACTGAATCCATTACTTCCCTACCATAGTAGAGGTGGGAAGTAAAAATTATGTCCTTGGTACTTTTTGTATATTTGCCTTTCATTCATAAAAACATGTCTTATTATTATGATAATTTTTCGTCATTCATATTACGTTAGGAAATTCCGACACGACCAAGATGTAGTGGTAAATCGTTAAACTTGTAATCGGGAAGTTCGGGTTCTAATTCATCGCCCTTGAAAATATCTACCGCAGTTGTATACGAATTGGTAGCAAATGTTTCCGGGCGAGGTAGCCGTGGTCTAATTGATTTTACTCCGAACGTTTCGTCCAAAGCTCCGTTAGGCATAGGGAATGCAATCTCGAGCCGAGATTGGCAATTCGAGATCTCGCGAGATCAGTCTGGGTTCGAGATCTCGACCATATCGGGTCGAGATTTCAAAAACGAGATTGCCTGCCCATGAGATTAAATCTCGAAAAATAGCTCGAGATCTCGCGAGATCGAGATTGCATTCCCTAGTTGGACATCTTCAGCGGCGATTGGCAATACCGCCGTGAAAGCATGAAACTCCAATACCATCCCATGATCCCATTAAATCCCATTAGATGTTGAGATAGTTTCTTACTCGAAATCGGTCATCCAAAAAGGTTTTGAGATATTGGAATTGGAAAACACCTGGTTCAGAACTTGGGATGCTTGTTGCTGGAAAAAACATCTACTTTTAATTTCCTCGGTCTAACCATCTCTGACACTTTAAATTGGACTAGCCATGTTTCAAATTTATGTTTAAAACTTTCAAAATCTTTATTTGCGTTGAGGAAAATTCAACACAGCTGCTATGATTCTAATTTAAGCCTTACAACTTATTATGCCTACTTCTACCAGCATATTAAATATGGAATCATGTTTTGGGGCTGTAGCACATCGGAACTCCATAGAGTCTTCTTAATGCAGAAAAAAGCCATAAGGGTTATTTTCAATCTTGGATATCGTGACAGCTGCAAAGATTATTTTATAAGACATAAAATTTTAACTGCTCCGTCTATATACATTTTTTACTCGCTTTGTCACATTCGGAAATATTTTTGGAAGTACTCCACTCACAGTACACTGCATAGTTATCAGACACGTAATAATAACCTGATTTTACTCCCTAGACCGAACTTATGTCTCTTTTGCAATAGCCCAGAATATTCAGCTTTAAAATTTTTCAACAGTCTTCCTGCTGAGCTGAAGTCACTTCCTTTCCCTAAATTTAAAAGAGAGTTAAAGATACTTCTAATTAATACATGTTTGTATTCAGTTTATGAATTTTATTCAATTAATTATAATTATTAAATTTTTTTGTATGACGAATCCTGCTCACTGCTATATTGGACAATAAATATATTCTATTCTATTCTATAAGTAGATTTATAATTCCATAATTTTCCAATGCACGGTTTACAAGATTAAATAATCATTCTGTATGGTTAAATAAACAAAACAATAATGAATCACGAACCAAATTCTTACAAAATGAAAGTTTTTTGCATTTGCATTGTATATCTATAAAATATATATAAACAGATAAAAACTGTCGTCCGGTTTCCCTAGTTCTTCTATTTCCTGATCTGTTCTGGAACTCCATAAATAATTAGACGCAGAAAGTGCGTCTTCTGATGATAATATGTTAATTGTAGTTGTAATTAATCAAATTATAATTGGACATTTACGCGAAAGCGCTTCCTGCAATGCAATCATTCGATAAATTGCGAAAAACAAGCTTCGAGTACATCAGAGAAAAGAGGTTCATGAAACATGCTCCTAACATTGAAATATATGCTTGCTGAGCACTCGCTCTACATTTTCAATTTCTTATTAGAAATCTATCCTACTATTATACTAGTATAATCAGTTTAGTTTCCGTTGTCCACATTTTTTCCCGGAATTGTTCAGGACCTTATCCAGGCGAGATATTCTGGCTGAACGCCTGAGGCTGAGGCTACATTGGCGCCGTTTCCGACCAGATCAGATCAGATCCGTATTGTCGGATGTGGACAAACACCAGTAACCTTATTGAAGTGGCTACAGTTATCACTTCAGACCGGGCCAGAAGATGTCAGATTGCAACAGACACGTTCCGACCGTCGGACGATATCAAACATGTTTGATATTTTCGTCAGACTACGGCCGTACATTTGACAGTTTTCAACAAACAGTGTTGTGTATCCTAAATTTATGCTAGCTATTATTTCCAGATTGTCTTAAACCTATTTAAGACGTGTTTGAAAATCAATAATATTGATATTTATACGTACCAATTATATCAATAATTATATTAATTTTAATAATGTATGCATCCAATAACGCTGCTTATTTTTTTGTATTTTATGGTAATATTTCACATGAGATATTCATCCAGAATCTAAAGAACTCATAGATTTCAATTTTAACTTGTCAGATATTATCCACCCTAAATGTAGCCACTAAGTCTGAACTGTCTGGAGTGGTCTGGTCTGATCGGATCTGGTCTGACACGGTTCTAGTGTAGCCTTGGACTGAGATAGTCCATATCTAAACTATGCAGCTTCTGTTTCTGGAGACAGTGGAAACCACATTCAATCAAAACAAATACTGACGCGCAAATGTTTTCATTGAATTGTTTCTGTGCAATTTTCCGTTATAAAATTACGTTGAACGGGAATCGAACCCACGTCCACGTATTTGGAGTATAAGTAAACCGTTATAAAATGGCATTACGAATCCTTCCCACGTAATTTATAGTTACCGAATAGCGACCTAAATTTATGTTGATTTTAAACGACACCTTTTATAGTAAACTGTGTACGTTCTTATCAACTATATTACGTATGTAAGACATCTTTTTATCTTGTTATCATTACAGATTAACTAAAGTTATTTTTTGATAAATTGAGATTTGAACACATTTTGAAAAGTTTTAACGCAATTCAGACCGACTTTCTAAATTTTCATGCATCCTCTAAAACTTTCTATGGGTGCTTGACTCTTGAATCCCGAAGCATAAATATTTAATCCGCTAAAAAGAATGTCCTTAGTCCTTACCGAAAATAGGAATTCAGAATATTATGACGGTAACTCTTTAAATATCATCTACATATTTCATTTGAATGCTGAGCATCTACTGTTTTTTGTGAGTGCTTGACCCATGAAGGATGCTTGGCTCGTTCGCTCGAATTTTATGAATACATTACTCACTTGCTTCGCTCGTTCGCTCGAATTTTATTAATACAATAATCACTCACTTCGCTCGTTCGCTCGAATTTTAATAATAGGATTGCTCACTCACTTCGCTCGTTCGCTAGAATTTTATTAATACATTACTCACTTGCTTCGCTCGTTCGCTCGAATTTTATTAATACAATACTCACTCATTTCGCTCGTTCGCTCGAATTTTAATAATAGGATTGCTCACTCACTTCGCTCGTTCGCTCGAACTTTATTAATACATTACTCACTTGCTTCGCTCGTTCGCTTGAATTTTATTAATACAATACTCACTCATTTCGCTCGTTCGCTCGAATTTTAATAATAGGATTGCTCACTCACTTCGCTCGTTCGCTCGAATTTTATTAGCACAATACTCACTCGCCGGCCAATTATTATAGCCTAAATCCTAAAGCAAAGTATAACCTATCGACCAATGAAAAAAATTTTGGAAACAGTTCAGTAGTTTCTAAGTTAACATTTTTCACTCGGGCGAAGCCGGACCGGCCAGTTATTATAATTCAGAAACCTTCGCGGGCGTGCTCACAACAACTCAACAAAGTTTCATCGCAACCGGATGTAGTTTCCATGCATTCGCAGTTGTCTTAAAAGTGAAGTAAATAAGGGTTCCTATTCCGGCGGTAGAGGCGCTGAAGCTCTAAGACCCCAAGGGTAACCGAGCGATTTGATTTAGATTTTTTTTTGCAAAATAGAAATAAACTGTATTAAAAAATAATCGATCAGGTTAACTAACAGTAAACAAGTACCACGTTGCCGTGAATCATGGAGACTGGGGCTCCATGCAGAAGGATGCAAAACTCGGGGGTTTATGGCTACAGCGCCGCGAGTAAAACTTTTACGGATAAATAAAACAACATTCAAGATGCTGTTTGCAGAGTCGCGAACGAGGTTACGTGCATTGTGCAAAATCATGGTTTTGTTTTTTTTTTTTTTCATAATAAAAAACCGTTTTTTTTCTGCGTTTTTTTTTCAGGTCAGAAAAAAAACGGTTTTTTACATCACTAACCCTTACCTCTTACCCTCATCGATTTTAAGGACTCGCGCTTCGCATTGCGGCTTGTCGAGATTAATCTCCTTTCTCTCTATCCTCCATGGCTTGACCCTTGAGCCCCGAAGTATTCGGCGCCGCTGAAGAGAGGAGGAGGCTCCCTTACAATTTTAAATTTAGAAACAACTCGCCGGACTGCATATCGACCGCTTTCGTATCCAGATTGCATGTCTTACGGAAGTATAATAAAAAAAACAAAAGCGTAAACTGGAACAGCTGGCTTTGACAGTATTTTTACTCACGTCTCCTAAATGCATCTGGCAACTGTTATTTGTTTTGTCTGCAACAAGCATCGAACGCGGCACGTGCCAGATGGTCGCGGGATTGAAATTCACTCGTCGCGGAGCGCTGCTCTGATTTTAGATTAGAGAAGTCCCTCTTCTTGACGTATGTTTACTATAAAATGCTATACCGGTAATTCATCCGTATTAAATTTTCAGTAATTTAAACACAAAATTAAAAATGTTTACACTCTGTAATTTCAGAACCACATTTATAATGCGTTTTTATTATTTTACAAGCGGTTCTTGACTTCTTAATTCTATTTTTGCCATACCCGCTACAAAATAGCATGTAAAGTAAATTTTGACAGGCCCATGTGCGGAAATGTACCTTTCCCACATCAGAGTGGGAAAGCAAACCAATTCCAAAGTGAATTATGTTTATTTGCCATGATTCGCCTGCTATTACCTACTGACAGTTACTCCTACTATATAGAAGTGAACTTAGCGACACAAAATGAACTGTCAAAAAATTTTCAAAATACTGAAAATGAAGTGAAAAACAGCTATTTTATAGTGGGTATGGCAAAAAATCCCATATATAGTATATCTCGTGCGTAATGATATCACTGTTTTTAACTGTCACTACTCGTCAGTAATATTCCTCATTAAGCAACTAGATATACCATCTATTTCATCTCATGTCTAAACAAAACCGACTACTATAATGCTCTCAAGTCTCGGGATCATCAGCTGAATGGTAGAAGGGTGGCTGGCACTTTTATACGACACTAACCCCGTTATGTAATATACGCTGCAGTGTAGTAACTAGTAGGTATATTAAATTACATAATTTAGATGTATTATAGTTAAAACACGTTGCACCCCATCAAGGCGCAGCACGTGCGACCCCGATACAGGATGCATCATACTTCCTCTCAGGAAGTGGGAGCCATTTCAACGTCGAAGTACGGGAGGTCGCAATGCGGATTGTCTGATAGTCAAATAATTGTCTGCTAAATCAATTATCATCTTTCGAGATCGAAGGGAAGAGTTTTCTTGGGTTTGCAGAGAATAGTCGTTCGTCTAGCGATATACCGTTCTTTCCACCGTGTTTCCATATAGCATCGCAATTACAAGCCTCCCGTTACCAGGTTCTAATCTGAGAAAGTAGAAATTGGATTTTCAATTTATTATTAAAAAATAATAAATTAAAAATATGAATTGATACTAGACCCAAATAACCCTAGCTGTTGGTGACCTTGATAGCTGAGGTCATCAGTGTCTATTGCCTCATTAATAATATCAACTTCCATCTGCCAGGGTTTTTTTTGCCGACTACCAACTAAGTAAGTATATTTTAAATTTATTTTTTAATATAATAAATTGAAAATTTAGTTGATAGTTGATACTTTTACCAATTCTCGGATTAGAACGTGAGAACAGCTGGGGGCTTGTAATAGACGAAAAACAATCATAAAAAAATGGGTGTGTGCTTATGACCACACGACAGAAGTGAAAACTTCAGATTTTCTAATTTTAAAATATATATATATATAATTTTTTAATCACACAGTTTAATCATAAATATATTAAAATCGGCCTATACAATTAAATTTAATGAATATAATACCTTAACGATAATATTAAGTTTTAGTGTCATCTGTTAGCGCAACTATGAACTACAAATAACTTTTTACTCGTATTAAGTTTTTAGTGTAATCTATTAGCACACTTATGAACTACACACTTTTACCAGCATAATGCAAATACGTGTTCGTGTTTGAGCCGAGTAACCCCGATTGTCACCGTCGGGTGCGTTTCGCATCACTGTTGTTAACAGCCCAGGCAAAGCGCGTCTAAGGAAGTTTTCACTTCAAAAATAGCATCCCAGGCTATTTTTAAGCTTATGATTCGGATTTCAGAAAATGTAGGAGGTTATTATAAGTAGAAATCTTCCTAAACACCTACATTACTATGTATGTAGATTTACCGTATAATTATGTTTAAAAATAAACAATTTCGCAACGACTCAGGTGTATTATTATAATTTATTTAATAAACACGGAGAATAGCCGATTTCGCATTTATAAACCTGTCGAATAAGTTGCACGTCGCACGAAGCCCATGTTCTTAATATCTATCTGATGGCCCATGCCCTGGCGAGATGTAATGGTAACTACCTGACAAACTACTAAGGTCAACGATTCCCTGTGCACGACATCCAACTTGTACAAGAATTGCTCCGCTGCTCCCCCAACCAACAATACAATCGATGAGATCTCAGAACTAACTTGATTCATAATTCAAATGTAAAGGTCATAGACTCATAGCCAACTATAAATATTCAATGATAGATCAAATAAAAAATTGGTAAAAAAATTTTTAAGTTAATTAGGCCACAAACTAAGGGGCACTTTGTGTCGCTGCGTCAGCGGAATAAGTAATAATCTGAAATTTTTAACAGGCTAAAATAAAAACGTGGGGCGCATTTGAAATATTTCTGTTGGTGGGCTTGGAAACACATTTTTCTAGACAAGCCGTTCTTATTTAATAAATTATACAGTCGTTATACAGATTTTTATGCGCCCCACGTTTTTATTTTAATGTTTTAAAAAGTTCTTGCATAATATTTTTATTTCCGTCTGTTAAAAAATGTTTTATTAGCAAAAAAACATTGGTACAAATTTTTTTTATTATTCATGTCTCGTCTCACATACTGTTGAGTTTTATTTTTATTACTGAATAAATTATATAAGAATATCGAGACGAGAAAAACACTAGAAAAAATAACGAGATGAGATCATGACAGTTCTCGAAATACGAGAATGGGGTCGTCCCACATTTTTTTAAATCTATAATACAAATAGATTATGAAACAATTTTTTTGAGGGTTTTTCGGACTCTTTTTCTATAATGAAAACATTCCCAAAAATATGTATTTTTCAATGAAATTTTAAACATATAGAGTTATGCCGCTACAGAAATTAATTAAGCCTATGATTGGCAGGCTAGATAATTTATATTTTACTAGCGGCCAGTCACGGCTATGTCCGGGTGGTATGAAATTATGATTATATACACAAACCTTCCTTGTTTATCGCTCTTTCTATTAGTGAAAACCGTTTCAAAATCCATTGCGTGGTTTAGAAGAAGTAAGCGGAGAAACAGACAAAGGCAGACATCGACTTTGTTTTATACTATTTAGAGAAGAGAAGAAGATACACATCTCTTTCTATAGATAAAGAAGTGTGACTGTCTTCTACGCCATCATATTATGGCGGTTTAAGCTCAGAGTTTTAAAAAAATATATTGTAGCAAACCCCAAGATGTTACGCCACTGCCCCCAATAGAAACCACGAGAAAGAAAGGTCACAGTAGTATAGCATGGAATGGTATCGAAGAATTCAGACAACGCTAGAGGATACGAGGACGCACTGAGCGTACACCGCACGCAGGTATATAAACAGGAGTGTGTCGTGTTGAATCAGTCAGTGAATGGTGAGTCGTGCCATCAGTCAGTACAGTGAAATAAATATTGATGCAGTCAACGGGAATCAGTCAGTGTAGATTGTACTGTGACAGTGTTGAACAGCGAAATAAATCTGATATAAATACAGTGACATAAATAATTACAAATAAATAATCCTTGTATATATAGTTATTTGTTAAGTGTTATTTAAGTGGCTCGTTTAGTTTAATAATTACCGTTTAAGTTTTTGTTATTGTTAGAATTGACTTTTCGTTGTTGCATTTATTGTTATTGTATTTTTAATTATTGTAAATAAATATTTATTCCACCAACTCAGAAAACAGTTTTGTAATTTTGTTCAAAATTATCAAATTTTGATACGTGGGACGACCCTATTACTATTTCTCATCGACACGAGATAGGGTTGCCACCTCTCCGGGTTTGACCCGGAGACTCCGGTTTTCGGGGGCGATCTCCGGGTCTCCGTGTTTTACGTCAATTTCTCCGGGTCAGTTGAGCCGGCGGAGAATTCTTACTTTTTTCATTATACATAATATGATATTTCATTTTTCATATATTACAAAAGAGAACACACTTATCTTTTTTTAACTTATCAGGAAGAAAGAGATAAAAATGGTCTAGAATGCTCTGTCTTTCAATTGCTTAAAATAGCTATATATGTTAGAAAAGGATAACAATCCTACCGAGTCCGAGTGAGGTTTCAGAACTATCAGTGATATATCATTATCCCTTCTCTTTCACTCAAAGTATCCCTAACCTCGAAATCTTTGTAAACATTTGTACACGAACTTTTCACTAAGTTAAATTATAACATGACGTGCGAAGAATTTGAAAATTTCTTAAGTAAACCAGATCAAATCCAACTTTTGAGGAAGGCTCTTGGTAATGAAAAGTATACTTGGAAAAAAAGCGGTCTAAATAGTATGATTCTTTTTTTTATGATAAAACTGTTTTTTTACTAATAATTTTAATTTTTATTCTATAAGGCTAAGGGAACAGTGCACATTTGAAAATGTTTTGTAATGTATAAATAAACGAAATGTATAATAAATCCCTGTTATTCATTATTGTTAAGTTGTTACTTGAATTTGAATTTCTCACGTTTTCAACCGCGCCAAAGTTTCTCTCTTCTGAAGTCACCCCCCCCCCCCCCCCGTCAGAAAAAATCTCCGGGTCAAAGTCTCTCCAGAGGTGGCAACCCTAACACGAGATAAGATAACAACACCAAGTGAGAGTGATTTTTATAAAAATTAAGACGTTATCAAAGATAATTGTTATCGTTCAACTCGTATAAAAGCAGCTATTGCTACAATTGGCCATCAAAATTGTATTACTAAATTTTATTATCAATCTATTTGAAAAATATTAAGTAACTAGTATATTTTTTCAGAACGGTAATCTTTTTGTTCAAGTTTAATTTTCAATAGGCAATAAAATACTGTACAATTGGTGGTTGATTAAAAATATTGAATGACTAATACTTACTAAGTTTACCAAGTGTTGCAATCTTATCGTTAGAATCGCGATAAGATATCGATTTTTGTTCGACCTATTGTTTTTAGTTAAAACTAAAATAATTATAATCAAACCCTATCACATAAAATTGTATTGCAGAATACTAGGGCCGGCACATGCAATCAATTTTTAATCGCACAACTGTTTAGTTATCCAGGTGTGCAAGCTTTCACGGCCGGCATTGTTCCAAGTCTTCAAGGTTTCCGGGCTTGTAGGCCGTGGTCCGGTGGTATTTCTACCTGACGTTTCGTCTACAACTGCGGTAGACATTCTCAAAGGCGATGTGGCAGCGGTCGAAGTGTCCTCCTTGGCGGCTCACAGGTCAGTGTGTCAGTGACTGGTGTCCTCCCTTCTTTTATGCCTAGTACCAGTGTGTTCTCTGTTCGGTCGTAGTCCGTCTCTCTGTAATTGGTCAATTGACGGACTACGACCGAACAGAGAACACACTGGTACTAGGCATAAAAGAAGGGAGGACACCAGTCACTGACACACTGACCTGTGAGCTGCCAAGGAGGACACTTCGACCGCTGCCACATCGCCTTTGAGAATGTCTACCGCAGTTGTAGACGAAATGTCAGGTAGAAATACCACCGGACCACGGCCTACAAGCCCGGAAACATTGAAGACTTGGAACTGTTTAGTTGTTTGTCAAAAGGCTATAATGGGAACAGAAGGGACTGCGCATAGGTTTTATCGACACTGTAATTATACGACAAAAAATCATAAAACCGCATCGATCGTCTTTCGACTTTTCTGTCGAACAACTATCATCGGCAACTTATGTCCACAGCTGTGTATTGACGCTAGCATAAGCTCGACTAAATAGTTGTTCGGCCGCTCATTAGTTTAATAGTGAAATTATGGCACAACTAATTGATTGTATGCGCACCTCTAACAACTAAACAGTTTAGTCGAGTTAAAATCGCGACACGTACACAACTCGACTAAACTGTTTAGTCGTAGAAACAATATTGTGTGTATGCGCCCGACCTAACAATTCATAAAATATTAGTAAAAAAAACTTTTTAGAGACAAGCTTTTATTGAAATGTGTACTAAAAAGGAAAAAATAATATTTAATAATTTTGGTTCATAATTATTATAAAAGCGGGGGTTGCGACTAATAAACGGTCATAGAGATTACAACCCCCGCTTTTATAATAATTATGAACCAAAATTATTAAATATTATATTTTCCTTTTTAGTACATTTCAATAAAAGCTTGTCTCTAAACAGTTTTTTTTACTAATATTTTATTTTGTTCATTTTAGCCTTTCAAAATTTTACCCCCTTTTGACACCCGTATAGGGGTTGAATATCGAGAAATCCTTTCTTAGTGGATGCTTACGTCAGAAAAGGAACCAACTGTCCAAATTTAAAGTTTCTAGCTTCAGCGATTTGGCCTGGGCGTTGGTTAGTCAAAAAAACCCTACATCCCCGTTTGAACCCCTTAGGGGTTGAATTTATTTCTAAAAACAATTTATTCATGTATTGTCATTAGGAATACATATGTGTACAAAATTTTAAATCGATCGGATACGTGGAAGTCGTTCAAAGTTGACTTTCAAGTTAAGACCTAAACAAACAAACACGCAAACAAACGTTTGCAAGTTAAATAAAAGCTTGTAAAAATGTACCATGCTTTTGCGAATAAAGACAGCATCATCATTGTCTTATAAATGCAGCAGTCATAAAAAACGAAACAAAGCAGAGAACTGGCCGATTGAATATGTGGGCGATGGTACAGTTATTAATATCTACATAAATATTACTTTAACTTACTTATTTTATTAGTACAGTTAACAGAAAATCCACGGTCGGTACAAATGGAAACAAAAACGACAATAGAATATACTAGCGGTTTCGTCCGGCTTCACCCGGGTGCTAAGAATTTATGATTTATTATCCCCCCGCGAGAAATTCTCCCCATGCGAAGCGAAGCCGGGCTTGTGGTGCAAAAAATTGCAGAGTTACGTTTTATTACTATTCCACAGGAACTATACATTTTCCCGGAGTAAAAAGTACCCTATGTGCTATTCCAGGACCTAAAGTAACTATATATCAAATTTCATGAAAATCCGTTCAGCCGTTCCGGAGCTGAGTGGTAACAAACATACACACAAACTTTCGCATTTATAATAATATTGGATTGTGTTACTAGGGCAGAAAGTTGATGTTTGCGACTAGTTGTGAAGTTTACCACATTAACAAAGCCTGATAAAAAGTACCCTATAATACTTTTTAAGCTTAGATTTCGGTAGATATACCTAGTAAACTAAGTTAAACAGCTTTTCTCAAGTGAAGCTCAATCAGGTAGACAGACAAAAATTTTAGAAACATTATTTTCATATCGAAAGTGTCATACAAAATATTAATTAAAAAAACCCACAAGAAAATGAAGGGGCAAATATTAGTATTGATGTTGATAGTATTACGGATCATCCTGTATATGAACGGCGGGCAACAGTTCTGAGAAACGGGGGTCTGCATACTGAACAACGAGTACCTGTCGGAATGTTCTAGAATCTAGAGAACGCGAGAACGTACTAGGCTGGGCCGCGCAGGGTATATATAAACATTCATTGGATTTGTGTAATAATCCTGCCCTAGCACTGGTCTTCCAAGTTGGGCAGGAAATCCTCTTTTTGTAAAACATTTGTTTATTTTGTATATATTTTTTTTTTACTGAGGAAATAAATAATTTGAAATTTGAATTTGAATAATAATTATAAAAATTAAACTTTAGTTAGGTTAAGCGTTTGCATAAATCCACGATCTTTGATAAAATTTGTCCCTTAGTGTACACAGTTTACTTACTTATTAGTGTATTTGCCATATGGCACATACACTATTGGCGTCGGTCGGATGGCGGGACCTAGGGGTCGGACCAAAATTTCTCGACGTTTCATAGCCTCCTGAACACTTTGGCATCATTTTTGGAAATGTTTATATATATATGTATATATATATATATATATTTATATATTTATTTATTTATATATATATATATGTGTTCGCGGCATAACTCTCGAAAGACTTAATTGATTTGAACGAAATTTGGTACACACGTTGGAATCCATCACCGCACGGAACCTATTTAAAATGGGCCCAATCGGAGTATTTTAAGGGTAGTTTTTAGGGGTTGAAAAAAGTTTTTGCGCCCGAAAATACCGAAAAAAATTTCAGAATTGTTTCAAAATTGAAATTTAACCTTTTAGTAAATATCAAAATGTGCTGCTAAAATTTTAATAAAATCGGCCCGATAGGACCGGACTTACAAATTTTATGAAAACACTAGTTTTGCGGATAGTGATTTACTTACTGAAGGGTGTATTTAATTTGGTACAGAGGTTGCAATGATAATAATATTGAAATTAAGAAAAAAATATTATTTTAAGGGATGTATTAAGGGGTTGAATTTTTTATTTTGTCCAAAAACAAACTTAAGTTCACGTATTAAAGCCACAAGGCCTGTAATAGCAAATACACTATATTGTCGGCAGGGTTTGGCACTGCGACCCGAGTTTTTATAATTATACTTGCATCATAAAAGTACGTAACATTATGTCGGTTAATTGTAACGCTTTGTTTAATCTCATTAAGCAACAATCGCGGCAACAATTAAAACAAACTATCCGCGAGCTGTTTTTGTCTCGTGTCAGCGCTTAGATCGTTATGTAAACAGGCCATGTCCTCCTTATAGGCTACCATACCCTAAATTTAATTACAAGCTTTTATTTAACTTGCAATGTATGTTAGTTTGTGTGTTTGTTTGTTTAGGTCAAATCTTGCAAGTCAATTTTGAACGACTTCCACGTATCCGATCGATTTAAAATTTGGTACACATATGCATTCCCGATGACAATACATGAATAAATCGTTTTTAGAAATAAATTCAACCCCTAACGGGTTCAAACGGTGATGTAGGGTTTTTTTGACTAATCAACACCCAGTTCAAAGATGGAAACTTCAAATTTGGACAGTTGGTTCCTTTTCTGACGCAAACATCCACTAAGAGAGGATTTTTCGAAATTCAACCCCTACGGGTGTCAAAGGGGGGTAAAATTTTGAAAGACCACTCTCGGGCACTGTGGAGAAATCGGTAACTCACCTAGCCGGAAACTGGGGGTTTCGGGTTCAAGTCCCGACAGTGGTCATTTGATTTTTTCTTAGATATAGCTCAAAAATCATGGCAGCCTAGCTGTCTGAGATATTTATTATTTTCACCTCTAATTGTTATGTGAATAATATGGTGTGGATATAAGGGGTTTTAAATCGATTGATTTTATCATATACCAATTAAAATAAATATGTATTAGTAAAAAAAACTTTTTAGAGACAAGCTTTTTTTTAAATTCACTAAAAAATAATAAATAATTTTTAATAATTTATAGGTTAATAATTATAAAAGCATGGGTCGTGACTAATAAACTATCATAAAGTTCACGATCCACGCTTTAATAATTATGAACCTAAATTATTAAAAATTATTTTTTCCTTTTTAGTGCATTTAAATAAAAGCTTGTCTCTAAAAAATTTGTTTTACTAATATTTATTTTCTTTTACAAATGTAGAGGATATTCTCGGTCTACATATTTTATTTTTAATGCGGGTGATACGATTAGTACAGGACAAAAGAAGACGATCATGTGTTGAAACATCTTAGTAAAAATTGCATTATAATTTAATGTAGTAAATTCGTAGGTATGTGGACAGTAAATAATAAAACAGACAGTTTTTTTACCTGCGAATTTACTTCATTAATTAATAATTATATAAATATGGACACGAAATCTACTAAATATTGTATAATAATGATTATCTGAATTCATATTCTAATATTGAATTAGTTTACATATAATGCTAATTTATGGGGTAGAAAACGAATTTTTCCTGGGATGAGACCTAGCTCAGGGGTCGGCAACCTGCGGCTCTTATGATGTCAAGATGCGGCTCTCCAGTTCCATGCGCAAATATTAATAATTATATTATTTTATTTTCAAAACTCATAAAAAATATTATACTGCAAAAAAAACTTTAAACAGGATAAAAACACTCAACAGAGAACAGTGAGATTAGGTGCAGTATAGAGAGTATACGGACAGCTGACATTTTTTAAATGTGGCAACACTGTTCTGTTTGTTTAGTTATAATCCTAATCAAATACCATAATATTGAAATAAAAATGTTAGTGGCTCTTTAAAAACTGGGAAATTTTGTAAATTGTAACTTTTGGCTCTTCCGTCTCAAAAGGTTGCCGACCCCTGAGTCCTAGCTATAGATCGATGTTTTGTCCTCCAAAACCCCTTTTCAGTAAATTTCATCCAAATCGTTAGAGCCGTTTTATCCCTGTCAGCGTTTCATTAATTTTTGAGTCGGTAATTTTTGACTCGAGGTCACTATCCTCGCTACAGAAGTATAACTTCAAAAAATGTTCTCAATGTCTATTATTAACATAATATAGTACCTATAGGTTTGAAAAGTTCAGGAGCAAGGTTACCGAATTACGGTAAAGTAAAGTAGAATTATTAATGGTTAGATTTTATGTTTTTGATTCACAGCCAACTTTGCAAGTTGAGTAGGTATATGCAATGTCCTTTGTAAATACACCGTAATTTGTGTCGATCAACAGTTATTGCAAAACGAATGCCAACTTTCATACATAAATCAGTAACATAAAACAATGCAGTTCTACCAATATTATAGACAATTAATTAACTATGTAAGAAACCCAGTGGCCGCCACTTCCTCCCAATTGCATAATGATCATTATTACCTTACAATAATATTTTACATTCTAACATTATCAATACTAAGTTTATATAAAACAGAACGAGATCTAATAGACCGAGGGCTAGTGACAATTTTTTGGTGTTATTTATTCAAGGCCTTATTTTTGTGAAGATGTTGAGGGAGACATATTAAAGTGCCCTGAGTAAGAGATTTTGCTAGATAGCGGTATGGGAGGGGTGCAGACCGCCCCCAACATGTAACAATAAAAATGGTCACAATTATATTGCTTCAAGGCTGAAATTGTTTGTATAGCTTGTCGGTGACCCAATAATGCCATTATAATATTTGCAGATCGATTGGTCAGTATTAAAGGGGTGGCAGATCACTCTAAACGTGTCATGTACCTGACGAAATTTATGTTATTAGTTCAAGGTTCAAATTTTAATATGTAGTTACGGCGACTATTTCAACTCGCAGAACAAAATGAGCTCAAACGATTTTTAGGGTATCGAACTTCCTTTCCATAATTATTAAAGGCGAGAAGTAAAAACTCTGCACAAGAATTCCGACTTCCTGAAATCCGAAAAATTCCTGGAACTTGTGAAGATTACTTCAGTTTTATGACTGCGGTAACTATATGGTAATAGCAAAAGGGATTTGTCAACAAAAAAAAACCTTGAAAGAAAAACGGTACATTTTTAGGCAAAAACGGTCGAAGAATTCCGAGCACTTTCGAAGAATTTCCAACAAAAATTTACATAGAATTCTCCTGACATAGGTACTAAGAATTTTTATCTGTTTGTATATCTTTATCACGAGATCAGCTGGACTGATTTTGACGAAACTTGGTACATTATCTACTAGTACCCAAACTTGAAGTAATTATTGGGAACTGTTTATCGAGCTGTGCTCAAAATAAGGTTCCCGTTAAAACTAACATCAACAAGTGCCAGTTGGTGATCTTAAAAATTTGACAGCACAAATGAGACAACTATTTAAATGGACCTTATCCTGGCTCGGACTGGACATAAGGGCGTAGCGGACTCCTGTCCCGTGCGGCGGTGTCAACCGTGGGTTGGTTTGGACTCAGCTTCGATATATTGATACCCTGCTACGAAAAAAGGAGTGTTATGATTTTAAACATTATATTGCATTAGCTGTAATCTCGTTTGTCGACATATGATATATGGGGCGGGGGGCAGTCTCTGCCCTAAAGCCCCGGGCTGGTTTTTTTATCAGTCCGGACCTGGCCTTATATCTACCTCAAGTTATTCCGATTCTTAGGGTTTAGTAAATACGAAATGACAGTTCACCAACCTCTAATTTTTTGTTGTACTCTTCGACGACGGCTTCGTGTTGCCGCTGCAACTCCTCATTTTTCTCGAGTAGCGCCTTTCCAAGTTCGGCGGCCAACACGAGATCAGCCTCCTTCTGCTGGAGCTGAGACCAGATGTCCTCGGGAGATGGTGTCGTCGCCCCCTGCGACATCGCCGTTGGTAATTTTTAACACCAAACACACAAACAACTGAATTACCGTAATACAAAACAAATGCAACGCGAAACAAAACAATAAGACACAATAACGTTCTTCAATTTTTTATTAATCATATTTGTAAGTTGTAACACACTTTAAAACACTTAATTTTGAGGCACAGTTTTAAATAAGAATTAGTTCGAGCACCTTTTAAATTGCACTTGTTTTAAAAATTTAAATAAAAACAACTATGCTAAATAGATAAAATAATAGTATGCACTATGCATGTTCTTAAACAAAAGAAACACAAACCTAAACAACTTTTATCCATCAAGAATTTATTAAAATAATGCATACTTTTTAAAACTTGATAACAAAAGTTAAAATATTTAAAAGATATTTTAAAATCACCAGAATAATTTATTGACGAATGCTAATTTTTTCTTTAAATCCGTTTTCTTTTGAATTTGAGATAAAAACGGCACGATACCTTCTCCGCCGTCATTACTCACACTACAACTTGTTTTACCTGTGATCACAGTTGCTGTGGCCACGGTCACTTCTCTATCCCCTCCACTATTAACTCTCACCTGTGGGAGACCAGCGGCGTCGTTGTGGGATTTTCAACTGTAGAAACCACACGTCACATGTTGTTTTATAAAGTAAAATTTTCAAGACATGGATTATACATTTTTGACGTAGGTAGAACCAAGGTTAGTAGAGTATAGGTTGCCTCGCTTCCGATAGTCTAGTAGTGCGGGGGATGACGCCACTCGGAATGCTTACTTACTTCACATAGAAAATATCAGACCATGAACGCTGCTAATTCTTTGGAAAGGTAAAAATCACAGTAACCGATGGTAGTCTGTGCACTATGTTTTTTCAATACCTGAATAGAAAGCATGGCATTCTTCTGATTCATTTCTCTGAGGCAGCTTATTTCAATTTCTTGTTTGCCTTTATAATACGGATAATTTTCTATTTTTATTACAAAATTTAGGCTTTCGAATATCTATACATATTGGAAAACCTAACATTTTGTAATAAAAATAAAGAATTCATCCTATTATTTTTTAACATATTATACGTTCTTGGCGTATTTGATTGTCGGTCCCTGCCAATTTTAAGCAAAACAATCTGCACGAAGCACGGCTAATATACACATAAGCATAATCTTCAGGACGAATGTTGTTCCGTACTTGATTCTAAGACTAAATTGCCAGCTACACGCTCATGGCTCGCCGCGCTTACGCTGATTGGTCAGATGGAACGCTATACTCATAACCTTGGGTAGAACTACGTCCTTTTCCGGCGCTATCTGAGTCTAAAAATGATGCAATGAGAATTAAAACTATGTTTTATTTATAGTTCACTCAATTAAACTCAGATCGGTTCGAAACCTGTTTTGAACGAAAGAAGAGAAACTTTGACATAGATTTCGTATACTTATGTGTCAAAATAGTTATTTTATAAACATTTATAAATTTGTAAAACAACATCAAAATTCCTGGTGCGTTCTAGTTCAAGTATCCATTTGAATTGATGTAAATTTACTCTAAAACTCTGTAACTTTACAACCCTACAAAAATAATTATCTATGCAGGGCACTGCAAAAGACTTTAAATAGTTAATTTCAGTTTATTTAATAGTGACTGAAGTTATAATAGTAATTTATGCAACTAGTGGCTTAAGTGACGGATTATATGACAGTCGCGATTTTGCGATACGAGCTTAAGGTTATGTTGTATTTATACCAGAACGAGTGTGTGTTTACCGCACTCACCTTCGGCTCGCACGGTAAACACACACTCGTTCTGGTATAAATTCAACATAACCTTAAGAGAGTATTGTAAAATCGCGACTGTCAGATTCGTTACTTTAGACACGCGTTACATACAATATTTTTTGCAACAACTGCTTCAAAAGTTCAATTTTAAGCAAATATAACACAATTTGGATACATATTTTATTAGTGACATTATAGCAAAGTAATCTCTAAAGTACTTTATTACGCACGTGTGTTTTAAAGTAAAACAAAACAGTATTACTTTATAGAACGGAGTGCGTCAAAATTTAGTTTAAACACTACCGTTCGAATGCAGTAGAAGCTTCCATAAAGAATCACTTTTGAAACGGTACACAGCCGGGGTTTGAGAATAGCCGAGAGTGTAGCATTGCTGTTGTTTACATGGCGTTGCTATGGTTCCTCTATTACAAGTCCCCAGTTCCCGGGTTCTAGCCCGAGAGCTGGTAAAAGTGTCAATTGGATTTTCAATTTATTATTAAAAAAAAAAATAATGAATTGAAAATATGAATTGGTGCTAGGCCCAAATAACCTTAGCTGTTGGTGGTCTTTAAACACAATTTAAGGTACACAGCCATCTAAAACTGTACTACTTATTGATGCAAGTGTTGCAAAAAGCAATAAACTGAATGGTTTTAGAGATTAAGTATACGTAAATCAAGATTGAATTTTATATGTTATGAAAATTATTTTTTTTTTTTTATTTTATAGGCACAGCAATGTTTAGCCAGTCATCTCTCGGTAAGTGTTTTTGTAATACAAATTTAAAACTTCTATTAGTCCATTGAAATATTACATTTGGTTTGCATTTATTTGTATTTTAATAGTTTGCGAAACTAAAAACTTAATCGCACGAACTTTTAACATAGGTATTTTGATAAATAGATTATTAATTAAGTGATCCACTAAATACCACAGTTTGTACTTCTACGTAATATCGTTTACCTACTTAAAAATTTTATCTTTGTGCTTGGTGAAGCCTGCTTATCTAAAAATCAATCCGAAAAAGTATTTATTAACAAAAACGTTGCACTAAAGAGTGTATATTTTATTGATTTATTAGCATGTGACGGTACAGCACTGCTTTAATTCCACGTTGCGTTGCTCTACTGTTTCTAAAGCATGCGCATATATTGTATCAAGATACTATATAGGCAATTTAAAATTGAAATATTTGGTCGATCACACAGCGGTTTGTGCCGAGGCGTTTGCCGAGTCGGCACGAATGTTAGTATTTTTCAATGATGCAAAACACACCGCGACGAGAATTGTCTGCCGACTGAAAGCCGCCTCGGCACATCATTCTCCACAAAAACGCGCCTAACTGCCGAGTTGACACCGCTGTGTGTGTCATGTCAAGGCGGCTAGTCGGATACATTTTATAGCAACCATAGCGACTTATTTTTAGTGCTTATGCGACCATTGCATAATGCAAAAGTCGTTAAAAATGCTTGAAAATAAAATACAGTGGAACCTCGATTATTGTAGAACGACTCTTCCTCGAATAATCGAAAAAAAAAACCACCACTGTATCTCTTGGTTTACGAGATATGAGCGTTTTTATATATTTTTCAATAAAAATTTTAAAACGCCTTAACTTCTAAATCAAAAGAGATACAGGATTCAGCATGATTTGTTCTATCTGAGAGATTTTTGACCAACTGAAAAAATTGTAGAGATTTTAAAAATAAATTAGGCCCGAGATAATTTTTTATGCGATTAGATTTGGAAAAGGAGGGCTTTGCACAACAACTTGTAATTAGCGATGTAAATGCGTATAATACTCTGGTATAAAACGTTTGTATAAAACGGTATTATACGGTATGTAAAAAAAAATAATATACCCCAGTTTTATACTACGTATAAATACCTACTGAGGGCAGTATAGCCTAGTGATTAGCGTGCTTAGTGCCGCAACCTCTGGACTGGACTGACGTGGGTTCGAATCCCACCTGCGCTCATGGATGTTTTGTGATGTTATTTAGTCTTAAGTTAGTTGTTATTTAGTGTAGTTGAAAGACGCTAATGAGCTGAGATGTCGACGCGTCTATAATCTAAAATAAATAAATAAATAAATACCTACCTACTGTGTATTTTACTATTTTATATACAGCACGTATAAAATGTTTAACACCGTTTAAAACGGTTTAATACCAAAATGAGAACAGGAACTTTTCCTATTATGCAGTTGGCAATACTGAATAATGCACCGTAACCGTAGTGTGAAAAAGGAAAAAACCGTTTTATACTAAAAAAATACGGTATTATACCATGGGTTTAATACACAAAAAAGTTTAATACCGTATTTTTACATCACTACTTGTAATCATTACCAAAAAACAACAATATTTGTTGGGGCTTGAGAATAGCCGAGAGTGTAGCAATGCTGTTGTTTACATGACGTTGCTATGGTTCCTCTATTACAAGTCCCCAGTTCCCGGGTTCTAGCCCGAGAGCTGGTAAAAGTGCCAATTGGATTTTCAATTTATTATTAGAAAAAAAAATGGATTGAAAATATGAATTGGCGCTAGGCCCAAATAACCTTAGCTGTTGGTGGTCTTTAAAACACAATTTTTTATTTAACAATATTTGTTTAATCGATTCGAACAAGTTTTTTTAAGAAACGCACTACACAGATTTTAGGTCAACGAATTAATAAAAAATTAATAAAAGTCTTCAGACATTTAAAGCAGTGCTTTTTTAACAGCCGGCAAATCACTGCGAACTCAAATTTAAATCAACACGCGGTTTTGTATAATAATTTAACATCGACTCCTCCATGACCCCTCTTTGGAGACGCGAAGCAGAAGAAACAACACACATCGAGTAAACAAAATATTTCGTTGTCATGACAACGGCTATTGAATCGAACAAACAATCGGATTGCGCCTGGGGAATAGAAATTAAGATTTTTGACAGTTTAGACTTAGAAGAAGTGTCGTTCTTTTTGAATTTGTGTTTATATTAGTTGGATTGTTTATATTTTTTAAAAATGGCGAAGAAAAATATTGTTGTAGATGAGCTTGAAATTGAGAGAATGGCCGATATGGAACTTATTAAATTACAAAGACAGGTAAAAAATCAATCGTTTATTAATAGCGTTTTCAGCTGGTTACATTTTGTACCACTAGGCCGCACTAGTGTAAACTTTCACGAAGAACCGTGTTTGACTAGCCAGTGTAGAGCGCAATGCTACAGTGTATCGTGTTCGACTGGGCGGCGGTGGGATGGTGGTGTGACCTCCAGTGTTGCACTTTTACCACCGTCGCAGGGAGGTCGTGTAAATAAAATGCAACATGACAGAGTAAAGGCCTACACCATATACTTTAAATTATATACCACGCATTGTCCATTTAGGCCCGTATTCACCGAGCCTAGTTAGTTATTTATTCCGTTGATTTTTTCCCCTGGTAACTATCACACGGAATAAATAGTGATAATTCAAATTACCAAACATAGTTAAGTTTACTGCAGATATAAATCGTAAGAATAGTTACTCTGTCCAATTTCAAGGGTATAAATATTTATCCGCCTAGTTAAATAGGGTGTGCACGAAATGCATAAATTACTTTATGGCCTGGCGACCTTTTCAGGTAAATATTAATTTCATATCTTACAGGTAAAGGTTTTTGTCAATAAAATATGTCAATATTCATCATTTTACATTTTCGATAGATGCGCCATCGGTCGGATCTTTGGTAAACGTGCTTTATTTGACAAAATCTGCAAGGCGTATAGTATATAGTAAATTTTTACCTGCAGTTACTATTCTATCGAATGAATTGCTTGGTGAATAGAAAGTTTATTTTATTCCAAGGAATAAATTTATTCTAAGGTTAGTAACTTCTATCTTTAACAGTGTTTGGTGAATACGGGCCTTACTCAATGTGCGGTGAGTGAAGTCCACAAAGAGAGTAAAAATATATCTGTGTCTCTTTTGACGAAGTAATTCCGCATTTATTCCGATTATGTCATTGGTCGATGTACAGACGTTCGTTCCATCTGAACAAAATGTTGGAATAAAGATATCTTTCATTTCAAACAAAATGTAAACAAAACGCTTGACAGCTGTTGTCATTATAACGTAACCTAGCTAAATTTTGTTAAAAACAGTTTTTTTACTCATATTCCTTGAAATTCATAGTGATATAAGAAGTAAACACAGGTTTCGGATCTTTTTGGGCATAATAATATCACTATCAACTGAAGTATTCCATGAACTGAAGTATAAACAACACTTGAAACTATAAATAAAGACAAAGAAATATGTCATGGATGCCATTGACGTATAACCTCAGTGCCTCAGTGGTAAATAGTATACCTGCTCTCTTTTAAAAATTCTGTCTTTGTCTATAGAAGTAACCAATCAGGAACCTGCCAGCTGAGCCCCCCCAAAAAAAGACAGAAATATATACCCGCACGTATGTTGGTTTCACGATTTTTGATCTATCAGCAGTATAGGGTAATATGTATATTACACGAAGACCGTGTACATTACTCACTACTCAGCACTGACACGGTGCTAGTATTACACTCGTGCAAAACTATGCGCCACTAGTGTCAAAAAGTACATACCAGCTGAAAACGCAATAAATCTAGACTCAACAATTTTTGACTGACTTGTTGAGTGTAGTAAATTTATTTAGGTACACCCTAAATAGTAGCTAATCTCAAAATATTAGCCTTTAGAAAATGGAGATGGGCACTGCCAAACTTGACTGCTAGGTGTAAATCATTCATTCGAAAAGAAAATTGCCAAACTTGACCGCTAGGGGCGCCAGCTATGTAACCACCTCGGTTTGTGGGCAGTTTATAGTAGTGTGTACAGAATAAGTTTATTTAAAATAATAAATCGTTGACAATGCCGATGTGCTGTGTTTACCAATGTTCAAATCATAGAGGTTTTGTATTTCCAAAGGATCCGGAACTGAAAAGAAGTGGTTGCATGCTGTCAGAAGGGAAACACTTGATTTTTAGTGCGTTTTTCTATGTACTAATGGTGGCTATAAACCTGCTGCCATCTATATTACGTTTCACATGTCCCCATCTCCATTCTTACAATTTTTGGCCACGAGCTTTGGGACTATAAATTATAATCAGTCTACTTAGTGATGCGCGATACGAGATGTTTTAGTCGATTGTCTTGATTGTTCAAACATCTCGATGACACTCGATGGTTGTCACTTGGACTCGATTGTTGTTGTTTCATACTTCACTGAGACCGAGTCGCATAGTACTAAATCGTACACTGTCCAGAGCCACATAATATACAATCTTTCATCACTCAACAACTGTGGTCGAGTCGATAGTCGATTGTGCAGTAATCGCGTAATACGAATTCAATAGTGAAGATATCACAGTACCGACTGAACGGTGAACAATCAACGAGTCGCGTGAACGTCAGTCGACTAACATATAACCTTGAATCGCGATTATATGTATTCACATTCGCTGCTATTGCTATAACTTATGTGGCAAATAATCGACTTGAACAATCGAACATTTCGATTGTAAAATCAAACTTCGAGTCGATTGTGGACTTGATTGTTATTATGAACGATTACAATTGTTTCGATTGTAAAAACATCTCGCAATCACCCATCACTATAATGATCGTATTGTTCAGTATCGAATTATGGAAGGAGATCGCGAGGCATTCTCCGAGGAAACTGGTACAAAACTGAGGAAACAGCGCAACGTAATCAAAGGGTTGAAAAATGACCGCGAAGATTTGATGACCGATCTAAAGGTTGCTCATTCGAGAGGTAATAAACTAAAAGATCGGGCAACTACCGAACATTTGAAGGATCTTTTGGAACAGTACGATGTTTACGAGAGCGAAACTAAGACAGAGAAATCGCATATCGTGGAGATTGACTATCAGATTAGGTATCTATTATATTTTGGTGTAAATGAAAATTTCATGAAGCGTCTACACATTCTAGACATTTCATAAGGGATTTTGCTAGATAGCGGTATGGGAGGGATGCAAACCGCTCCCAACATGTAACAAACAAAATTGTCACAATAATTATTATTGCTTCAAGACTACAAATAATATAATGGCATTATTGGGTCACCGACAAGCTATACAAGCAATTTAAGCCTTGAAGCAATAATAATTGTGACCATTTTCTTTGTTACATGCATGTTGGGGGCGGTCTGCATCCCTACCATACCGCTACCTAGCAAAATCCCTTACTCAGGGCACTTCTACCCTTCTACAATTTCTTTTGGGTTTCTTTGATTACCGAAAGGAGAGTAATCCTCTAAAATGCACTTTTGTCAAATTTCATTCAATTTGTTTCACTCATTTCTGAACAGCGTACAAAAATGTGTTTTTTTTTATGTAAACTTCGAACTCTTCGCACGGGCAAACGGTACATTTTGGTATATAAATAAGTTGCGTCCAATCGACTTATTTTGACCTCTACTACACGTGGTAGCTCTGTGTCCCAGCAAATTTGGGACACCCTGTATAAGTGGTTCCAATTAGATTTTTGACTGCTTTTTAACAGGAAATTGGAAAAAGAAGTGTATCTGTTGAAATCGCAACAAGTGAGTGACAAACAAATGGAACAAAGGGTAGTTACTGCGCAAAAAATGTTGTCGCAACTCGAGGACAGACTCGACGTTGCCGTGAAAAAATTTAACATGGTACTGGTCGACAATAATAAGTTAAGGGAGGAGATCGACCATTTGCTTAGAGAAAGGTAATTCAATTTCGTAAAAATTAAAAATGTATGCGTTTTAGGCCCGTATTCACCAAACACTGTTAAAAATAGAAGTTACTAATCGTAGAATAAATTTATTCCTTGCAATAAAATTAACTTTCAATTCACCAAGCAATCCATTCGATAGAATAGTAACTTCAGGTACACATTTACTTTACACCATACACTTTGGACATTTTGTTAAATATTTTGATTCTAAAGCACGTTTACCAAAGATCCGACCGATGGCGCATCGATCGAATATGTAAATTTATTTTATTTTACTAAGCCTTTACCTGAAAGATATGAAATTAATATTTACCCGAAAAGGTCGCCAGGTCATAAAGTAATTTGTGCATTTCGTGCCCATCCTATTTTACTAGGCGAATAAATATTTATACCCTTGAAATTGGACAGAATAGTTATTCTTACGTGTGCAAGCTTTCACGGCCGGCATTGTTCCAAGTCTTCATGGCTTCCGGGCTTGTAGGCCGTGGTCCGGTGGTATTTCTACCTGATGTTTCGTCTACAACTGCGGTAGACATTCTCAAAGGCGCCTTTGAGACTGTCTACCGCAGTTGTAGACGAAACGTCAGGTAGAAATACCACCGGACCACGGCCTACAAGCCCGGAAACCATGAAGACTTGGAGTTATTCTTACGATTTATACCTGTAGTAAACTTAACTACGTTTGGTGAATTGAATTATCGCTATTTATTCCGAGTAATAGTTACCAGGGGAATAAATCAACGGAATAAATAACTAACTAGGCTCGGTGAATACGGACCTTAGATAAAAAATAGTTAAGTGTCGTTATGATACAGGGCCGACTTCAATATACTATGGCAGAAGTTGGTTGGAAATTTGAACCGCGGCAAGAAGTTCATGCTTGACCTTATTGAGCAGGCGTCGCTTGCGTACGATCAGCGCGAAGAATGGTGCAGCAAACTTCAAGCGCTCAAGGAACGCGGCAAAAATGATCTTCTATTTCACACGCAGGAGATGCGTGAAATGCAGCGTCGACTAGACCACGATGCCAAACTGCAAGAGTTTTTGGGAGTCAAAGGTCAACGTCGGCTCATGCTCGAGTTGGAACAACGCGAAGCCTTAAAACGCAAGCAGCAACGTGAAGATATGGAAAGAAAGTTGGCGCAGTATCGTGACATACTCGATAAGATCAAAGAGTTTTCCGGCGAAGATGATATTGACCGGCTGGCCGCGCAATTTATCAAACAGGAAGAGGAAAACTTTGCACTCTTCAATTACGTCAATGAACTGAACCACGAGCTGGAAATTTTAAACGATGCTGTCAACGAACTCAGAAAGAAAATCGGTAAACGTTGGGGATCCCATTCGTTTCGATTTTTTAGGAACAATCCCAGTTTTGTGGGTTTTGTTCTCAAAGTCTGTCCGGAACTGCTGGGATTTTTCTATTCTTAGCGATAAAAAGTCGAAGGAGAGGGATACAAAATTATTGTAAATTTTTCATCATGTTGAAGATGAAGCACAGTTATCTTTTTTTAAGGTCACCGACAAGCAGGCTTATTTAGGCTTAGTATCGATTAATATTTCCAATTTCTTATTTTTTAATAGTAAATCCAATTGATTCGCTATTAAATTCAAAGTAGCTGACCTCTACAGTCGTTAACTGAGATTAATATTCTAAGCGGGATGAACTCGAAACAAATATGACCGCTGCTGAATGTCAGAGCCTTAGACAATAGACATAGAAATGGACAACTATAGAATCAAGTACTCTAGCATATGCTTCAATACACCACGCTCAACGTTTTTCCTGCATTTCACTTAGTCCAATGTATTTCCATATATCGATATAATTTTATGCATATAATCTGTCATGTTTTGTTGATTCTAGGTGCGTTCCACTTGGCGATCGCAACGCCTACAACGACCAAACGTAATAAGCGCGGCCATAAGGCGTGAGCGTAGTGGGCGCAATGGTCGCCAAGTGGAACACACCCTCTGTCAAAACATGGATCCAGGCTCCAGAGTGAAGTTAGCGTTGCTACTCCAAAGTTGTGGGTAAGTTCGGTTTTGAGCTCAGATCGATCTGAGTGCTCCAATGCGTTCGAATTTAACATTTATATGCTCTGAAAGATCTCTCTCTTGCGTTCGGATTTAAAACCTGGAGGAGATCGAGCACGCTCTATGAGCTCCGAGGAAAGCGAGCGAGCAAACAGATTTAACCATCTTCAGAGCATTCATTTTAAAAATGAGCGGAAACACTTGTTGTGAGAATGGATAAATTTCGAAGTTTATTTATATGAGGTAATTTTTCAATAGGTAAAAATACACGAATAATATTTATTCAAAAAATAGTAATAAACCAATAAGTCTATATCGCACACAATGATTAAATAAAATATTTATTATATCTATGGGTCGAAAAAATTAACAACCGGTAGTACTATTAATTTTAAAATAAAGGAATAAAACGAAAAAAATTGTGAATCATGATTTATTATTATAACAATGTTGAATTAAATCAAAATGAGCAATAAAGAATATATTTCGGCTTTAGTAATAAGAATTTAACTTGCTGGGGCCATTTTAATCTGACGTTTGGAAAAATCTGCTAGATTACGTTCGGAATTGTTTAGATGGCTCGATTTACTCGCTTGTCACGTCACCAAAAATCTGTTCGCTCGGCTCGATCAATCGAGTGCAAAAGCGAACTTACCCACACGTCAAAGATCAGAGAAGGTGGAAAACTCCATTGACTTGTTAAAATTACAAGTTCATCCCGTTTAGAACATTGCCATGCTGTCATCTGTAGTTCGATTTTATTGCCATTAGCTGCATGCAGTATAAATAAGTTGAAATTTATTGTGAAAATTATTTCAGACGAGCAAAAAGCTTTGAATGAACAAAGATTTCAGCAACAGAAAGATACTATAAGTACTTTGACAACGACGCTCGAACAGCACACTGCGGAAGTAAGTCAAATCAGGGCGATAAAATGAGCGATCATTTTTTATTTTTTGAAGTTATACTTCTTTTGGCGCGTCATGGAAAAATGTTGAGAGTGAATTTTTTACGTTTTAACACCATGAAGTTAGTCGGAAGTTCATGATTAATCACCAGTCACAATGTGACAAGAGCGTTTTCAGTTTTGAATAACATTAATAAAAGCTATTGCTATACAAACGCTCGTTTATGCCGCTTTCGTTGAATATGAGTTTGTACTCCAACACCGGTACTGCTTACATTATTATTTTTCATGATTATAATGCCCTATTATATAGCACTGCTAAGTAAGATGTACGTAGCGTAACGGATAGCACCGACGCGTCATACGCAATAGGTCTCGGATTCGAATCTCAACACGAACATGCTTTTTTTTGATAAATAATTAGATATAAATATAATAAATAAATATATTTAATAAATTAATAATTTATTAAATTAAATTAATTTATTAAATATCTTTATTTTATCATCTTTTTTACAAACGTTTAGTACTGGCACGCGGGATAAAATTTTTGGAGTTACTTTTGTTTTGTTACGCCAAAGAAGTATAGCTTCTGATGTGCGTACATAATTACACACACACTCTTTTTTTACTATTTAACACAAGAAAAGGAATTTGCTCATCTAGCTTGTCAATATCAGGTAGAATACTGAATAAGTCATCCCCATACATTTAATTTTATCATTGAGGTATTGATGAACAAATGTAATAAACACGAGAAAAAATCAGTACTTACAGTATAGACTCTTTTAATGCCGACTCCAGACAACATGGCCAACGTGTGCCAATGTTGGCAATGTATTGGCGACCAATGTTGGGTATGATTGGACATTGTGTGATCATTTGAATATGTCCATCAGTATCCACACGACAGGATTCTGTTTGGCCAGCGTTGACCAAGATTAGTACAACAAATGTTTAGCTAATATACACCAACATTAAACAAAATAAATAGCGAACTGCTTCAGAAGTAATAATTTCTGGTGCCCTAATGCATATTTCATGCAACTCATAAATAATACACACACACACTGACAAACAGCGCGTAGTGAAAACTGTCCAGTCGTCTGGATGAAAACAAAATCACATTTGCATGTTGAGACCAGCGTTGGCCAATCCTTTTGATTCAAAAGGATTGGCCAACACAAAAGTTTTGAAGTGTATTAAAAAAACCACACTCAAGGCGAATGTTTTCCAGTGCCAACGTTGGTGTCTATTAAATATTGGTCATATGAAAATCATCCACACGGCATGGCAATTGCCCGAATGTCAACATTGGTCGACATGTTGTCTGGAGCCAACTTTAGCTATGCTTCAAGTTCTTCCTTTTCTGTACCTTATACTGTTGTTAACCGTTACTAGTCCCACAGTATATTTAGTTTGGATTAAAAAGAAATAAAGGGAAGGAGCTGCCGTTAAGTCAGTGTTTTCTTCGTCAACAACCCCCGTAAGCGCTGAATTACTGACAAGACTACCGTATTTGGTACTTATGGGCAATTTGAATACTACCAAGATTTTTTGTCTCTTGGAACAGTGATTAATTTCTTGATGGTTTTCAGGCTTGTAGGCCGTGGTTCGATGGTATTTCTAACTGACGTTTCGTCTACAAATGCGGTAGACGCTTTCAAAGGCGATGTGGCAGACACTTCGATCGCAGCCAAATCGCATTTGAAAATGTCTACGGCACTTGCAGACGAAGCGTCAGGTAAAAATACCATCGGACCACGGCCTACAAGCCCGGAAACCATCAAGATTTGGAACAACGTTGGCCGTGAAAGCTGACACACTTCGAGTGATTAATTTGTTTATTGCGTAATTTGATATTTAGAAAGAGAGAACCGAAGAGGAATTAGAAAAGAGTAATGAAAATATGACCAGGTTATTACAAGGAGTCGAACGTATGTTCAACATGGTTAAATGCAGTAATGCGCCCATTTTGGAATTGTTGGGTATGTTACACAAGACGTTTTTCATTCAACAGTTTGAAGTTTAAACTAAAATATTATCTGAATTAACTTCTTAAATTTCATTAATTAATTTATGACACCAGGTGACAATGCAAGCGTTACCCAGTACAATGTACATCTGTATCTTGGAATTTTGGAAAAGAGAACAAACGACCTTATTAATATGGTTTATTACAAAGAAAAGATCGTAAGTCAACAAAAATATTTCAGTATTCTTCCAATTGGGTCGATGTTCGATCAATCAACATTTCTCCTCCTGCGAGCCACAAATCGCATTCGTTCCCTGACTCCTGTTTACAAAGGGGTAAGTTCGGTTTTACGCTCAGATTGATCGGAGTGCTCTAATACGTTCGAATTTAACATTTATCTGATCTGAAAGATCTCTATCCTGCGTTCGGTTTTAAGATCTGGAGCAGATCGAGCGCGCTCGATTTGCTCTGAGGAAAGCGAGCGAGCAAGCAGATTTAACCAACTTCAGAGCATTCATTTTAAAAATGAGCGGAAACCCTTGTTGTGAGAATGGATAAATTTCGAAGTTTATTTAAATGAGGTAATTTTTCAATAGGTAAAAATACGCGAATAATATTTATTCAAAGAATAGTAATAACCAATAAGTCTATATCGCACAGAATGATTAAATAAAATATTTATTATATCTATGGGTCGAAAAAATCAACAACCGGTAGTACTATTAATTTTAAAATTAAGGAATAAAAACGAAAAAAATTGTGAATCATGATTTATTATTATAACAATGTTGAATTAAATTAAAATGAGGAGCAATAAAGAATGTATTTCGGCTTTAGTAATAAGAATTTAACTTGCTGGGGCCATTTTATTCTGACGTTTGGAAAAATCTGCTAGATTACGTTCGGAATTGTTTAGATGGCTCGATTTCCTCGCTTGTCACGTGACCAAAAATCTGTTCGCTCGGCTCGATCAATCGAGCGTAAAACCGAACTTACCCAAGATGAATCATAAAAAAAGAAGGACAAGGGCGAATAGAACTCGCGCACTGAGGGTTCCAAACAATTTGACAATTACTTTGTTGAGGTTGACAATCGACAAACTTAATATAAATCAAGTTTCTCCACTTAGAAATGAATGACTTTCGGATTTTTTTCCATCCTTGTGCAATAAGACGTTCGTTCGTGCCAAATTTCAAAATTCTAGATCAACGGGAAGTACCCTATAGATTTTGATGAGTGATGTATCAAAATACATGGTTTGAAAGACCATATCTTTTTATTGCATTAGTTCGAAGCATGAACTTTTTACAAGACTATGGGAATGATATCTCTAGTCGTTGCTGAGAAAAATGGTCTAGACGGACAACAAAGTGATCCTATAATGGTTCCGTTTTTTTCACTCTGAGATACGGAAGTGTTACTCATTTCCAAACACCACTACCTAAATGCCCTTTTGTCCACTGTCACGCCGCAAGGATATTGTATTTATTAGAATTCGGATTATGTGAACGCTGTTTTTTATCAGTAATTTTTATAGGTTGACAAGAAGAGACCGAGAAATATGACAATCAAAGAAGATGACAGATTGAGAATTAAGATGAGTGAACTTGAAAAACTGGTTCCCACTCAACCGTGTCCTCTGTAAGAGCTTAATTTGTTTACATTTTTCAAAAATTGTATTTAATTTACATTAGAAATCGTGTCCATCGTGATTATAATAAAATTAAGAAAAATCGCAGGATAGTGGACAAAATATTGGATTTATTTAATTAAATGTACGACGTTTCGTAGGTACTTGAAAAAGTCTAAATATATAGACGAAACGTCGTACATTTAATTAAAAAACTCGGGTCGCAGTGCCAAACCCTGCCGACAATATAGTGTATTTGCTAATACAGGCATTGTGGCATTATTATGTGAACTTAAGTTTGTTTTTTGACAAAATAAAAAATTTAACCCCTTAATACATCCCTTAAAATAAATAAATTTTTCTAAATTTCAATATTAGACATGGATTTTATCAGTACACCCAATTAAAAACACCCTTCCATAAGTAAATCCGTATCAACAAACTAGTGTTTTCATAAAATTTGAAAGTCCGGTCCTGTCGGGCTGATTTTATTAAAATTTTAGCAGCAGATTTTAATCTTTACTAAAGAGTTAAATTTCAATTTTGAAACGATTCTGACAAATTTTTCGGTATTTTTGGGCCCAAAAACTTTTTGGAACCCCTAAATACAACCCTGAAAATGGTCCGATCGGGCCCATTTTAAATAGGCTTCTTGCGGTGATGGGTTCCAATGTGTGTACCAAATTTCGTTTCAATCGATTAAGTCTGTCGAGAGTTATCGTGTACACACATATATATATATATAAATATATATATATATAAATATATACATACATATATTATATATAAACATTTTTAAAAATGGTGCCAAAGTGTTCAGGAGGGTATGAAACGTCGAGAAATTTTGTTCCGACCCCTAGGTCCCGCCATCCGACCGACGCCAATAGTGTATGTGCCATATGGCAAATACACTAATAAATCCAATATTTTGTCCACTATCCTGCGATTTTTCTTAATTTTATTTAATTTACAGTTCAGTAGAAAAACCAATTTCGGAACTAATGCAGTTGGGTGTTCTAAGGGCGGATCCAGGGGGACTTCCCCCCTCAACAGGGCTTGAGAATGGCCGAGCGTGTAGCAATGCTGTTGTTCACATGGCGTTGCTATTGTTCCTCTATTACAAGTCTCCAGTTCCCGGGTTCTAGCCCGAGAGCTGGTAAAAGTGTCAATTGAATTTTCAATTTATTATTAAAAAAAAATAATGAATTGAAAATATGAATTGATGCTAGGCCCAAATAACCTTAGCTGTTAGTGGTCTTTAAAAAACACTCCCTCCTCAACTAGAAAAATTAAGATAAGACGAGAAAATGGGAAACTTGCAAGTTGCAGGGGTGAAGAAAAGTATTTTTTATGTTAACTTCAAAGTTGATTTAATAATGAGTTATAGTGTATTAAATCAATTGTGAATAATCTTTTTTTAGGTTAGGCTAGTTCGGATGGTTTTGCCCTTCCTCTCAAATAAATCCTGGATCCGCTCTTGGGGTCATCTGTCACATTTATGGAAATTTAATGAATAATGCACTTCAAGTAATTTAATCAGATCTTTTTAAGGAGCACATGAAAGACGTAGACTTTTTTGACAGCTGACCCGATTTGATTAGTTCCGACTTTAGTCGCTAGATAGTGCAATTGCAAAAGACCGCTCATGTAGTGGTGGGATATTTAAGTAGAAAACTGTAAAACCGTTTCAGAAGAATTTCTATTGTCAAAAAATAATCGTTTGATCGTTTTCATTTGTTTAAACTTCAGTTGTTTTTAGGCCAGCGCTGAAATAAAAAATAAACGAGTACAGGTACTGTAAAAGTTTGTACCGTGATATTTATAGAGGATAAAAAAACGTGAAACAACTGTTAAAAGCGGTAATATTTGTGCCGATGTTTAAAAATAGTAAGCAAACTTTTAACCGGCAAATGCTTTGCAATAGCTGTGTGGAACAAGAAAATGTTCGCGACGTCTGCGAAGAGATCCAGGAGCCGCTGGACCGAGAAGGCGTCACGGTCAAGCTGGCCAACAGGATGCTGTTGTCGGGCATAGCGGAACAATTGCACAACGTCTCAGCCTGCCATCTACCGAAGTCAAGACGTATTATGCAAATGAGATATCAGTAAAGAATTTTGTATACACAGCATGTTTATTTTGATGATGAATAAATTTTTTGTTACAAGATTTTCTATTACAAAAAAGGATTTGAGTTCATTCTTTCTTAAAACAATAATTTTTTTTTAGTTAAAAATATTTTATTTTTAACTTGACCGACAAAAATAACAAAAAATTATAACTAATAACACAGGAATGTTTGATTGACTAGAAAATATAATAAGTTTTTTGATTCAAAATATAAAATATTCGATTTTAATACATAACTCGTATTTAAAGTTTAAATAATTCAAATTAAAAAACGTTTGAATTAAATTTCTAATATCGCAATTTTTCGATTCGATTATAGAACAGGAGTTTGCGTTGTATTTTAGGTAGTGTTTTTACGCCGACCGATTGTTATCTTTTTCGATAAATCTGGTATGACTAATAAGTAAACCAAGCGTCAGCTGGCGCACCCGCGGTGGGTGTGGGTGTGAGAGGCTACGAAACTGGTAAAAAAAATTTTTTTTAAGTAATAGTACGCCGGCTAAAACTTGTTTTTATAAATAGCTGACATCATTGTGGGTTGAAAAATAATCGTCAGCTGCATCGTGGAAGGGGACTGTGCGTCAGCTGGTCGCATGAACTTGTAAAAAATCACGTAAAATATTGCGCATTTCACTTTTTTGCACTGACAGCAGGTGAGACAATTCCGTTATCTAGGATTATGATTATATCGCTATCATAATCCTAGGTAACGTAATTGTCTCAGCTGTTGTCAGTGCAAAAAAGTGAAATGCGCAATATTTTACGTGTTTTTTTACAAGTTCATGCGACCAGTTGACGCACAATCCCCCTTCCACGATGCAGCTGACGATTATTTTTCAACTCACAATGATGTCAACTATTTATAAAAACAAGTTTCAGCCGGCGTACTATTACTTACAAATTTTTTTTTTACCACTTTCGCAGCCTCTCACACCCAAACCCACCGCTACTTGAGCAGCTGACGGTCGGTTTACTGATTAGTTGTACGAGATCAACTATCGATATCAAAATCAGCCGGCTTAATATGACTTTTTCATTTGCAACGCAAACTCCCGGACTATTAGATTGTGAATAATGAACGTTCGACAATCGCAATTTTTCTTTTAATAAATAAAGATTATAGAAATATAAAATGACTAGCATAAATTTTGGAATAATCAGACAATCTGTACAATTTCCATTTTACCCGTACCGTCTTCCGGCGTCGGACTTGTCGGAACAGAAACCATTTCCTTAGCGGCTTTCTTCCGTGCTACCCGAATAATCTTTTTCAATTCCATGATGCTGAGTTTTATAAAAGCCAATTGGTTTTCGTAATCATCTTCTGTGAATTCCATTTCACATTCCTTTATTTTACACAGATGGGTATACATATTCCAACAGGACGTTCTGACTCGACCGATCTCAAGCGTTTTCGCAGCCGTCGTGCTTTTGATTCGGTTTACGGCACCTTGCCATCGATGTGCTTTAGCTTTAGCTTTTTCGAAACGGGTCTGCAAAGTAGCAAACTGATTATTCAAACCCATCAGCGTTTGTGATTTTTCTTCGGTCAATCGAATCATTTCAGCCCTAGCGTTCTCCAACGCCTCTAAATCATTCTCTTGTTTCTCGGCGAGCTCTTGTCTCGCCTCGCTGAGTGCCTCGAAACGATTTAATATATCATGTATTGCTTGAAACTCGAGCGATGCTTTCACCACATTGTTCAAATAATTCTCGTACATACTGTAGTTGAACACATGTTTTTCCATACTGTCACGTATCCAAATCATTTCTGCGACCTTGGCTTTTAGTTCTTTGATATTGGCATCGCATTGAGCCTGCGCCGCTTTTTCTTCGATCGTTTTCCGATCCGCCCTTTCACGTTTCTCGATATTTTCTTTTATGAATCTATTGAAACTAATGAAATTGGACCGCAATTTAGCTTCTTTTTTTCTCATTGTCTCCCATTGTATATTTAATTCTTCACGCTTCTTCTGCTGCTCCTTCAGTTTAGCTTCAAACTTCTCCTGAGCGTCGAGAAGTTGTCGACGTGCCACCACGAGTTCGGCAGCAGGGGATGTTCGTGCTTGATCCCATTCCGGAAATTTCCTTTAAAAACAAATTATTATAAAACATTATTTTCACATTAGTGATGGGCGATTACGAGACGTTTTTACAATCGAAACAATTGCAATCGTTTATAATAATCGAGTTCACAATCGATTCGGAGTTTGATTTTACAAACGAAATGTTCGATTGTTCAAGTCGATTATTATAGCAATAGCAGCGAATGAGAATACATATAATCGCGATTCAAGGTTATATGCTAGTCGACTGACGTTCACGCGACTCGTTGATTGTTCACTGTTCACACAGTTCAGTCGGTACTCACTACTCTGTGATCTCTTCACTATTGAATTCGTATTACGCGATTACTGCATAATCGACCATCGACTCGACCACAGTATTTGTGTAATGAACGATTGTATATTATGTGGCTCTCGGCAGTATACGATTCAGTACTATGCGACTCGGTCTCAGTGAAGTATGAAACTTAACAATCGAGTCCAAGTGACAACCATCGAGAGTCATCGAGACAATTGACTAAAACATCTCGTATTCGCACATCACTATTTCACATAGATGCAAATAAAAAAAAATTTACTTTTCTTGTCTTTCGACACATTTTGAATAGAAATATTCTTTCACAGATTCATGTGCAAACTGACGTAGTATATTCGTAGGGGCCAAATCTTTTCTTTGATAACGTGGTGGCATAATTTATTTCTATACTTAAAAAAACGTAAACCAAATTGACACTATAACCTTACTTTTGTGTCGTTTTTTGTTTATCATCAAAATTGCTAGGTTACCGATTTACGTCAAACGCAATTTACGCAAGCCGTGGTTACTGGTTTTAGGTTATAGAGGGCTGAGAAAACGAGACAAGTGATAAGATAAGTTGGGGTATGATTGTCAAAATTTTTGTGTAAATAAATTTTCGGAAATGTCTTTTATTATAGACATACAGAAATTTTTAAACGATAGTTTAGAATTTTACAATTTGCACAGTGCATTTATTCACGGTCTAAGTTTAGGTGTATCTATAGGCGTTGCTTACGGACTTATAAAGTCAATCCGAGAGCCCAACTTGGCCGTGGAAGTAAAACAGTCTTCCAACAGCGTTGTAGCCGAACCATTCGGGGTAAGTTGAATTATTTCTAGTGTCTTCTATTAATTGGACTGAATATACCTCAGCCTTTTGTTATCATCACTTGATATCAAACAATTGAAATACATTCACTGCATAAAAGTAAGGTGACCAGACGTCCTCCTTTGAGGAGGACAGTCTCAGTGATAGACCTGATAGTGTCCTCCTTTCGAATGATAACATCATAACGACCCCATTTGTCCTACTTTTTAACGATTTCAACCAATGTTTTTGTGGTTCTGTACTATGGGTAGATAATCTCACAACCGGTAGAGTAGTCACGGCAATGATTATAATATTAATATACAACAAATACGACTATGGACTGTTAGATGACGCCACTCCTGTGTGTTTCACTCTTAGATTATTAGATCTAGAATGTAGATAATAAATTGACTGCAAAAGTAGTTTTTTTTGTGTCCTGAGCAATTTTAAAATTCTGGTCACCTTATAAAAGTGGATAATATGAGTAAAAAATACGATAGCATGAACAGTGAATTTTTTTGTAGCAGTTATGCGATGGAGATGGAGAATATAAATTGGTCATTTTGGTTAGGACCGATCTAAAAATGGGCAAAGGTAAAATAGCGGCCCAGTGTTCCCACGCTGCCGTCGCCGCGTACCAACAGTCGCTGATGAGAAACCCGGATGGCTTAGCAAGATGGCAATCAACAGGTCAAGCCAAAGTTGCTCTACGAGTGGATTGCGAACAGGAATTAATCACTTTACAAAAAGAAGCAAGAAAACACGGTCTCGTTACGAGTTTAATTCGAGATGCAGGTCGTACCCAGATCGCTCCGAATTCTAAAACCGTTTTGGGAGTTGGTCCGGCCCCAAAAGATATTATTGATAAAGTAACAGGACATTTAAAATTGTTATGACGAAATTATTTCCAGTTTTTTTAAAAATGTGTGTATTTCTTATAATTATGAAACTTTCGTATAATGAAATCGAAACGTAGGTATAAAATCAAGATATTGAAACTGATGTAACCTCACTTCTGTAAAATTCATAAATCAAGTTTAAAAATATGTATAAGATTTTATTTTTTTTTTCAAAAATATATAAAGCTAAAATGTTGCTTGTTTAACACTTTTAAAATATATTTACAGTATTATAATATAAATATGTATTGCTAAAATTTATAATAAAAATACTCTACACTAATAAAAATAAATGAGGAAATAGCTACAAAAGCTTTCAGTTATTTAAAATAATTTAAGGTCGATGAGGTCTATTGCGTAGGAGAGGCACAGGCGGTACCGGGTGGCGTAGTCTTTGAGGTGGGGGTACTTTGTAACTACTCGAACAGTTAGAATCTGCGATACTTCTTCCGTCGCCTTCATCTCTCCTTGACATCTCACTGAACGGCGACAACCTTTTGCTCTCGTTAATAATTGATGTCGCGGCGTTATTTGCCGCGGCTGCCATTTCGTTACGTTTCGCTTCTCGAACCAATATGTCAGCGGTGCTCAAATCGGAGTTGGAAACCGCTGGCGTGGAATTGGTACCGGATAACCACGGTTTATTCGAACATTCTTTTTCTTGTTCGTTGTCACAGTCCGTTATGTTTAAATTATTTAACTTTATTTTATCGAGAACCGAGTTCTCGTTTTGCTGAGTATTATTTGCATTCTGATTTAGCAACAATTTGGATAATGGCGGCGCCAAACCTAAACCGATATTTCTTTCGTGGTATACTTCGGATATAGTAGGCGTGAGTTCTCGGTTCATGTGACGCAGCTGCGTGGCTAAAATGGTATCTTGGATACTATTCCCTCCGGTCAAAGTGATATTTTTATTTTCGACTGCAATACTCTTTGAGCATTCGCCTTCGTTAGCCGTCTTTGGCAGACCTCCTTTAACAACGGGTAGCGTGCCGGTTTCGTTAGGAGCGAAGTAAAGCAGCCGTTCCGTTCCGGTAAGAGTATCGTCGCCGGTTAATTGTACTGGTACAGACACCGATTTAGTTGGTTCGTCTATTTCAGTTCTAACGCTTAGCCTATCCAAGACGTTCTGATTAATTTTACGCGTCGTCGACGCTTTGTACATTGTATTTGAGTTAGTACTTTGTCTCATTCTTCTTGCAGTTGAATTCGTTGCTACTCTTTCGAATTCACTATCGGAACTGTGTCCGTCTAAACTAACAGTCGATAGATTCTTGTAAACCGGAGACAACGGCAACATATCGTCGACCAGTGGTCCAGGACCGGTGAGTTGTTGAGTTCTCGGCGGAGGCAGAGGAGGTAATGGCTGTCTCCTTAGTACTGTCGCATGTCCACTAGACTCCCAATCTGTAGCCGAGCTGGCCGAACTGGAACTGTCGGGCCGAAGGATTTTGTGTTCTTGACCGGACATGCTGTACAGGTTACGTATACGAGTTTGATGCGCTAAAGACAAACTAACAGGCGGAGACGGAGTAAAAGCGGCATCCGATTCACCACCACCTCCAGGACGTGTTACAATTGCTGGTGGTTTCTGTAAATTGGCTCTCGGTTCAGTTCTACCATCGGGCTCTCCACGTCGACGGACATAACTAGTGAATGCGCCGGCTCGACCTAACGATAATGGAGGATGAATCGACGGAGTGAGGTCATCCGGATCGGAAGATATTTGTTGAGGAGGTCGCAGCAATATGCCAGGATTCGTGTTTGTCGAACATAATTCATTATCGGAATGTGAACAGTCGTTTTCTATGGACGCCAACGATTCGAGGCTCGAACTTGAATCCAAACTGAGGCTTTTAGGTGCTTCTTGCGTATCTAAACAAGAAAAAATATTATTTAAAATATTGTACTGATTTCCAAACTACAAAGATACTCAAATACACGATTTGAATAACTGTAGATGACGATATTAGATAAATAATTATTAAATCAAATGATTTAAATCCTTAATATAGCCTAACAATCACGGCAGCTTAGCTCTCTGACATAATCTGTTATTCACTAATTGTTTAGTGAATACGTTTTGAATGTTAGTTAGATCGTTTGATTTAATTATTACTCTACAAATGTAACAATGTATTTTCATCTGTCATCATTATTAATTGGTATCCAAGATACGCTCGCCACAAATACAGAGTTAAGTTACCTAGTAAAATTCACAAATATATTTTCAAAATTGCTTGTATCATTTTTGAGAAATCTATAAGACCGAGAGCTAGTGACATTTTTTTGGTGTTATTTATTCAAGGCCTTATTTTTGTGAAGATGTTGAGGGAGGCATATTAAAGTGGCATGAGTAAGGAATTTTGTTAGATAGCGGTACGGGAGGGATGCAGACCACCCCCAGTATGTAACAAAAAAAATGGTCACAATTATTATTGCTTCAAGGCTGAAATTGTTTGTATAGCTTGTCGGTGACCCAATAATGCCATTATAATATTTGCAGATCGATTGGTCAGTATTAAAAGGGTGGCAGATCGTCATGTACCTACTCGACGATATTTATATAATTAGTTCAAGGTTCAAATTTTAATATGTTGTTACGGCGACTGTTTTAAGCATATATTTCAATTTGCAGACGAAAATGTCGGTATTAACCCCCTTGCAGAACGATATAAACACATATTTGAGCAAGTTTCCCTCTAAAAGAGGGGGTATATATATATGTATGTATGTATGTATGTATGTTTTTTCTTTCTTTATATTTACACAAGTTATTTTGTATTAAATAAAATATAAAAAAAACTTACCAAACAGTGCAAGTAAAGCTTGCAAAACAAACTGTATATTCCTTCTATTTGCAAGTTTACTAGTCCTGAGCGTGACCTCGTCTTGCCCAACATCCATTAAATCAAATCCGAGTGATGCGAGTAGTTCATGACAACCAGCCACACGCCACAATCGGACGCTAAGCGCTACTTCTATTCCACTGCTTCCTTCCACATCAACTCCATTAGGATTCGACGAACTCTTCAAACTGAACTGGGATATGATAGTTCTTATGATTCCGATTATATCATCAGCAACATCAACGTTCGACATTAACTTAGAAAGTGCTTGGAGCGATGTTCCCGTCAATCCAAGTAATGCTTGTAAACTGGCCGAACACTGGGTCAACCGTTCTTCTGGATCGGATTGCGGAAAGAATACGCTGCTTGGTATTCCGTTAGCAGCCGGTTCGAACCTGAATCCCACAGACATTAACAACTCCTTCCATCCGGCTACTTGTCCTACCTTATTTTCTATCGACTTCTGAGTAGTGTACATAGCATTCTTTTGTCCGCGATGGATTCTTTGAAGACTTTTCTCAACCAGATGCAACGTGACTCGAAGCGCATCCCTGCATTTATCAGGTGCTTTTAGTAGTTCGCACAGCGCTTGCCCCATCAAAGCCACTTTGTTCGACAATCTGATGTTCGCGCCAAGCAAAACGAATCCGGCCCAATTTGCTGGATGAGCAAAATGTTTGGTGTGTTGGACGGTTTGCATTGCTTCTGACAAAGCTCTGGCAACTCGTGCGCCTTGCAATAACGCCGAATAGAACGCTCGTAATAGAATCTTAGTTGCCGTATCCGGTACAGGCCACAGAGCGACGAGAACGGCTTGAGCTCCGGCCGCCATAAGTGCACGTGTCAAACCAGCGAGACCATCCGAAGTAGCCCATCCTTGTTGATCGCGAGTGTGTGATGAAGACACAACCACTAATCGTGCTGATAGTTTCAAGTTTAACACATCGGCAGCTGTTAGTAAGAATTCTGAAAGTGGAGGTAATTCAGCGTTGCTGGATAATTCGCTGCTTTCGTCTTCTGGTTCAAGAGGTTCACCGCCCGTCGTGTAGAAGCGTTTGGATGGTGTTTGAGAGTCGAGAACTTCGGATGGGCTAAGCACAATAGCGGATAATTTCCAAGAGACGTGACAAGCGAGATGAACGCATTCAGCGTCTGATATTTGTTGTAAAACTGCGTCCCTAGTTGCTTGAGAACCGAGTAGTGCTTTCGCTTGCAGCAGTTCAGCTACCATCGTTGCTTCGTGCTGGGCGTGCGGTATGTCTGACCATCCGTAGTGTTCGGTTACTGATAGAGGTAAACGCGGATTGCCGACTACCAGAGCGTTGACTGTGTTTTCGGTGCCTTTGGGACGCGTTGATCGTGGAGGTTTTAAAGCGCTCAGGCTGGGAACGGCTAGTAGTGAAAATCGCTCGCATAAATATTCGCTGTCTTCGACGTTTGAACGTAAGACGGGGAACGGCACTAGGAATAAATCGCCTTCGAGGACTAACACAAGCTCACGCCGTCCTGAACAATTCTTGCGGTGGGGTACTGAAATAAAAAAAATGTTTTTCAATCATTTAATAGGCTTGAGAATAGACGACCATGAACTGATGCTGTAACGTTTCCATGGATCCTTTCTTACAAGTCCCCAGTTCCCACGTTCTAATATGATGACAATTGAATTTTCATCTTGGTAGCAAGTGTTTCCGGGCTAGGTAGCCGTGGTCTAATGGATTTTACTCCGTACGTTTCACCCAAAGCTCCGTTGAGCATCTTCAGCGGCGATTGGTAATACGATATGATCTTCTTGCCGGTCGACTGGTGACTGAGGCAAGAAGATCATATCGTATTGCCAATCGCCGCTGAAGATGCCCAACGGAGCTTTGGGCGAAACGTACGGAGTAAAATCCATTAGACCACGGCTACCTAGCCCGGAAACACTTGCTACCAAGATGTCTACCGGCCGTGAAAGCATGAAACTTCAATTGAATTTTCAATTTATTATTAAAAAAATAAAAAATAATTGACGGTATAAATTGGTACTGGCCCAGATAATCTTGGCAGTTGGTAGTGTTAAAAACATCCAATTGATTCTTTTATTAATTCTCACATTAGAACTAGTGATGTGCCGGATCGTTAAAAATGTATATCCGCGGATACGGATCTGAATACGGATATTTGGTCTCAAGATCCGCGAATACGGATACGGATCTTAACTTTCTTAGAGTACGCGGCGGTAAATACTAAATATTGCACATCGACCTTTGGAAAGAGACTATGTGTTATGGGAATAAGTTATTGACCACGATATTAAAAAATAAAAAATAATCTGAATGGAATCTGTTTTTCATTATTACCTATAATCACCTATATATATAAAATTTTATCTATGAATTGAAAATTGATAAGGTAAAAGATCCGTAACAGATCCGCCAAAAAACTAACGGATACGGATCTTTCTTTTCCCTCGGATATCCGCGGATACGGATACGGATATCCGGCACAACACTAATTAGAACCTAAGAACGGAACGTTTGCAACTGATAAATAACTCGTTTCGTTTCGAAGATACCGAGTTTTGGCCAAAAGGGCACTAATTTTTTAGCTACGTATAACGTAAATGAATGAATTATAATTTAAAAAACTAAAAAACACGCTTTAATGAACTAAAAAGTAAAAAATAATTAATTTTATTGTAAAAAAGCGTGGGGTGGTATGAAAATATGATACAAAGCACCCCACGCTTTTTTACAATAAAATTAATTATTTTTTACTTTTTAGTTCATTAAAGCGTGTTTTTTAGTTTTTTTAAATTATAATTTATTTTTGCTTTTTAGTCCTGGAGATCCTGGTCAGGATAATGGGACAAACTTATGGAATTATTGTATTGTCATCGGTCCTTGATAAGTGTGCAAAGTTTCAGTTCAATCTGAAGTTTTTTGCTTTTTTTTTTTTTAGTCCTGGAGATCCTGGTCAGGATAATGGGACAAACTTATTGAATTATTGTATTGTCATCGGTCCTTGATAAGTGTGCAAAGTTTCAGTTCAATCTGAAGTTTTTTGCTTTTTTTTTTAGTCCTGGAGATCCTGGTCAGGATAATGGGACAAACTTATTGAATTATTGTATTGTCGTCGGTCTTTGATAAGTCGACAACGTTTAAACTAAATCTGACCGTTCAAAGTTGGTCAAAATCAAATTCAAAGAAGTCGGTTACAAACTGACAATTAAGCAAGCAAGCAAGCAAACATACAGGTGAAGCTAATAAAAGCGTGTTAAAAACAACACAGCTCTTGCAATGATCGGAACGCAATATGTGTCTAAAATTTTTTTAAAAAGAAATGACAATTACTCGAGTTACGGTACGACACAAAAGTTAAGACATACAGAATACTTGCGAACTTAATATATAATCGAATGTTTCGCTTCGATGTATAACAATGGTGATATTTCCGACAATCTCGGCTACTTTTTTGTAATTTGATACGATAAATAAGAAATACTTACGGACAGATGAATTGCACATAGCCGGGAGGTAATCTTCAAACGGCGCTATAAGTAATTGATAGAGAGCTTGTAAACAGCTAGGACCCTGCCATCCTTGTTGCAACTGTCTCCTCGATTTCGTCGAACCCTGTAAACTAGCGCTAGATCGCGTAGACCCTTGAAGGCTAGCTACCGAACCTCCAACGGAACCCAGCGAAAATAAGGAACTTAATGAATAATTGCTTGAATTGAGAAGGTGATTTCGGTTAACCTAAAATAAACAAAAAATATATCATTGTGTGAAAATAATATCGCAAAAAAGCTCAGTTGAAGTATTTTACCATTCGTAAGAAGCCAGCTCTGTCAGATGTGATGTCGTCATTAGACCCAGAAGGCCATGTCTCATCGGCAGCGCCCAAACTGTCTCTCACCGATTGCACTAAACGTTCAAGTAGAGTACTACCCTGTGACTCGTCGGGCTCCTCTGACAACGGGGACTCGTTAAACTGGACGACACCTGGTACAAACACATTCGTTAGTCAATTGAAATTAGTAAATTTTTGATATCACATCGAAAATTAATTCTACTTAATAAAACACTGACTGACAGACAGCGCACAGCCTAAACTGGTTGGTCTAGAAGCATGAAATTTTGCACAGGAGTTCCTTGTATAACGAAGGTGAGCACTAAGAAAGAGTTTTTGAAAATTCATCCTCTAAAGGGGTTAAATTTCAAGTGTAGCTACTTTTTATCCGCTCTCGTGTGTGTGTGTTTTAAAGACCACCAACAGCTAAGGTTATTTGGGCCTAGCACCAATTGATATTTTCAATTCATTATATTTTTTTTTAATAATAAATTGAAAATCCAATTGACACTTTTACCAGCTCTCGGGCTAGAACCCGGGAACTGGGGACTTGTAATAGAGGAACCATAGCAACGCCATGTAAACAACAGCACTGCTACACGCTAGGCTATTCTCCGCTCTCGATCGAGTTAAATCGACATATAAATAGTGTTCATTAAAAAATTATTACCCTTTACCAAGATGTTAGTACCACGACATTGGGTACATAAGAGTAATCCTAACTTCTAATGTAAGAAATACTAACTGATACTAACCTCTGGAGGGTACGATAAGCCAGGAATGCAAATGTCCTCCTGCTAAACTGTAATACAAAACGGAAGCCTTTTGTCTGTTGACGGCTTCCATAAGCTGCTGCATGGACGTCGGACCTGATTCGATATCCGCCTTGCCTTGCCTTTCCATCAGCAGGTCAACGAACGCTCGCGTCCGACTTCGCTCCGCTACCAACAACGCCTCCTCTTGTCGATTCAAAGCTACAATAAACAAAACGGCAATCGTTAATGTTTTGTTTTCTTTATAAAACAATAAAATTTGATTTAAATCAAGACGAGGATGAAATTACGTTTGATTGTTTAATTTCACTTGACTCTTCTATTTCTTAGAAACAAAAAAAGGGTATGTGCCTCACCCACATAATGCACGGTCGAAGTTATACTTCATACATTTACATTGCTTTTCACTTCTCAGCATTTTTAAAATTAGATTTTTATTAATAAAAATCATGGATATTATAACATCTATACATAGGTATCCAAAGCCTGCTTACAATACTACACTATTTTGAAACTGCAAAAAATGATTTTTAAAATTATAAAATCTGTATGAAACCGAAATTTTCCTGGGATGAGATCTAGCTAGATCCACTTTTTATCCTCCAAAACCCCTTTTCAGTAAATTTCATCCCAATCGCTAGAGTCGTTTTATCCCTGTCAGCGTTTCATTAATTTTTGAGTTGGTAATTTTTGAGTTGGTAATTTTTGACTCGAGGTCATTTCTATTCACTACCCTCGCTAAAGAAGTATAACTTCAAAAAAATGCGTTGTGACAATAATATCTAGTAATAATGTTGAGGTAAGAAGGCACAATAGTTGTTAGATTTACTACACCAGTTAAGAAAAAACAAAACATACCAACTAAGACCCGCTGAAGTCCTTGATACGTTTGATTTTGCAATTCGAATAACGACATTTTAAAATCGGCCGACTTCCTCGTTTCGCATCGAATACCTTCAAGCAGATGCGCAGCACTGTCTAATTGTTGTTGCGCGCCTTCAAGGTCATTGTCGGCCCACAATGCTAGACCAAGTCTGTGTCTGATTCTTGCCTCCTCGTCGTTTCGGCCGAGCGATTCAGCTATGCTCAATCCTTGGGACAAATAGGCAACGGCCTGCGCCGTGTTACCGAGAGAATGGTGTATCCTTCCGAGGGCGCTGTACGCCTGCGTCTTTGCCAATCTGTTGTTGACAGCAGCTGCGGCTGACAGGTGTTGCTCTTGGTATCTGATAGCTTCAGAATGATTGCCGAGGGCCTCGTGGACAGCGCCAAGATTCCCTGTGGCACGCACCTGTTACAAATCACAAATATTTTAGAAAACATTACGTCTAATCTGATTTCGAAAAGGTTTCTCTGATATTTTAATTCGTTGAATAAAACCTCGAAGGAGAAAGAACGGTTTTTGTGATGGTGAAAATTGATAAATACCTGCATCGCTGGTTGTCCGAGTTGTTCAGCGATTGCTAAATCGGCTTGATGGAAGCCGAGTGCCGTCGCCAATTCACCCATCTGCTGGTAGACATTCCCAAGCGCAGCTGCCGACGACGCTTCACCACCTCGATCACCGAGTTCTCTCGCGATCGCGCGTTGATGTTCGAAACACGACACGGCCTGTTCAAGGTTACCTAATCTGCCGTGAACGTGTCCGAGCTCGCTGTATGCAGCCGCTTTAGCGTCAGCGCTTCCTAGTTCGTGTGCGACGACAAGTCTCTTCTCTAGACAAACAAGAGCTTGTTGCAAATCACCTAAAGCTACTCTCGATCGTCCTAGTCCACGATACGCTCTCTCCTGCTCTCGGACGCTCTGGATTTGCAACGCGAGGGCCAAATGTTGTTCGTGGCATTTAGCTGCTTCTTCGTGATCGCCGAGTGCATCGTAACAGTCACCTAACGAACCAAGAGCGCATGCTCGATCTAATTGTGCGGTCGCAGTGCTTAGCCGTTCGAGAGTTGCCAACTGTTGTTCCAAATGACCGATTGCTTCTTCGTATCGTCCCATGTTCAAACGGGCGATGCCTAAGTTTCCGAAGGCCTGCGCTTCGACCGCGCTGTCTCGTAGTTCCTGCGCTCGCTCTAATTGTTCCTATAGTCAGAAAATAGATTCAAGTTTAGACACATTGCAGTGGGACACTGCCAAACTTGACCGCTTGGGGCGCCAGCTATGTAGCGGTCTGTCTGTAGTGTGTACAGAATAAGTTTATTTAAAATAATAAATCGTTGACAATGCCAATGTGCTATGTTTATCAATGTTCAAATCGTAGAGGTTTTGTATTTCCAAAGGATCAGGAATTGAAAAGAATTGGTTGCATGCTATCAGAAGGGAAAAACTCGCGTGTTTTTCTATGAAAACCTATGATGACTTAGGTGCCTATAAACCTGCTGCCATCTATATTACGTTTCTCATGTTCCCATCTCTATTGAACACCCACGTATCTTAAACGTTCTATAACTTTACGAGAATTTCTCGCTTTGAACAATCAGAAGTAAAGACATTTAAGAGCCGTATTTTGTGAAGTGCTGCTCCTAAAGTAAGATTTTCATAATTTTTAATAAAACATGAAATTTGGTTCGCTAGACTAATTGAAAAATAGATTGAACATTAAAAATCCAGTGTTGTCAGGATGAAAAAAGAGACACGGAACAAAATTTAAATTTTAGTGGACGAAGATGAGAAAGAAAGGATTAGCAATCAAAGTTAAAGTGCTAAGAAGGCGAAAAACAACAAATAAATTTGTTTTAATTGAATTAAGATTTAAGATAATTAGTATAGTACCTGATAACATTTCACGGCATGAGTATAACTTCCAAGAGCCATATGTACGGCGCCGAGATGTCCATGCGCACGACATTCACCAGCTAAATCTCCCATTTCTTGTCGTAACGTCAACTCTTGCGTATGATAACCGAGGGCCTTATCGTAACGTCTGAGAAGACGATGTGCAAGACCTAGTGCTCCGCAAGCCGTCGCCTCCATTCCTCTATCTCTTGTAACGCGCGCCAATCCGAGTTGTCTCTGATACATTTTAAGAGCTTCTTCGACGTCAGACATCTTGACGAGAACATCTCCGATGTTACCAAGTGCTCGGAATTTACCTGCCGCATGCTGAGTCATATGCGCAATCGCTAAGAAGTATTTCTGACACTCGAGCGCCGTGTCGAGTTTGCCAAGTGCAAGATGTGCCAAACCTAGATTGCAGTAAGCTCGACCCATGTTCATTTTATCCTGCAAATCTTTAGCCAAAGCCAAATCTTGATCATAATAACGCACCGCTTCTCTATAATTGCCGAGGCAGTAGTGAGCGTAGCCTAGAAAATGGCACGCTTTCGCTTCACCTTCAACGTCAGCAAGTTCCTGAGATAGCATGAGGTATTGTTCGTAGAACGGTACGGCTTGTGCGAATTCGGCGCGTGAACTTAAGCAATTTCCGAGATTGAGGAGAGCACATGCTTCGCCGGCAGCGTCCTTGAGTTCTCTCGCAATACCAAGATGTGCTCGGTAATGCAGTAAAGCCATATCGTGCGCCCCTAGCGCTTGATAAGCGACTGCTAAATTTCCATGCGTCGAAGCTTCCGAACTTCTATCGTGAACTTCCTTGCTGATCGTCAATTCCTGTTTATGGTACTTGATAGCCGATTCGTATAAACCGGCCGCAGAATACGCGTTGCCGATGTTTCCGTAAGCTCGTCCCATTCCAGCACGATCGTGTAACGATTTTGCTATCGATAAATGAGCTTGGTGTAATTTGAGTGCGGCATCGTGTTCTCCAAGTAGTTGATAGACAATTCCAAGGTTTGAACAAGCTCGGCCTTCAGCGACACGATCGCGAGCTGATAGTGCCATGTCGAGTTGTCGTTCGTGCCAACGTTTTGCTTGGACATAATCGCCGGCGCATCTTGCCGCGTGGCCTAGACCGGCGTACGCGCGTGCTTCAACTGCGCGATCGCCAAGAGATTGAGCGATTCGTAATACCTTTTCGTGGTATGACATTGCTTGCGCAAAATTGCGTCGGTAGTGATGACTTGAACCAAGATTGCTGTATGCCCGTGCTTCTTCGACTTGATTGCCGAGTCTTCGGGCGAGCCTCAAGTGTTGAGTGTGGCAATCTACTGCCGAATCGAATTCGCCCATTGCGAGATACACTGCTCCAACGTTACCTGCGAACAATTTTGCGATTGTAACTTTTTTTTCTTACTTAGAAACACCTAAATATTACATTTTTGCTGATTGATAAAAAAAAGTTTCTACAAAACACCAATATACCAGCTCTTTTTTCGCAATGCACGTTTCGCTAACCAAGTTAGCATTATCAGGAAATGATTCAAACTAAAAAAAACTGAACTTATGTTACTAACATACACTATTATAGACGCTCGACAACTGAGGCCATAAGCGTCATACACTATCATGAGGATTTTCAGTTTATTATAAAAATAACAAGTTAGTGTACTATGTATAAAATAACAAGTTAGTGTACTATGTATATAAAATTACAAAAATAAAGAATTTTGTAAGTTTGCGACTTAAACGATTAAACCGAGATCGTTGGAACGAATAAAACGTTATAATGGCTCGTCGACTATAATCCTCAAGCTCGTAGGTTCTAATCTGAAGTGAAATGAAACGACACGGCTCTCCAAAGAGACAGCTCGCAGTTTATTGAGATTAATTAATAGATTTATACGGCTGATTTGCAATTGATTAGCTCTCGCTAGTACGATGATTCACATCTACAACCTAGCTATAATTAAATAACACTCGCATATAGATGAAATCAATTGATTCCGAAACATATAAGGAGAATGTTAGTTTGGTAATCAATAATCATGTCACGGTTGAGTACTGTAAGCTTATTCCGCCGCGAAAGTGGAAATGATCAGGTTAGATTCCTTACTGTGACTATGGTTGGTAAAATAATTTGTTCAACACCCGCAAGAAATAAATTATTTCGTGACCCTGCTGAGCGTGGGCGAAATAATGAGTTCCCTGATTGTTGACGTGCAGAGTAGGCGAAATCCCATTTCGCCCACGCTCATTACGGGGAACGTTTACGCAATCAATCAGGGCAGAGTGGGCGAAATAGCATTTCGCCCACGGTCATTACGGGGAACGTTTACGCAATCAATCAGGGCAGAGTGGGCGAAATACTATTTAGCCCACGCTCATTACGGGGAACGTTTACGCAATCAATCAGGTCACCCATTATTTCGCCCACGCTCAGCAGAGCCACGAAATGACATATTTCTTGCGGTAGTTGAACAAAATATTGTGTGCGACTATTGGTCGAAAGAGGAGATTCCACTCGTCCACACTCGAGGAATCTCCTCTTTCTCCCACTAGTCGCACAATATACTATTTTTCCGATATGTCTGGTATCAATTATATAATTGGCTGCTTATCCAATAAAAATTTTTAAATCGACATTAATATTTACCTATTTCCCTTGCCTCTTGTAGTCTATCACCCATCTGTTTGACCAACTGGACACATTGCTTATGGCTAGCAAGTGCATTCGGATAATCACCAACCGCTGTGTAGACATGTCCTAGTGAAGTAAGTGCTGCGGCGGCCGCCTGAGTATCTTTACACTTCATCGCAAGCACCAGCTGATATCGATGCGCTGTCAAAGCCTCCTTGTAAGAACCTTGGCTAAAATAAGCCGATCCTAGATTGCCATGCGCTCGGCATTCTCCGGCCGTATCTCCGAGACTCTTCGCAACGGCCAGATCTTGTTGCATATATCCGATCGCTTTATCGAGTTGGTTCAAAGCCCAATATGCCGAACTCAGCGCACTAAAAACCGAACCGCGCAATTTTAACGAACACGAACCGATTCGTAACGCCGATTCAAGTACGGTTACAGCGGCGCCATATAAACCGGCTGCCAACAGTTCTTGTCCAACAACCGAAATTATTACAAACGGACTGCGATCTAATTTCATAGCGTGAAGTTGCTGAAACGTCGGTTGTAACGTGTGACGTAACGGCGATTTGACGGACGCTTCTACGAGTGCTGAAAGCAGCTGCGCATTTTGAGGTTCTTGAGCGAGGCCTGCGCTGAATGCAGCGAGAGCTTCGCCGTGGCGACCGAGACACTGCAACGCAACACCTTGACGGAAATAGGCCTTTGGCCAAGTAGGACACAGTTCGCGAGCACGCGCTGCGTCCTGAAGAGCGAACGCGAACTGACCTTGCTTGAGCCTGGCCGCTGACCGATTAGAATACAGGATGTGGTTCGTCGGGTCGAGCTGTAAGGCGTCGGTGTACAGCGTCACGGCCGTTGCGAAGTCTCCTGCTTGGCATGCCGCGTTCGACTGTTGCACCTGCAGATAACAGATAATTATTGAATTGTGAATTGTGTTTTAAAGACCACCAACAGCTAAGGTTATTTGGGCCTAGCACCAATTCATAATTTCAATTCATTATTTTTTTTTTAATAATAAATTGAAAATCCAATTGAAACTTTTACCAGCTCTAACCCGCGAACTGGGGACTTGTAATAGAGAAACCATAGCAACGCCATGTAAACAACAGCACCGCTACACTCTCGGCTATTCTCAAGCCCAGTATACTTTATATCTAGTTGCTTATAATGACGTATGTTACTGACGAGTAAATGACATTATGTTAAAACGAGCATAGTGAGAAATTGTGTTTTTAAAGACCACCAACAGCTAAGGTTATTTGGGCCTAGCACCAATTCATATTTTCAATTCATTATTTTTACTTCCCACCTCTACTATGATAGGGAAGTAATGGATTTAGTCCAAAAAAAATAATTCGAGATTTTAACAGATCTTCACGTTTTGAGACCCTAGCTATCGTTTAAGATCATTTTCTGACTGATGTCTGTATGTGTGTGTGTGTGTGGTCAATTTTTCGCCTTCGATATCGTAAAAACGGAACAACATGCGGCCATGCCGATTGTTCTATTGTGTTTATCAGCCTTTAACTTAGATCTGATTAGATTTTGAGTCAAATCGGTTCAGTAGATCCTGAGATATTAAAAAAAACGTTCTCAATGTCACGTATTAACATAGGTAACAAAAATATAAATGAATTCTAGATGTTATAATATGAAAAAAATGTAAATATTTTTTTTCTCTAAAATGTATAGTTTTCGAGAAAAAAATATTTTACTAAAAAAAGAAAATTGTACGTAAATCAAGGTAACCATGATTTTTGCTATATTACTAGCCATCAGTAGATCACCAAACAAAAAAGAGGGTCATGCTTTTTTTCAAAGAATAAAAAAAGAGCGTTTATTTTTTGCAAATATTTACTAGGTGGGAAGTACCTATAATAGGACTGGTCATCAGTCGAATTTTTTTATTGAAGATATTAGAAAATATGTTATCTTGCAAAAATATTGTGCCGTATAAAGAAATTAACATCATGGACACTATCCTTGATAAGCCTACAGAAGCAAATCGAACCAAAACGCCTGCCTACTTGTACTACAGCGTGACGTCACTGCGACAGTCAACTGTTGATCCAACGCCGACCGCAATGGTGTGAAAGATCCATAAATATTTTTATGGGAACATAATTTAAGTAGCGTAAAATTATAAATTATAAATTCCATGAATATTTTTTCCGTATAAGCTAAGTTACTGGTATGTCATTTAATACGTTAATATACTGAGTGTTTCACTTTCATGTGAACATAGGAATTACAATGTAATCTAACCGTAATCAATACATACTTACAAATAAGATTGAACACTGTAAGAAATGAGAAGGCCGATTACATAGATTATCGATGGTTCATTTGTAGCCAGCGATTAATCTGGTAATAGGCACACAAAGAGGTCGCAAACAGGTATCGTCTGCACATCGCGTAGATTCCATAAAACACATTGCGCATGCGTGGTTACTAATTTTACATTAATTTGTTTTGTATTCATCCATTTTATATATGTAACTATATACATTTTATTTTGTAATTTTTACACACTTTATTGGAATATTACACAAATTATGTAATTTTAATTTACTTAATGTAAAAATCACAAATTTGTTTAACAGTAAAAGTCCAAGTTTTTATGAAGTTTTTTGTGTAAAAATGAATAATAATGTAAAATCACTTTGAAAATCGAGCGAATTCTACCTTAATTTTCAAAGTATTTTTACATCCATTTTTTACAGTGAAAAGCTTTTTCAGTAGAGCTGACATAAAACTATATAATATTCAGAAATATTCAAAATTTGACCTGTAGCGTCCCCAGGAAGGGACAACTGGCTTTAATTTGATCCAAAAAAATGTATCCTTGGATCAAAAATGAGATTGGAAGCGTGTAATAAAGTTTTAGACAGGATTTTAGACCTCCTCTAATAAGTAAAATGCTACAAAACCGAGTGATTTAATCTAGACTTGAGTAGTTCCGGACATACTCCAGGATCCACGTCCTCTGTAGAAGATATTTCCGATCTTTCCTTAGAACGCATGTTAACAAGTCCCTACTCCGGCATGTAGTTCGATTTATTCACGAGATCCGTTGCAATTCGTCAAGTCCAACAACGGTCACATTATGAGTATTCATTCGTTCCCGAATAAGAGTGCATATGTACTATATTGAGCGTCTGGCGTGTTGGGGCAGGTTTGGCGTTTTACACTGCAAAGCATATTCCTGTACGTTTAGACTTTAGAAATATGGAACGAGATCGGTCCGTAATCCGCGGACACTCATATAATATTTTTTTCCTTCAACGCAAATGTATCAGTGGAAGAATGGAACGACATCGTTCCTCGAATATGTTTCTCGGAAACATGTTCCGATCAACAAAGGAAACGTTCGTTCCGCCTTTGGGACTGTTTTGCGCAAGCGTAATTCGATCAAGTTTAGTTGTAAAAAAGGGTGTGGGTCTCGGGACCCCCGACAGATGTGAAACATCAAAGAAAACGTTATTGAACTCGGTGGTATTCTCTATGTAGTAGTATATATTTTTTCAAAAGCAGCAACTAACTGTTATGCTGACGTAATCCTATATACTGCACTGTAACACACGCGGTTGCGGCGTTTGAGCACACCTGAGCCAGAAACGCAACTAAATACACAGCGAAGTATCTATAATACATACCTACACGTGTATACATATACCTTTGCTTTACAGTACGTTCGTTTGTATACTCTCTCTCTCTCTTCCCGTGCCCGAGCGCGCGGAAGCCGAGAGAGAGAGAGAGAGTGCCGCAGTGATGGGGAGAACAGTAGCGAAGAAGCGGACCATAAATTTCGTTGCATATTTCCCCTCACGCGGCTGTTCACAGCTCGACATAAGATGTTTCACATCAAAAATCAATTGAGGATTTGAAATAGTTGTGGTTGCAAAACAATTAGACGTTCGCTTAAATAGCGAATAATATAACTCTAGCATCTATGTTATACGTAATTTATTATTACAAACACAGTTGTGTAGCAGGTAGATCAGTGGCGGAACATCATGTACATTTCATATATGTGTTAAAAAAAACTTTTTAACAAAAAAAAACCTCCTTCAAAAAGCCACTAAAAAGAGGAAAATAATGAAATTTTGAGGTCTGCGCCAATTTAATAAAATATAAAGTTGATTAAAAAGTATAGTATAGTGATTAATATCTTCTTTTTAACCAACTTCATATTTTATTAAATTGGCGCAGACCTCAAAATTTCATTATTTTCCTCTTTTTAGTGGCTTTTTGAAGGAGGTTTTTTTTTTGTTAAAAAGTTTTTTATTTTTTACTTTTTAGTGTCAAAAAGTGACATTTACCTTAAAGGAATCACACGCCGTTACTCACTTTTATTAAACCGACTTTCTTACGCTGTCTGATGTGTCAAAAAGTGACATTTACCTTAAGGAATCACACGCCGTTACTAACTTTTATTAAAATCAGCCGAACTACTGAACCGATTTTGATGAAATTTCTATGGGACCAATCTGAAAGTATATCCTTTCAAATAAAAAAAAAAATTTCCAAATCGGTTTATAAATGACGGAGTTCTGAGGTAACAAACATAAAAAAAATACAACCGAATTGAGAACCACCTCCTTTTTTTGAAGTCGGTTAAAAAATTAATAGTGTATACCTAATGTCGCAGGCAAATAGCTATTCCAGGCAAATGGCTTTCGCCTAGGCGAATGTTATCTGCCTGCGCAATGACTTTTTCCTATTATAAATCATTGCCAATAACACAACGGCGTTTATTTACAGAGATACAAATTAAATTTTAATATATTAAATAGATTTATACGGCTGTTTTGCAATTGAAAATTTTTATTGGAAGATCAACCAATTACATAATTAATTCCTGCAAATATCGGAAAAAATCATTTTAACAGTCATAGTCACAGTCAGGACTCTAACCTGAACCTTTCCACTATCACGGCGGAATGAGCTTACAATTACTCAACCGTGACATGATTACCGATCTAACATTCTCCATATATGCAAAGGAATATATTTCCACTACATGCGAGTGCTAATAATTATAGCTAGGTTGTAGATGTGAATCATCGTAGTAGCGAGAGCTATTCATGTAGGTGAAATTATTTCACATTTACATGAATAGCTCTCGCTACGATGATTCGCATCTACATCCTAGCTATAATTATTAACACTCGCATGTAGTGGAAATCTAGTCCTTTGCATATATGGAGAATTTTAAATTGGTAATCATGTGACGATTGAGTAATTGTAAGCTCATTCCGCCGCGATAGTGGAAAGGTTCAGGTTAGAGTCCTGACTGTGACTGGTTGTCAAAATGATTTTTTCCAATATTTGCAGGAATCAATTATGTAATTGGCTGCTCTTCCAATAAAAATTTTAAATTTTAATAGCTCACAATAGCGACTCGGTCGGTCGGACGGCGAACATACACGATCAAATTACGATCAATTTTGTCGTATCCAGCGAAATCGTACTGTGTCCTTGAATCGTGAGTAGCGGCAAGTGGCGGGTTTTAATTGCTTCTATAGAAAAAGTGGGAGTAACTAGCAATTCATAAATCCATAATCAAAGGTATAGAACGTACGTTTGGATATGCGGGACGCCACTGATCAATAATAGATCTGAGATTGCCATTATAAATAATATAACTAATGTATAAAAACACATCGGGGCATAGCTACCTGTACTAACAGCTAATAACTATAACACAATATAAACAAATAGCTAGGTATACGTATTTGTATGTGTGTGTGTGTAGGGACGACATACCTTGTCCAAAAATAGAGCCCGGCTGGCCGCGGGCAGCTCCGTGGTGCCTTCTGGCTCGACCTGAAACAAAAACGTATCTCTAAACAAAGCAATCACATAGCTGACCAATCGACACTACGAAATAACTGTCTTCTAGCTCTACAAATTTTTATGTTAGGGGTTTCCACAAATAGTATATTATAATTATTAATTAATTCAACAATGAATTTTTAATCCACAAGGCATCCACTAGGTAGTGAATAGTATTTCTTAACATATCAGTCAGCATATTATGCCATCATGATTGTTAAACGTCAAACGATTGTTATAAGATATATAAGGAAAAAATCAGAAGCCACTGTCGGGACTTGAACCCGAAATTCCCAGTTTCCGACTGGTTGAGTTGCCACTTATTCACACAGTGCCCCGAAAGTGAAATCTGTTCCTTCCCATATTTCACTTTCGGGACACTGTGTGAGTAAGTGGCAACTCAACTAGCCGGAAACTGGGAATTTCGGGTTCAAGTCTCGACAGTGGCTTCTGATTTTTTCCTTATATATCTTATAACAATCGTTTGACGTTTAGCAATCATGATGGCATAATATGTTAAGAAATATTATTCACTACCTAGTGGATGCCTTGTGGATTAAAAAATTCATTGTTGAATTAATTAATAATTATTATATTTAAATTTTGTGTTGATCTATCAGACTAAAGGTTATCATTTTACTATATGTACATTAAGCAAGTAGTAAATATTCATTGCAATAAATTAGTAATATTATAAATGCTAATTATTAATTATAAACAAATGACAATTGACATTTGTCGTTGAATTTTTCTAGTTCTGGAAATGATTATAAAAACAGAGTAATCTTGCTTCACTTATGTCACTAGATAGTAGATTCTTAATGTCGGATTTAGGGGAGGGCAACAGGGGCTGACGCCCCGGGACTTCCACATAAGACGGGCCTCAAAATATTTTGACTTAGAACTACGTTTTTCCCGGTGGTAATAAGGGGGGGGGGGTAAAATGATGCGAGACAAAAAAAATGGGTGTGTGCTTATGACCACACGACAGAAGTGAAAACTTCCGATTTTCTAATTTTAAAATATATAGGTATATAGCTTTTTAATCACACAGTTTAATCATAAATATATTAAAATCGGCCTATATACAATTAAATTCAATAAATATAATACCTTAACGATAATATTAAGTTTTAGTATCATCTGTTAGCGCACTTGTGAACTACAAATGACTTTTTACTCGTATGAAGTTTTTAGTGTCATCTATTAGCACACTTATGAACTACACACTATTACCAGCATATTGCAAATACGTGTTCGTTTTTGAGCCGAGTAGCCCCGATTGTCACCGTCGGGTGCGTTTCACATCACTGTTGTTAACAGCCCAGGCAAAGCGCGCTTAAGGAAGTTTTCACTTCAAAAATATGACAAAAAATATGTGACTCGAATTAGTATAGTTACACCATAGTTTTATCCAGGTGTGCAAGCTTTCACGGCCGGCATTGTTCTAAGTCTTCATAGTTTACGGGCTTGTAGGCCGTGGTCCGGCGGTATTTCTATCTGACGTTTCGTCTACAACTGCGGTAGACATTCTCAAAGGCGATGTGGCAGCGGTCGAAGTATCCTCCTTGGCGGCTCACAGGTCAGTGAGCCGCCAAGGAGGACACTTCGATCGCTTTTGAGAATGTCTACCGCAGTTGTAGACGAAACGTCAGGTAGAAATACCACCGAACCACGGCTTACAAGCCCGGAAACCATGAAGACTTGGTACACCATAGTTTGTTTGTGTTTTTAATCATGTATGTCATGTTAATATTTTTTGACAGATGTGATGTCATTTTATACTTTGATTACATAATATTAAAAATTACTAATTGTAAGATAAAACTATAGAAGTAATTCTACGTCATCACTGTGTCCCTTGTCATCTTTTTATATGCTCGAAAATTATTTCTTTAAAGAAAATACAAAATTTTGCATAAACGACTAACAGAAAGTCTTGAGAAATCAATGTGACGGCAAGTATAATTTATTATTTATATTTTTTTCTACTAGACCTATTAATCATTTTTTTTAGTATAAATTTAAATGCGATATTATATTACAACATAATATTTTTGTTCGTATATTATAAACAGCTTTTGAGAGTGTTGCGTCACCGAGCATTGATATCACCGGGTTTGTGTCTTGATCGAGTGTTGATCTCTCTAAACACGCTGTCAGACTCAAGCCAACCGATCGTTTAAAAACAATCCTAACATGAATTCAGACTTATTTTTCAAAAATTCAGGAACCGGTCATTTGGTATTTCGAGATTTATAAGTATTTTAACGTTGTTTCTGCACTCTCAGAAGAGTTTATTCAAAGAAATGCACAAAAAACCGTGCTCGCAGGCCCCTCTTTTTCATTGGTCACTATGGGCAAGTGATCAGGGCCCCGAGATCGATGGGGCCCCCTAGTTCCTGCCAGATCACCAACCGATATTACCGATAAATATATTTATTTTGCGAAAATCAAACGATTTATAACAGATAATTTACTGACTGTGATTGTAAAGAAATAAAAATAATAGTTGAATAAATCTAGAATAATTTTGCTTATCTACTCCTTCTGCCTGTTTTAATAAAATAGTCCTCTGTCATAGTCATAGGGATCCCATTATCCTGAAGTGCTCAGGGTTTCCAATAGGTTAAAGACGGCCCCGCTCGTGAACAAAACGTACACACTTGAAAGTTTTAATTAAAAATGATTTTTAATCTGTTTTTTTACTGAATGTTACGTGATGGAAACGCCCCTCAATTTTTGTAAGTGACGATAAACAGTTGTCGGAATTTAAGTAACTGAATTTTATTAACCATGAATAGGAGGTTATGTTGAATTTAAAATAAGATTTTTAGGACGCAGAAATACTATTATATAAATAATGTTCTTCGGAAGTTTCAAAATGAAAAAGAAAACACTGTACAAACCTCGGAAAAATCACGTTGAGACATTATAACGACACTTCATTAAAGCACACTTGATAAATAACATCATTTATAAATTGTTTTTTGTTTTTCATTCACATCGATGTTCACTTGTTATTTAACTAAAGAAACGTCAAAAACTTAATAACTAAAACAGAGGCACATCACTTTAGTGTTGTTTGGCCATAGCGAATGTATTTCAGGAAGATTCTTCCTAACCGTAACTGGCGCAAGATGAAGCATTTTCATTTGCATGTGGAAACCTGTAGATCCAGAAGATTTCACCACCGAAGCACATGCGGATCGCTTTTACAATTATTACCACTGAAACACACGAAGATCGCGTTTAAAACACGGCACTTGTTTTGGGTAGAACGGCATTCTTCAGCAACGGCCATATTGGAATGCGAGAAAATTTTTCGTGACCTTGAGGTCGTTCGCGCTAGTGACCCCGCTGCTTATTGCGAGTGCGTTTATGGAAAGACAAGATTGTCGTCAGGCAGCAGTCCCATGTACACGGAAAACGCACGGAAGACGGAACTCGGAAATGCAAATGGCGGAGGTTGACCAATCAGATTCTTTCCGTAATATTCAAACTTTACGGAAAGAATCTAATTGGTCAACGTCCGCCATTTGCTTTTCCGAGTTCCGTCTTCCGTGCGTTTTTTGTGTACATAGTACTATTGCCTCACACTGCGTAAATATAATAATTTCAAAGCATAAAAATCGAAAAAATTAGCCATTCCCTTTCGCCGAAACCCAAAAACTCATGACTCGAATTATTTAAACTCTGTATTTCGAAGTAAATATGATAGTAAAATTAGATAAAATTGACACTGGTAATTCTTTTGGCGAACCCCTGCGGGGTGCAGTTTCTCGCGAGGGGTCAGACATCTTCCAACGAGTGATCAACATCAAAAACACCCCGAAAACATCCCAAAAAAAACCCAAAAACACCCCGAAAACATCCCAAAACACCCCAAAAACATCCCAAAAACACCCCAAAAACATCCCAAAAACACCCCGAAAACATCCCAAAAGCATCCCAAAAACATTCCAAAAACACCCCGAAAATATCCCAAAAACACCCCGAAAACATTTCAAAAACACCCTGAAAACATCTCAAAAACACCCCGAAAACATCCCAAAAACACCCCGAAAACATCCCAAAAAAACCCCGAAAACATCCCAAAAGCACCCCAAAAACATCCCAAAACACCACGAAAACATCCCAAAAACACCCCGAAAACATCCCAAAAACACCCCGAAAAAATCCCAAAAAACACCCCGAAAACATCCCAAAAACACCCCGAAAACATCCCAAAAATACCTCGAAAACATCCCAAAAACACACCTAAAACATTTCAAAAACACCCCGAACACATCCCAAAAACATCCCAAAAACACCCCGAAAACATCCCAAAAACACCCCGAAAACATCCCAAAAGCATCCCAAAAACACCCCAAAAACACGCCGAAAACACCCCAAAAATATCCCAAAAACACCCCGAAAACATTTCAAAAACGACCTGAAAACATCTCAAAAACACCCCGAAAACATCCCAAAAACACCTCGAAAACATCCCAAAAAAACCCCGAAAACATCCCAAAAGCACCCTGAAAACATCCCAAAAACACCCCGAAAACAGCCCAAAAACACCCAGAAAACATCCCAAAAACACCCCGAAAACATCCCAAAAACACCCCGAAAAAATCCCAAAAACACCCCGAAAACATCCCAAAAACACCCCGAAAACATCCCAAAAATACCTCGAAAACATCTTAAAAACACCCCTAAAACATTTCAAAAACACCCCGAAAACATCCCAAAAACACCCCGTAAACATCCCAAAACACCCCGAAAACATCCCAAAAATACCTCGAAAACATCTTAAAAACACCCCTAAAACATTTCAAAAACACCCCGAAAACATCCCAAAAACACCCCGTAAACATCCCAAAAACACCCCGAAAACATCCCAAAAACACCCCGAAAAAATCCCAAAAACACCCCGAAAACATCCCAAAAACACCCCGAAAACATCCCAAAAACACCCCGAAAACATCCCAAAAACACCCCGAAAACATCCCAAAAACACCCCGAAAACATCCCAAAAACACCCCGAAAACATCCCAAAAACACCCCGAAAACATCCCAAAAACACCCCGAAAACATCCCAAAAACACCCCGAAACATCCCAAAAACACCCCGAAAACATCCCAAAAACACCCCGAAAACATCCCAAAAACACCCCGAAAACATCCCAAAAACACCCCGAAAACATCCCAAAAACACCCCGAAAACATCCCAAAAACACCCCGAAAACATCCCAAAAACACCCCGAAAACATCCCAAAAACACCCCGAAAACATCCCAAAAACACCCCGAAAACATCCCAAAAACACCCCGAAAACATCCCAAAAACACCCCGAAAACATCCCAAAAACACCCCGAAAACATCCCAAAAACACCCCGAAAACATCCCAAAAACACCCCGCAAACATCCCAAAAACACCCCGTAAACATCCCAAAAACACCCCGTAAACATCCCAAAAACACCCCGAAAACATCCCAAAAACACCCCGAAAACATCCCAAAAACACCCCGAAAACATCCCAAAAACACCCCGAAAACATCCCAAAAAAACCCCGAAAACATCCCAAAAGCACCCTGAAAACATCCCAAAAACACCCCGAAAACAGCCCAAAAACACCCAGAAAACATCCCAAAAACACCCCGAAAACATCCCAAAAACACCCCGAAAAAATCCCAAAAACACCCCGAAAACATCCCAAAAACACCCCGAAAACATCCCAAAAATACCTCGAAAACATCTTAAAAACACCCCTAAAACATTTCAAAAACACCCCGAAAACATCCCAAAAACACCCCGTAAACATCCCAAAACACCCCGAAAACATCCCAAAAATACCTCGAAAACATCTTAAAAACACCCCTAAAACATTTCAAAAACACCCCGAAAACATCCCAAAAACACCCCGTAAACATCCCAAAAACACCCCGAAAACATCCCAAAAACACCCCGAAAACATCCCAAAAACACCCCGAAAACATCCCAAAAACACCCCGAAAACATCCCAAAAACACCCCGAAAACATCCCAAAAACACCCCTAAAACATTTCAAAAACACCCCGAAAACATCCCAAAAACACCCCGTAAACATCCCAAAAACACCCCGAAAACATCCCAAAAACACCCCGAAAACATCCCAAAAACACCCCGAAAACATCCCAAAAACACCCCGAAAACATCCCAAAAACACCCCGAAAAAATCCCAAAAACACCCCGAAAACATCCCAAAAACACCCCGAAAACATCCCAAAAACACCCCGAAAACATCCCAAAAACACCCCGAAAACATCCCAAAAACACCCCGAAAACATCCCAAAAACACCCCGAAAACATCCCAAAAACACCCCGAAAACATCCCAAAAACACCCCGAAAACATCCCAAAAACACCCCGAAAACATCCCAAAAACACCCCGAAAACATCCCAAAAACACCCCGAAAACATCCCAAAAACACCCCGAAAACATCCCAAAAACACCCCGAAAACATCCCAAAAACACCCCGAAAACATCCCAAAAACACCCCGTAAACATCCCAAAACACCCCGAAAACATCCCAAAAACACCCCGAAAACATCCCAAAAACACCCCGAAAACATCCCAAAAACACCCCGAAAACATCCCAAAAACACCCCGAAAACATCCCAAAAACACCCCGAAAACATCCCAAAAACACCCCGAAAACATCCCAAAAACACCCCGAAAACATCCCAAAAACACCCCGAAAACATCCCAAAAACACCCCGAAAACATCCCAAAAACACCCCGAAAACATCCCAAAAACACCCCGAAAACATCCCAAAAACACCCCGAAAACATCCCAAAAACACCCCGAAAACATCCCAAAAACACCCCGAAAACATCCCAAAAACACCCCGAAAACATCCCAAAAACACCCCTAAAACAATTGGGCTATCTTAAAACATGTTTGGGCTTTTTTTCTATAATTTATATTTTCGCCTGGCCGGGCCCCCTCGGCAGCTGGGCCCCTAGGCCGGTGCCTTTTTGGCCTAGGCTGACATCCGAACCTACTTTTTGGCAGAAGTGATTCTTCCATTCCGGAGGACAGCTTGGTGTAATAGTCAGCGTGCTGGCCTTTGGAGCAAGCTGTCGTGGGTTCAAATCCCACCTTGCTCATGGATGTTTTGTTATGTCGTTTTAAATGATATGTTATTTGATGTAATTAAGACGTTAATGACCTAAATTGTTGACGCATCTATAATCTACAATATATTAAAAAAAATCTTTCATTCCGTGACGTGAACGTGGCATCATAACAAATGAACACATTCCTTCAGCTGAAGACTTTTAGACAAGTATTGGTAAAGCGAGTGAACGTCTTTGAAGCGTACGTTGATTAGACGAAGATGCCAGCATATTATTATGCGGCATACAAGAAAGAGAGAGAGAGGTCAGGGCGGTACTTAGCCACGCTACGACTGTACGCAACCCAACTTACACATTTCGTTTTTTGTGCCGATTTCGAAATAATTTTTCATTAATACTAATAAATATAAAATTGTAACGGAACTTATGTCTGTAATTGCGTTTCCTTCTGAGTTTTTTGGTTTTTTTTGGCGTATTTCCAGAGTTTTTCTCTGTCTGTTTATAGTAGCTTCTTCTGAGGACAGCTACTTTCGGCGTACTATAGAAGTGAAGTTTGCAACACAAATAAACTGTCAAAAATTTTTGAAAATACTGGAAATGAAGTGAAAAGCAGCTATTTTATAGTGGGTATGGCAAAAAATATCATCTCGTGCGTAATGCTATTATGACTCGTGTGACTGTTAAAACTTAAGATCCCTCGTTTTAACATATATTGTCACCACTCGTCAGTAATATACCACATTACGCCACTAGATATACAGTATACTATTACCAGTCTGGGGGGATCGTGTGGCCCAGTGGTTAGCGTCGCGACCTCTGGATCAGAGTGTGCCGTGGGTTCGATTCCTGTCTCCGCTCATGGATGTTTTGTGATGTCTTTTAGTTTTAAGTGAATTCTTATTTAAGACCTAAGTTGTCGACGCGTCTATAATTTACAATAAATAAATAAAATATAGTAGCTTCTCTCGAGAACGTCTAGACCGATTTTAATGAAACTGTACATTATTGATTGGAACCCAAAAAGTATTGAATACTTTTTAGATTATAGTAATCTGTAATGACGTTTTGTATTCATACCTAATGTATTATTGGCTATGCCAATAAATATGTATTATTGCTAGTGATGGGTGAAATCGCATTATTTCCATAATTGGATGCTACCGATTATTTAAAAAAATATTAGTAAAAAAACATTTTAGAGACAAGCTTTTATTTAAATGCACTAAAAAAGAAAAAATAATTTTTAATAATTTAGGTTTATAATTAATAAAAGTGTGGGTCGTGAATTCTATGATAGTTTATTAGTCACGACCCACGCTTTTATTAATTATGAACTTAAATTATTAAAAATTATATTTTCCTTTTTAGTACATTTCAATAAAAGCTTGTCTCTAAAAAGTTTTTTTCTAATATTTTATTTTGTTCATTTTAGTCTTTCAAAATTTTACCCCCCTTTGACACTTGTAGGGGTTGAATTTCGAAAAATCCTTTCTTAGTGGATGCTTACTTCAGAAAAGGAACCAACTGTCCAAATTTCAAGTTTCTAGCTTCAGCGATTTGGCCTGAGCGTTGATTAGTCAAAAAAACCCTACATCCCCGTTTGAACCCCTTAGGGGTTGATTTTATTTCTAAAAACGATTTATTCATGTATTGTCACCGGGAATACATATGTGTACAAAATTTCAAATCGATCGGATACGTGGAAGTCGTTCAAAATTGACTTGCAAGCTTTGACCTAAACAAACAAACACACAAAATAACATACATTGCAAGTTAAATAAAAGCTTGTAAAAATCGGATTTTCGATTATTTTTTATTCAAATTATCCCATCACAAATTATTACTAGTATTAAATAAAACGTAGCTATAAACCCTTGTAATATGTCGAGCGTTTATAATTTACAATCATTCATTCTAAATAAAACGGCCCTGAAAGGTTTTGTTTTATTATACTACGAAGGGCCACAGCTTTAAAATCAGGACCGCATTCGACGATCCGGGCCGGAGGTCAAGGTCATAAGCGGGTCGGGTCGTACACCGCATGCGCGTTCCCATGTGAGGCAGGCAGATGTTTGTTACACGATGTTATCTATTGTTACGAGGTCACGGGTCGAAATAGTAAACCTTCTTCTACGAGTCCAAAACTGATTATTAATAAACAATCATTCACATTTCGTCTTTCGACCGAATACAGTGGCGCCACTTCACATTGGGGCATCGTCAGATACAACTATTTACTTTCACTGGGTTCGTATTAAAAAAAATACAGGAATCAATCTGAATCTACTACAAAAGGACGCGGCAATTTGGACGCGGGACAAAAGGACGCGGAGAAATTTGGACGCAATACATTAGGTCGCCTTCCAGTTGAACGCAAATGGCGAGGTTGGTAGTCAAAAATAGATTATAATACCTGGAAACAATAAAAATAAAATGTAACCTTTTCTTTATTTAAATAGTCGACTCTCGCATGTAGTGTGTTTTCAACGTGAAATTGCTATATATAAGAAGAGATCGGTTTCCACTCTCGGGCACTGTGGAGAAATCGGTAACTCACCTAGCCGGAAACTGGGGGGGGTTTCGGGTTCAAGTCCCGACAGTGGTCATTTGATTTTTTCTTAGATATAGCTCAAAAATCATAGCCTAGCTGTCTGAGATATTTATTATTTTCACCTCTAATTGTTATGTGAATAATATGGTGTGGATATAAGGGGTTTTAAATCGATTGATTTTATCATATACCAATTTATCCTACACTAATATAAAAACACAAAAATTTGTTCATCTAGACTCTAGAGTAATCGTTGATATTTGGCAGGATATCTGAAAAAGCCAGATACTTAGCCCGAAAAAAACGTTAATTAAATGCGAAAGGTATCATTGTTTAGACACGGTAAGGCAAAATCTAAATTCACTTATGATCTAGAGGGCACCCAAGTGAAAGAAATATGCGTCGTGAGACACCCGAGATGTGTGAACACTGCAAACTGAATCAAATTTAAAAAATATTACAGTAACTTTAAAAAACAGATAACTGGCTTACATCTAAAAATATTATCAATTTTTCTCCCTCGATGCTAAAGCCACAATTATATCAGATAGTAAAAGAGTAAGAGAGACACTGTATATTATATAATAATAAAAATGCGCCTTTTGCGTCCAACTGGAAGGCGACCTAATGTCTTGCGTCCAAATTTCTCCGCGTCCTTTTGTCCCTTGCGACTTTTTGACTCCGTCCAAATGACCGCGTCCTTTTGTCCCGCGTCCAAATTGACGCGTCCTTTAGTCGTGATACCTCAAAAATAATAGCAGCAGTTCAAAATAGACGGGAGTGGATCCGCGGGTACAGCTAGTCCTTTATAAACCTGTACCTGAAGCGTATACAAAGCGAATGTGTGGAATGGATTTCGTTGAACCGGAAGACATAAATACTAATCAGATAATGAGATAAGTCTCAGACGATAATTAGCTGTCCGATAGTATTGAATATATTGGAAAATATTTAACGGTTTTGTGTTTAGCTGTTATTATTAACCACGTACCTATACGAGACGACCAATCTAACGTATCATCTAAGAATGGCAATTGGCGACTATACATTACGAAAAACTTTTAGAGAACTGAGAACATCGTCTAATAATTTATTAATCAAACTAGCGGTCTCCGTCCGGCTTCGCCCGGGTTCTAAGAATTTATGATTTATTATCCCCCTGCGAAGCGAAGTTGGGCTGGTGATGTTTATAATATTAGTAGGATTCCGCCTATACGCTAAAATGCAAAAGAATGTCAGAGTTACGTTTTGTTACTATCCCACAGGAATTATCTCCCCCCGCGAGAAATTTACCAAAATATAAATATATCACTCAGGGATAGTGTAGAATTTTTAAAATCGGTTCAGTAGTTCCAGAAATAAGAATTTATTATTTATTACTTCCCCCTCCCCGCGAAATTCAAATATCCTATAATCTTCTTCAATAAACGGGCTATCTAACTGGTGGAGTGCCCTCGGTGAGAGATGAAGCCAGGCACGTCATCAATAATATGCTAGTGAACGCCTGCTTGCCCGCAGACAGTGCCGTGTGCACAAAACTGCACATTGGGTTTTATGACGTTAGATACAATTTTGGCAAACCGCTCATGGATCTCCAAAACAGCCAATAGCAAGCTAGAAGGCGGGCGCAATGCATTCACGTTACTATGACGCGGTGGTTTCATCTTTCGCCACGCGAGGTCTAGTTCTTGAGATTAGCGCGTTCAAACACACACACAAACTCTTCAGTTTTATAATATTAGTACCTATAGATTTATCATCGTTCGACTGGCTTAGTTGGTAGAACGTTCGACTGAAGATCTAAAGGAACCCGGTTTGAACCCGGGTTTTGGATCGCAAATTTTTTTTTGTTCAGTGCACTTGGTCTGTTCTTAGCTGGAAACGACCCCAACACAGCCCACTAAACATAGTGAGCAATCACCAGTGATGTGGAGAATGCAGAGTTTTAATTTTTAACGCAGCATACCTATTACAATAATAATAATGTCGATGCAATTTTTATATCGTTTATGTTCGAGTAATATAAAATAAAAATTATTGGTAATTACAAACGCAGTTATTATCGAGACATATCGCCTATCGGTTCAATTGGGAACAGTCATGCGGGCTGAGAGGCAGGCGGGGATTTTTTGGGAACGCCAATATTTGTAGGAGTTCGAGGGAGAGACTTGAGTAATTTGTTGGGATTGGGTAATGGGAGAGCCCAAATCTTTTCCAACTCCGGGAAGGCGCGGATCCAGCCCTTAAAAAAGGTTTTGGTCACGGTCACCCGAAAATCGGCCAAGTGCGAGTCGGACTACGGACTCGCTCACGAAACGTCAAACAGTACAAACTACTAGACTAGTAGCCAAAATAAAAAAGTCACTCGCGTTCTTACTCGCACGGTTCGTTTTTTTTTAAATTTTGTTAAGGCATTGCAGATATAACATCAGCCTGTCGACCTCAATTAGGGTTGTGGGCATGCCCACCGTGCCCACAACGGTGGATTCGCGCTTGACTCCGGGTACCTGGGACGCTCCAGCGCCCCTGGTAAATCCGGGCAGGCTCCGATTAGACCAACCAGTGGCCTAACGCAAACTCTTAAGGTCCCCTCGCAAAATTAAGTTTGGACCCCTTATCATAATACATTTTGCAGTTTATAGTACGTAGATACTACGTTTGTAAAAGTAGAATATATACCGACCTGGTTGGGCCCCTGTGATGGCTGGGCCTCCCCGCCATACAGAGTTTGCGGGGGTGTACGTTACGCCACTGAGACCAACGGGTAACCGGGCGAACGCCCTGTGGATCGGTGTCTTATGAGACCCCCAAAAATAAAAAAAAGTGTGAAAATATAAAAGTAATTACTTTTTGTACTATTAGGGTCTTGCTTCACCAGGCTGCCATGGCAGCGCAACTGGTTGTGCTACCGTGGTTTCTATAGGCAACAAAGCTTAAAAATAATTTGATAAAGGTTTGAAAAAAAAACACATATTTAATTTTGATATGTTGTATTTTACACAACGTAAATCACATTTTATTTTCGAATTTTAAAAGTGTTTAACAATAATTTAAATGATTTGATCACAAAAGCACATAAGACGTAATTGATGAACAGCTTATTGTTTTTTCGTGTCACTCAACTATCTAGCAAGCTGTGCATTTCGTGCGCTTCATTTTTTTTTTTTTATTAACAGGTATTTTAAACACGCTAACGATTTCTATTTGATTTTGGTTTCAAAATAAATAGGTGTTTCCACTTCTTCGTTGTCCCAGGGCCTCTACGCCTTTAAATTCGATCCTGATTATTCCTGCATGCCTGTCTTATGGACATCTCCATGCAATACATGTGCCCACGTTCTATTGGCCGCGTTTTTGCGCATGCTTAATTGCTCGTGCAGCGCTTGCGCAACTGATGCGACTAATAGAATGTAGACACACTTGCTTCCTCACCCCCGCCCTCCAACAGCAACCACCCCACTCGCTTGTGCTAGTCCCTAGATTTCTATGTCATTGAATAAAAACCAATAGAGAGCGGCAGAGAGCGTAACGGTTGTCAAGCAGACAGTCCGTTATATTATATTCAATCAGTAATAATTTTAATTCAACTTCAATTTTAATAGTAAGTAAGTAATAGTGGGTCGCTCCCACAAAGAAGTGGGAAGTTTGTTGAACAGATCGATGCAGTTATTAATAACACCTTTTGAAGTTAATGTTTTCATATAATTATTTTTGTGATTACATCACTATAGGTGTGTTCCACTTGGCGACCGCAACGACGTCGTTCCTTTTATAAGAATGTTTGATTGTTGTGGGCGTTGCGGTCGCCAAGTGGAACGCGCCCTATATGATGTCATTCTAAAAATAATGGGGTTCTATACAATACCTACACCGTAATCCGTCACTACACTGTGATCCGTCACTTCCACTGATCCTGGATCCATCCCCTACTTGGTTTTCGGCGGATCAACTAGAAAGTACTGTATAAAGGTACGCGCAGTACGCAGTTGGGATTCTAGATGGTAGCGTAGATCATAGCAGGGCTTGCTTAAATTAATGCATTGTTATATATGCGAGCGTACACAACGAAGCAGTGAGTGTAGCAGGTATAAGCGCTGTTACAAGAGCTGGTAGATACAAGAATGTATCTCACCATTCTTTCAGCGCGCTGACTACTACAATCAACGTGTGACAACTGTCAAATGACCGTTACAAGTTTCGCAATGGATGTGACTAGTGAAATTTTGCCCAGTTTTTATTTAATTTGTTTTGAGTTTTTTCTAAGACGTATTTAAAAGTGTTAGGTTTCATACGTAAATATTCAAAAAACCGGTTTGGGTAAAATTTTAATTCTTGGTATAAATGATGAAATTCGCCATGTTTAGATCGTTTTCTATTCATAGGGTGGACATGATAGCTCCCACCCAAATTTGTATTTAAAATATACCACTTTGTAGCAGAAGAACACAAATATTCGTCTTCGCTATCTGACATTTCAAACGCGATTTAAGCTTGTATCAATGCTAGTATCAAAGCTTCGTTGTGCAAACCTATAAGCGCTTATAATTTCAGCCACCATCTACCATACATGCTACCATCTAGAATCCCAGCTGCGTACTGCACGTACCTTAAGCCTTTTATGCCTCACATTTCACAAATTTGAATACCTGAAGGCACTGAAACCAAATAGTTGTTGTGCCTTTTAATGATAGTAATAATGTATTTTGGCACGTAATGACAATCTATCATTGTTAACTGAGTTATCTTAACCAATATCTATGTTAACAGTAAATAAATTAGTTATAACAAAATTATGATTAAAAAATTATTAAAAATACACGAATATCGCGTTATAAAATTGCACGTTCAATATAATCGTAGAAAAAAATGAAGCATGGATCCAGTGGCGTAGCTAAAAATTTCAAGCCTCTCAGTAGGTAAGCATTGGCGTTGGAAGGAAGGTTAATCCCACCACAAAATAGTTTCAACCCCTCCGCACTGTACCAAGTTGAGGAGGAAATCCTTTTTTTTTGTTATAATTATATTGTATTTATATGAACAGCTGAGGAATACATTAATATGAATGTAAGTTTTCGTAAGCGATCGTGTGGTCCATAGACCCCCCCCCCCCCCAGGGCCGGATTAACCATTAGGCAGAGTAGGCAACTGCCTAGGGGCCCCGCATCAACTAGAGGCCCGCACGCACAAAAGAAATTGAAAATGTTTCATAGAGTGAAAATTTAATTGGAAAATTTGTATCCTCAATGACAATAGGTATTATTGCTTTTTTCGACGCATGCTGTCAGTTGATGAAATACTTCATACTTACAGAACAGAACCATCTAGTATCGAGTAGTAGACCTAATAATATGGCTGCATTACATTTACATAGCGTATTGTATAAATCATACAATACGCTACGTAACGCATCCATATTATTAGTTCTACTACTCGATACTAGATGGTTCTGTTCTGTAAGTATGAAGCATTTCAACTGAAATACAGAATGAATCACACTGTATTTCGACGCATGCTGTCTTTTGTTTAACGGCTGAAAAGGAGCCCCGAGAATTGCATTGCCTAGGGGCCCCGACATGGTTAATCCGGCCCTGACCCCCCTCAAGAAAAAAATGTCGTTCCGTCGCCAATGTAGGTATAATGAATGAATTGTGAATTATAGACGCTCGAAATGTTGGTATAAGAGATGATAGTTGCAGTGACACAAATTTGAACCGAAATTTGGATACGACTTGGCACTTTAAGTCAAGATGAATATTAAATTATGCTTAACGATAATAAAAAAACCACTGAGTTAAAAGGTATTAGAGGCGCTACACGAATTTAAAAGTGAAGCCACTCGCCATATTTATTCAGTTCATACATTTTATATGTAAGAAGAGACTAATATTCCCTAATCCATCCCGTTTCGCCGCCATGTTTGTTGTCCCCTGTAACGTCAGACCTGGCTTCAACTTTGTAAATTGTGTTTTAAAGACCACAAACAGCTAAGGTTATTTGGGCCTAGCACCAATTCATATTTTCAATTCATTATTTTTTTTTAATAATAAATTGAAAATCCAATTGACACTTTTACCAGCTCTCGGGCTAGAACCCGGGAACTGGGGACTTGTAATAGAGGAACTATAGCAACGCGATATAAACAACAGCACTGCTACACGCTCGGCTATTCTCAAGCCCTTCAACTTTGTATAAGCAATTGTATGCGGTATAGCAACTCTATTACCTTTTAACTCTGCGTAAAAAACTAATTTTAAAACTGGAAGTGCAGTAGAATCTCGATTATGCGAGCTGTTGTGGACCGACATTACCTAGAATACTCGAAAAATTCGGACTTCTTAAGGATTTAAAAAAAGACTACATATTTCTATATAACAAAATCACTCTTTAAAATATTTATGTCAATCGTACAAAAACAATCGCATTGCTCGGATAATTTAGGGCAAAGACAGACACGGCGGTTTTAACCGAAGCGTTTACCGAGTCAGTTTCCAAGTCGATAGGTCGTTTAATATAGCATAATAGTGTAAAACACACACAGCTGTTTCAAAAAATAAAAATTAGATGTAATTTGGTAAATCGCGAACTCTGATAAAACGTGCTCGGCTAATCGAGGTTCTACTGTACAATGGACATGCCACGGTTTGTATCTTCAGTCAGTCAACAATGATTTGCAAGCATTTGTTTTCATGAAGTCAATAGGGTCGTTCCATTTTTTTTGTGGGAATTAATAATTAAGTTTTCGAAAAATTATTTCATAACCTATTTGTAATTATGACAAATAGATTATGAAATAATTATTTGACAATTTTTCGAAAGCTTACTAGTATAGAGAAATTAGTTAACTCACTCACAGATGGCAGTAAAAAATAAATGAAAAGGTGTTTTCTCTGTTCTAATAAATTGTCCGAGATGGCGCTTACTTAAAAACTTACATTGTTTTTTAGAGAGAGCGCGAATTAAGAGAGGGTGCGAAAGTATACCGGTGAGTGAGTTTCACTTCTAGCGTGTGGTCTTAAGTACACACCAGTACACACTTTCCTTTTTTTATTAAAAAAAAATTGTATTAATATAATATATTCAAGTTAAATGTATTTTGATTACTAATTGTTGAAATCTGGCAGACTGACAGAAGTTTCAAACCGTATGTGCGATTTTTTATATTTTAAATAAACTAATTATTCAATCATTAACATAAAAATAGAATTACATAACGCTTTATTAAAAAAAATCGCAGCTGAGGCGTAACAAAACATGAAGCAGATGATTGGCTATAATATTATTAATACTGCACAAAATTTGTTATCAATTAGTGATTAATTGTACGTCCAAACGAATGTTTGTCAACTAGTAAGTGACTTAGGATCTCTTTAATAAGAGGCTGAACGCCTGAACATGAGATAGCAACCTGTGATTGATCCACCATTTCAAGATAGCAGTCTGTGATTGGTCCGCTCTGCATCAAATAGACGGCCGTATTCATAGTTAACCCTTAAGTAGTAAGGGACACTTAACTCTACCCTCAAATCGTATGTGCGTCTTTATTTAGACAAAGAAGCAAATAGACGTAGGTAATAATTATTATTATTCTGCTAACCTAACCTGCATTCTTTGTGTAAACAGCGCAATATTACGTAAAATAAAGATTATAAAAATGAATTTTGACGAATTGTATGATAGTAGTGATGAAAGTAGAACGTTTATCTAAAGGAAAAAATCATGGAGGTTTATTATAATTCTTCCCTCACTCAAGGAAATGACTATGAAATGCTCCTTTGAATAAGGTGCCCTCAGCACTCAAGCGAGCCTCAGCTAAGGGACCCTTATCACTTACCTTAAGGGTTAACTATGAATATGGGCAAGAGAGACTGATAGATTAAAAATTTGTGTCTCTCTTCAAGCAAGAAAAACGGTGGGCATTGGTTGTGTCTCTTATTAAAGAATTTTTTAATTATTTTTACAGCTACACTGTCTTGCGGAATTAAACAAATCGGGTCAGCTGTCAAAAGATATTACACCTTTTATGCAAGTGTGATTCAACCATTTAAAAAATTCTGATTGTTGTTCTGACAGTCAAGTTTTGTTTATTTCTTGGCTTTTTTCATTATTGTTTATATTTCCATATTGATAATTTATAACCTTAAAATATAATGACAGTTGACTCGACTGCATTTTATTCTTGAACTACGGTGACGTCCTCAATTGACGATAAACAAAACGTTTGGCTACTCATTTGGTTGTTTTGTTTTTTGTTTAAAATAGAAATATAATTATATAATATATTTGTTTATATAATATAAATATTCTTAATTTTTTAAAAATAAACAACATAAAATATATTTTACTTTTTTTGTAATTAAGTACATTTAACAGAGCTGATATAATAATATTAAACAGATTGTTAATTTAGAATCGTTTCTTTCTTGTTATAAACAAAATATTGAAAATTATATTTTATAAAAAATCTTTTGCCATTAATAATTAACATTAAAATTGAGTACAGGCGAAGCTGTGATTTTACACATATCAATAACTTTATAAATTGGCAAGTGGCGTTTGCAGTTGCGCTATCTTGCGTCTAAAATCGGAATTAATCAAATCGAATCAGCGGTCAGTACCGAAGTGATTCGCTTAAATTTTAGATAAACGGTTAGTAAAATCAGCTGGGTGACGCGTTCATCAATAAGTCTTGGTGAGAGGTGAGAGCACTGATTATTATAACCCACGTCACTAAGAATCGACCATTGTGATCACTAAGAATCGACCATATTTGTACAAATTTTGGCATTTTTAAGAAAACTCAAAAATCTTTCAGATGCTGTTTATATCTTTGAAACTAAAAGTGCGAGTTGTTGGAGTCGATTCAGCGCTATTTTTTCTATAAATTGACTTAATATCAAACGAATAGGGTCGAATTTATTTTTCAAAAAATCCGCAAACTTGTACAAAGAGGGGGGTCTTCTTACTTTTGGCATTTTTAAGAAAACTCAAAAAATCTCTCAGACGCTGCTTATATCTTTGAAAATAAAAGTGCGGGTTGTTGGAGTCGATTCAGCGCTATTTTTTCTATAAATAGACTAAATATCAAACGAATCGGGTCGAATTTATTTTTAAAAAATTTCGCAAATTTGTACAAAGAGGGGGGGTCTTCTTACTTTTGGTATTTTTAAGAAACCTCAAAAATCTCTCAGATGCTGTTTATATCTTGGAAACTAAAAGTGCGAGTTGTTGGAGTCGATTCAGCGCTATTTTTTCTATAAATTGACTAAAAACATTATGACATCCGGTTCCGGATATGTGTAATCTTACAGCTCCGACTGTAAATAGCACTTCCATACTTAACGATAGTTTATTCAACGATTCGATGTATCGAATGTATAACGATAATCGTACGATTGGCACAAATCTAAATTAACAATACGACATTACGAAATATACTAATCAGGTAACTCTCGGTGACTCTTTACTTGTTTTCGATGAGCGTTTGTAACTGAAGAACGAGGTCTCGGGCCAGTTTTAACACCGCTTGAGCATCGTGCCGTTCAGCCATTTCTGAAAAGATTTATTTACAAAATGGCGCCGTCTCCATTTAAATGACAGTAAAACCAATTTAATCAAACAAAGTGAAATGCACAGTAATTTTAGGGAACGTTATTTTTTTTGCTCTTATGCTGGGTTGCAGAAAGCATTGTCAAAAAATCTGATTTAAGAATGGCCTTAGATTACCGCTTGAGCATTGTGCCGTTCAGCCATTTCTGAAAAGACATTTATTTACAAAATGGCGCCGTCTCCATTTAAATGACAGTAAGACCAATTTAATCAAACGAAGTGAAATGCACAGTAATTTTAGGGAACGTTATTATTTTTTTTGCTCTTATGCTGGGTTGCAGAAAGCATTGTCAAAAAATCTGATTTAAGAATGGCCTTAGATTGCAATCATATAATTGCAGTTTTTATACATGCAGGAACAGTCTAATGTCGTTGTGAAACTCCCTGTCATGCAGAACATTAAATTGTACTCACACAAAAACAAATTCGACTGATATGACCAGTCCTATACTTCCCACCTAGTAAATATTTGCAAAAAATAAACATTCTTTTTTTATTCTTTGAAAAAAAGCATGGCCATCTTTTTTGTTTGGTGATCTACTGATGGCTAGCTTAATATAGCAAAAATCATGGTTACCTTGATTTACGTACAATTTTTATTTTTTTTAGTAAAATATTTTTTTTCTCGAAAACTACATTTTAGAGAAAAAAAATATTTACATTTTTTTCATATTATAACATCTAGAATTCATTTATATTTTTTTTTACCTATGTTAATACGTGACATTGAGAACGTTTTTCTTAATATCTCAAGATTCACTGAACCGATTTGACTCAAAATCTAATCAAATCTAAGTTAAAGGCTGATAAACACAATAGAACAATCGGCATGGCCGTATGTTGTTCCGTTTTTACGATATCGAAGGCGAAAAATTGACCACATACACACACACATACAGACATCAGTCAGAAAATGATCTTAAACGATTGCTAGGGTCTCAAAGCGTGAAAATCTGTTAAAATCTCGAAATATTTTTTTCGGACTAAATCCATTACTTCCCTGCCATAGTAGAGGTGGGAAGTAACAAATGACTGATCTGCATAGAAAAAGAACGCTTTGTAAGCTTAATTTCGATCAAAATGCGTAGAAAAATGTCGTTTCAAAGTGGAAATTGTACAAAAAACTACATTAAATTCATGTATACACAGTTTAAAAAAAATATCGCTTCAATCGATTAATTATTTTTCGAGCAGGATCGATTTAAAATTCTACAATGCTTTTCTTATGGAGAAATAGGTGTGTCACAATCTAAGGGTCTAAGATTTTTTGACAATGCTTTCTTCAACCGAGCATTAATCATTTAACGTTTTATTAAAAATAATTCACGTTTAATCTGCCTTCAAATGTTTTTGCCAAAATCGATATTAATAAATAAAGTCACGGGTAAATACAGTGGCGGCGTTAGAGGGTGGGCCGGGCAGCCATGGCCCACCCTGGAATAATCCCCAATCTCTAGTTTATCTTTTAAATACGTTTTTAACCCTCGAAATGTCAACAATTTTTCTTGTAAATTCTATAGCAAGTAATCTAGGTTAAAATTTTGACAAGCACTGAAATTTTGGGAACAAATGTTATTGGCCCACCTTGGGTGCGTTCCACTTGGCGATCGCAACGCCTACAACGACCAAACGTAATAAGCGCGGCCATAAGGCGTGAGCGTAGTGGGCGCAATGGTCGCCAAGTGGAACGCATCCTAGGGTGCGTTCCACTTGGCGATCGCAACGCCTACAACGACCAAACGTAATAAGCGCGGCCATAATGCGTGAGCGTAGTGGGCGCAATGGTCGCCAAGTGGAACGCACCCCTTCAGAACAACTTGCTCAAGTCTGGCCCACCTTAACAAAAAATCCTAGCGCCGCCACTGGGTAAATATAAATAAAACTTACCGTTAAAAAATTTGATTATATCGGTGAAATCCATACTGTTCGATAGTATAATATCTCGGTACGTTTCCAAAAGCGCCAGCGCTAGAAACAGCACGAAATGTGGGGACGCAACGTGTTTCGCGGCCCAAATGGACTCCCAGGCAGCGTAGACATCGGCGTATAGAAGTTCGCGTTTAAAATCCAATAAAAACCTGGAAATATGTCGATCGAATAAAATCTAAGCGATCATTGGTCACTCGTTTAAGGATTGTTTCTAGGATGAGAACTTATGACGGCTCAGCGTATACTGCTTAAGAAGAAACAAGTGTGCAAGCTTTCACGGCCGGCATTGTTCCAAGTCTTCATGGTTTCCGGGCTTGTAGGCCGTGGTCCGGTGGTATTTCTACCTGACGTTTCGTCTACAACTGCGGTAGACATTCTCAAAAGCAATGTGGCAGCGGTCGAAGTGTCCTCCTTGGCGGCTCACAGGTCAGTGACTGGTGTCCTCCCTTCTTTTATGCCTAGTACCAGTGTGTTCTCTGTTCGGTCGTAGTCCGTCTCTCTGTAATTGGTCAACTGACGGACTACGACCGAACAGAGAACACACTGGTACTGAGCATAAAAGAATTGAGAGGACACCAGTCACTGACACACTGACCTGTGAGCCGCCAAGGAGGACACTTCGACCGCTGCCACATCGCCTTTGAGAATGTCTACCGCAGTTGTAGACGAAACGTCAGGTAGAAATACCACCGGACCACGGGCTACAAGCCCGGAAACCATGAGGACTTGGAATTACAATTATTTCTTTTCCTTACTCCGTCGAACTTCAACGGGGTCACTCTAGTAGATTATTAATGATTATCTAAGTTAGTATAAAAAAAACGGTGATGACTGACCATCGATAGCAAAAATAGAGGTGCGTGTAGTCTCCGTAGGCGTGCATCAATTCATACATCTCGGTGTCGAGTATTTGAATCAAAGACCTCATGTTGGCTAGATGAGTGTCCATGGCACCACCGTTCGGGAAGTTATCGATCATTCGTTCCATCAATCGACAGAAGCAAGCGTATGCTATGCTCTCGTCGTCCAGGATGACCAAAAGAGGCGCCACCAGATCGCACATACCTTGCATATAGCCTACGTCCAGGTGCTCCCATACAAACCTATACAGAAAATTCTCCGTGTTATTATATATCGAAGCATTTAACGTATAAGTTTAGAAAAATCCTGCACGAAACCTATGTCGTACGATAACTCGAATAACTGTAATTCGTCCAGGTGCTCTCATACAAACTTATACAGAAAATTCTACGTGTTATTATATATCGAAGCATTTAACGTATAAGTTTAGAAAAATCCTGCACGAAACCTATGTCATACGATAACTCAGGGACCCCGTTACTCAGCTGTCAAACTATTTGACAGCTTACCAGCCGAAATTGTAAGCCTCAAAAGCTACAAAGCATTTAAAACACAAGTTTTAAATTATCTTATTGACAAGTGCCCGTACCAAATTTTTTTAACTATGTATCACATTTATTGTATATTCTTGACCGACGCACTCTTTGTCATTGTGACATTTTTCTGAATAAAGTTATTAACTGTAATTGAAGTGAAAACTTCGATAGGCGCGTTAGACGATTTCTGGGAGGGGAAATACTTATGGGTTCCCGTCACCGACATGCTCATGTTAAAAGTATATCTATAGCTATGAGTGTGATGTATTGCGCTTGGCCAGCGGTGAAACTAATATGCTGGCGCACGCGCAGTGGCCTATGTAGTATGTACACGTATATGCACCAACACATTAAATATTAGTACTGTGTGTATCTATACAAGTAAAGTTGAATTGATTACGTGAAAATCTCAATGTGTGTATTGTTTAAATTGTGTTTAAGTTTGATTATTTTTGATGTGAAACATCTTATGTCGGACTGTGAACAGCCGCGTGAGGGGAAATATGCAATGAAATGTTTGGTCCGCTCCTTCGCTGCTGTTCTCCCCACCACTGCGGCACTGGCTCAGGCATGCACTGTAGCACACGCGGTGTTACAGTGCAGTATAGCACACGCGGTGTTACAGTGCAGTATATAGGATTACGTCAGCATAACAATTAGTTGCTGCTTTTGAGAGTGCGTATAAATATGACACGAGGCGAGGCTCTGTCTTAATCTTACAGTGGGTGCCAATTGTTACTATGCTAGAAAATGAAACAGAAAATTCTACAGTTTCAATTGTTGCATGCGATGATAATGAATAAATTAAAATTTTATGGTAAAAAAATATATACTACTACATAGAGAATACCACCGAGTTCAATAACGTTTTCTTTGATGTTTCACATCTGTCGGGGGTTCCGAGACTTGTAATTCTGAGCCAATTCAAAATTTCAACTCAAAAATACTTACGTGCACATGACATTGCGTAGCTTTTCTAAATTTTCACCGCAGAAATACCAATAATTTCGATCGCATCGTTGAACATCTTTATCGATCCGATGCAAATTTAGGCCAAAAGTTTCTAACAATTCGGTCTGAAAATAAAATTACGACTCTTTTAAAAATAATAGTATTTAAACAAGCTGGATATTTTTTTCATTGTTTAAAGATATCGATGTTATACATACACTGTAAATTCCACCGTTAGAACTCGCTGGAGACGCACAATTGGATTGCACGCCCCCCGATTCTTCAGACACGGCCCCAACATCGACTGAAGGATTCGTAACGATCACATGTTGTCGCGAACGTTTTTCAGTATACTTTTTGTTATCATTTTCTTCTCCGGAACTGTCTATATCATCGTCCGATATGCTCAGATCTTCGAAAACCTGCAAACAAAAAAAAAATGTGAGCCGTCGTGGGACGCCTGGCAGATGTGAAACATTCTCCCCCTGCGAAGATAATTAGTGAAAGTATTTTTAGAATCGGTTTAGTAGTTCTAGAGATAAGAGTTTATGATTTATTACAACCCCGCGAGACATTCTCCCCCTGCAAAGATAATTAGTGAAAGAATTTTTAGAATTGGTTCAGCAGTTCCAGAGATAAGAATTTATAATTTACCACAAATTACCGTAATTTACCCTAGTTTACCTTAATTTACCCTAATTTACTCATATTTACCTTAGTTTACCCCAATTTACCCTAATTTATCCTAATTTATTCAAATTTATCCTAATTTATTCTTGGTATTTGATTACTAAACTAAAAAAAATATTGAACTCGGTGGTATTCTCTATGTAGTAGTATATATTTTTTCAAAAGCAGCAACTAACTGTTATGCTGACGTAATTCTATATACTGCACTGTAACACACGCGGTTCCCGTGCCCGAGCGCGCGGAAACCGAGAGAGAGAGAGAGAGAGAGTGCCGCAGTGGTGGGGAGAACAGCAGCGAAGGAGCGGACCATAAATTTCGTTGCATATTTCCCCTCACGCGGCTGTTCACAGCCCGACATAAGATGTTTCACATCAATAATAATTGCTTTTTTCACGTATAACATTTTCGTTTGCATTAAAAGATTCGGTAATAGATCACCGGACATGCGTAATAAGTTCAAGTTTGGGGTCTCAGGAGCTCGACAACTGAGATTATTAATATACTTACATCATTGCTGAGGTCTCGTGGCATTACGGGAGGCGGTGCCGTCTCCCCACTTGTGCTCTCCGAACTAAGTTTCGCAATGCTAGCAGCCGTCGTTTCTTTATCCCTTTGTCTGACAATAGCTTCGACGGCCAACCATTCCGACATGGTCGTTTCATAGCTTTGCTTCGTCTGTTCGCATAATTCCGTTCTTTCATTCGGTGAACTCCCAAACTTATAATGTCCCAACAAGTACGGCCAGATCTCTTTACGAATATCGTGCTCTACACCTCCGTAATACGCCAATCTATATATTTCGTTACAATCTGTCACTATTCCATCTTTGCATAATTCGCCCCACAATTCTTTCGTCAATCCTTTTTCAGCTCCTTCTTCGCGAACAATATCGGCTTTAACGAGCCCTGATAAATGAGTGCGAACTGTTCTTAAATGACGACAATACGCTAACCATCCATAAAAAGCTCTGGAGATAATTTGACGTCGCATCGTAGTGCAAACCATTTGAATGCAAACGCCTGATTGTTGTGGTTGACTTTGTTCTTGTACAATCATACAATGCTGATCTATACTCGAGCTATCACTGCTGGTGGAAGAACTCGCCAACGGCCTTCTCGGAGTCGAACTTTGACTCCCCTTCACGTGGTCCAATTGTTCAACACCTTTCTTCAAGTCGTTCTCTTGTCCGATATGATTGACGACGCGGAACACCCAATCAATTGATTCTGTCGATGGCTGTGGTATTTGTCTACGCCTAGGTCGCGTAGGTGGCAACGTTTTGCCGTGCTGAGACCACAACGGCGGTTCAAGGCGACCGTGAGGCAGGAGACCCGTTTCCATGCAACTGAGAAAGGCGAGTAAGTGACCGCCTTTTGGGAAATGGATTGGTGGACGCTGGACGCCATCTTGACCGACGAGAATCACCGTTCCACCGGAATCGCCAGACTGATGGCAGTGGACGTATACTATCTCGTCAATGCGAACATTCAAAGCGTACTGCCAAAACACACTTTTGTCTTGAACGTCAGGTTCGGTGAATCCATTCATGAGCTGGTTTGGAGTCCATTTTATTGTAAGAGATTGAGCTGTTTGGTGTAGGCTTAAATAACCTGCCATTGGTTCAGTCAGTTCTTTCTAAAAAACAAAGAGAAAATCGGCGATTAAAATAACAGATAGTTAAATCTCAAAAGGTACCATTACACGGCGCGTGGAGTGGCACGCCTGGCGTGTGGAGTGCGGAGTGACACGCCGATAACGATTACACGGCGTGTGGAGTGACAAGTTTCGCACCAGTCCGCGCCGCGTGCGGTGGTTCAGTTCAAAATGACCAGGCGTCGAGAACGGATGCTCGATTGTGCAGCAGCTTGTTATATTTTGTTGAACAATAATGATTTCTCACAAAAGAAGAAAAGAAAAAGACAGTGGTGGATGGGGTCTCACAACAAAAGTCGGTCCATGTTATTATTTCGTTTGACCACGACATGTTGACACTTCCAAAGCTAAATCACTACTGAATTAAACACAATAGTCAAAAATCTCGTGCCAGGCGCGTCACTCCACACGCCGTGTGATTGCCTACCCGAGTCTCCCCACTCCGCGCGTGGCGTGTTTCCTTTGAACTGTGCAAAATTTACCGCCAGCTCACGGGACTCGGCACGCCGCACGAAGTTCGTCACGCCGATCCCATTACACGGCGTGTGGAGTGACACTCCACACGCCAGGCGTGTCACTCCACGCGCCGTGTAATGGTACCTAAAGAATGTTTGGTTTGAACTTAGAAATCGAAATAAAGAGTGTTAAGAACCCTATAGCCACTGACTTAATTAATAGAAGCCTGCTACATGGAAAATGATTATGAAACATACCGGAAGCACCATGACATTATTTTTCCCGTAAAGTAGAGTAGCCCTCGAGTTCTGGTGCAACGATTCGACATAGTCCTTCGCCATGTGCGTTGTACCACTTCTTCCTGACATTGAATCTTCCGAACTTCTGTTAAGGGATCGGCGGAAAATCGGTCTGTGGACAGAAGGTGGAGTTGTATGTCCGGACGATATTCTATTGCGTTGAACCAATTCGTCGGCTGGTGGATCGGTCCAGTAATGGTCGGGTGTTTTGGTGCGCGAATAATCCAAAGCGCAAGGACCAACCAAAAGCGAACTCAATATGGAACCGTAATCGGGATCAGAAACGAGGGCGTCTCGCTCGTAATATCGCGTCGCGTGAGTCGCCAGGTGATCGATGATGCGTGCCAACTGTTTATCAAACAGCGCGATTCGTATCCAAAGATAGCGCGGCGGGTTATGAGATCTTTTCGCTGGAGGAGGTGGTTTGCTAGTGCTTTCGCCACTTGATGACGAACGTCTATTTGGATCGCTGTTTTCGATATCCTGAATCTTTTTACTGACGGACGCTGCTTCTGGACAGTGCTGGAAAGAAACGGTTATACATATAGTCTAGTTTGGAAATTGTAGCCAAAAACAATGTAAAGCATACATCTTCTCAGGGCCACCCTAATTACAGGGCTATAGCCCCGGGGCGCTAGCCTTTTGGCGCTGAAATTTTGCGTGCTGAGTTTAATCAGCCTTCTCTGCGCTAAGCAGGCAGGTACTCACCCGTACAAGATATAATAATTATATTTTTGAAGAGCTTGTCGTTTGTTTTTTACTTCCCACCTCTACTATGGTAGGGAAGTAATGGATTTAGTCCGAAAAAAATATTTTGAGATTTTAACAGATCTTCACGTTTTGAGACCCTAGCAATCGTTTAAGATCATTTTCTGACTGATATCTGTATGTGTGTGTGTGTGTATGTGGTCAATTTTTCGCCTTCGATATCGTAAAAACGGAACAACATGCGGCCATGCCGATTGTTCTATTGTGTTTATCAGCCTTTAACTTAGATCTGATTAGATTTTGAGTCAAATCGGTTCAGAGGATCCTGAGATATTAAAAAAAACGTTCTCAATGCCACGTATTAACATAGGTAAAAAGAAATATAAATGAATTCTAGATGTTATAATATGAAAAAAATGTAAATATTTTTTTTCTCTAAAATGTAGTTTTCGAGAAAAAAATATTTTACTAAAAAAAATAAAAATTGTACGTAAATCAAGGTAACCATGATTTTTGCTATATTAAGCTAGCCATCAGTAGATCACTAAACAAAAAAAGAGGGCCATGTTTTTTTTCAAAGAATAAAAAAAGAGTGTTTCATCAATCGAATTTTTTTTTTAATTTTAATTATATTTGTATTGATTAGATAATTTTAAATTTACCTTTGCTACTTTATGCAACAACGCTGTTGTAGATGAGGTTTTGAACAGGCCGAGAGCACGTCGGCGTAGCCCTTGGCTAAGACAAGCCTCGACGGCTGCACACAATGATAAAACACTTGCAGATTCTTCGTGAACGAATTTACGTGTCACGGCCTCTTCCATTATTTGTTTGACTTCTTTTTTAACAGCTGCCAGCAGCCGTTCTTTGTATTCATTTTGTTCTAAAACAATAATATTATCGAATTATGTAATTTTACAATTTAAACAACTGTAGGTACTTTCTTTAAAAACAAAACAATGTTAAAAACGTTCTTTTGTTTTTACTAACGCTCAGACAAAATAGCAACATATGTTAGAAATTTCGTTTAAAACGTAAGCAAAGCAAAAATATCGATTGTTGGGGCAATATTTATTTACTGAAACAGGTGGTTGATTGAAATAAAATAAGTAGTTAACAAATGCAGATTTAATTTAAAAATAAATACGAATCGAATTATAAAAGATGTATTAATAACTCGGAAATTGTAAGATATATATATATAAATTGTATTTGAAAAAAATATTTGTAATTCTTACCGACGCCTAAAGACGCCATGATCGTATTTTGTGCGGGAGAGGTTTAACAGATGCTAGGCGTCGTGTTTGCGGTTAAAAATTTAATATCTACACAGGAAGTTGATAAAACGTACGAAAATATATTATTTATTCACTAATTTTGTTTACTACAGTTCCGACAGCACCTGATAACGATATTAGACAATTTTTTAATAATGAAACATTAAATTAATATTAAATATTTCCTAAATTTATTTTTTTTATATTTCACCCATCCTTGAGGTGGTTTATCAAATTTACGTGGAAACTGGAAATTGTATTGAATTTTCGTCGTTCTGATAATCTTATTTATTCCTTAAAAGACTATTTCCTCTATGAGATAATTTTCTAGACTCCGCCACAGATAAAAAACTCCCACGTACTGTGCATAGAGGTTTGTTTCTTTGATTGAAGAACTGTCAAAACTTCATGCAAAATTTATACGAAATAAAAAGGAATCATCGAAAACTAAACTGCTTTAAGGACGGCTAGTAATTAAATTCGAAATAAAAAGTAACAACTAATCAAAATGGAGTAAAATTATTTACTTTTATAATATAATTTATTTATTTATCATATGTTTCTGACAGCTGTCAAAAATGTCACATCATTTGCAAGGAGGTAAAGTAAATATTGCTTTAATCCAAGAAAAGGCTAGAGAAGAATTGTTGAGACTTTTGGAAAAATGTGAGGGTTCCAAAGCTCTGATATGGGATGAACAACTCTCCGGACCTGTTGGCCTTATCGCTAAATATACGTTACTTCGAGACCACGGAGTGGTAAAAATGTTTCCTCTTAAACCAAATGCTTTGCAGCCGATCGATGTAAAAAATATAATTTTTATAACAAGACCTCATTTAAATTTGATGGACATAATCGCTGAAATAATTCAGTCCGCCGAACAAAAAGGAAAACGCAGTGGCGGCGGTAAAGAATTTCATTTGATACTCGTACCGAACTTAAGTTTGATTTGCGAAAAACATTTGAAAAATCGAGGTGTTTATGGAAGTTTAAAAAGTATCGAGAGATATCACTGTGTTTTGTTTCCAGTCGATAACGATGTAATGTCCATGGAGTTACCGGATTCGTTTAGGTATGAATTTATCCAGAAAATATTAATCAATTATTGAAATCATCGAACCGCCAACGATTAAAATATTCTCCCAGTTTATCCCAATCGCAACCAGTTCTGTTTTGAGTCATTTTTAAGTACGCTTGAAACTAGGGGACAGTGTGATGGAGTGGTTAGCATGTTAGCTTTTGAACTAAACTATAGTGATTTGAAATCCCACTTCTGCTTATGGAGGGCTTGAGAATAGCCGAGCGTGTAGCAGTGCTCTGGCCTGAGAGCTAGTAAAAGAGTCAATTAGATTTTCAATTTATTATTATGAAAAAAAAAATAATGATTTGAAAATATGAATTGGTGTTAGGCCCAAATAACCTTAGCTGTTGCCTGTTGGTGGTCTTTAAAACACACACTTCTGCTTATGGATGTTTTGTGACGACGTCCTAAAGATTTTGACTGCTCTCAAGCTCTGTATTTGATTAAAGTCGATAAAATTTTAGGGATTACCATTTAGACAATGTTCCTTCTTGTTTGTATTTATCGGCGCAAGCACTGATGATAATACAGCAATTATACGGACCTATCGGACAAATATGGGGGAAAGGAAACGCAGCGAAAACAGTTTGGGATTTGGCAAAGAGATTAAAGTTGGAGGCCGGCAATCGATTGAACACGATACCACCTTGTATTGATCAGTTGTTGTTGATTGATAGAGCGATAGATTTAATATCGCCCCTTGCAACTCAGCTTACATACGAAGGACTTATCGATGAAATATTCGGAATCAGGAATTGCACAGCACATTTCCCGGTCGATAGGTTTGTAAGTATGGATGACAGTGACACCGACGTGAATGCTTCGGACAAAAAACAAATCATTTTAAATTCGGCCGATGAATTGTATGCAGAGCTTCGGGATAAAAATTTTAATGCTGTATGTATTTAATTAGTAATTTACTTCGTTCAGCATTTACCAAGGCTTCTTGATTGCCTAAATGTAATTTTGATATTTAAATAGACATGGAAGTTACTTTACGTTTTAAAAAAATTAAAAGGAAATTTTGAACGCCTATAACTTCTAAATTTGAAGAGATACAGAAGTGTTCTTTTGCTTATTGGAATCGGCGTACTTTTTTCTATAAATATGGTAAATAAGAAAAATACCATTTTTTGCAAGTTTTAAAGTTTTTTTTTACGTTACAGTTCGTACACTTTGAATATAGTAATACCTTAGGCTTGGCAAATGCAGGACGTAATGATATTTTAAGGTTATGAGTAATAGTTGAATGAATTAAATCGCTTATTAGGTCGGTCCGACTTTATCCAAACAAGCAAAATCCATAAGTGTCCAATTTGACGAATGGCACGGAGACAAAAGCATACAGAAAACAAAACAGTTTGTGGCTCGCTTACCGATCATGATGGCTAATAAAAAAGTGCTTTCGACGCACACCACAATTGCAGAATGTATTAAAGATGTTACCGATACGGTGCTGTTTGCCGATACTCTACAGGTACTTGAAAATCACAGTTGAAGCTATAGGATTACACAAAATCCCATTTTAACAGTTGCTAATAATTAGCAAATATACGTACATCAAAATAATATCAAAACATTTTCAATTTGAAATAGATTTTTTGCCATACCCACTATAAAATAGCTGTTTTACATGCATGCATATAAAGTGACTTTTGACACTAGTGTGGGAAAGCAAACCATTTCCATAGTGATTTATGTTTATTCGCCCTGATACGCCCGCTATTACCTACTGACAGCTACTCTCGACCTACTATAGAAGTGAAGTTTGCGACAGAAATGAACTGTCAAAAAAAATTTAAAATACTGAAAATGAAAAGAAAACTAGCTATTTTATAGTGGGTATGGCATAAAATACCATGTATTTCTCGTGCGTAATGATAGTACGACTCGTTTGGGTGTTTAAACTCGTTATAACAGAGGACGGTGTGGTGTAACGGTTAACGTAGCCGACCTTTGGATCACACTGTCGTGGGTTCGAATCCCACCTCCGCTCATGGATGTTTTGTGATGTCATTTAGTTTTAAGGATGTTGTTATTTAATGTAATTAAGACGCTAATGACCTAAGCTGTCGACGCGTCTATAATCTACAATAAATAAAATAAATTAAATCGTTATAACATACTGTCTCTACTCGTCAGTAATATACCTCATTATGCTACTAGATCAGGGGTCGGCAACCTTTTGAGACGGAAGAGCCAAAAATTACAATTTACAAAATTTTCCAGTTTTTAAAGAGCCACAAACATTTTTATTTCAATATTATGGTATTTGATTAGGATTAGGTATATAAAAAAAAAGTTCTGACTGCGACTGTTGACGACACAGTGCACCAATAACTAAACAAACAGAACAGTGTTGCCACATTTAAAAAGTGTCAGCTGTCCGTATACTCTCTACTCCACCTATTCTCACTCTTCCTGTTTAAAGTTTTTTTTGCAGTATAATATTTTTTATGAGTTTTGAAAATAAAATAATGTAATTATTAATATTTGCGCATGGAACTGGAGAGTCGCATCTTGACATCATAAGAGCCGCAGGTTGCCGACCCCTGTACTAGATGTATAATCTACTATTACAATATTCGCAATTAAAAGCGAGTGTAGATGTAAGCACTTCAGACGTCTATGTGGGGTTTTATCAGTCGTATGGCAAACTGAATGTAGATTTCAGTACTTCAGACGAAATATGGTTTGAATGTAAGGAATTCTGATTGTCCTGCCTTCAAAACGTAATGAGATTCCGCATGGCGGCTGTATGTATGTCTTCGAACGTTACTCATGTTAATTTTTACAATGTGTAAACTTACAGCTTCGATATAATAATTTTAAAAGTATACGGAAACAAAACAAACAACGTGTATTATTAATTTCAGACGGAACAAGAATTTTTGAAATGCATCGATACTGACAAAATTTCTCCGTTTATAGAAGAACTTTTGGCTGAGAAAGCGTCTTTGATCAAAGTATTACGTCTTATTTGTCTTCAGTGTGCAACCGGATCCGGTCTTAAACCGAAGGTTTTCGAGTTTTATAAAAGGGAACTTGTTCAGGTACTAACTATAGAATTATTCATGAATAGAGTACTGGCTTGGAATTGTTTTTATTATACAGAACGAAAATATACATCAGTTTGAACAAAATTCTAAAATCTGAGAAACATTGAACATTGGTGATAATAATAAAATATGGTTTTATCCAATCACTTTTTAAATCAGCACGCATGGAGGATAGAAAGGAAGGAGGCTGATCTTGACAGGCCACAATGCGCAGCATGAGTCCCAAAAGGTGATATCATATTTAAGAATAATTTATGGATTTGATAGATTATTTTTGATGTGAAACATCTTATGTCGGGCTGTGAACAGCCGCGTGAGGGAAAATATGCAACGAAATGTTTGGTCTGCTCCTTCGCTGCTGTTCTCCCCACCACTGCGGCACTCTCTCTCTCTCTCTCTCTCTCTCTTGGCTCAGGCGTGCATTGTAACACACGCGGTGTTACAGTGCAGTATATAGGATTACGTCAGCATAACAGTTAGTTGCTGCTTTTGAAAAAATATATACTACTACATAGAGAATACCACCGAGTTCAATAACGTTTTCTTTGATGTTTCACATCTGTCGGGGGTCCCAAGACCCACACCCTTTTTTAATTTAGTTTATTTTCATTTTGCAAAAAATACGATATTCAAATCGCCTCGTTACCCATTCTACTTGGGGTCTTATAGCTTCAGTGCCCCTACCGCTGGAATAGGAACCGAGGACAGTATGGCTCAGTTGGTAGCGTCGCTGCCTCTGAATCAGACTGTCGTGGGTTCGAATCCCACCTCTGCTCATGGATGTTTTGTGATGTTATTTAGTTTTTAAGTGATATATTATGATATTTGTTGTATTTAAGACGCTAATGACCTAAGTTGTCGACGCGTCTATAATCCACAATAAATAAATAAAATGGAATAGGAACCCTTATTTTCCTCACTTTTTGAACAACGGCGAATGCATGGAAATTAGTCTACTTTCTCTCTATCCTCTATGTCAGCACAGCTAAATGACGCGACATCTTTCAATAACACAGCAAATGATTGAGCTTGAACGAATCGTTCGATGTTTCTTTTGTTCAAATTCGTTTTTAATTATAAAAATTCTATTCGAGTACCTTAATTGTGTTTGTTTTGTTTTTCGAGGTATATGGATTACAAACTCTAGTCACAATAAATAAGCTGGAGCGCGCCGGTTTGCTATATGCGCAGACAGCAACAAGGTCGTACACAGTTTTACGTAAATCGTTGCATTTAACGATGGAGGATACTTCGGAAACTGAACCTACAGACATCAGTTATGTACATTGTGTTTATGCGCCACTTAGCGTTCGGTTAGCTGAAAATTTGTGTAAACCAAGAGGATGGAAACAGTTGCAAGATGTCCTCGGCTTGTTACCTGGGCCATCTATCGATGAATCACAGCCAACTACTGGTAAAAACCCATCTTCCATCTTAGTATTTATAAAACGCTATATTTTAGCGGGGCTTGAGAATGGCCGAGCGTGTAACAGTGCTGTTGTTTACATGGCGTTGCTATGGTTCCTCTATTACAAGTCCCCAGTTCCCGGGTTCTAGCCCGAGAGCTGGTAAAAGTGTCAATTGGATTTTCAATTTATTATTAAAAAAAAAACATTGAATTCAAAATATGAATTGGTGCTAGGCCCAAATAACCTTAGCTGTTGATGGTCTTTAAAACACAATTTAACAATTTTTATATTTTAGCGCTCCTTTTCTTAATATAGGAAAATTACACTGACGGTAATTTTGAAATTGTAATTAAAGAAAAATTATCTATTACTGTCAGGACTAGAAAAACTCTGGTTGAACTGGATAAATTACCAGTTGTCACCCTGCGCTAAACTGTGTTGTTTCCTATTCGTGAAAAAAGTTCCCTATAGATGGCTGTAACGTTCCATCCAAGATGGCCGTATAAGAAATTTGTGCTCAAATGTCAATAGCTTGTTCGCTTGTAAATTGTGTGCTGTGATATATTTTCGTGTCTTGTAAATTTTCGCATTGCGGAACGGCACAATATTTTATTTGTTTAACTTTTTCCATTTTAAATACAATGTCAATCTCTTGTGTTAGTTCAATCAAGGTTCGCATCGCGGCGACACGGTGCACTTTAATCGCGAATATTCAAGTCAGCAACGTCAGTTTATTTTGTAACTAGACTTCACCCGCGGCTTTGCTCGCGAGGTATTTTTGGTTTTCTTTGAAAGAAGCGCCATGGTATTATATCCCATCCTATTCCCTGATGTATAACAAATGTTATAGTTAAAGTGACCAAATCCTGAATATCAAAAAGCGGGACAAGGTCTATAAAAACCCGATGCAGGCAACCGTTGGGTTCCACGCCCAACAAAGCCTCAAACGCGCTAGAAATCCCCAAAAACTCGCTAGAAATCCCCAAAAACTCGCTAGAAACCCCCAAAAACTCGCTAGAAACCCCCATAATCTCGCTAGAAACCTCCATAAACTCGCTAGAAACCCCCAAAAACTTGCTAGAAATCCCCAAAAACTCGCTAGAAACCCCCAAAAACTCGCTAGAAATCCCCAAAAATTCTCTAGAAACCCCCAAAAACTCGCTAGAAACCCCCAAAAACTCGCTAAAAACCCTCTAAAACTCGCTTGAAATCCCCAAAAACTCGCTAGAAACTCCCAAAAACTCGCTAATATTTTTATTTTAATTATTATTTATTTTTTAAGGTATAGGTATCAATTATATAATTATTGATAAATAAAATACTTTGAGTGGGTAAAAATATCTAATGACAAAAAATAAACATTCTTAATGCACGTGATTTAATTAAAACGGGACAAAAGCGGGACGCTTGTTGAATCGGGACTCGTGGCTCAAAATCGGGACGGATAGTCACTTTAGTTATAGTGAAAGTCCGAACAAAATCGGTTCTGTAGTTTTTGAGTCGACTTGAAGCAAACAAAGTGATAGCCAGACGAACAATCTGAAAATGGCTAATTCGGCGCCTATAAAAAAAATCGAAATTTCTTTAAAAACTTATAATTACAGACAAAATAACGATTTTATTTATTAATTATATTATATTGAAAATGCTTCTATCAGCATTTTCAAATTCCTATAAATTAGTCTGATTGAGTTGTATTTTGAATTTAAGGTCTTGCAAGAAGAGGGTCGTATTCAAGCGAACAATCGAATCAATTCGATTCCCCAAAAGTCATTTTAGTATTTTTTATAGGAGGATGTACTTTTGCAGAAGTAAGTATAACGATGTATTTTTATTTTAGTGTTGGACATTGAAGTGATATTGTCAATTTTTTTAGATATCAGCATTGCGGTTCTTATCGCAACAGGAAGACAACGTGGAATTTATTGTCGTAACGACAAAATTAATAAATGGGAATAGTTTTATAGATTCTTTTATCGAACGTGTATAATAGCAATAATTAATTAATAAATATATATCTTTTTTAACATTATATTTTAATTTTATTTCGATTTATGCCAAAAGCGCAGTGATTGTGAACGCTGCTTTAATTATCGATTGAGTTGTTTGAATGATTTAAATAGAAACAGTTGCCACTATCGATTCACAGATGGCACAAATCATCAATTCTGTGACACTGCACTAACCTTAGCGTCAATCCTTCTGTCCTGTGTTTTATGAAATGATTTTTTTTCAACGTTCTTTGTACTAAAATGAGCGAACAAATTTTATTTTCTAAAAATGAGATAGCAGTGAATTGTGTTTGCTAGTTAAAAACACCGCGAGCGGTCAATTTGTGTCCAAAGATAATAAAATAACATTCGTAATTGCGCACGACACGAATCGCCATTTTGATTGCACTTAAACTATTTGTGGTAAGTCTTTTGACTTTTTGAGTGTTAAAAGTTTTGTAGTACGCGTACGAAAACGTTAATTAGTATCGATCGGGTAACGATTCGTAAGGATAAGGCCTGTAGTGGTGATTTATCGATGAGGGGTGGGGCCGCGGTGACACCCTATTTCCTGTCGTCTAATATGTACAATTGCACATTTCTATCTCATGTTGACAGGTCAGGACAGTCCGTGCTGGAAGCAGGCCTTCCCGACTGGGCATGGCAAATGAAGTGACTTCGCCGGCGTCGTGATCGCCTTTAAGAAGCCTCTCTCAGGCACGATGCCTGCAGTCCCCAAACCTGGCTCATTGAGGGATCCTGAAATAGCGGAGCTCTTTTTCAAACATGACCCCGAGAAAATATTCGAGGATCTCCGGGAGATCGGACACGGTTCCTTTGGGGCCGTGTATTACGCGAGATGTTTGCTTACAAGGGAGATCGTCGCTATCAAAAAAATGTCCTATCTTGGCAAACAGAGCCTTGAAAAATGGCAGGATATCCTGAAAGAGATCAGATTTTTAAAGCAGTTAAGTCACCCAAACACGATAGAATACAAGGGATGTTATCTGAAAGATCACACGGCATGGCTCGTGATGGAATATTGTTTGGGTTCCGCTTCGGACATAATCGAGGTTCACAAAAGACCGCTGAAGGAGGAGGAAATTGCGGCCATTTGCGACGGAGTGTTACGAGGGCTGAGCTACCTGCACTCCCTCGGTCGAATACATCGAGACGTGAAGGCCGGCAATATATTGTTGACAGAGAATGGCACCGTCAAACTAGCCGACTTCGGGAGCGCCGCCATCAAGTGTCCCGCTAACAGTTTTGTAGGCACGCCATATTGGATGGCTCCCGAAGTGATTCTCGCCATGGACGAAGGTCAGTACGACGGCAAAGTGGACGTGTGGTCACTCGGCATAACTTGCATAGAATTGGCGGAGCGCAAGCCGCCTTATTTCAACATGAACGCTATGTCGGCGCTGTATCATATCGCGCAGAACGATACACCGACTCTACAAGCGCCCGAATGGTCAGACATTTTCCGTCATTTTGTTGAATCGTGTTTGCAAAAAGTACCGCAGGAGAGACCCAACTCTCAGAAGCTTCTCATGCATCAATTCGTGACACGTCAAAGGTCGTCACAAGCGCTCGTCGATTTAATTCAGCGCACCAAGGCGGCCGTCAGGGAACTCGATAACTTGAACTATCGAAAAATGAAGAAAATATTAATGGTCGACTCTTGTGAAACCGAATCGGCGTTGGGAGACGGCGACGACACTCCCGATGAACAAACGGGAGGCGATAGCTCAAAATCAAACTCTGTCACTTCGGAGCACAGTATACATTCGGTGGGCGTTTCTGCGAGTAGCCAGTCGAGTTCCACGAACAGTTTGCCCGCAGGCGCCGAAGGACACACCGGTGTTGACACAAGATTATATCGCGGCGGGAATCCCAACTCGAACCACGCGACAGCTGCGGCAGTTGTTGCTGAACATGGAGCTAATAACTTTGCAACGATTCGCACTACTAGCATTGTAACTAAACAACAAAAGGAACATATGCAAGAAGAAATGCACGAACAGATGTCGGGTTATAAAAGAATGCGACGAGAACATCAGGGGGCGTTGTTGAAATTAGAAGAACGCTGTAAGTTGGAAATGGAGGCGCATAAAAGTCAACTTGATAAGGAATACGAAGCGCTGCTTCAGACATTCAGTCGCGAATTAGAACGTTTACAGGTTCGCCATCAACAGGAACTCGAGAAGAAGTTAAAACAAAATCATGCCGCCGAAAAGAAATTGCATAAAGATATCTCAGGGAGACAGGAAGCTGAGCGAAAAGCTTTCGATGTTCATCGTAAAAAAGAATATAAAGCTAATAAAGAAAGATGGAAGAGAGAACTTTCCATGGATGAAGCTACGCCAAAAAGACAACGTGATGCTACTTTGCAGTAAGTGTTTTGTTTAATTAACACATTTTGTTACTTCAATTGTTTAGAAGGTATGGGCAAGGATATTACTATATACCAGGGGTCGGCAACCTGCGTTTCGCGAGCCGCATGCGGCTCCTTAGATGTCAAGATGCGGCTCTCCAGTTCCATGCACAAATATTAATAATTATATTATTTTATTTTCAAAACTCATAAAAAATATTATACTGCAAAAAAAACTTTAAACAGGATAAAAACACTCAACAGAGAACAGTGAGAATAGGTGGAGTAGAGAGTATACGGACAGCTGACATTTTTTAAATGTGGCAACACTGTTCTGTTTGTTTAGTTATAATTCTAATCAAATACCAATATTGAAATAAAAATGTTAGTGGCTCTTTAAAAACTGGGAAATTTTGTAAATTGTAACTTTTGGCTCTTCCGTCTCAAAAGGTTGCCGACCATAGCAGTAGTTTGTCCGTTTGGTATGAAATTTTGGATTGATTCTTTTTTAAAGAGTATATTTACACAAATATGCACGACAAGAAGTCGACAGTCAGTCGATTAATTTTTATATGGCCGCGGTTTTCAGGTTAAGTTTTTGTTCGTTTTTTGTTTACAGAAACAAAAGAATCGTTGTACTTTTACAATAGTTTATAGTTCTGGAACAAGCGTACTAAACAAACAGAGCTGTTGTAACTGTTAGGTCTCCATAACTTTTACTCTTGGAACAACATTTATTTATTTTCGTTTCGAGGACAGTGTGGTCCAGTGATTAGCGTCGCGGCCTCTGGATCAGACTGTAGTGGGTTCGAATCCCGCCTCCGCTAATGGATGTTTTGTGATGTTATTTAGTTTTAAGTGAGTTATGTTATTTAATGTAATCAAGACGCTAATGTCCTAAGTTGTCGACGCGTCTATAATTTACAATAAAAAAATATTTTCGTTTCTTTTAGATCACAAAAAGATAATTTAAAACAAGTAGAAGCACAAGAAGAACAGAGATTATTACGAGGTCAAAAAGAATATCTCGAACTTGAGATTAGGAAATTTAGAAGAAAAAAATTACTATATTTTCATAGTTTAGAACAAGAATTATTAAGAGAGGTATGATTAATATTTTATTATTAGTATTTTAAGCATGGGATCAACTTAATGAGAGCTTGAGAATGGCCGAGCGTGTAGCAATGCTATGCGTTGCTATGGCGTTGCTATGGTTCCTCTATTGCAAGTCCTTAGTTCCCGGTTTCTAGCCCGAGAGCTGGTAAAAGTGTCAATTGTATTTTCAATTTATTATAAAAAAAAAATAATGAATTGAAAATATGAATTGGTGCTAGGCCCAAATAACCTTAGCTGTTGGTGATCTTTAAAACACTTTAGAAGAAAAAAATTACTATATTTTCATAGTTTAGAACAAGAATTATTAAGAGAGGTATGATTAATATTTTATTATTAGTATTTTAAGCATGGGATCAACTTAATGAGAGCTTGAGAATGGCCGAGCGTGTAGCAATGCTGTTGTTTACATGGCGTTGCTATGGTTCATCTATTGCAAGTCCCCAGTTCCCGAGTTCGAGTCTGAGAGCTGGTAAAAGTGTCAATTGGATTTTCAATTTATTATAAAAAATAAAATTAATGAATTGAAAATAAGAATTGGTGCTAGGCCCAAATAACCTTTGCTGTTGGTGATCTTTAAAACACACACAATCAACTTAATGATGTCAATATTATGGAGTATTAGAAATACCGTGTATTTTTTGATGTCCGTCTTGTGACTTCCTGTGTTTTAACACGGTTAAAATTTTTTTTTATTTTTTTCTTTTAAATTACACATTGAGTATCCGTAACACGTTATAATATTAAGCACATGCGTATTATGTAGTGGATTTTGTAGTACTGATTTAAATTTCGAAATTTAAATCAGTACTCCACAATCCACTACATAATACGCATGTGCTTAATATTATAACGTGTTACGGATACTCAATGTGTAATTTAAAAGAAAAAAATAAAAAAAAAATTTAACCACACCTGAAGATAGCAACTCGTTGCTGAAACGCGTCGTGATAAAACAAAGGAAGTCACAAGACGGACATAAAAAAATACAAGGTATTTCTAATACTTCATAATATTCATATAGTGACTTGGAGACCCAACACTCTAAACGCTAATGACCTTTGTTGTCGAGCGTCTATAATCCACAACACTCTAAAAATTTATATTAATGATGTTAGACCCAGCTGTCGATCCATTTTTACACAGGTGCAACGTAATTTTGTTCGCTTTTTACAACTGACAGTTCGACATTTTTTTTAGGAGTTAAACAAGCGCCAACAGCAGTTGGAGCAGGCGCACGCGATGCTTTTGCGGCATCACGAGAAAACTCAGGAACTTGAGTATAGACAACAGAAAGCAGTTCACGCTCTACGCGAAGAACAGATCCAACGGCAACACCAAACTGAATTACAGAATCAACAAGACTACATGCAGAGGGCAGAGCGAGAATTGCGCAAGAAACACGCTTTGGAATTGAAACAACAACCCAAATCGCTTAAGGTAACTACTTTCCAAATTTCATATACAGTATGTAAACAGGTAAGCTGCACATAGGGAGGGCTTGAGAATAGCCGAGAGTGTAGCGACGCTGTTGTTTACATGGCGTTGCTACGGTTCCTCTATTACAAGTCCCCAGTTCTCGGGTTCTAGCCCGAGAGCTGGTAAAAGTGTCAATTGGATTTTCAATTTAATATTATACACACACACACACCACAGACATCTTTCTAAAAGTAGTGTAAAAATAGTGTAGTGACCTTGAAACATTAAATTTTTTTTCCTTTTTGATTTCGATTTTCGGACCCATTACAATAACTTCCAGTGGGAAGTTAAAAAAAAAAAAATAATGAATTGAAAATATGAATTGGTGCTAGGCCCAAATAACCTTAGCTGTTGGTGGTCTTTAAAACACAATTACCAAATTGCACATAGGGAAATTAGCATTGGGAAAAAATGAATGGATCAGAGTGAGCCATGACTCATAATGTACGTATTTATATAGGGTTGCTATGGTTATTTTAGTGTTTTTATTTTAGTTTCAATTTTTTTTATTTTATTTGACATTTAAACAACTATTAAAATAATTGAAACTGAAATAAAAACACTAAAAAAACCATAGCAATTCTATATAAATACGTACATTATGAGTCATGGCTTACTCTGATCCATTCATTTTTTCCCAATGCTAATTTCCCTATGTGCAGCTTACCTGTTTACATACTGTATGTAGTGCCAATAGTCTCCGAGTAAAATGGCTGTGACAGACGGGCAGGACGAAATTATAAGGGTTCCGTTTTTGTCATTTGGTTACGAAACCCTAAAAAAACGGAACGCTTATAGGATCACTCGGTTGTCCGTTCGTCAGTCCCGTTTTCTCACGAACGGCTAGAGGTATCGAGTTGAAATATACTAAGGTTTATGACCCCATAGTCCTGTAAAAAATTCAAGCTTCTAACTCAGGGGTCGGCAATCTGCGGCTCTTATGATGTCAAAATGCGGCTCTCCAGTTCCATGCGCAAATATTAATAATTATATTATTTTATTTTCAAAACTCATAAAAAATATTATACTGCAAAAAAAACTTTAAACAGGATAAAAACACTCAACAGAGAACAGTGAGAATAGATGGAGTAGAGAGTATACGGACAGCTGACATTTTTTAAATGTGGCAACACTGTTCTGTTTGTTTAGTTATAATCCTAATACCATAATATTGAAATAAAAATGTTAGTGGCTCTTTAAAAACCGGGAAATTTTGTAAATTGTAACTTTTGGCTCTTCCGTCTCAAAAGGTTGCCGACCCCTGTTCTAACTCAATGCATTAAAAAGATACGGCCTTTCAAAAATCACGTATTTTGGTACTGTTTTACTCATATCGATAGAGTACTTCCCGTTGACCTAGAATCTTAAAATTTGGCACCAAGAAAAATCTCATAGCACAATAGCAACGCGCCAGTGCATATTCCAGCAATATTCTATTTCAGTGGTACATACTGACATTAAACAGTCGAACGTGTCGCCGTGTCGGCAAAACAAGTGACTGACATCCAGGTGTGCAAGCTTTTACGGCCGGCATTGTTCCAAGTCTTCATGGTTTCCGGGCTTGTAGGCCGTGGTCCGGTGGTATTTCTACCTGACGTTTCGTCTACAACTGCGGTAGACATTCTCAAAGGCGATGTGGCAGCAGTGTCCTCCTTGGCGGCTCACAAGTCAGTGAGCCGCCAAGGAGGATACTTCGACCGCTGCCACATCGCCTTTGAGAATGTCTACAGCAGTTGCAGACGAAACGTCAGGTAGAAATACCACCGAACCACGGCCTACAAACCTGGAAACCATGAAGACTTGGAACAAGTAACTGACAGTTTCTATAAATGTTGTTTCTTTTTTTCACAGCAAAAAGAGATGCAAATTCGCAAACAGTTCCGCGAGACGTGTAAGATTCAGACGCGGCAGTACAAAGCACTTAAAGCGCAGATACTGCAGACTACCGCCAAAGAGGAACAGAAGACTGTGATCAAGAAGCTGAAGGAAGAGCAGCGCAGGAAGCTAGCGCTGTTGGGCGACCAGTACGAGCAGAGTATAGCCGAAATGCTGCAGAAACAGAGCATCAGGCTGGACGAGAGCCAGGAGGTCGAATGCCACCATCTTAAAGAACGGTAACCAAACTTATCTCTATTATAGATATAATCTGCCGTCTATTATAACGCGTGTTTATATTGCGCGAATGGGAGCTACCACCTAATAGCGCCATTAGCAAGTGAGGCATCTGTCATTTAGGGTAAGTTCGGTTTTACGCTCGATTGATCGAGCCGAGCAAACAGATTTTTGGTCACGTGACAAGCGAGCAAATCGAGCCATCTAAACAATTCCGAACGTAATCTAGCAGATTTTTCCAAACGTCAGAATAAAATGGCCCCAGCAAGTTAAATTCTTATTACTAAAGCCGAAATACATGCTTTATTGCTCCTCATTTTGATTTAATTCAACATTGTTATAATAATAAACCATGGTTCACAATTTTTTTCGTTTTGATATTCCTTTATTTTAAAATTAATAGTACTACCGGTTGTTGATTTTTTCGACCCATAGATATAATAAATATTTTATTTAATCATTCTGTGCGATATAGACTTATTGGTTATTATTATTCTTTGAATAAATATTATTCGTGTATTTTTATCTACTGAAAAATTACCTCATATAAATAAACTTCGAAATTTATCCATTCTCACAACAAGGGTTTCCGCTCATTTTTAAAATGAATGCTCTGAAGTTGGTTAAATCTGCTTGCTCGCTCGCTTTCCTCGGAGCAAATCGAGCGCGCTCGATCTGCTCCAGATCTTAAAACCGAACGCAGGATAGAGATCTTTCAGAGCATATAAATGTTAAATTCGAATGTATTAGAGCACTCCGATCAATCTGAGCGTAAAACCGAACTTACCCTTAAATGCCAGTACTGTTTATATTTTCCGCCATTTGAGGGCGCCACTAGCAAGTGAGGTATCTGTCATTCAGGTGTCAGTGTTGTTATATTTTCCATGGGCTTGAGAATTGCCGACAGTGTAGCAATGCTGTTATTTACATGGCGTTGCTATGGTTCCTCTATTACAAGTTCCCGGGTTCTAGCCCGAGAGCTGGTAAGAGTGTCAATTGGATTTTCAATTTATTATTTAAAAAAAATATAATGAATTGAAAATATGAATTGGTGCTAGGCCCAAATAACCTTAGCTGTTGGTGGTCTTTAAAAACACAATTTTGGAAATATGAATTGGTGCTAGGCTCAAATAACCTTAGCTGTTGGTGGTCTTTAAAACACAATTTTTTTATATTTTCCACCACCTGATGAGTGAGGTATCTATCATTCAAATGTCAGCATTGCTTATGCACATCATTTGCCGGCTAGATTATTGTCCTTTTTATGAATAAAAGTAAATATTATTCTTTTTTCTTTTCAGATTGCATTATGAATTGGAAATTCTGATCGCTTATCAGAGCAAAAACAAAATGCAAGCCGAGGCGCAGCGGAACCGCGAGCGCAAAGAATTAGAAGAACGGGTATCCGTTAGACGTGCCCTGCTCGAGCAGAAAATGGAATCGGAGACACAGCAATTCTTGCAGGAACGGTCTGAGAGAATCCGTTTATTGCACGAACGACAGGATAGAGAACTTGAACAGTTCGACGAGGAATCGGCTAGGCTTGGCTTCAGGTATTGCGCTTTGGAACCTTTATTGTAACATCCAGGCACACAACACCACACCATTTTTTTTTTTTCAATAAAATCGAAATTTATCAAATAAGGAGTAATTAACAATAATTTATCTCGCAAGTTGTACTTCAAAGTGTATAGTTGTGGCTTCACAAGCGGCATGATATGCTATTTCTATAGCTATATCTGTTCTGAGGTACAAACTACGCACAAAATTTCGTATAGTATCAAAACTATCGATCCCCTGATTGACATAGTTATCAATAAGCCTTAATATTGAGACAAATAGTTAAAAAGAACATACAAATCTGGACATTTCAGTAGAAGTTTTTGTAAACAAAAGAATCACCTTACTTCCATTTAAAAGGAACGACTTCACCAGGGCCGGATTTAGGTGAGGGCAACCGGGGCTACAGCCCCGGGGCCTCCACAAAAGTGGGGCCCCCACAATAGAGACTTTGGAAAAAAAAAATTCTCTGAATTCTCAGTTATTAAATTTTGAAAATATACTAAATCGATTAGATTTATATGTTTGTTAAATAATAAAAGAATCTATTGGGATCCGTCAGATAGGTGGAGTTTAAAAAACATGGCGCAGAGGGGGGGAAATTTCATATACGGGGTATACTTTTGCGTGTAATTTTATGATTTTCAAAGTGATAAGAAATGATAAAATGTATAAGTGCAATTTGTGATTGGGCCGGTACGAATCCTAAACAAAGGAATTTCGTTGAAGGAAACAGATTCTCAAAGCCGAACATATTATCAAATGTCGGAAATATAACGAGAAAAAAACATGACAAATGAACTGTCAAAAGTAGTAATCTTTACGGCATATTGCTTAAAAACATCAAAATTAAAAGAAAATCTCCACGAAATTAATTATCCGTTCAATGCTCCTTTAAGGCTGTCTTAGGTGAATAATGTAAACACATAACTGCAACATAATATGTTATATTGTAATAAGTAGGTAAGTTACTAACCTCAAAATATTTGTATACACATAATTAGTCCTAATTTTGTCAATATTCAGAGATTTAACTATTGTAGTACAGTATGATAATGAGTACATCTTATTATTAATATAAAATATTTTTTTAATTCATAAATACAGTTTTTCCACATTTCATTAAAAAAGAATTCGCTGTAAAGTAAGTTTTACAGGGCAATAACTGACAGTGTTTAATGCCATGATATTAGAAAACGTCGCGAATTCCATTTTCGATAAACTTTTTGTTTATTTTACTTGTTTTATTCTTGTAATAACCAATTTCACGATAAATTTGCACTGTTAGCATGTAAAATTTTCCCCCGTTTTGATACAATTTTCTGCCACCAGATGTCATATGCTCATTTGACGGGTCCCAATACTTGGTTTCACAATAAATTATTTATTGGAAAACTCGACTGAAAAAAATTGTCCATTTTATTTGGAAAATAATTTGGGGCCAGGGGGCCTCCACTCCTTTGTTGCCCCGTGGCCTCCAGACCTCTAAATCCGGCATTGGGCTTCACGGAAACGTATGTAAATAATGTTTGTTTGTTTCAGTGCCCTTGCAATAGCCGAAGCATCAAAGGAAAGTTATCCAGAGGACGAGCAGAGTCTTTCCGGTTCGATGTTGAGCTTAGCTCATAGCAATAGCTCAACAAGTTTCCCGCCGGGTTCCCTATAGCCCCAATAAGTCACGCGTCAGCCCCCTATTCAAACTGTCACACCACCACACTACACCTTGTCCGTGTTGTAAATATTACCCCGCAAAACACCGATGTATCGCCCTCCGCCGATGCCCCCTCAATACAATGACTTCTCCTTCAGTATATCGTAAACCCCTCACCAACCCCACAATCATATAATTTTCTTTATTTCGCCAGTAATATTAATGCCTCGTCAGACTGAATTTGTAGATGAAAATGTCAAAATTTTTGTTTTTTTTTCTCTCTTTTGTTTCTACTTTTTGTTTTTAGTGAAGTTTTCAATTTTTTTTATAGTGCAAAATCTTATATTATGAAAATATTATGTAAAGAAGTACATTCTGTCTGTATTGCTCGCTGCGATTTTGGTGATACAGTAATAGAATTTAACCATGTATTATTATTATTATTATGATAACAATATTATTATTTTTTAATTTTTTAGGACCATTTTCAAACAAGAGAAACATATATTTAAGCTACCATACCATTGATAAGATACAATAATATTATTATTATTTTACGCATCATAAAACATCCGTCACTACAATCATCAAGACTAACCTTTACCGCTACCGTAACCATGAATACTCACAACGCTCTTAACAAACCCCTCCCGCCCCCCTCTCTCCGATCCAATGGATTATCCACATGGACTATGCAGCTAAGGTACGGGACGTTAAGTTACGTTTCGAAACTTCTTGTTATTGACAACTTTTCATGAAATAAGGATCGGTTTAATACATTTGTGTTAAGTCAGCGCTTATAGGGTTGTCGCTGAAAGCCATTTTCCTAAAAGTAGTTCTTTCAGTTATCCACAAGAGGCAGCACTTGTGGTAGATACAAACATTATTTATTCCCCATTATAGTCCAGCAGTCAGGTACTTTTTCCCTGGAAAGTATTCCGAAGTTAATGATATTTTGGTATGTTGTTTGTGTGAGTTTTTGACCTCTAAGACCCTGTGCTAACGTGGGGGGGAGCCGAAAAACCACGAAATGTTACCACCTTTTTTGCTTTTTTCTAAATCTCTCAGAAACGGTCGACTTAAGCAATTCTTTCATTATGTAATGTTTTAAAGCGGATTACATTTCCTACAATTTTCATTCCCACAACTTTTCTGTGGTATTAATGGTAAGCACGCTGCAGCTTCTTGAAAATCACCCGCTCCGCTAAAATGACACGACACTAATAGGGAATAAATAATGTTTATATCTACCACAACTGCTGCCTCTCGTGGATAATTGAAGGAACTACTCTCAGGAAAATGACTCATTATAATGGTAGCTCCTCTTTAGTTCTTGTTAGTCCAAGCCAAACTGTGAGATCTTGCCATAGTCTCATCACTACGGTTGTGAACATTAAGGCGCAAGAGGGGAAGGGATTAACGATCAAACTCTTAAGAGAGTATATTTAAATCAATTTTTGTATGTCCGGTTATTCTAACCTACTTTCAGATGAGCTCGAAGCTGAAATTTGGCAAATTTACAAATCGTATACCTAAATTTGCTAGAAAAAACGTGTGTTTTTGCTAGTCTAGTATAAATCGTAATTAAATATAATTTTCAAAAGAATTTCTGGGTAACTCATTACTACGATAGATCGAAAGTATAAAACGTGTTATGGGCCGATGAAATTCGACAGACAGGACATCTGCTTCTGTTACTATTTTGATTTGTAAAAAAATTTTTGACGATTTCTGTATCTCACTTATTTTTTAATGTATCGAAAAAGTGGAAATACATTTTTTATTCTAAATTTAATGTAAAATTTAACAATATTATTAATTTTATTTTTTTTTATGTAAAGTGTAAAATTTGAGATATGGCAAAAAATTGATTCTTCGATTACAACGATAAATTTTGACATTAAAATTTATTGTATACGTCCTGTCTGCAAGAATCGTACTATCAAATTTTTTTTGACGATATTAATATTTTGAACTGCTGTCGTAAACAGCACGACATAGACTTGAAACATGTAATTTATCTGAAACATGAGTTATTTGTTGAAGACGATGTCTTTAAAGGCTGAAGAACCCAAAAAGATACGCAATTACTGTTTTAAAATATGCATTTATTGCTGACATTTCATGAATTTTATTCACATACTCAGAGCTTCTGTTATTTTTTATCTGAAACATGTAATACTTTCCTTATTTTGTGACGAGATGTAAATAACACCTGAACATCGTTTTGAAACATAACCGGCAATCGGTCTTGTTGTCTTGACCGTTGCCGATATTATCGATCCGTTACCCTGCTCTCGACTTTACCGTCATATACTATGCCGTTAACCAGAAACCAGTTGGAGACCAAAAATGCACAATCTCTAATACTTCGTAATAATTATCAGATGCCTTTCAACGCTGATGACCTCAGTTGTTGAGCGTCTATAATTTACAATCTAGATGCCTTTCATGTGTTCGCTATATAAGTGCCGATTGTTACTGTTTTTGGTTGTGTGAATCGGCAAACAGTATTCATAAACGTTTGAGAATCGTCCAATTAAATCAGTCGATTTAACAGACAGATAATTATTACTTTTTGCATGAAATCAATGGCAAGTCTTTCCAGCTGAAAATAAATATAACCACACAATATTGTTACGCTATAGAACCGAGTAGTGTTTTGTTTGTTCAGTATTTATAAAGTTCGCGAAACTGTCGATTGTCATTTGTTGAATGTCAGAGACAATTATTGTGGTTTTTCATTTGTTTTATAAAGTTGATTAAAAAAGTCTTCTCTACGATGAGTTTTTTTTTTTGTGGAAGAGTTACCTGCAGGTTAAACTAACAAAATTTTATCTGTAATAGATTTTTGGCCATACCCACTATAAAATAGCTACTTTTAACTTCATTTTCAGTATTTTAAATTTTTTTTGACAATTAATTTTGTGTCGCCAACTTCACTTCTATAGTAGGCTGAGTGTAGCTGTCAGTAGGTAATAGCGGGTGCATGCAGACCCGGATTTCTGTCTAGGCCAACAAGGCACCGGCCTAGGGCCCAGACGCCGAGGGGGCCCCGGCCAGGACGGTTATGGAAATTATAGAAAAAAAGCCCAAACATTTCTAAGACTATTTATCTACTTTGTATTATAATGTTAAAATATAAATAATAGTGCTTTTTTTTGCTAAATTTCCAATGAATCCAATTCCATTTTTTCATTTTTTTACAATTTTTTTTGAGGCGTGGGGGGCCCCATCTGTCAAGTGCCTAGGGACCCTGGATCTCTAAGTCCGGGCCTGGGTGCATGGGATGAATAAACATAAATCAGTATGGAAATGGTTTGCATTCCCATACGTGTGTGGGAAAGATACGTTTCCGCACACCGGCCTGTCAAAAGTCACTTTACGTGCATGCATGTAAAGCGGCTTTATGGTGGGTATGGCAAAAATTTATAAGCATACTATGTACATTCAATTCAAAATTGTAGGGCTTGAGAATGGCCGAGCGTGTAGCAATGCTATGGTTCCTCTATTACAAGTCCCCAGTTCCCGGGTTCTAGCCCGAGAGCTGGTAAAAGTGTCAATTGAATTTTCAATTTATTATTAAAAAAAAATAATGAATTGAAAATATGAATTGGTGCTAGGCCCAAATAACCTTAGCTGTTGGTGGTCTTTAAAACACAATTATTTCAAAATTGTAAGACGCGAGTGAAAGTATTGTAAACACGTTCCTTTGTCTTTTGTTACTTTAATAATATAATATTTTCACAGAAATTCACCGTATTTACTGTAAAAAAATAACTAAATAGTCAGCCGCGAAAAAAATTCCTTAAATTTTTACTTCCCACCTCTACTATGGTAGGGAAGTAATGGATTCAGTCCGAAAACAATATTTCGAGATTTTAACAGATTTTCACGTTTTGAGACCCTAGCAATCGTTTAAGATCATTTTCTGACTGATGTCTGTATGTGTGTGTGTATGTGTGTATGTGTGTGTGTATGTGGTCAATTTTTCGCCTTCGATATCTTAAGAACGGAACAACATACGGGCATGCCGATTGTTCTATTGTGTTTATCAGCCTTTAACTTAGATCTGATTAGATTTTGAGTCAAATCGGTTCAGTGGATCCTGAGATATTCAAAAAAACGTCCTCAATGTCACGTATTAACATAGGTAAAAAAAAATATAAATGAATTCTAGATGTTATAATATGAAAAAAATGTAAATATTTTTTTTCTCTAAAATGTATAGTTTTCGAGAAAAAAAATATTTTACTAAAAAAAATAAAAATTGTACGTAAATCAAGGTAACCATGATTTTTGCTATATTAAGCTAGCCATCAATAGATCACCAAACAAAAAAGAGGGCCATGCTTTTTTCAAAGAATAAAAATTAAATTGTGTTTTAAAGACCACCAACAGCTAAGGTTATTTGGGCCTAGTCAAAGAATAAAAAAAAGAGTGTTTATTTTTTGCAAATATTTACTAGGTGGGAAGTATAGGACTGGTCATCAGTCGAATTTTTTTTTATATGAAAAAAATATTGAAAGTGTTTTTTTTAGTTAGTATTTAAATAGTTGGAAATGATTTTTAGTGGATGCTTCATTTAGAAGGCACTAGAAATATTTTGCAGAAAAGTTGCTTCTTTATACAAGAAATATTTGGGTGATAAAAAAACGCTACTGAATACCTAGTTAAGTACAGACGTAAAAATCTTTAAAAAAAAAATAAACATTAATATAAGGTCCAGGGCCAATGTTTCGTTCGTCCTGTCAACTATTTACCTTGCGTCTGTATCGTTAAATTCGAATTGACGCTAGACGTATCGTTGCAAATGGTGAATTGAAGCTAGACGTGTCATTGCAAACGGTTAATTGACGCTAGACGTATCGTTGCAAACGGTTAATTGAAACTAGACGTCTCGTTGCAAACGGTTAATTGACGCTAACCGTGTCGTTGCAAACGGTTAATTGACGCTAGACGTGTCTTTGCAAACGGTTAATTGACGCTAGACGTGTCGTTGCAAACGGTTAATTGACGCTAGACGTGTCGTTGCAAACGGTTAATTGACGCTAGACGTATCGTTGCAAACGGTTAATTGACGCTAGACGTGTCGTTGCAAACGGTTAATTGACGCTAGACGTATCGTTGCAAACGGTTAATTGACGCTAGACGTATCGTAAACGGTTGACAGCTGAATGAGTCATCGATCCTTAATTTAAGTATTGTAAAATGCTATAATTAAATGATTTTAAGTATAATATATTGAAATGTAATAATTCTTAAACATTTGGCAAAATATATATCTGCGCAATTCTTCGTCTCTGCTCAGATATTTCGTTGACATTATCAAATATAATAAAATTCTCTTCGAGAATGAAGATTTTTAATTGGTTTTTGGTTGACGGTTAATTAATAACAATGAATTGTAAAAATATGAATTTGTAATTGTGATGAACAAATAACAGTTTTTAGACATTTAAGTAGTAAGTGGGCACCTTTAAAATACCCTTATCTAACGACCATTACAGATCATATCGTCCCCCATCTCACGTGAAGACTTATCTGCCATTTACACCACAGTCACGCCACTTTGTGAGAAGAACGTCGGGCTTTAAGGTACGTGCAGTATGGAGCTGGGATTCTAGATGGTAGCGTAGATCATACCAGGGCTTGCTTAAATTAATGCATTGTTATATATGCGAGCGTACACAACGAAGCAGTGAGTGTAGCAGGTATAAGCGCTGTTACAAGAGCTGCTAGATACAAGAATGTATCTCGCACCATTCTTTCAGCGCGCTGACTACTACAATCAACGTGTGACAACTGTCAAATGGCCGTTACAAGTTTCGCAATGGATGTGACTAGTTTAATAAGTGAAATTTTGCTAGTTTTTATTTAATTTGTTTTTAATTTTTTCTAAGACGTATTTAAAAGTGTTTAGGTTCCATACGTAAATATTAAAAAAATCGGTTTGGGTAAAATTTTAATTCTTGGTATAAATGATGAAATTCGCCGTGTTTAGATCGTTTTCTATTATTAGGGTGGACATGATAACTCCTACCCAAATTTGTATTTAAAATATACCACTTTGTAGCAGAAGAACACAAATATTCGTCTTCGCTATCTGACATTTCAAACGCGATTTAAATGTGTATCAATGCTAGTATCAAAGCTTTGTTGTGCAAACCTATAAGCGCTTATAATTTCAGCCACCATCTACCATACCATCTAGAATCCCAGCTGCATACTGCACGTACCTTAAGGTGCGGTTGTTCGGTTGCGTATCTCACTTTCAATTTTTAGGATTACGTACCTCCGTACGGAACTCTATTACTCTGCCTAAGTTGTCTGTCCGTCCATCTGTCATTGGCTTTATCTCACAAACTGTACGAGGGCTTGAGAATAGCCGAGCGTGTAGCAATGCTGTTGTTTACATGGGGTTGCTATGGTTCCTCTATTACAAGTCCCCAGTTCCCGGGTTCTAGCCCGAGAGCTGGTAAAAGTGAATTGGATTTTCAATTTATTATTAAAAAATAATGAATTGAAAATATGAATTGGTGCTAGGCCCAAATAACCTTAGCTATTGGTGGTCTTTAAAACACAAACGGTAAGAGGTAGCTAGTTGAAGTTTTCACAGATTCTGTGTTGTTATGGCATGAATCATGGCAAGTAATAATTACAATTAAATAATAAATTAATGTTTTTTATACCGACAAGTGTAAGTGGCGTCATCTTACACGAAACTATTATTTATATTGGAATCAAACCATAATATAACAATCTGTTAAAGTGGCGTCATCCATACGTGATGATTATAAACTATATTATTTATAACTCAACCGTGAGGTTCAAGTTTACACTAATTAAATTGTTGTAACGGTACGGAACCCTCGTGGCGCGAGTTCCACTGGCACTTGACTGGTTTTTTTGTCAGTTACGTCACTACGTGAGATGGACGATATATATGTAATATATTTTTGTTGTCAGAGCCTATGAAGCTGTTGGGGAAGAAAGGACCGACTTAGCAGAAGCCCTCTCTGTGTCTTCGTTCAAACTAAACATATTATGAGATAAATAATAGTTTTATACGGCTGAAATGCAATTGAAAAATTTTTTTCGTTGGGGAGCAGCCAATTATATAATTGTTTCGAAACATATTGGAAAAAATCATTTTACCAACCAGTGGTCACAGTCAGGATTCTAACCTGAACCTTTCTACTTTCGCGGCGGAATGAGCTTTCATGTTGAGCTCTCGCTGGTACGAGGATTCACTTCATATCATAGCTATTGAAATAGCATATATGAATTGACACTCGCATGTAGTGAAAATCTATTGATTCTGAAGCATATAAGGAGAATGTTAATTTAGCAATCATGTGACGGTTGAGTATTGTAAGCTCATTCCGACGCGAAATTGGAAAGGTTCAGGTTAGAATCCTGACTGTGACCACTGATTGGTAAAATGATTTTTTCCAATATGTTTCGAAACAATTATATAATTGGCTGCTCTCCAACGAAAAAAATATGAGATCTAACTTATCGTAGTTTCATACGGCGTGCAGGAATCGGAACTCCGTGTAAACAGTATGGCGCAGGTGGGGAAGGGGAGAAACTTATTGTTTTTAAAAACAACTGAAAAAAGAATTTATATTTCACTTAGTTATATTTATTTTTTGCAATATAAACAAACAATGCGTTCAACATTCAGAAATAGTTAGTATTTGTTGACTTTTTAAACTTAACAAAAATAAAAATACAGTGAAAAATTCAATATTTTAAGCACTTTTAAATTGAATAAATTTAAAAACTATGTACAATATGTTAGAAAAATATTAACTTTACTTTTTATTAATTCTAGTTTGGCTCGTTTTGTTAGTCTTTGCTATATTTTGTAACTTGTAGCTCCGTTTAACTACTTAAAAATTAAAAACAATTGCATTGTAGCATTGCAAAAAGCTTACAATATGTAAACTGCATAACAAAAGAATGTTGATATTATTTTTGTGCATTATTATTTGTGACAAACTATATTTATCTTATAAAAAGCTGCCGTCAGCGAAACTAGTAATGCCGCCAACGAAGTCAGTAAACTATCTACAATACGCCTGTACCATATCTATGACCAGGTCGCTAATGACCTCTGTTGTCGAGCGTCTATAATCTACAATTCTATGACCAGGCGCGGATTTCAGCATAGGCCAAAAAGGCACCGGCCTAGGGTCCCAGCTGCTGAGGGGACCCCGGCCAGGGCGGAAATGTAAATTATAGAAAAAAAGCCCAAACATGTTTTAAGATAGCCCAATTGTTTCTAAGATAGCTCAATTGGCGACTTATCGTATTTTTTTTGCTAAATTTTCGACCACTCCAATTCCATTTTTTTTGGACTTGGGAGGCCCCTAACTATCAAGTGCCTAGGGCCCTGGGTCTCTAAATCCGGGCCTGTCTATGACAGGTGATGAAAGCGCTGCATCGTAGTAAAAATTACAGAGATTGGTAGTTTCGTTGTTACAGATTAATTCGCGATTAAATTTAAAATGACTGACCTCTATAGTCGTTAACTGAAATTAATTCTAAGCAAGATGAACTCGAAACAAATATGGCCGCTGCTGAATGTCAGAACCTTAGATCATAAATATAGAAATGGACAACCAGAATCAAGTACTCTTAACACCTTCTTCAATACACCTCACTCAACTTTCACTTAGTCTAATGTAATTCCATATATCGATATAATTTAATCTGTCATCAAAACACGGAATCAGAGTGGAAACTAGCGTTGCTAGTTCATATTTGCATCGTCAAAGGTAATAACAGGTGGAGAACTCATTGACTTATTAAAATTACAAGTTTATCCCGCTTAGAACATTGTCCCATGCGCCACCTTTACTTCGATTTAATTGCCAATAAAACAAATTTGGTATTCGTGTTATAAATATGTCAGAAGTGGGATTTGTCAATTTTGCACAATCGAATAATTTACTGTTACAGCGAAAAATAACTACTGAAAAAATCAACAAAAATGTTCATAATCATAGTAACTATTATTTTTACAGTGATTTTACATGGTCACACCCATTGTACTATTTTTCCGACAGAGCGGCGCCACAGAACATCCGCAACAGGATTATATGTCACAGCATATACAGATTGTATCAAATTAAAGCTGGGCATAGGGCGTTCTGTGTGTAAGACAGAGATCGATATATAAAGCAGTAAATAAGAACGAGATAAATGATCGCTAATAGGAAGTTTCTGTAGTTACTGTAAATAAATAATACCCATACTAACCCATACAACCTGATAGCGTCATCTTTGTTTTGTGATTTTATCAATAATTTCTTTTTTCAGTAGTCAGTAACTACAGAAACTTCCTATTAGCGGTCATTTATCTCGTTCTTACTTATTGCTTTATATCGATCTCTATCTTACACACAGAACGCCCTATGCACAGCTTTAATCTGATACAATCTGTAGAAACACCAGTCAAGTCACTTGATGTGTGTCGGTGAATTTCTAAGACCTTGAACACATGTTAGCGCACGTTAAATCTGCTCTTAATTTTATTACATAACTGACAACAGTTTAAGTCAAATAAAATGACGGTCGGTTGCGCTGAATGTATGCGCGAATGATGTTTTACACTTCGAGTTATTGTGGCATTGTTTTGACTAGATACGATTACGTTTCATACGATGTAATTTTCTGGCTCCGTTGGTGGCGGCGCAGATTATAGTGAACAGTAAGCTTTTGTCTCAACCCCATTTATATAACAAATGAAAAAAACACTTCCAGTATTGCCAATTAGAACACAAATAACCAAAAAGCACCTTAGAAAACTACTTAAAATATTGCTTTGCGTAAACTTAGTATCTAAGGGGGGAAAATATGATGAAATAATTATCAATATCGGTGAAGAGCGAACATTGAAAAGATCATGGAAAGTTATCGGTAGTAAAAATACTGAACAATTGAATTTAAAAGTGCTTAAATTTATATAATATAACGCTTAACAAACTATACAATTTTATCATGATTTCATTAATATACAAAAACAGGCTTCTTTCTTTTGTTTTTAAAAAACAAAAGCGACTGAAAACAAAAGAACTATACTTATTACTGCGTGGGTGAAAACTTGGTCGGCTCTAAGATCCTGCAATGCATTTCTCTAATGAGTGGTACAGTATAGGCGACGCACTCGTCCCACCCAGGTGACCTCCAGGCGCTCTCCCTAGTTTGCCGGCGTGTCTGCAAGTCCTTATAACACCAAATGTGGTGAACGTTGTACAGTCGGCCAATCTGCGAGAAGAATCCGGCAAACGCTTCATCGTTGTTTCGCCTATAGTTGATGGCGCGCGCCCAATTGTTACCCCATTCTATCATCGTGCCGGGCTTCAAACTGTACGACCGTATTTCGTATATGTTGTTGCCTTGACGCGGCTCGATGCCTGGCCAATAGCTGAATGCCAACACGTATTGCAAATGTCGGGAGCGCAAGTAGTTACCGCGTTCCGTGCGGAGTCTCGTGTAGTCCTAAAAAATAGTAATGAGCTCTAAACGCGTCTTTTGTATTGTTTTCAACGGCATATCGGAAGTTTTCAGTTCAAATAAATAGATGTGTTTGTTGGCAAATACTGCTAAGCATGTGTTGGCAATACAGAACTCTTCGGACACAATTGCGTGTTTATTGATCAAATTCTCGGATTCATTGGACTGTTTAAAGTTTGTTTTAGCAGTTCTAGGCTCCTAGTACTGCGAGAAGCCTGGAACTGTTAGAATCAAGCTCAAATAATCCTAAATATTCGAGAATTTGACCTAAACACGCAGTTGTGCACGAAGAGTTCTGTATTGCCAACACATGCTTTAATAGTTCAGAACATAAATGGAATTGCAGAACTTGTCAACAAACACACTTATAGACGATTAAATGCGAGCTCCCTGATGCGAGCAATAAGCATTTTAATGAGCTATTTTCCTTAGATTAGTTCCTTCAATTATCCACGAGAGGCAGCACTTGTGGTAGGTACAAACATTATTTATTCCCCATTAGTGTCGTGTCATTTTGGTGGTATAACTTAATTATTTAATTAATTTAATAATATTATACCACTAAAATGACACGACACTAATGAGGAATAAATAATGTTTGTACCTACCACAAGTGCTGCCTCTCGTGGATAATTGAAAGAACTATTCTCAGGAAAATGGATCATTGTTTGCTCTCAATAGTGAAGAGGTGCCAATATAAAAAAATGCAATGAAATGTTATGAATATTCTTGTTAGTTTTAACGGTTTATGGTTGTTCTTAATAAATTATTTTGTTTCATTGTCTGATCTTAGTGAATAATTAAAAATATTGCGGCGATTCAACAAGATTTTTGCATCAAGATCGTCACTGTAAGTATAATTTCTATTAATTTAAAAAATTGATAGCCATTTGTTTTAAAAATATCAACGCAGGTTTTTGTTAATGCAAAACAAAAATTTCATATTAATAAAGTGTTTAGAATATTGAGGAAGGTGCGAAACTCACAGGGTCTTTAGCGAGTTGTTTTTTAGCATTGTCGATTCGTTCGAATCCACCGCGATACCTCCAAAGATGCAAAGCTTGATCGAGATCGCCGACGCTGACAGTCCATGATCCCACCAAATCGCATGCCAGTTCCTCCTTCGAATGCACTAGGTCCACTTTGTTTTTGCTGTTTCAAAAAAACGGTTCTTTTATAAATGGCGCCACTGGTGCTATGGAAGTAATGCAAATTACCTGATTCAGGCGAACGAAGGGTTTGCAAACTGTCGAGGAATAGGGAAACGGGATCTAGAATCAGATTCAGGGAAAAGGTAAATCAGATTAATGTTTTTGAGGGTTTTATTGCTTAAAAATTTGGGCCATTATACAAATGTAGATTGTACAATTGAAGCTGTCAGATTACACATGTAAAATTGCAGGACGCAATTTTTGTTTTGGCAGGAAATAAAACATTTCGTTTTGTTCTAGAAATAGGCATGCGATTCTGACAAAATGATCTGTGCATGTGACAATATATAGAGCAGGGATGGCGAATCTTATCACATCTACGTGCCAATTTTTTACAAAAAATGATTAATGCAGCCATGACATGCCAACAAGCGACCAATGAAATTGGGCAAAAAAAAAGATTCGAAATTGCTTTAAAAAATTTCTTAATATAGGTACTCATATCTTATGAACTCAGTTGTCGAGCGTTTATAATTTACAATATCTACTCATATTTGTTATTTGAATTATATTCAATTTTTTTCGACAAAATCTAACATTTTTACTTATTTCGATTTTGTATCTCAATCAATGCCGTGCCGACAATATTGTCGCGTGCCATAGGTTAGCAATCCCACATAAAGAGCATAAACGTTTTTTTTGTGGTCTGCTCGATGGCAATGTACCGAGTACAGAAGCATCGACTAACGGATGCAATAATTTGTAATTTTTGCTTACTAGTTCTCCAAATATTTTTGCGTGGCATCGGGTCTCATGTTGTGTGTATGCAATGCATACACGAATTCTTTCTCACTTAGCATTCGGCTGTGCGATTCTTTTGTGGGCTCGATACGACGAACGAGCAACTTACTGAGCCATGAATCAGCCGTCTGAGGTGAAGAATCCACTGGACCAGAACTGAAATTTCTCATTTTTATCAGAGAAGACACTCTCGATGGTAATATCTTCATTCTTGACATATTCCAAACCATTTTTACTTTAGAATTTTATTAAAATATTAATGAACAAAGGCGTATTTGAAGAAAATTATGTACTTCACTCGAGAAATTGTTTATTTATTATTTAAAATTAAATATCAAGGTCGATTTGTTGCACAATTTCTATTCTAAAAATTTAAATTAAAAAAATAAATCTTAATTTATTAAATATTACTTCATTATCACTTATTTATCATCGTTTGACCCTTTTATAAGAGGTTCAATGGAGGATGATTTGACAGATAAATCACTATAAATGAAATTGATAACGATTTGGTGTAAAATCAAAAAAGTTGGATATTTTCCAAATAGTTTTAAGGTTAGGTGTCAGTCGTGACAATTGGTTTGACAGAATGACATTAGTAATGTATTTACTGATTATTTGTTAAATTTTGCTTAATCGCTTGCAACGATTGTATATCAGAACGATAATACTTCAAATATGGGTAAGTCTTTTAGCAATTGTTTCTCGTGAGTCTCTTGTTTCGAGGGGCGGAACCCAATAACCCGATTATTCATTGTTACAGCACAAACCGAAGTAGTTAAGCTTCAACAGCACTTGACATTACTCAAAGAAGAATATACTAAACTTCAGACACATTGTGCCGAATTGGAACGTAAATATAATTTAGTAGCCGCGACTGCCGGCGAACTAAATGAAACAAGTTTTGTAGCAAGATTGTTGTCGTCCATTGCGTCGTTGTACAACCATGAATTGTATAGTGACATTAAAATTAAACTCAAAGATAAATCGGTTCCGGCACATCGGATAGTTCTCGCTGCAAGATCCGACAAATGGAGCGAAGAATCGTTGAATGGCGTCAACGAATTGGGTAACATATATTAGCAGTATTTTCTATAGGATTTTTGGTGAATTTTTAGACGAATCCTCCCGGGGGGCAGAGTTCCTCGCAGAGCGAGAGTTTCTTGTGAAAGGGATGTTGGTGCGAAGACATTTTTCGTACGGAATAAATTTGTAGAATATCGTATTTGAGCATTCTGTAGAATCTTACCGTATTTTATGTAATCGCATTTATATTTCGAGAGGACAGTGTGGTGTAATGGTTAGCGTAGCAGCCTTTGGATTACGCTGTCGTGGGTTCGAGTCCCACCTCTGCTCATGGATGTTTTGTGATGTCGTTTAGTTTTGAGTGAGTTGTTATTTAATGTAATTAAGACGCTAATGCCCTAAGTTGTCTACAATAAATAAAAATTTATATTTCGAACTTACTTACATGAAAATTTTGCGTAGATTGGACATCGTTAGACGTCAATGCCGCGGAGGCTATGCTTAAATGGGCTTATACTGACTGTGTAGACATGTCTGGAGAAGACGAGACAATCTTACTATTGATGCAGACGGCTCATCAACACAATCTCGATGGCTTGAAAAGTCGCTGTGAACAGACTCTTATTAATCGAGCCAATGTTCGCACTTGTGTAAAGTAAGTAAAACAAATTATGATTGAACTAGAACGTCTACTGTTTTTTTTATCATCAACATTTTTCAGCTAACTTATGCCTTAAAGGTACGTGCAGTACGCAGCTGGGATTCTAGATGGTAGCATGTATGGTAGATGGTGGCTGAAATTATAAGCGCTTATAGGTTTACACAACGAAGCTTTGATACAAGCTTAAATCGCGTTTGAAATGTCAGATAGCAAAGACGAATATTTGTGTTCTTCTGCTACAAAGTGGTATATTTTAAATACAAATTTGGGTAGGAGCTATCATATCCACCCTATTAATAGAAAACGATCTAAACATGGCGAATTTCATCACTTATATCAAGAATTAAAAATTTTCCCAAACCTGTTTTTTGAATATTTACGTATGGAACATAACACTTTTAAATACGTCTTAGAAAAAACTCAAAACAAATTAAATAAAAACTGGCAAAATTCCTTGTATTAAACTAGTCACATCCATTGCGAAACTTGTAACGGCCATTTGACAGTTGTCACACGTTGATTATAGTAGTCAGCGCGCTGAAAGAATGGTGAGATACATTCTTGAATCTACCATCTCTTGTACCAGCGCTTATACCTGCTACACTCACTGCTTCTTTGTGTACACTCGCATCTATAACAATACATTAATTTAAGCGAGCCTTGCTATGATCTACACTACCATCGAGAATCCCAGCTTCATACTGCACGTACCTTTAACCTTACTTATTGAAGCTATGCACACCTCTTGACTTTTTTTATATACCATATAAGGAACCTACCTGCCAAATTATATATTTGTAGACTTTATCATTCCTGAAGTTTCGTGATGAATCAGTCTTTTTATATATTAAGATGAGTAATTATTAGTAAGATGCTTAAAGCGTAAATATAAAATTAACTGATTTTGGTTTCAGATTCTATTCAACAGCCGAGACGATAGGCGCATCATCTTTACGTGAACACTGTTCAGGTTTGATTTCCGCCCATTGGGACGATTTGACTGGAGCTGATTTTGAACACATGTCCGGACCACTTCTTTACAAAATGCTGAAAACAAAGACGGAGTACGTTTTGCATGCTGCAGTACGGCTGGCACGAGAAGACGTAGTTTTCTTGTTTCTCGTCGAACACAACAATAATGTGAGTAGATTTTGAATTTTTTAAAGAATCCTTAAAAATAAATGCAAATCGCTTGAAGTTTGAAGCGTAAATCGCGCATACATGCTGCGCAAGTTACCACCATGTTTTTAGCAGGCACAGCTGACTGTTGAATCAGTCGTGTAGTAAAATTGAGGCGAGGTTAGCGCAGTCTTAATACAGCTGTTTAAAAAATTTACTGATAAACATTTTAGTACCGACAGTAGAGTGAATATACTGGTATTTCTATATGCTGTGGAAGTGCTGCTTTTATTAGTTATGGGGGCTTGAGAATAGCCGAGAGTGTAGCAGTGCTGTTGTTTACATGGCGTTGCTATGGTTCCTCTATTACAAGTCCCCAGTTCCCGGGCTCTAGCCCGAGAGCTGGTAAAAGTGTCAATTGGATTTTCAATTTATTATTAAAAAAAATAATGATTTGAAAATATGAATTGGTGCTAGGCCCAAATAACCTTAGCTGTTGGTGGTCTTTAAAGCACACAATTTTTATCAGATACGGGATCCAATGTGGATCATCTAAACAGGGTGCCCTGAATTTACGTATAATTTATTTTGACAGAAATCGGTTCTTTCATTGCTTTAAAATAACTTGTCCTTAGATAAATTAGGTCACCGAGAAAGAATAAATTTGAATTTTTTCTTGTAAAATAATTTATTTATATAAATATAATTTAAATAATCGAATATTACACAAAATGTTTGACTTTTTGTATAGTAATTTGTATCACAATGTTTCATTACAACTTTTTTTTATACAAATGGAGTCAATTTCGTTAAAAAATTGTATTCTAAAGTATTTTTTTAAATCATTATTTTTCACTTGAATTTCATTTTTTGTGAAATAGTTTATTGATAAAATAACGATTTAATTTTTTTTTTATAAGTTTTATCAGTTATATAAAAACATCAACAATACCCAGTAATTTTTTTTAAACAAATATATTTTTTATGAATTATAATATTTTTTTGAAAGGCATTTAAAGGCCAATGACTAGTTAATAAAGGCACAGTTTAATGAAGATATTGTAGACAAAATAAAATAAAAAAATATACTATAAAAACAATTGAAACATACTGATTATTATCAACTGTTTTAAAAACAAAATTGTTTATGTTGCATACAAATGTACATCAGTGTGCGCATGTCCTGTCTAACAAAAAATAGTTTTCGATATTAAAATTTTATATAATGATGTGTAGTTAGGTTGGTGGACGCTAAGTGACGACACCATCAAACTAACTAAATTTAAAATGTCAGTACATTTCTCCACTCAGAAAATATTTTTAGAGTATCAGTTAAAAAAAAGTTTTCTTCGTAGATTAAATTTGGGATGTGCCATTTCAAAATAATTGATATGTTATCTAAAATAATTTATCAAAAATCCCAATAAGCCAAATTTATATTTTAAAATTTTATAACCTCAAAATTAGGAAATAAATTCGTCGATGTCACCTATAACTTTGAATGTATTTCATAGCATTAAATACAAATATAACTGCCATAGCGTCAGTGCTGTAAGATTCGGTGCTTGGCTGTGCACTATTACACAGATAGCTGCTGCAGTAGCAGTATTCCGATTTGGCACTACGTGCGCCTTTGTCATTAGACGGCTGGCAACCCTCGACATAAGCGTCTTCTTCTATCCTAGACTGCATCTCCCATTTTCCGTTTTTGTATACTTGGTGATCGTATTTTTGTGGTGCACAATCTCTGGTAGTACCTTTCACTAGATCTAAACAGAAAAACAATTTGTTACGTCCAGGTGTGCAAGCTTTCACGGACGGCATTGTTCCAAGTCTTCATGGTTTCCGGGCTTGTAGGCCGTGGTCCGGTGGTATTTCTACCTGACGTTTCGTCTACAACTGCGGTAGACATTCTCAAAGGCGATGTGGCAGCGGTCGAAGTGTCCTCCTTGGCGACTCACAGGACCTGTGAGCCGCCAAGGATGACACATCGCCTTTGAGAATGTCTACCGCAGTTGTAGACGAAACGTCAGGTAGAAATACATCCATTCTAATTTTTTAAATATATTTTTAGTAATTAATTTGAACTCTGTATTATTTTGATTCAAGAAAATGACCATAGTTCATTAGTTTAGTAGGTTAGCCATGGCGCGGCGCCACTATTGACTATGTTTAGTTTTCTTGACACACCAATGATGGCGCCACAACTGACGCATTACATGATTGAAGTACATATTTATATTATATTACTGTAAACTGAAACTAAAAACATTCTTGCAACGGCTTTAAAGTCAACAGTAAATTTAAAAAAATTGTACTAATTACCTCCATTAAGTAAAGGATATTCAAATGTTTTCTTCATACACATCGTTGAATACGGACAATGAACAACATATCTTTCCGAATAATCAAAATTTGCACACAGCCGTGTTGTTTCGTTACTAAATTGTCCAGGTGGCACTATAGTGCAATGAAAACAGTGTAGGTTACTTTTTTCGACCGAAGCCATTTCAACATCTGAAAATAAAATAGTTTTTGGTTACAAATGTTTTTTAATTGCAAATCTTCAAATTTAATAACGAGACCTTAAAACTTCTAAACCAAAAAAAAAATACAGAAGTGAGCGCGTTCTCATTGGGATCTGTGCGTCCTTTTTGTACAAGCATTTGATAAAATTCTGAGACATTATTATAATGCCTTAAAAAATAGCAAAAATCGAAATCTTTCATATATTTTTACTTCCCACCTCTACTATGGTAGGAAAGTAATGGATTTAGTCCGAAAAAAATATTTCGAGATTTTAACAGATCTTCACGTTTTGAGACCCTAGCAATCGTTTAAGATCATTTTCTTACTGATGTCTGTATGTGGTCAATTTTTCGCCTTCGATTCGTAAAAACGGAACAACATACGGCCATGCCGATTATTCTATTGTGTTTATCAGCCTTCAACTTAGATTTGATTAGATTTTAAGTCAAATCGGTTCAGTGGATCCTGAGATATTAAAAAAAAAAAAAGTTCTCAATGCCACGTATTAACATAGGTAAAAAAAATATAAATGAATTCTAGATGTTATAATATGAAAAAAATGTAAGTATTTTTTTTCTCTAAAATGTACAGTTTTCGAGAAAAAAAATATTTTACTAAAAAAATAAAAATTGTACGTAAATCAAGGTAACCATGATTTTTGCTATATTAAGCTAGTCATCAGTAGATCACTAAACAAAAAAGAGGGCCATGCTTTTTTTCAAAGAATAAAAAAAGAGTGTTTATTTTTTGCAATTGTAATTGTATTTTAAAGACCACCAACAGCTAAGGTTATTTGGGCCTAGCACCAATTAATTTTATTTTTTGCAAATATTTACTAGGTGGGAAGTATAGGACTGGTCATCAGTCTAATTTTTTAAATTGTGAGCACAGGCAGGGTCGCATCTACATAGGGACTTATAGAGCTTAAGCCCTGGGCCCCCAAGTGTAAAGGGCCCACAAAATTGAATTATTATAAATTTTTAATACTTTTCTATTCTATTAACAATGAGCATTTACGGTGTAGTAAAGGGCCCTATTGGACTGCAATAAGCCCTAGGCCTCGAAAAACCTAGATCCATCCCTGAGCACAGGCAATTCTTTATTTTAGCCTGGATAATGCGACTGGTCTAAGATCCTTCCTTATACAATACTAAACAATATGGTGAAAGTTTCATCCAAATAGGTTCAATAGTTCCTGAGATGATCGCTTTACATTTTTTCGATCATTGCTCATACCCCTTTTATCATAGCGCAGGGGTTCCCAAACTTGTTTATTCACGACCCTAATTTAAAATTGCAAAAGCCTTCGCGAGTCGCGACCCTTAAACATTTTTCCCCACAATGTACAAAATAGTCTATAAAAAAGATTCAGTTCTTGGGAGTGGGTGTTGTGTATTCTATACATTTAAAAGAACTATGTTGTGTTATCACATAATTCTAAGGTCAATCTCAATATACAACAGTGGGGGCGAAAGAACAGGGTAGGGGGCGCCAGGAGGCGGATGGGAGAGCTCACTCTCTTTATTACCCTAGAGACCCCCCTCCCGCCACTTCACTCCATTTTTATTTGATTTCGTGTTCTTATTTAGTTTTTTTTTCTATTATTCGAATTTAATGGTAGAGTGCCCGCGGTGAGAGAAGAAGCCAGACACGTCATCAATAATATGCTAGTGAACGCCTTATTGTTTAAAATTCCACCTATCGACGCTCATAAATCTCCAAAACAGCCAATAGCAAGCTAGAAGGCGGGCGCAATGCATTCACGTTACTATGACGCGGTGGCTTCATCTTTCGCCGCGCGAGGTCTATAATCACGAGAGTTATAAATTCTATAATCACGGAAACAGGCCGTGACCCCGACTTTGGGAACCCCTGTCATAGCGTAATAATAATACAGTTTTACTCGAAAAGGAAGCCAAGCTTTTAAACAATTAAAGAATTTCAAAAGTACATTTCGAGTTTTTATAACGAAAATACTGCAGTTTACACTTTACTTATAACAATGACATAATAAATAAATAAAACATAACATTTATAAATAAAACATAACTTATAGGAAAGTTGATTAGCTTGTATAAAGAACTAGTGAACCAGTTTTCAAAGTAATTAGTTCATGCAAAATAATATACAAAAGGTGTTTTGTTTTTATTAAATACTTAATTATATGTACTGCTACGTCGGGTGACACAAAAAAATTATATTGTTCAAAACATTATTAAAATTACCATCAAATAGTCTTGAGAAATCTATTACTAATATTATAAATTTGGTAATTTCTGCACTTTGTACAATAGAAGCACTATTGGGTATCGATCGATGTGTTCGTATATAAAGTCCACATCATGAGAGAGTCATGTTTTTAATGATTTATACAGAAGTTAATAACTTTAATAAAAATAAACTAAATCGTAACTTAGTCTGTAATTGTAAAGTTCTAAGGACTAGAAGAGTGAATTTTCCGTTTTCATAACTTTTTTCCTGTTTTTCAAATTTCAATCATCTATATCTATTTGTTTGGTTGAACGCGCTAATCTCAGGAACTACCAGTCCGATTTGAAAAAAAAATTTTTTGTTAGATAGCCCATTTATCGAGGAAGGCTATAGGCTATATAATATTACGCTACGACCAATAGAAGCGGAGCATCAATGAAAAATGTTGCAAAAACGGGAAAAATTATTCCTTTTGAGAGCTTCCGTTGCGTGCGCTGCGTAAACGGTTAACGTTACGCAAAAATTATGTATGACGGAATTGTTCCCGGAAGGTTTATATATATAGCGAACGAGCGAAGCGAGTGTGTATTGTAATTCCTAAACCACGCAACGGATTTTGATGCTGTTTTCACCATCAGTTAGATAATTTTTCACGGAAGATTTTTATATATAGCGAACGAGCGTAGCGAGTGAGGAATGTAATTACAATATTCAAACGAACGAGCGTAGCGAGTGAGTAATGTAATTACAATATTCAAACGAACGAGCGAAGCGAGTGAGTAGTGTATTGCACCCGGGATTTCTTAGCACCCGGGCGAAGCCGGAGGGGGCCGCTAGTACACTATAAAACCACAAATATGTTACGACATCAAAATCAATTTTGTTAAAACGGTTGCGCAATTGTTTTGAAAACAATTGCATATCAGTTTCAGTCATGTTTTTGTTTTGCCGCCCTCTGTTATATTATGTGCATTATTTATAATAACCATTGTTTTTATTTATTATAAAACAAAAGACGCACGCGAACTATGTTAAATATGTATAAATATAGGTGAATGTAGACAGTCGACGGTCGTCAGGTCGCCATTCTTCGACGAGCGTGTCATTTACTTTCTTTGTTATTATCAACCCATCTTTGTTGAAACGTGCATCGTATGAGAAGACGTTTAAAATATGGAAATGAGGAAATTCTTGATTTTTCTTCCTGTTTATATACAGATGATCCAAAACAGTATTTCGCTTTGTTGGCATTTTTTTAATAATTATTGCATAATAGACACAGTCTTGAAGTAATGTACCTAACCATCTTTTTTTTATAATTATTATTATTGTAGATTATAGACGCGTCGACAACTCAGGTCATTGGCGTCTTCAACACAACAATTAATAATTTGTGTATTAGAATCTGCCAGCCGACATACACAAACCGACTGGTACGAGCTCGGGCTCCTGGGAACGCCAATTCCCAAAGAACATTGGAATGCAATTGCGAGAACAACTACATTCCAATGTTCCCCCTGGGAGATCAATACATTCAATTTTAGTGTTCCGTACCAAAATTGGTGGGCTTGAGAATAGCCGAGCGTGTAGCAATGCTGTTGTTTACATGACGTTAATATGGTTCCTCTATTACAAGTCCCCAGTTTGGATTCTAGCCCGAGAGCTGGTAAAAGTGTCAATTGGATTTTCAATTTATTATTAAAAAAAAAAAAATAATGAATTGAAAATATGAATTGGTGCAAGTCCCAAATAACCTTAGCTGTTGGTGGTCTTTAAAACACAATTTAACCAAAATTGGTAAAAATGGAATAGTACTTATGGAAACACCTCTGTGTCTGTCTGTCTGTCTGTGTCACAGGACTTTTTCTCAGATTTGTAGGAACATGGAATACGAAGTTGAATTTTGATTTTGTGTATCAGTTTTGGGGAATTCAAGGAAAGGCAAAAATATTTTTTTCAAAAATTAATAAACAAACACTTGAAAATTCTACACATTTATTAATCTCAACGATCGTTTCGGGTTCCTAACCCATCAACAGGAGTTTACATTAGTTTTAATGTAAACTCCTGATGATGGGTTAGGAATCCGAAACGATCGTTGAGATTAATAAATGTGTAGAATTTTCAAGTGTTTGTTTATTAATTTTTATTCAATCATGTTCTACCAAGTGCCTAGCGATAATTCTATAGAATTTATATTTTTTTCAAAATCAACAACGAGTTCAACAATATATGTAATATAATTTGTTTTTTTAATGTAAACTTTTTTTAATCATTGCATAATATATTATGACCTCTGTCCATATTGCACGTGTTTCGAACGGTCAACTGCTGCTTTTTTTCTGTGAACGAAGCCACGCCTTGACTCTTCTAATTAATATACTATTCAAACCGCAAATAACAGTTGAACTGCGATAATTTCAAATCTTCGCGTTTTCGAAGACACGTGGCTGCAGCATGTGTTTTGTTTTCAAGTAAAACATCTGAAGGCGTTCTGCTATTTTGTTTATCAGTAAATTCATGACAATTATGTTCTAATAATTTTGAATGCTGTGTTATTAAGCGATTAGGTGCTACGTTGTTTTGCTTTTAGTCCAAGCTCTGGCCGTATACAAAAGTCTACTGAACAACACTATTAAAATTTTATTATTAAATTTAACAGGTGATATGAAAAACATCAAATCGGTGGCAGACTAATAAAAAAAACCTTCAAAAAGCCACTAAAAAGAGGAAAATAATGAAATTTTGAGGTCTGCGCCAATTTAATAAAATATGAAGTCGGTTAAAAAATATAGTAGGTATAGTGATTAATATCTTCTTTTTAACCAACTACATATTTTATTAAATTGGCGCAGACCTCAAAATTTCATTATTTTCCTCTTTTTAGTGGATTTTTGAAGGGGTTTTTTTTTTGCTAAAAAGTTTTTTATTTTTTACTTTTTAGTGTCATAAAGTGACATTTACCTTAAAGGAATCACACGCCGTTACTCACTTTTATTACCGACTTTCTTACGCTGTTTGATGTGTCAAAATTGACATTTACCTTAAGGAAACGCCGTTACTCACTTTTATTAAACCGACTTTCTTACGCTGTCTGATGTGTCAAAAAGTGACATTTACCTTAAGGAATCACACGCCGTTACTAACTTTTATTAAAATGAGCCGAACTAATGAACCGATTTTGATGAAATTTATATGGGACCAATCTGAAAGTATATCCTTTCAAATAAAAAATTTTTTTTCCAAATCGGTTTATAAATGACGAAGTTTTGAGGTAACAAACATAAAAAAAATACAATTGAATTGAGAACCACCTCCTTTTTTTAGTCTGTTAAAAATTTTTTAAATCATTTTTTGTTGTCACATCTCGAATACGACTCAACACTACTTGATGATATTTACGCAGTTTCTAGAGAAGTATCAATTATTTACAATTATGATATTATCATCGTCTGCCTTGCATTTTTTTTGACACCCCAAATAGATAAATGTTCAGTATGAGGTCTGCCAGGCATGCAAAAAAAATGCAAGGCATGCGATGATAATAGTAAATCTTATTAATTGAAAAATGCGAAATACCATTCACTCACTGGCTGACTGACTGACTCAGTCATCACGAAATCTCAGGAACTATAAAGCCTACAAACATGAAATTTGGCAGGTAGGTTCCTAATAGGACGCAGGCATCCCCTAAGAAAAGACTTTTCGAAATTCAACCCCTAAAGGGGTCAGAAAGGGATGTAGAATTTTTTTGACAAAATGTTCAATTTCACAAATCGTTTGACTAATCCATGTCCAGGCCAAACCGCTGAAGCTAGAAACTTAAAATTTGGACAGTGGGTTTCTTTTGTGACGCAAGCAACCACTAAAAAGTGATATTTTGAAATTCAACCCCTAAGGGGTTCAAAAAGGGGTGTATTGTTTTTTTTTTGACAAATTGTTCATATCTCAAACATCGTTAGTGAGAGGTATTGAATTCAACATACGAACTCGATTTAAATGATTTAAATAAAATTGACTAATGACCGGTTTATCGTAAATTTTAATCACACTGTTAAATTTTGACAGCTACGGAGGACAGTGTGGTGTAACGGTTAGCATAGCAGGCCTTTGGATCACACTGTCGTGGATTTGAATCCCACCTCAGCTCATGGATGTTTTGTGATGTTATATTTAGTTTTAAGCTAGTTGTTATTTAATGTAATTTAAGACGCTAGTGACCTAAGTTGTCGACGCGTCTATAATCTACAATAAATAAAATAAAAACAGCTAAGTACGTGTTAATTGGTTGCTGCGTTTCGTTGTCATAGCAACCCGTCATTTAACAGTGTGATTAAAAAACATCGTGATTAAAAATGTATACGATAAACCGACCATTAGTCTGCCACTGACTTGATGTTTTTCATCATAATATTATCTTCAGAAGCAGCATGGCTTGAGTGTTGTCCATATTTGTATATAAATAAATATGATTTTATTAACGTTCAGTCACCGCAATCGGCGCCTCTGAATGCTATGCGGATGAATCACTTCCTCTCTTTCAATAATATAGTTGTAACTTGTAGAGGCAGAGCCGATAATGGATTAGTACGTGGGTAATGTTCGCGAACTTACAGCTCCGGAAAAGATTACCCACCAAATGTACTATACATTAGGGATGCACCGGGTACCCGGTCAGTACCCGGTAGACCGGGTACCCGGCCACATAACGAAGAAACCGGGTAAACCCGATTTCACCGAGTACCAATCGGTACCCGTCCGAGTAGTCCGGGTACACTGACAAAATAAATAATTCTAAATATAATAGTATTTTTTCAAGTTTTATTTTTTACTAGCGGCCCGGTCCGGTTTCGCCCGGGTGCAGGGCAGCGCCGCCCCTGTGTGCGAAGTGTGCGGCGCACACAGGCGCCAAGACAATAGGGGCGCCGCTGTCGAAATTATTTTTGTTACACTTACACAACGACATATTTCTTTGTAGTGGAGTATCGATAAGTAAGTAGGTATAATAGGCGCAACAAATGCCTCGTAAACAACAAAACATAATATTGCGCTTATTGTACAAGTCTCCCTATTTAGGAAAATATTATCTAATTATATAAAACTAGAGAACATTTATTTCGGTCAAAATTAACAAATAAGAAATAAAAATAAGTTGACACATTAAGATTCGTGAAAAAAAAAAGGCGCTTCATAGGTTTCGCACACAGGCGCTGTGGGGGGTCGGCGCAGCCCTGCCCGGGTGCTATGAATTTATAATTTATTAATACATTACTCACTCGCTTCGCTCGTTCGCTCGAATTTATAATTATTTACGGTTATTTGCGAACGCTTCACGTTATTTCAGTACCCAGGCAAAAAGTGCCTAACGTAAGGAAGTTTTCACTTCAAAAAGTAAATTTCACGGTTGCACGTTCGCTATTATAGAATATCCAGTTCGTTCGTCCTTCAAATCGCGTGTCATTGACCGTTCTAAAGAGGTGTTGACTGTTGATATTCCGCTTATTTGAACGATTTGCTGTTCTGCCGCGTCAACGTCATGCCATCTTCAAATTTTAATCAATGACAGCAACCACCCCACTCGCTTGTACTGCATCCCCAGATTTCTATATCTATGGTATAAAGTGAACGAGGAAAGCGAGTGAGTAATGTAGATTTTATATTACTGGGCTTAAATAAATCGACTTTCTTACGCTGCCTGATGTGTCAAAAAGTGACATTTACCTTAAAGAATCGCACGCCGTTACTAACTTTTATTAAAATCAGCCGAACTACTGAACCGATTTTGATGAAATTTCTATGGGACCAATCTGAAAGTATATCCTTTCAAATAAAAAAAAATTTTCAAAATCGGTTCATAAACGACGAAGTTATCCGCGAACACACATAAAACATAAAAAATATATACGGTCGAATTGAGAAACTTCTTTTTTTTGAAGTCGGTTAAAAAACGAAATATACGTGAGTGGAGCCACGGGTAAACGCTAGTTATTAATATTTTTGACAAGGTCGAGTTAAAGTAGCACCAACGCGGTTTAATGGTTGACAATGAAAATAATGTGAACCAAACACACGCTCGCGCTATAACCTACAAATTGAATTTGCCACAGGGTGGTCTAAAATAGCAAAACTCGCGTATTAAAATACTAAGAAGAGCTTTCAAAATGATTCATCAGTCATCTGGCATCTCTTATACTTAGTCATGTAATTTGGTACAGTCATAAAGGCATTTTTAGATTATGTATGACTGTTGTAAACTTGTAGAACGAATTATTTTACCGTTGCTAAAATCTTAAAGTGCTATAAAACTTTCGCTATATGCTGCAAAGATTATACAAATACAGTGAAATCTCCCTCGAGCGAACACCCATGGTTCATCATACTTTGTCCGCCCAATTGATAAATAATCCAAATAAGGAAGTAATTTCCTTTCAATATCAGGGTTATGCGAGTTTTTCAGTAGATTTTTAATCATTGAATTATTATATTCTTCTTCCACGGTTTCACCATCATATTTTTATCGATATAAAAAATTGAAGTCATATCGACATTTTGTTCTGCAAATTGAAATGTATGCTTAAAACAGTCGCCGTAACAACATATTAAAATTTGAACCTTGAACTAATAATATAAATTTCGTCGGGTACATGGCACGTTTAGGGTGATCTGCCACCCCTTTAATACTGATCAATCAATCTGCAAATTAATGGCATTATTGGGTCACCGACAAACTATACAAACAATTTCAGCATTGAAGCAATAATAATTGTGACTGTTTTTTTTTGTTACATACTGGGGGCGGTCTACAACCCTCCCATACCGCTATCTAGCAAAATTCCTTACTCATGCCACTTTAATATGCCTCCCTCAACATCTTCACAAAAATAAGGCCTTGAATAAATAACACCAAAAAGTTGTCACTAGCTCTCGGTCTTTAATGAGGATAGACACTGCTAAACTTGACCGCTGGGGACGCCAGCTATATAACCACCTCGATCTGTGAGCAGTTCATAGAAGTGTGTACAGAATAAGTTTATTATATCGTTGACAATGTCGATGTGCTGCGTTTACCAATGTCCAAATCATAGAGGTTTTGTATTTTCAAAGGATCCAGAACTGAAAAAGAAGGGGTTGCATGCTATCTATGAAAACCGATGGTAACTTAAGGTACGTGCAGTACGCAGCTGGGATTCTAGATGGTAGTATGTATAGTAGATGGTGGCTGAAATTATAAGCGCTTATAGGTTTGCACAACGAAGCTTTGATAAGCATCTTAGAAAAAACTCAAAACAAATTAAATAAAAACTGGCAAAATTTCACTTATTAAACTAGTCACATCCATTGCGAAACTTGTAACGGCCATTTGACAGTTGTCACACTTTGATTGTAGTAGTCAGCGCGCTGAAAGAATGGTGAGATACATTCTTGTATCAAGCAGCTCTTGTAACAGCGCTTATACCTGCTACACTCACTGCTTCGTTGTGTACGCTCGCATATATAACAATGCATTAATTTAAGCAAGCCCTGCTATGATCTACGGCTACCATCTAGAAACCAGCTCCATACTGCACGTACCTTTAGGTGGCTATATACCTGTTGCTATCTATATTACGTTTCTCATGTGGCCATCGCTATTGGAACCATTGATGTAGTGATGTCATAAAATACATCGTTGGTGACCTGTCCTATCCGATGTGTTGGGTACACGAAGAAAGCTGTTGCAAGATGCAATCACAATAATAATACGAAAATTAAGGTTGTAAATTTTACCGTTTCCGACCGGCAATATATACTCAGCGCAGGGCCGTAACTAGGGCATCAGAAATTTTAAGTAGGGCACGTAAAATTACTGAAGGATGGAAGTTAATGCATTTACAAATAAGTATTTTTGTCGATTTCTCCAACTTGAGTCAGAGTAATTATGTTTTTTTGGACAGTCTCCGCGTTAAGTGTTATTTTTAGTCGGTGTGTTGGCAAAATAATTATCGTTTATTTGAAAACAAATGAACAACAACATAAGTAAATAATGAGTGTAATAAGTACATCGATTCAATTAACGTTAATTTAATTATTGCGAAACTTCCATTTGAATGTATTTACAGTTTGATTGAACACGGTAATTGCTTCATAGCTATTGATTTTTTTAAATCTAAGGCCAGTTAGTAATTAATTATTAGAGAAGGTTTAGTAAATGAACTAAGGCGCCGTAAAAAATCTTTTCTTGTAAATAACTCCTTAAACGCTTCACGTTATCAATGAAAAGTTATTAAATTGTTTCTCTAGAATAAAAAATTTTATAAAAAAAATTGAACCTCCTGGCCTTTGGTGCCAATCGGATCAGTGATTTTGCAAAAATGCTTATTTTGTACATATAACAATATCGTCTTGTAGTAAATCCCACTGACGTCTAACATTTTTAAACGGTTTTATTTAGCTTGACCCCGTATATTTGTTTGTTACTATCTGTGTTTCAAATCTTGCGACAGCATTTTCAACTACTTCTACTTAACCGATTCTTATGAAACTTTGCACACACGTTGAGGTCACGTGACAATACAATATTATGATAATTTCAACTTGGAAACGAGGGTCTGATGATGGAATCAGGAGGTGTACAAATGAAAGGATGAAAAATTCGCATAATGATACGGGGCCAGAAATCAAACTAAAAACTAGAAAATAAAAATAGGTAAAAAAACTTAGATAAACGGTTTTATTATAAATCGTCAGCTGTACAAAAAACTAGAAAATAATTAGGACACAAACCAAGGGGCACTTTGTGTCGCTGCGACAGCGGAATAAGTTATAAAAAAACGTGGGGCGCATAAAAATCTGTATAACGCTGTATAATTATTAAATAAGAACGGCTTGTCTAGAAAAATGTGTTTCCAAGCCCACCAACAGAAATATTTCAAATGCGCTCCACGTGTTTATTACTTATTCCGCTGACGCAGCGACACAAAATGCCCCTTGGTTTGTGTCCTAATTATTTTCTAGTTTTTGGTACAGCTGATTATTTAAAATAAAACCGTTTAACTTAAAAGTTTTTTTACCTATTGGCTATTTTTTTCATGTTCAAATTATTTAGAACACGGAAAGTCAGATATTGCTGGTATTTTCCTTATATTATGACACAATAAAAATCCAAGAATTCGTTGCTTGCTTGTTTTTATTTGTGTATTCAACTGTTTCGTTATTCGGTTTTTTCGATTCGCTTTTTTTACTTGTTTGCTCAACCGTTACGTTATTTTATAAGAAAACCGTTCAATCAATCAATATTTAATTAGATTTCTAATTTAAAATTCTGAATTATTCATGCCTTCGAGGCGTAATTCTGTATTGCAACTAAAATACCGGAAGGCAATGCAAATATCTAGAATCTAGATCAAAAGTTTATAATCAACTAGCCTTATTTACTCCCAAAAATCAAACAAAGCTGTCGACTAAAAACCGAGGGTTATCTCAGAAGATCGATTTCTTCGTAAATACTGAACGAATTTTGTTTCGGTTTACACAATTAAATAGATTGATCACAATTTAGATGTATAATTGAAAGTTGAAACTGGCCGGCCCGGCTTCGTCCGGGTGAATATCGGTAATCTCAGAAAACCGATTTGAAATTTTTACTTCCCACCTCTACTATGGTAGGGAAGTAATGGATTCAGTCCGAAAACAATATTTCGAGATTTTAACAGATTTTCACGTTTTGAGACCCTAGCAATCGTTTAAGATCATTTTCTGACTGATGTCTGTATGTGTGTGTGTATGTGTGTATGTGTGTGTGTGTGTATGTGGTCAATTTTTCGCCTTCGATATCTTAAGAACGGAACAACATACGGGCATGCCGATTGTTCTATTGTGTTTATCAGCCTTTAACTTAGATCTGATTAGATTTTGAGTCAAATCGGTTCAGTGGATCCTGAGATATTCAAAAAAACGTCCTCAATGTCACGTATTAACATAGGTAAAAAATTCGACTGATGACCAGTCCTATACTTCCCACCTAGTAAATATTTGCAAAAAATAAACACTCTTTTTTTTTATTCTTTGACTAGGCCCAAATAACCTTAGCTGTTGGTGGTCTTTAAAACACAATTTAATTTTTATTCTTTGAAAAAAGCATGGCCCTCTTTTTTGTTTGGTGATCTATTGATGGCTAGCTTAATATAGCAAAAATCATGGTTACCTTGATTTACGTACAATTTTTATTTTTTTTAGTAAAATATTTTTTTTCTCGAAAACTATACATTTTAGAGAAAAAAAATATTTACATTTTTTTCATATTATAACATCTAGAATTCATTTATATTTTTTTTTACCTATGTTAATACGTGACATTGAGGACGTTTTTTTGAATATCTCAGGATCCACTGAACCGATTTGACTCAAAATCTAATCAGATCTAAGTTAAGGGCTGATAAACACAATAGAACAATCGGCATGCCCGTATGTTGTTCCGTTCTTAAGATATCGAAGGCGAAAAATTGACCACATACACACACACACACATACACACATACACACATACACACACACATACAGACATCAGTCAGAAAATGATCTTAAACGATTGCTAGGGTCTCAAAACGTGAAAATCTGTTAAAATCTCGAAATATTGTTTTCGGACTGAATCCATTACTTCCCTACCATAGTAGAGGTGGGAAGTAAAAAAAATATAAATGAATTCTAGATGTTATAATATGAAAAAAATGTAAATATTTTTTTTCTCTAAAATGTATAGTTTTCGAGAAAAAAAATATTTTACTAAAAAAAATAAAAATTGTACGTAAATCAAGGTAACCATGATTTTTGCTATATTAAGCTAGCCATCAATAGATCACCAAACAAAAAAGAGGGCCATGCTTTTTTCAAAGAATAAAAATTAAATTGTGTTTTAAAGACCACCAACAGCTAAGGTTATTTGGGCCTAGTCAAAGAATAAAAAAAAGAGTGTTTATTTTTTGCAAATATTTACTAGGTGGGAAGTATAGGACTGGTCATCAGTCGAATTTTTTTTTAACAATTCGATAGGTGATACTTTGCTTTAGAACATAGGCTATAATAACTGGTCGGCCCGGCTTCGTCCGGGTGAATATCGGTGGTAATCTCAGAAAACCGATATGAAATTTTTTTATAACAGTTCGATAGGTGATACTTTGCTTTAAGACATAGGCTATAATAACTGGTCGGCCCGGCTTCGTCCGAGTGAAAATCTGAGATAATCTCAGAAATTACTGAACCGATTTCAAATTTTTTTCACTGTTCGATAGGTGATACTTTGCTTAATAAATCATAAATTCATAGCACCCGGGCGAAGCCGGACCGGGTCGCTAGTAATTAATATTTAATAAATAAAATTAATTTAATCAAGTGACCGTATATCGTTAGTGTTAAATTTAATGGACATATTACACTATTGTTATTGTAATATTTTTATTTACCCAACTAGCGGCCCAGTCCGGCTTCGCCCGGGTGCTAAGAAAGCCCGGTGCAATACACTACTCACTCGTTTCGCTCGTTCGCTTGAATATTATAATTACATTACTCACTTGCTTCGCTCGTTCGCTATATACAAAGTGCTGAATCGTTTTGCGGTATACAGGGTGTATCACAGAAAACCGAACATAGAGAAAAGTACACAGTACAAATTAGTTAAGATCAGAGATTGCTTTGCCCTCTATTCAGAGGTCGTTACCATGGTTACCATGGTGTACGTATACAGTAACAAATGCATATTGCTGTTCATTTGACAAAATCTGGATGAACTTAAAGACAAAATCGTCGAAGTATGTTTCAATATGACTCCTGTAATGTTAGATAAAGTGAGACAAAGTTTTTGTAACCGATTAAGCCACTGCTTAATTCAAAATGGAGGTTTATTTGAACATTTGCTTTAATTTTTTATTTTAACTGTTTGTTTTGTTTAATTATTAGTTAAAAAAATATTTTCTTAATAAAACATTGTTTCATGAATAAAAATAAATTCATTTAATATTGAAGAATTTATTTTAACTGATTTTTCTAATTATTCATTATTAGCTATTATTGTTATTAAATAATGGTTAGTCAGCGTTACCATGGTACCCATTCTCATATGTGGCCAAAGTAATCGTTGATCCTAACTGATTTGCACAATGGAGTTTTCCCTATGTTCGGTTTTCTGTGATACACCCTGTAGAGATTTAACCCGTAAAATCAAACTTTTGCAATTTCCTGCTTCCCTAATTATTTTAGGAAAAATATCTTCGAATAAGTTTTAGAACATAAAATTCTGCATCTAAATCATTAAACAAAATTAATTTTGCGTGCTTTGTGACGGCAGAAATTTGATATGAAAATGTCAGAACTCAAAGACAGATAGCGATAGCCATGGAACTTGAACAAAATGATTTGAAATTATTCTGACAGTTAAAACGTCATCATTTTGTTCAAGTTCCATGGCTATCGCTATCTGTCTTTAGTTCTGACATTTTCATATCAAATTTCTGCCGTCACAAAGCATGCAAAATTAATTTTGTTTAATGATTTAGATGCAGAATTTTATGTTCTAAAACTTTTATTCGAAGATATTTTTCCTAAAATAATTAGGGAAGCAGGAAATCGCAAAAGTTTGATTTTACGGGTTAAATCCCTTTACCCGCAAAACGATTCAGCACCCTGCATATTTAAAACTCGTCGTACCATTTTATATTAAACGTTTCTTTCACATAATTTCGTCACTAAAGTACACATCCATCAAGTTTTTATCGATCGCTTTAACTCGCTATATTAAATTAACCACCTCGAATGAACTTAAAATATAGGTCATTTGTTTGACCAACCTATATTTGAACATGCTATGTGCTCAGCGTTAATTGACACCCTTTTTAATTACATAATTACGATCGTATTTTGTTTCACTTACATATTATTATTGTAGACAGCACAATGAATACGTGTAACAATCCCATTGTCGTTCACTTGTTTCCAATTCAACTGTCAATTGTTATGTTTTATTTTAACGGCAGCGAGTCATCGCGTATGGTTACGTTACTCGCCGACGACTGACTGACAAACAAACGCGATGCGAAACAAATGCAGACTGCTTTTGCTTTAACAGTCGACAGCTTGCAACTGGTTTACTTAGCCGAATCTCATCTCAGCATTTAGCGTGTTGTGTGCATAGATATAGAAATCTGGGGATGTAGTACAAGCGAGTGTGATGATTGCTGGTTGTGAGGCAGTGGCGGCTCGTGGTATTTTAAACTGGTGAGGCACAGTTGAAAAAAATTTAAACTAATAAGTAATAAAAGTAATTTAATATTTTAGAAAAATCACTGCCCACTGTTGGAAAAAAAAGCAAAACAAAAATCAGTACGAAAAACCACAAAAGTATTTACCGAAAACTATAATAACACACATTAAATGTCGCATTAAATTTACGTAGACTGTAGAGGCTTGCCTCAAAAGAATGTTTTTATGCGCTACTTAAAGCTAGATTCGACTGGACTATTACGGTATCATAAACATCACATTACTCGCATTACTAATACGCTAGACAAGGAAACGCGAGGTGAGCCTCTAACCATATACGACCGCATGCAGAAATGAGATGGATGATATTTCTAGCGAAGCGCGTTAAGATTGACGGCAGGCCCATATTTTACTGATTTCTATGAAGCCAAATATTAATTCTAATGGATATATTTATGCTATTAGTAAAATAATATAAATTTGTAATTTATTTAATTTGCAAAATTATTGGTGAGGCACTGCCTCACCTGCCTCATAGGAGAAGCCGCCTTTGTTGTGAGGGGGTGGAGGTGAGGAAGCAAGTGTGCCCGCATTCTAATGGTCGCTTTAGTTGCGCAAGTTGAGCAATTGAGCATGCGCAAAGACGCGGGCGACTACATTTGGCGCAATGAGGGCTACCAGACTTTTTTCTATTACCTGATAGTACCACTGGCTAGTGAGGTATAAAGTTACTAAAATTAGTAACTTTAGTAAGAAATACGTCATTTACGTCATTTAAATGTCAGTACTGTTTATATTTTCCACTATCTGATGGCGCCACAAGCAAGTAAATTATTAGTCATTCAATCATTTAACGGCTAAATCGCAATTTTGTATTTTATTTATTATTCATTCCTTAATAATGGACAAATGAAGAATGACTAAACACAAACCGTTAATCTCTAAACCTTAGGCATACCTTGCTTGCTACTAGCGCCATCTAACGAATAAAAAATGTAAGCATTTGACGCATACCTCACTTCTCACTAGCGCTATCTGATGAAAAAAAATACGGTAGCCCTCATTGAACATGCGCAAAGACATCGGCCAATAGAAATCGTGTTTTAAAGACCACTAACAGCTAAGGTTATTTGGGCCTAGCACCAATTCATATTTTCAATTCATTATTTTTTTTTTAATAATAAATTGAAAATCCAATTAACACTTTTACCTGCTCTCGGGCTAGAACCCGGGAACTGGAGACTTGTAATAGAGGATCGGCCAATAGAACGTGGGCACATGCATAGCATGGCAGTGACCGCAAAATTAAGTTTGGGTCCTTTATCACGATACATTTTGCAGTTTATACTTTTATGTACTACGTTTGTAAAAGTAGTTAAATATATCGATCTGGTTGGGCCCCTATGATGGCTGGGCCTCCCCGCCACGCGGGGTCTGCGGGAGTGTACATTACGCCACTGTAGCATGGACATGTCCATAAGACAGTCATGCACCCTCCCCTGAATGGCTTCCCCCCTCGTCTTAAGTGACACTTTATACTACATCCCCGGATTTTTATATCTATGATTCTGTGTCAAATAAAAATACTTGTCTACTTTCGTGGCACAATTTTTAGTCTTCGGACTGGATGGACAGCCTATAGTCACAAGTTGACCTTGGCTTCTTGATGCCCGTTTGTTTTTCTAATCGCGGTTTACTTTTTGTTTTTTATATGAGTTCATTAATTCCTTTACTTTTACGAAGTTGGCGCTCGGAGAATTCCGCTAACTTTGGGGTTTTGAAGAGTCGATGCTAACATAAATGAAAGACCTTCTTGTTTTTGAAACTCAATTACAAGCTACCTAGGATATTTGCTATTTTATTTAGTACTAGCGGCCCGATCCGGATTCGCCCGGGTGCTAAGAATTTATGATTTATTAGTCCCCCTAACCCCCGCCCCCGCGAGAAATTCTCCCCCTGTGAAGCGAAGCCGGGCTGGTGGTGTTTATATTATTAGTAGGATTCCGCAAATACACTAAAATGCAAAAAATTGCAGTTACGTTTTGTTACTATTCCACAGGAATTATTCCCCCCCACGCGAGATCTCTCAGGAAAAGTGTAGCTTTCTATTAGTGAAAGAATTTTTAGAATCGCTTCAGTAGTTCCAGAGATTACCCTCTACATACAAACAAACAAATTTTACCTCTTTATAATATTAGTGTAGACTAGCGGCCCGGTCCAACTTCGCCCGGGTGCTATGAATTTATGATTTATTAACACATTAATTACTCCAGTTATTATAGCCTATGTCTTAAAGCAAAGTATCACCTATCGAACAGTGAAAATTTTTTTTAAATCGGTTCAGTAGTTTCTGAGATTACCCCTGACAAAAAAACAAACTCTTAAATGTTTACTCGTTATTTAGTATAGATTACATAATACATTACATAAATTAAAGAAAAAAAATGACAGTCGAATGACGTGTCGAGAGAAAGGATAGATATTACAGTATGCTCAAATATATTGTGCTTTTGTGTAGCAATTTTTTACATCCGGGATTTCCCCGTCTTTTATTTCTAGCTATCATTCGTGGTCAATCAGTGGAGTCCAAGCGGCGAGTTACCATTAGATTTGGCGCTATGTTCAGGACAAACCAGCATCGCAAACACATTAGTTCAACATTCGGCCGACGTGAATGTGCGCGACAATCGCGGCGATCCTCTATTGTTACGTTTGATCCGCCGCGCAGACGCAGTATCAGCATTGTTTTTACTGCAACATGGCGCTAATGTAAAATTGACCAATCAAAACGAAGGAGATACGGCGCTTCATCTTGCGTCGCTCGCAACAGATGGCGACAATGTCGTAGAACTCGTCGAAAAGCTGATCGCGAACGGAGTGAACGTAAACGCGCAGAACGGACAAGGTTATACGGCTCTTCACGTATGTACGACGGTGGGTAACGACGCCATAACGGAATTGTTATTGCAGAGGTCTGACCTTGATTTGAACTTGAAAACAAATGGTAAAGAACATACCGCACTCTATTATGCGTTGGTGAAGCGTGACGATTTTAAATTAGCCGCCGCGCTTGTTGAAAGAGGCGCATTTGTCAATCCGATTTATTCGCAGACCGGAGATTCACTTCTACATGAAGTTGCCAAGTGTGGTTTGGCCCCTGCAGCTGAATTTGTAGCTTCGAGAGCTGATAATGTAAATCATGTTAATAGGAAAGGTGAAACTGCTCTACATATCGCTTGCAAACACGGACCTCCGGAGCTCGTTACTAGTTTATTGAAGCACGGAGCAGCGGCCAACGCTTTCGATAATGAAGGGTGCGTAATAAAATGATTCGATTCTTATCTGAAAACTGGACTTTTAGTTTAAGAAATTGAAAACATAAATCGGTACTAGACCCAGATAACCCTAACAGTTAATGACCTTAATAAATGTTTGGTTACGGTTGAAATTGTCAAAATACGCGTGTTATATTTTCACAATAAGCAAATATTTCATTTCATCATAACAATAATTATACGGCACACAAATCTATAAATCAAATGAATGAATGAATTGTAGATTATAGACGCTCGACAACAGAGGTCATTAGCGTCTTAAAATCAAATGAGGGCTACCATATTTTTATCGTCAGATAGCGCTAGTGGCAAGTTAGGTATATGTCAAACGTGTACATTTTTTTATTCGTTAGATGGCGCTAGGGGCAAATAAGATAAGTCAACCATTTAGAGTTTAACGGTTTGTGTTTAGTAATTCTTCATGTATCCATTATTAAGGAATAAATAATTTAATAAATACAAAACTGCGATTTAGCCGTTAAATGGTTGAATGACAGATACTTTAGTTGCTAGTGGTGCCATCAGGTCTGCTGGCCCTCATTATTTACGATATTTGTGAATGGAAGGAGGTTTGGGAGAGCAACTGGGGAAAATATTGAGGAGGGTAATATAGGATGGGTGCTAGGTTTCTAGGAGTCAACTGCTAAAATCAAGTTGATAAATCCAAGGAGCTCGACAATTTGACCAACAAACACGCAGTTGTGTTCGAAGAGTTCTGTATTACCGACAGACGCTTTCGGAGTTCAGAACCAGTTCAGAACTTATTAACAAACACACCTCTCATTTGATGCAGATGTTCAATGAGCTATTTTCCTGAGAGTACTTCTTTCAATTATCCACGAGAGGCAGCACTTGTGGTAGGTACAAACATTATTTATTCCCCATTAGTGTCGTGTCATTTTAGTGGTATAACTTAATTATTTAATTAATTTAATAATTAGGTTATACCACTAAAATGACACGACACAATGGGAATAAATAATGTTTGTACCTACCACAAGTGCTGCCTCTCGTGGATAATCGAAAGAAGTACTCTCAGGAAAATGGCTCATTGACAAAATCCACGTCGAATATCGACATTTAGAAAAATTTAATTATTTTAAGGGTTGTATTAAGGGGTTAAATTTTAGTTCACATAATAAATTCACAATGCATAGTATTAGCAAATACACTATTTTGTCAGCAGAGTTTGGCTTTGCGACCCGAGTTTTTTGTTTTGATTGTTCTAACAACATCTGGATGACCGAGCTTTGCTCGGATGAGTTCAAAAAAAATAGTACTTAAAGTTCCCATTTCATCAAAATCGTTAGTCGTTTTTAAGAAAAAAAAATTACATACGTTTAAGTACATAATATTATTATACGTCATACTACATAACGTATATACCTACATATTTTATATAGGTAATATAAAAGTAATATACCTATTTATTTAAATATTAGTTAAAAAAATAACAACAATAAAATCTAAACATAATTATGTAAGTATAATTATGTTTAGATTTTATTGTTGTTATTTTTTTACTTTTCAAATAATTACTGATTATTTTAATAAGTTAAAGATTGACTGTCAGAGTAATTTGACATAAATAATGAAAATAGTTTGTTTTTTCCAAAGCCTACTCACCATACGACACTGTTTTATAACGTTAAAAAAACTGTTTTTTAAAATGATAAAATCGATAAGAAAACGAATTTTTCCAGGGATGAGACCTAGCTAGATCGATTTTTTGCCCCCCGAAACCCCTTTTCGGTAAATTTGATCAAAATCGATAGAGCCGTTTTCGATAAAATATTTATATAGGTACATAGGTATTAGGTACATATATACAAGATTTGCTCGTTTAATAATATAGGGATTATAACTTTTCTAGGCAAGGTCCGTTACACATAGCTGTAAAGAACAATCAAGAGACATGTGCTCGGGCATTAATTGAACACAACAAGTTGTCGGAAGTGTCGAATAAAGTAGATGTCAATTTACGAAATGTCGACGGAGACACGCCGCTCGGTGTCGCGTTGAATGATGGATTCAAGGAGCTGTATGCCGTTCTGGTTGTAGGAGGCGCTGATGTCAACGTTAGAAATAGTAGTGACTTCACACTCTTGCACCAGGCAATTCTCAAAGAAGACTCCGATACGGCGCTCTTCCTTTTAAAAAATAATGCTGACATAGACGCCCTGTAAGTAAGCGCTAGAAGCGCGCATAAAAAAATTAAATTTTATTCACGTTAGCTTTACAAAAGGTGACATTTTCTGTAATATTTCGTAGATTCTGTAATCCATTAACATAAATATCTGGATGACCGAGCTTTGCTCGGATGAGTTCAAAAAAAATAGTACTTAAAGTTCCCATTTCATCAAAATCGTTAGTCGTTTTTAAGAAAAAAAATTACATACCTATAAGTAGATAATATTATTATACGTCATACTACATAACGTATGTACCTACATATTTTCAAATAATTACTGATTATTTTAATAAGTTAAAGATTGACTGTCAGAGTAATTTGACATAAATAATGAAAGTAGTTTGTTTTTTCCAAAGCCTACTCACCATACGTTTTATAACGTTAAAAAAACTGTTTTTTAAAATGATAAAATCGATAAGAAAACGAATTTTTCCAGGGATGAGACCTAGCTAGATCGATTTTTTGCCCCCCGAAACCCCTTTTCAGTAAATTTCATCCAAATCGCTAGGACCGTTTTCGAGAAAATATTTATATAGGTACTTAGGTACATATATACAAGATTTGCTTGTTTAATAATATAGGGATATGCTATTACCACTAATTTTGTTTTTATTTAAGGTTATGTACGATGGTTATGTTCGTGTTGTGTACTTACAATGGGGTCGTCCCATTCTTTTTTTTAAATCTACACTGCAAATTTTTTTTTTGTTTTAGCACGGGTGAAGGTGAGACGCCGTTACAATTGGCGGTGCATTGCCGTTTGCCTGCAGTCGTGGAAGCACTATGTGTTCGCGGTGTCGATATGGGTCGCCGCGATGCACAGGGGGACTGTGCCTTGTGGGCGGCGTTATGCTCCGATCAGGAAGATGTTGCGAGTGCTCTTGTAAGACATGGAGCCGATCCCGACTGTTGGGGACCCGGTCCTGAAGGTTGCTTGCAGGTAAAATCTTTTAAAATCCGGCATAGTATAGAGAATATTAATAGTAGAATCGCTCCTCTGTCGGCACTTTGATGTTTGTACTACAATTTCTTTGACCTTGAGACAACCAGTCACAGTCGTGTTTGGAACACGCGACTGTTGTCTGTTCCTTCTACTGCATGTATTGTAACAGGGCCGTATTAGAAAAATGTTTTTAAATGCCCGTTTTTCTTTTTTAGACTCTCTTACATCGAGCTATCGATGAGAACAAAGAAGCTGCAGCGATATTTTTAATACAAGCCGGATGTGATCGAGACTCTCCCAGAACTACAGGACCTAATGGAGAAGGCGGCGATGAAGCAAGAGATGGTTCTAGTCCATTGCACTTATGCTGTGCTTGGGGTCTCGAAAAAGTTGTACAGGTAAAATATATGATTTTTTTAAGGTTGTACAAAAAAACAAAGGCAAATTATTAGAGATGTTCCGACTAGTCGGTAAAGCCGACTATCCGGCCACTATCATAGTCGGCGACTATTCGGCAAAGAGCGCCGACTATCTGACTTCTTACTTTGTATATATTTCTCAGTAATATGTATGTAGAATCATTGTCCAATTGTTCAAAAAACATCCATACACGAGATTTTCTTTTTGACATGATTAAATTTTAATTGAGCTATTTCACCTTAATGAACAATAACAGTATTATCTTTACACAAAAACACCGCTCTGACCCTTACAAAAGCAACAATCAAGAAGCAATGCGAAGTAAACAAAACAGGTTCCGACATGCTCGCAGGCGGCGTTTGCGACTTTTACGCGAATCAGATGTAAACGAAGCATTACGGAAATCCCCGAAACCGTGATCGGCTTGGCCGACTAGTCGACCTCTTTACAACGACTAATCGGCTAGACAGCTAGTCGGCCAAAGTCATAATCGGCACATCTCTACAAATTATACATAAATTATACTATAAAGAACCAACTATTGGGATCCGGCAAATGGGTGGAGCTTAAAAAACATGGCGCAAAGGGGGGAAATTTTATATATGGGGTATACTTTTGCGTATAATTTTCTGATTTTCAAAGTGATAAGAAATGATAAATATAAGTGCAATGTATGATTTGGCTGGTACGAATCCTAAACAAAAGAATTTCGTTGAAGGAGAACGGATTCTCAAAGTCGGACATGTCAAATGTGTGAAAAAAACAAGATAACTTGAGCTGTCAAAAGTAGTAATCTTTACGGCATATTGCTTAAAAACATCAAAATTAAAAGAAAATCTCCACCAAATTAATCATCCGTTCAATGCTTCTTTAAGGCAGGCTTAGGTGAATAATGTAAACACATAACTGCAACATAATATGTTATATTGTAATAAGTAGGTAAGTTACTAACCTCAAAATATTTGTATACAAAGTTAGTCTTATAAATTTGTCAATCATCAAATGATTTTACTATTGTAGTACAGTATGATAATAAGTACATCTTATTATTGATATAAAATATTTTTTTAATTCATAAATATAGTTTTTCCACATTTCATTAGAAAATAATTCGCTGTAAAGTAAGTTTTACAAGGCAATAACTGACAGTGTTTAATGCCATGATATTAGAAAACGTCGCGAATTCCATTTTCGATAAACTTTTTGTTTATTTTACTTGTTTTATATTTGTAATAAACAATTTCACGATAAATTTGCACTGTTAGCATGTAAAATCGTTTTGAGTGCAATTTTGTGCCACCAGATGTCATATGCTCATTTGGCGGATCTCAATAAAGAATTAGTTTTTTATACAATCATTTGTTTCAGACTCTTCTGGAACATGAGGCCAACATTAATGCTCGTGATGCGGAACAAAAAACACCTTTGCACATCGCCATCGAAAACCAACATACGGAAATCATATCTTTACTACTGTGCCATCCCAACATAGACTTGAGCCTGCGTGACAAAGCTGGCCTGTCGCCTTTTGCGACCGCCCTTACTTTCCGGAACAACAATGCAGCCCAAGCCATTCTCGATAAACTGCCGTCTGCGGCCGAACAGGTAATTGACAAAATATTCAAATGCTCGGTTGCACAAAGTGTTGCCAAAAAATATGAACTTAAATTGTGACCACACATATTTCTCTATAAGAAAAGAATTGTAGAATTTTAAATCGATCCTGCTTGACAAGTAATTGATCGATAGAAATGATATTTATTTAAAACTCTGTATACATGTTCCAACTCTTCATGGTTTCCGGGCTTGTAGGCCATGATCCGGTGGTATTTCTACCTGACGTTTCGTCTACAACTGCGGTAGACATTCTCAAAGGCGATGTGGCAGCGATCGAAGTGTCCTCCTTGGCGGCTCACAGGTCATTATGTCAGTGACTGGTGTCCTCCCTTCTTTTATGCCTAGTACCAGTGTGTTCTCTGCTCGGTCGTAGTCCGTCTCTCTGTAATTGGTCAACTGCGCAGTGTGTAGTGGTGGGGGTGAGTTCTCTACTCGGTCGTATTCCGTCCTTGTACGATTGGTCATTCACATTGCCTTTGAGAATGTCTACCGCAGTTGTAGATGAAACGTCAGGTAGAAATACCACCGGACCACGGCCTACAAGTCCGGAAACCATGAAGACTTGAAACAATGCCGGCCGTGAAAGCTTGCACACCTGCGTATACATGTATTTAACATAGTTTTTTGTACAATTTCCACTTCGAAACAACATTTTTCTATATATAGAAATACTTCTGGTTAACTTGTGTATTGAAATAAAATAGGAAAAAAAGTATCCACACAAGATATATTCAAGTATGTATATTAATTAAAACGATGACATGTTTCGACTATAAAGTCATCTTCAGGTCTCTGAAATATGTTACAAAAGCGTAAATATGCTAAGACAAAATGATACGTAAAGTTTTTATAACTAGAAGAATTACTTACATATTGTTATAACTTTAACCAAACAATGTTATTAAATTTGGAACAAAACCATGTGAGAGTTAATTGTCAGTTAAAACATTTAAAAACAAAACTAGAAATTTATTCTGTCCATTTTTCTGGTCATTTTGATCAAAGTTTAGCTTGAAAAGCGATCTTTTTGTATCAAGGATTGCCAATTTAAAAATTGTGTGGTGTTGTGGCAAGTAATAATTAGAATTAAATAATCAGTTACAATCTTTGAAGCTTATGGTCCGTAGATTAATTAAAACGTTAAACATTCCAGGTCGATTCGAAAGGCCGCAATTTTTTACATACAGCAATCCAAAAAGGCGACCTCGAGAGTGTTCTGTTTTTATTATCAGTTCAAGTCGATGTGAATTCGAAGGTTCAGGACTCAAATCTAACTCCGGCCCTCCATTTGGCCGCGCGTTGCGGAAACGAAACTTTAATGCGAAGCTTACTTCTCGCTGGGGCCAGACCCGATGATAGAAATGCTTACAAGTAAGTAAAATATTGATCTTGCCAAGTTGAGTAGAACAATTCTCTAATACATAATTAAATTAAAATAAATACACAATCCTGATCGGTTCACCGCTAGAAGCTCATTTCATTTCCTCCACTGCTAAGTTTTTTTTTTGATTTTTTCTTCTCGTCGCGTCATAAAAACATTTGTTCTGTTAGCCGTTAGCGAACGAAGATCATATTATGATTTATGACATATAACTCGTAGGTTATATAATGTTTTGTCTCTCTCAGGCAGACAGCACTTCATGCGGCCGCAGAATCAGGTCACGCGGCCATCGTCTTGGCGCTCCTTCAGAACGGAACTGATTACGATGCAATCGATAGCGACGGCAACAACGCACTGCATGTTGCCGTGCACGAAGGCCATGCGGCAGTAGTCCGAGCGCTTTTGACGGAATCGAGAATCGATGCCGAAGCCGTCAACCTAAAGGGGCGCAACCCGCTTCACGAACTGTGCCGATGTGCTAAAGATAACGCGGCGGCCATTTGCGAACTATTTTTAGAATGCATGCCCGAGTACCCGATAGACAGGCAGGACCTGCAGGGCAACAGTCCCCTTCTTTTAGCTTACATGAAAGCTAACGGGGCGTTATGTCGAGTATTAGTTCGTGCGCATGCCTGTATGGGCGCTGAAAATAGAGAAGGAATTACTATTTTTAATTATCAGGTAAATTTAATTTTTTTAGGATTGTTTTAAGAGATGCCAGCGCTTCACCCATTTCAAAAGATGGCGCCACCATATCTATTATGTAATCAAACCCAATCTTTCTCACAACATAGCAGCTTTTATATTGAAATTACAATCAATTTGTGTGATTAGTAAGGTCAAGAGTCCTCTATATGCTAGCAGTCGAACTACTCAAAATATTTCAAAAAATTAAACTGTTAATATAACGACGACAGCGCCTCTAAAGGTTTTTAACGGTAACTTGAAGTGCGGGCCCCTTTTAAATTACCAAAACTATCAAATAGTTTCTTAAGAAATCTACCAGATAGCGACAGCGTTAGAATGAATATGGCTCAGTATCATTGGGTCTGATAAGTGATACAGAAAGGACTTGGGAATGGCCGAGCGTGTAGCAATGCTGTTGTTTACATGGCGTTGCTCTGGTTCCTCTATTACAAGTCCCCAGTTCCCGGGTTCTAACCCAAGAGCTGGTAAAAATGTCAATTGGATTTTCAATTTATTATTAAAAAAAAATAATGAATTGAAAATATAAATTGGTGCTAGGCCCAAATAACCTTAGCTATTGGTGGTCTTTAAAACACAATTTAACAATTTTTCTGATACAGAAATCAACTGACTTTTTCTGTTTATTTAATGTATTAACCGAACTGAACTCAATAGGTTAAATAATAATAAAATCTTATTAATTTTATATTTGTAAGGTTATGAAACGGTTTTTGTGAAATCTCTTGCGATTTTCGACGCCATATTGGTAACCGTTTGTTTGTTGTATAATTCAAGGTCGCGAGCAAACAGTTGCTTCAACGTTTGTTAGATCAATTAAGTCAGGAGGCGCCGTGGGCCGAAGCTGACGTGTGCCAAGAATGCGGTAATAAATTCGGTTTCGCAACGCGCAAACACCATTGTCGACACTGCGGAAGGTGTTTGTGTAGCCGATGCTCTGCCCAAGAAGTACCAATTCTTAAATTTGGTCTCAATAAACCAGTACGAGTCTGCGAGGTTTGTTTCCAAGTACTCCAAATTGGTAGTAGTTAATCCATTTTAATGTTTTAAACATTGCTAAATGTACAGTTGTTGTTTCATAATGAGAGCTACCACACTTTTTTCCGCAAAAATGTTTTGCTCATTACAGTTCTTGTTGCCTCATTTTTGGAACACACTGTACAAAGGTGTCTCAGAGTGAACTGTATTTATTGTTGAATTTGTTTTAAAAATGCAATTTGTTAATTTAAAATCTAGAATGTGTATAAAATTTGAGAAGACTGCAATATAAAAGTTAAAAAATCGCTGGAAGTGTATTTTGTAAGTGATAGCAGGAGGATCTTGCCTTATTGAATGATTTGTGTCATTTTATGGAACTAAAAACATGAACAAAATAAAGTACTAAACCTTTGGTATTTATAGATAATATCGATTCCTGGCACCTAGTGGCAAAAATGGTATCTAACTAATAAAATGATGCGTCAAAAAAAAATTTTAATATAAGTACATAGCAATTTCGGAAATATTATTATCACTACTAACCTTGTTATTACATAGATCAATTAAAATTATAAATTGTTCATGCGTATAAGACTCGACGTCTTGCGAGAGAGACAGACATATATATGTCTGCACCGTAGGCTTTTCGTCTGACTCCAGATCCTGGCTAGCAATATAGGAGTATTACATATATGACCAAAAGTGAGACGTTGTTTTTTTTATACTTTGTGATGTTTTCTCGCCGCAGGAGATGTAAATCAGTTTTTTAAAATTGTATTTCGATTGAACTTTGCATTTAACTATCAAATAATACGGTAGAGAATTACATACTAGTCGTATTCCAGTCATTAACAAATGAACGTAAATCACTCGCAAGTTCAACAATGAAAATCAACTCACTTTAAAACACTGATAAAGAAAAATATTTATGAAATTTTTATACTAAATTTACAAGTCATATTTCTTTGTTTTTGTTTATAAGTTTATAATATTGCAATCCATTAATATAAATAATTATGTAATACGTTTGTTAATATAGCATAATATAAAGAACCCACATTATATTTTATATGAATTGTATTTATATTATATAGCAGTGCTAAGTTCCAATTTTATAATATAGAGAACGCTTTATGTCAGTGTAGTACCAAAAAACGGTACGCGGCGCCACTGTCGCACCAAACAGCTGATAGTTTAATATGCGCTGACTAACCTGTTTTTTTTCTTCAGATTTTTAATGGAACTCCAGTTTTTTGTTTTCGTTTTAATAGTACACGTGTACTGAGCAATTTAAAATAAAAAAATACTTTATTTAACAAAACTTTATTGTTCTATAAATACATTATTTTCACATTCATTTCCTGACTACGTGTTTTATTTCATAATTTGCTATCGATAATATTTATTGATTAATTATTAATGGTTTCACTTGAGTTTTGTGAATAAAGTTTTAGCGACACAATGATCTACATGGTGCATGTAGTCTATGAGCTCTTCGACACACGTTTCTGCTGTACGGGAGCGAGAATTTACTCGATTATTGCATTCTTCATATTTAGCGAATAATTCCTTGGCATGGGAATCTTCTTTGCAGGAGTCCTACAAGCAGTATAGAAAACATTTGAAATTCATTTCATAGCAAGATATACAAACAAAAGAACATTCTGTCGTTCTCTTCAATTGTTTTAATGGAATCATTTAGATCGAGAATAAATATGGGATGCTAGGAGAATGGGCATTATTTTAATAGACCGAACTGCTATTTAGTAAACGCACCTTTAAAACATCCTGAGGATCGACTAACTCATCGTCATCTTGAGCTTTGATTGTTGGAAAAATTTTCTTAAACATTTTCTGAAATGTAAAAGAACGTGAATATCAATTTGACGGAACTATTATGTCATCATTGCTGCAGTAAACTTATTAAATAAAACCGCTAATAAACATCAAATAGAATTATACTAACAATAAGAATTGAAAATATGTGCAACTTTTACACTTCTCGTTATTCTTTTAATGCAATTTATTTATAAAATCCCAGTAAAAGAAAATATTTTTTCTTGTCCTTAACGGTATGTTCTGTTTCTATTAGAAGAGTAAGGAAGAGATATGAACAAAGGAGTATAGAAAGAAAAGAAATGCTATCCAGAGATTTTTTTCTATATTCTAAAATGTTTGCAGTTGCTTGTCCATGTAATGTAGCCATTAAATTTTGAAGCTGGATAAATTTTATACTGTTTAGAATTCTGTAAAATTTAGTGAAGTTCAAGTGAGCTTTATAAAATCAGCTTGAAATATCTGTTTCTAGATCGCAAATAAAGGAAAGTACGTGGCGTCCTAATTATTTTTCATAAGCACCCTATTGTGCCAACAATTTTGGGAGCTCGGCTATGCTCTTCATCGTAATAACATAAACGTCAAATTCGCCAAGCAAAGGACATCATAACCATAATAAAAAATTATTTCGTTATTAAAAATAACATTAATTTGAAAACAGTTAAAGTTAGACCAGTCGTGTTATTATTTTCTATCTACTGTTTGTAGTTTTATTGCAATGTATTTGCTTAAGTGTTTATAGGTTATGATGTTAATTCGGTGGTCAATGACTCAAAACTTAAATTTTTATAATTTGTTAGAATTTTAACGCATTTAAATGTATATATTTTTCATTAGAATACGGTAAAATGCTCGGAAAAAGCAATTACCACGATATTTTTTGGTACAAATAAATCGTAAATCAGGGATTGTTGCAAGTGTAAGTATGAAACTAATTTAACAAATTAACTTATTAAAAACTTACATATTTTCTTCTTATTTTGCAGAATGAATGGAGCAATGGATCGTTCTAATACTGGACACCCTCATAAAGCACCTAGGAATTATAAATTATTAGTTGACCCTTTTTTGGTTAAGGGATCGTCTAAACTTTACAGATACGATGGCAATGTTCCTGGAGATCCGACTTATCCGCCAGTACATTTAAGAGATCCAAGATCTCATTTAACACGGATATGGACCAGACTAGAAACTTTAGATATTCCAATTCCAAGATTTAAAATCGATGTTAATTATATCGGTGAGCCACCACCACTTGAAGTTACAATTCGTCATTTGAATGACAACATCGATAAACAGTTTTTGACTGATATGGTACTTAAATATGGACCAGTCGAAGAATTGTTTATTTATTATCATCCGAGCACCAATAAACATTTGGGTCTTGGGCGAGTTGTGTTCGAACAAGTGTCCGCCGCTAAAGCGTGTGTAGAAAAATTAAATGGTACCAGCGTTATGGGAAAGGTAAGATTTTTATAATATTATATGACCAAAAGGAATAAAACGTAAAAAATTGCAAAAGTGTGCAAAAGTCATTTGCAAATATTTTGACGTTTCAATAACTGAAATTAAAAAGAAACAGGAAAGTATTAAATAGTATAAAAATTATAATGAAATAAGATCTAAATTGGACCAGTTTAGTTTTAATTTAATTTATTTCCTTTTGTTTGAAAGCGTTATAAAATAATGCATTTATAGGTTAGAATCGTTACAGTAGATAACTGAATGACCGACATTGATTTTTTACAAATTTTGTTTTTAATGTTTTTTTTGTTTTTTACAGGTGCTTCAAGTATTTTTAGATCCTTTTGGTTCAGAGTGTCGAAAAATATTTGGTGAATATACGTCTGAAAAACCAAAAACTGTTATAGAAGAAAAACCAACACCAAAATTAGAGACTCATGTTGAAGATGTAAAAATAATTGCAAAATCAAAAACTGAACCTATTAATAGTTTACCACCGATTGATCATGATGACAGATCTCTCGATAAAGAAGATATTCAAATAAGAAATCATCATCATCATAAATCGAGGCATAAATCTGGGTAAATTTGCAATTTAATACTTCGACTACGGTTCTTATCCCTAGGGTCAAGTAACCCTTCATTATTTACACACGAAGCTCATTTTCATATAATATTAGTTCTGTACGGAGCCCGTAATTTTATTCTTACCATTTGTATATCTTTTTGTTACAAATTATTGTTACATTACAAATATGCCAAAATTATTTTTCGTAACTCTTGTAACAAAACCAACATTACAGCGGTCTAGTTTACAGCAACCGTCACTTTATTATTGGAGTGCATTCTTGACGCCGGAGTCAAGAACCGTCATTAAGACATACTTCGTAACTTGATCCCAGAGACAAAAATCGTGCAAAACTTATGTTTTCGAAAAATAGCTTCTGTCGTTAATATGTTTACAGCGGTGTCAGCTCAATTTTTTTTGTACATAGAATCACTTTTCCACTAAAAATTACGATAACATTCTATAGCTTGTCACATACGATTTTTAAACAACTCCGCACCCTCCTTCCACCCCGTAAAAAACTCCCCCTGCGAAAAATTATGCTCCCCCCGCGCGAGGGTTCGTCTAAAAATTCACCAAAAATCGTGTGTCCATTCTGTAAAGTTTTACCCAAATAACTAGAGATGCGCCGAATATTCGTTTGGTATTCGGCGTATTCGGCATCTTTTTCACTATTTGTTTTCGGCCGAATTATTCGGTTTCGGTGCCAAATATATTCGGTTCGAGTATTTCTATTTTCTAATTAATATTATCAATATTTTTGTAATAATAAGCACCTTTGTTCGTATTTTTAACGTAATCATGTGATGTTTTGAAGCAAAGTGATAGCGCGAGTGGCGGGCGGTGAGGTACGGCTTGCTTGTCAACTAGCCAGCAGCGACACGTAGTGTACATGTTAGAACCTGTTTACGCGGCAAAACAATGAAATGGTAAACCGAATAATTCGGCCGAATATCCGGTTCGGTAGAGGTTAAACCGAATAGTATTCGGTTATTCGGTGAAACCACTATTCGGCGCTTCTCTAAAAATAACTGTTGTGAAATTGATTTTGTCGTCTACTTTTACAGTTATTATCCTAGCGAGACTCCACACAATTCAACAAACTCTACCGACATCAGCGAGGGCTATCATTCGTCATCCAGCTATTCAACTCCGACCGGATACACCCATCCCCATGTTCCGTACAGCCAATACCCTACGGCATCTGTAGCTACGCCTCAGCAATCAGTCGGACCATATGGTGCCTATCATCCGCACCAGATGCCTTCGTCGCACGCGTCCGTGTGGCCCCCTATACATCCTCCGCATGTACCCCAGTGGAACAACGAATCGTGGGATAGAGTCGCTCCTCCCCATCCGGTTTACCCGCATCATAATAACACAGTAAGTCGAAAGTTAACACAAACTAATAATTATTCATTATATCTCCAGTAGAAACATTATACCGTGTGTTGAATGTGTTAGGTAAACGTACGGTTTTATTCATAGTTAACCCTTAAGTAGTAAGGGACACTTAACTCTACCTTCAAATCGAATAGGCCCTTACATCACCCCTCCTTAAGAGTAGGTAGTATGTCCCTTAAGTGTCGAAAAAGTATGTGCGTCTTTATTTAGACAAAGGAGCAAATAGACGTAGGTAATAATTATTATTATTCTGCTAACCTAACCTGCATTCTCTGTGTAAACAGCGTAATATTACGTAAAGTAAAGATTATAAAAATGGACGATTTTGACGAATTGTACGATAGTAGTGATGAAAGTAGAACGTTTAAAAAAGAGATATATACGCGATCTTGAAAATCCTTTTGAATTTTACGAAGAAAATAAATTTTTGAAAAGATATCGATTCAGCAAAGGAATTGTAATAGATGTATTGTTAATTGTTGGTATTCCATCGTTTGACGAAAATTAATAATCGTGGTTAATCGTGGCTAAAAACACGCATTTATATCAAAAATGACAACTAAACACAATCGGTCTGCAGTATGATCAACTGCTCTAAAGGAAAAAATCATGGAGGTTTACTATAATTCTTCCCTCACTCAAGGAAATGACTATGAAACGCTCCTTTGAATAAGGTGCCCTCAGCACTCAAGCAACCGTCAGCGAAGGGACCCTTATCACTTACCTTAAGGGTTAACTATGAATATGGGCATAAGACGCTAATGACCTAAGTTGTCGACGCGTCACTAGCTCTCGGTCTATTTTTTTTTACGTGCCTTGTGATGTATTTCATTATTTTTTTTTTGTTCTTATAACTTGTAAACTTATTGCTATAGGTCAACAGTCTTCCACCTGCAAATGCAACGCCTGTTGTGAGACACGATTCTCCGAAGAATGATTGGAAGAAAAAAGGCAAGGCGAAAAAAGAGCCTGTGGAAGACGAAAAACGGGATTTGGACGCGAGGTTAATTCAGTTTTTTTTGTCTTGATTAAAGCTCTGATCGACCGTGTTTAATTTATTTGTTTGTTTTTTAGAATTGCTATGTTGTTGAAAGGGAAAGGATCTGGTGGTATGGCGCCTCCATTTTTACAATTAGGACTTAGTTCAGACTCGGAGGATGACATTAAGTTGCCAGTTCCTTCAGGTTTCACTCCAACAAAAGCGAATTTTTCAGCAGCCAGCGTTGATAGTGACGATGGTAAATGTAAATAAGTTAAAAGTTCCGTTCTTAAGATATCGAAGGCGAAAAATTGACCACATACACACACACATACACACATACACACACACACACACACACACACATACAGACATCAGTCAGAAAATGATCTTAAACGATTGCTAGGGTCTCAAAACGTGAAAATCTGTTAAAATCTCGAAATATTGTTTTCGGACTGAATCCATTACTTCCCTACCATAGTAGAGGTGGGAAGTAAAAACGAAACAAAACAAACCACACTATTATCAATCATTTGTTTTATGTCTTATGCTGGGCTGCAGAAAGCATTGTCAATAAATCTAATTTGACAACGACCTTAGATTGTGATAATATAATTACAGTTTTTATACATGCAGGAGCATGTCTAATGTTCGTGAAATGGCCGGGCATGTAGAACATTACGAGTGTACGTTCACAGGCCAAAAGACAACGGATTGATCGACGATCAAGTGAGGAGCCCAACTCATGTTTCAACATTGACCACGTGTCAAATTTTGCTGGTTCCGGTGGACCCCCTGCAGCTGCATTTCTACCATATTCCCAAAACTCGACAAAAAATCTGAAGATTAGATCTGACGATGGAAATTTGCGATGCGAGCTGCGGTCCAACCACGAATTAACAGTTTTCGAAAAAAAAGTGAGCAATTGATTGGTTAATTAATTAATTGACTGTAGCAGAGAGTCCATGTCAAAAAAGTAAAGTTGGCCAATCAAGCAAAAGTGATTCCATCCGACGTTACTTTTTTGACATCTACTCACAGCACAAGAAACCAATCAGGGTTCTTCACTGACAATACTTAGATAAACTCCCCATTCGGAGTGGTAAAAATAAACAGAAAAATAGTATATTTTCTTGTGTTGCATATATGCAAGTGTTATGCAAGTTTTTCCAATGTCACAGTCGCTGAGCTTGCTTAAAAGAGTATCTGCCGACATTGATCGGTGAAGTCAAGCCAACATTTTAGTACGTCGCTAGCGAGACCAGTCTAAATGTTCGTGGACCCCCGCTTACGCATTGTGAACCCCCATTTTTTTGTCACGCCAACAGTAGACCCCCGTCGAGTCTCCCGTGGACCCCTGGGGTCCACCTGGACCACTTTGGGAATCATTGATCTACATAGAAAAAGATCGCTTTTCAAGCTAAATTTTGATGAAAATGCGTAGAAAAATGTTGGTTCGAAGTGAAAATTGTATAAAAAAACTATGTTAAATAGATGTGTTCACAGTTTAAAAAAAGTATTGTTTCAATCGATTATTTTTCGAGCGGGATCGATTTAAAATTCAACAATGCTTTCTGCAACCCAGCATTATGTTGATATTGGAGTTGAAGGTGTTAAAGACAAGCTCCATTATAATTTTATAAGCTATTGATATTTTGTAATCTAATTAAGAAAAATCACAGGATAGTGGACAAAATATTTGATTTATTAAATGTACAACGTTTCGTCTATAGATTTAGACTTTTTCAAGTACATACATAAAAATAACAATATTTATGAAAACTAATATTAATTTTCATAGACAAAACGTTGTACATTTAATAAATCAAATATTTTGTCCACTATCCTGCGATTTTTCTTACTTTTATTATAATCATGATGGACACGATTTCTAATATAAATTTTGTAATCTATTTTCAATTTCATTTTTCACAGATCGGTCGAGTGTATCTTTAAGTGACTTACCCATAAATCCACCGCCTCCTGATTCTGGTCAAAGGAGTTCTAGCACAGATCCATCGGCGCCTTTGAGTCAACCTCCATCGCCATTTTTGTCCCGAGAATGTTATTTACAATGCCATAGGATAGCTTTAGAACAAGCGACGTTAGCAAAACAGAGGCACGCGTTCGAAACAAACATATTGGATAAATTAGGTAGCGATATATCATCTAGCGAGGATGAACTTCTAACCGGCGAAACGAAGAATTACAGTCCCATCGGATCAGCTAAAGAAAACGGAAGAAAGACTCCCGATGATGACCAGATGAGCCTGTCTTCATTAAGTAGCGGAGATGAAAAAATTGTAGAGGGTATAGCACCCGTTGCGCCACCTCCCCAACCCACTGCTTATGCGCATCCGTCGCAATATCCGATCTACGCCCCGACTGCACCATACTTTCCGACATACGGAGCGGCCGATTGGAGAGCTTATCCTTACGCTGCTGCTCCCATGTATCTAGCGACGCCTTACCCTCAACTGCAAAGTTATCAGCCATCCGTAACTGCCGTGACTCCTGTTACGGATACTCGAGATCCTCACGCCCCAACCATAAGAGCCGTTGTTGAACGTGTTACCACCGAGTTGAAACAAATATTGAAAAAAGATTTCAACAAAAAAATGGTAGAAAATACCGCTTTTAAAAATTTCGAAAATTGGTGGGATGAACAGGAAACAATGAAAAATAAAACAAGTGTCGTTGAGCCGGAGGCCCCGGCAGTTGTGATCCCATCACCTGCCAAAGACAACATCAATCTGTTGATAGAAGCAAGTAGGGATTCAAACATCACGTTAGATTCGCTAGGACTCGGTACTAATTTCGGACTAGGACTAAGAGCAAGTATTCCAAAAATGCCTAGCTTTAGACGTAAGAAGGTGCCGAGTCCGGTGATCGAAGATGAAGATTCCCGAAAGAATTTAAGTGATCAAGAAGAAATGGTGCTCGGTTCAGATTCGGAATCGAGAAGTTCTATTCAGAGAAGGCGATCGAGTAGCGAATCATCGACGAGTTCATTATCTAGTTCTAGTTCCGAAGCCAGTTTGAGTTCCGATGAAGCCGAATCAAGCTCCGAATCTGAAGCGGAAGAAGAACGAGAAGATGTCGAGGTGAATATAGATTTGAACGAACCTGCCATCGATACGGGCGAAATACCGAGAACGCCCGGTCGCGATATCAGTCCCGTACCCGTACCCGTTCCGGTTGTTACTAATTTACCCATCGCTACGGCTTCTTCGAAAGAACAGTTGACGGTTGAAGACGATATGAGCGACGAGGAGAGGGAATATTGGGAAAGACGAAAACGAAACACGGAATACATGGAACAAATGGAAAGGGAACTGATGGCTTCGAAAGAAAAAGAACCGAGTCCAGCAAGAACAATAACTCGTGAACCTTCTTCGCCGAAAAAAGAAAGAAAGAAAAGTCCAGAAACTCAAGTTTCTAAGCGTACGCCTGAAATTGAAAGTAAAGTTGTCGCTAGTGTAAGTCCGGCCGTTAAGGTTCCGGAAACTAAAGAAGTGGTCAGTAAAGGAGTTCAAGAAGATGTAAAGAAAGAGTTAGAAGAAAAAGAGTTATTAGAAAGAAGGGAAAAAGAACGGGAACAGCTTTTAATCTTGGATCGAAACCCGGAACCGCCCATCGTTGCTGAACCCGAGTATTCGGCATTGAAAGCTCTGGCAGAGTTGGCAAGTGGTGGAATACAGTCCGGCTCCGATGAGGAAAGTCTAGAAGTAAGAAGACAGAGACAAGCTGCTAAACAACCAGCTTCGCCGCAAGAAGGTGTAACCGGACCTTCGGTAATGCAAGATTCGGAAGAAGGCAGCTGTTCGTCACCTGCAAGCCAAGTGGCGCTCGAGCATTGCTACTGTTTGCCTCCGGAGAAAGAAGAAGTTAAAATGAAGGTGGTGAATCATGATCACGGTTATACTAATTTCTCACAAACTGCGACCAAAGTCAAAGAAGCAGAAACCGAATTGACTCCACCACCCGCGAAAAAATCAAAGATTAAACATGATAAGAAATTACAAAACGTTCAGGATACATACTCACGTGGTAAATCATCGGTTCCGATATTATCGACTGATCCTGTTAAATTTAAGGAACGAGATATGATGGCCGAAATGGGTCTGATGTACGAGTTCTTGACGAAAGGCATCGATCTCGAAGACATAGCATTCTTGAAGAAGAGTTACGAAGCGATGTTGGCCGACGATTCAATGGGTTATTGGCTAAACGATACGCATTGGGTCGAACACTGCGCGACAGATTTGAGCACGTCTCCGGGTAAAAGAAAACATGCTACCGGATGTGCGAGAACGGAAGGCTATTATAAAGTTGAAGCGAAGGACAAAGCTAAATATAAATATCATCATGCTAAGAGTGAAGCGTCTGCAATCGGTGAGATGATTGCTCAGGGTTCCAAGATGCAAGGACTTTCGAGGGAAGCGCGATCGAATCAAAGAAGACTGCTGACGGCGTTTGGAATCGATACCGATTCAGATCTTCTTAAATTCAATCAGTTGAAGTTTAGGAAGAAACAGCTCAAATTCGCCAAATCGGGCATTCACGATTGGGGTTTGTTTGCAATGGAACCCATCGCTGCCGATGAAATGGTTATCGAATATGTCGGACAAATGGTCAGACCGATCGTGGCCGATTTAAGAGAACAAAAGTACGAAGCGACCGGAATTGGCAGTTCATATCTGTTTAGAATCGATTTGGATACAATTATCGATGCTACTAAATGCGGCAATTTGGCGAGATTTATTAATCATAGTTGTAATGTAAGTATTATTTTGTAAAAACAAAATATCTTTGTTGCGCCAGTGTAATGTAGTTTAGTGGACCAAATTGAATGATGCCACTCTCGTTTAATAATAAAGAGTTTAGTCACGTCTAACCACAATAATTTTATTAATGAATGTACATTTCAAGAGCTATGCTCCCATCTTCAGCAAATACTAAAGTTTAGTATTTGCTGAAGATGGGAGCATAGCTCTTGAAATGTACATTCATTAATAAAATTATTGTGGCTAGACGTGACTAAACTCTTTATTATTAAATTAAACCACAGTGCTCTTAATTATTCCCTCTCTCGTTTGTTGAATAGGGCCGTCCCACTAAATTAAATTTCACATTTCTAATATAACCCAGCTTTGAGTAACATGTTTTTTTTTTAATTACGACCTGCGCATGCGTCAAATTTTTGCTCTCCTGCGCATGCGTCAAATTTTTGCTCTAACATTTATTGGTTGGTATTACAGTACGCTATTTTTAAGCTACCAACTGCACTAATCCTGTTTGAATGAAGCTTAGAACTTAAAGTTTTTTTTTGTCTAATTGAATATTTTAATTTACAGCCGAATTGTTACGCAAAAGTAATAACAATCGAGTCTCAAAAGAAGATCGTTATATATTCAAAGCAGCCAATAGGAGTCAATGAAGAAATCACATACGATTATAAGTTCCCGCTAGAAGATGAGAAAATACCGTGTCTGTGCGGAGCGCCGCAGTGCAGGAAAACTTTAAATTAAACGATTTTATTTAACAGGAAAAACAAACAAATGAAAAACTGTCTGTATGGTGTGATAATAATAATTTCATTTGAACATTATTTAATAATGTGATTACCGTGTAGAATTAGGCGATAAAAAAAATTAAATAATAATGTTTTATCTATAATAGTTCACTTTAAGAATTTTTTTGTAAATATAATTAATACGTCATTTATTATTACAACCAACTGCTGATTTTATTGATTTTTTCATTACTTTCTGTTTCATCGATTTTACAGATATATAAAGGGCCGATTACACTAGACCAGGGGTCGGAAACCTTTTGAGACGGAAGAGCCAAAAGTTACAATTTACAAAATTTCCCAGTTTTTAAAGAGCCACTAACGTTTTTATTTCAATATTTTATGGTATTTGATTAGGATTATAACTAAACAAACAGAACAGTGTTGCCACATTTAAAAAATGTCAGCTGTCCGTATACTCTCTACTCCACCTATTCTCACTGTTCTCTGTTGAGTGTTTTTATCCTGTTTAAAGTTTTTTTTGCAGTATAATATTTTTTATGAGTTTTGAAAATAAAATAATATAATTATTAATTTATATTAGAAATCGTGTCCATCGTGATTATAATAAAATTAAGCAAAATCGCAGGATAGTGGACAAAATAATTTGATATTTTAAATTAAATGTACGACGTTTCGTCCATAGATTTAGACTTTTTCAAGTACATACATAAAAAAAAAAAAATGTATGTACTTGAAAAAGTCTAAATCTATAGACGAAACGTCGTACATTTAATTTAAAATATCAAATTATTTTGTCCACTATCCTGCGATTTTGCTTAATTTTATAATTATTAATATTTGCGCATGGAACTGGAGAGCCGCATCTTGACATCATAAGAGCCGCAGGTTGTCGACCCCTGACCTAGTGTTATCGATCCTTAACTTTGAAGTCGCTTCTGAAAAAAAGTTGTAATTTTTATAATGGAATTTTTATCAATTGGCTGCTTTGTTGTAGAATTTTTGTGTATGGATTTTGTGTTCAGCTATAAATTACTATGAAACGACTGGCCCAAGCTAACTGTACAAAAGTCTATTGGACAGCAGTACTGAAATTTTATTATATGATGAAAAACAAATTGGTGGCAGACTAATTCATTTTTTGTTATCAGTATTTTGAATATGACTCAACACTACTTGATGAAATTTATACAGCTTATGGAAAAATATCAATTATTTTCAATTCTTATCCTTTGCATTACACTTTTTTTTGCATACCTGGCAGCAGGGCCCTCGCGCCCCTGAGTGCGATGCACGCGGGCGGCACATCCAAGGGGCGGCAAATGGCCTAGTTGAGTTATGTTTTTTGTACTGTATAGAAAAAATACAACTAATATTATATCAATTTTATTTGTATACTCAAGCCTACGTGAAAACTCTTACGAGTAGTTATTTCTTTTTTAATAAAATTCAAATTCGAATTCGAAATATTTCGCGCGCAGTTTTCGATTCGATCGTTAATTCACATCAGCGCGTAGACAAGGCGCCCCTATCGAGAGACTCCCGCGTATGTTTATATCTTGAATTTTCCTGTCGATTCCTGGCAGGAATCGACAGTTTATCCCCAATAAGGGGCGTCAATTATGAATCCGCACGCGCGAGGCCTTACGAGGGCCCTGCCTGGCAGTCCTCATATTGAACATTTATCCATTTAGAGAGACGTCTGCCGGGTATGCAAAATACAGTGCGTGTGTACTTATGTACGCATTTCAGAAGTTATACTGCTTTGGCATAACAAAAGAAAAATAACTCCAAAAATTTTATCCCGCGTGCCAGCACTAAACTTTTGTAAAAAAGACGATAAAATAATAAAATAAAAATATTGAATAAATTAATTTAATTTAATAAATTATTAATTTATTAAATATATTTATTTATTATATTTATATCTAATTATTTATAAAAAAATGCATGTTTGTGTTGAGATTCGAACCCGGGACCTATTGCGTATGACGCGGCGGTGTTATCCATTACGCTACGTACATCTTACTTACCAGTGCTAAATAATTGGTGGTATCTGGTATTTACTAAATAATAATATAAACAGAACGGCTGTTGCGCCGCCTCAGTTGTCGAGCGGTCTATAATTTACAATTAAAAAAAAATTTTTTTGAGACATTTTTTAACGTTATAAATTTTATTGTTTTCTGGACAGGTTTAGTAAATCATCAAAACGTTTTAACATTCGAAGATTGGGTACTCATTAATTTTGAATTTTCTTTTTTGACATCTTACTGCCGAGTCTCAATTCGATGCATTACCATAGAATATAGACGCTCAACAACTGAGGCCACTGGCATCTGTATATTCAAAATTAAACAATTCGAATGTTTTTCAGCTGTTGATCGGTTTTATAATACAAAAATATATAATCTAAAATTATTTTTATTTTTGAAAAAAGTAACATTAACAAATTTAAATTAGCTTAAACCGAATTAAATAAGAATTTTCTATAGAAACATGTTTTGAAGACGTCATATTTTGAATCATTACAACAGTTCGATTCATTCACAAGGCCATGACACGTATAATAATTTATGAGAGATAACCACTGAAATAAAGTAATTTCTATGGGTATAACATCGTTCAATTGTTTTATGTACTAAGCAGGTGTCTATGTAAGGGATGTAGATTATTATGTAACTAATAAGTAACAATGCATATTGTTATTTAATCGATGTAGTTACGTAACCACCGATGTCAAGTACATGTGTATATCTTTAATATTATTTAAAAATCAAATATAATCTAGATTTTTCAAAGAACGTATAAAATAAAAAATAACACATCAAAGCAAATACAATCTGTAACGTTATTTTGCACTATTAGTATTTTGCAAGCCATTGTCTTTATTATTTAAGTTCTGCATATCCAGTTGTGCTTGAGCAATGTCACTAAGAGCACTTTGGATTTGTTCATATATTTTTTCACCTCGACGCACAATTTCTTCTAATCTTTCGGCCGCTTCTTGGTTTTCCGTTTCAAGCCTTCGTAAACTTGCAACTTGAAGTTCTGTTGAACTTTCTTCACTCGGTAAAGATTCAATGAGTGTATCAATATCTTTAGCAGTTCGCGCAATCAACGTCGTGAATAATTGTGAATAATCTTCTTGTGCAGTTTGCTGGTTTGGTGTTTGAGAACCACTTCGATCGAAGCCTGGGAACTTACTTGGAGTTGAATATTGCTGAAGAACTCCAATACTGTTACAAAAGTGTTCCGCCTGTTGGTTTATTGTATCTTGAAGTTGTGTCAGTCTATCCGCCATTTTTAAGCGGTAAACTATATTGTTTTTTCTTTCAAATTTAATTTAATTTAACCTAAATACTACGAAAAACACATCAACAACGTCTCAATTTCTAGTGTAGTTAAATAACCTCACTTTTAATAGAGTTTTTCATTTTCTTCAGTTTTCTTAACAATGGTACCACCTTAATATATTTGACAATCAGCTGATCACTACATATTATTCGAATTTAAAAAACGTAGTTTAGTATAGCCTTTGATAAAAGTTTTACGCCTAGAGCTAGGTTTTCATAATGATTTTAAAACGTAATATCTTTGAATACGTTTATATATTGTTACGTACTTCAAAAAAAATTTGGATTTACCAAATTCTGTGACGATGTTGAAAAATTTATCAACAACACGGTAAGATTTTTTTACTTAGGCGTTTAATGTACTCAGCGCCGTATTTAGGGGTTGGTAGGGATTCCTGCGCCAGGGGCGCCCGAAGCAAAGGGGCGCCAGGTGACATTAAAATCGATATTACCTATGGCAAAATCCAAATTTCAAACAGCGCTTTAGCCTTGTGAATTTTTTTACGAAAGGCGCCAAGTTCTCTCGCCAGAAGCGCCAAATCGTTCTTTCACCAGGGACATCAGGACTCCTAGGTACGGCACTTTGTACTTAAAAAATTATACTTTAAATTATAAGTATTTGTTGGTCAATAATTAACTGATAGCATAATCTTTTTTTCAGATTTTCAAGAATTTATGTAAACTATAATGTACTACTTAAAAATATTACTATTTTTCTTAACTGGAATACACTATGCGTTACTGACTGACGAGGTAGCTATCTGTTTCACAACTTGAGTTTTAAATATACTTGCAACGAATATTCGGCATTTATTTGACCTATTTGGTCACTGTTTTGCTAGTCTGCCTTATACCGACTACTTTAGGTTGAATCCTTTTTAAGTGGCTAATTTAGGTGTACTATTTAATATTCTAATTTATTTTATTATAGACCGAGAGCTAGTGACAGATTTTTTGGTGTTATTTATTCAAGACCTTATTTCTGTCAAGATGTTGAGGGCGGCATATTAAAGTGCCCTGAGTAAGGGATTTTGCTAGATAACGGTATGGGAGGAATGCAGACCGCCCCCAACATGTAACAAAAAAAATGGTCACAATTATTATTGCTTCAAGGTTGAAATTGTTTGTATAGCTTGTCGGTGACCCAATAATGCCATTATAATATTTGCAGATCGATTTGTCAGTATTAAAAGAGTGACAGATCACCCTAAACGTGTCATGTTCCCGACTAAATTTATATTATTAGTTCAAGGTTCAAATTTTAATATGTTGTTACGGCGACTGTTTTAAGCATATTTATGTATTTCAATTTGCAGAACAAAATGTCAGTATTGACCCCCTTGCAGAATGATATAAACACCTAGGCGAGCAAGTTTTATTCTACAAATTGAAATATATGCTTAAAACAGTCACCATAACAACATATTAAAATTTGAAACTTGAACTAATAATATAAATTTAGTCGGGTACATGACACGTTTAGGGTGATCTGCCACCCTTTTAATACTGACCAATCGATCTGCAAATATTATAATGGCATTATTGGGTCACCGACAAGCTATACACACAATTTCAGTCTTGAAGCAATAATAATTGTGACCATTTTTTTTGTTACATGTTGGGGGTGGTCTGCACCCCAGTACCGCTGTCTAGCAAAATCCCTTACACAGGGCACTTTAATATGCCTCCCTCAACATCTGCACAAAAATAAGGCCTTGAATAAATAACACCAAAAAATTGTCACTAACTCTCGGTCTATTAGATCAATTACTAATTATTACTAATCAATTGCAATATTTATATTGAACAATGCTTGAACGAAATAAATAAAAAAAAAAGATTTACTTTAGCCTCGTGTATAAATAAATATCTCAATAGTTTTTCAATATTTAATGATTAAAGTCGGTCAAATTACACAAGTTTTAATAAATGAAACCAATATTCTTAATAAGTAGTAATAAGTGATTTAATAATTTCTTCATCCTAATCAACACAAGAAAATATATATGTGCGATTGGTAAAGACTCTCTACCAATCGCGCAGGCGGATTACGATGAGCGCACGCGCACAAATTAGTGGCGCCAATTTCCAAATTGCCGAATATTCGGTCAGGGAGTCCGCTGAATATTTCATTGCCAGTCTAGTTTTAAACATGAAACGAATTAAAATTTTTGTTCACAACAGGTAGAAACAACCACAGCGGCACCTGAAGGCTCAGTTTCCAAAAAGCCCGATGAAATAAAAGAATACGTAGCCGGAGTTGTAGAATGTAACACTGTCAGTACTGGAAAGGCAGTATTTAAATCAAATTTTGATAGCTATAAGAGTTTAATTACGAAAGCAGCTGATAAAGTAAGTTGTGCTACGCATTTTAAATCCACTATAGTTAAGGTAGTTGTCGTGCTACAATAACATCCAAAAGTTTCGTTCATAATATGCTGTAAAACAATAAATAAGTAGTGTTAAATGTAAAAAAATTTTGTTAGAGATTGTACCTAAACTGTTGTTCACATAGTTACACATATTTCACTTAGTTTGTTCGCTTGGATTATATAAAAATGTCAATCTTTTCTCGTAAATTGTTGAACTTTGCGTTATTATATCTCGACAATAAAAAGGTCGAGGACTACGCGATTTTCTCCTGGCGATTTTTGGCTTTTTTAAACTCAGAACAAAAACATGAATGAACAGTTAGTTTTTTGAAAATTTGTGACTGTTACTTTTTTTTTTTAAAATTAAAAAACTTGTCAAAAACACAACCTTTCCTATTAGACCAAGAGGCGGGCGTTAATATATGAAGCTCATTTGTGACAGGATGAAATTTTCAGGGAAGGTAGTATTTATTATGACAAAGAAAAAGCGCTAGGGTTGCCTAGTCAAATCCTGGTGCGACGGCCGGGATAAGCCACTTCCGGTGCAAAATGTCAATTTTTATATGTATATGTATATATGTATAAATTGAAACAGCTCAAAATTACAAAGTGGCCCTTAGTCCAGCATGGTAACCATAGTTTTTAAGAAAATGACATTTCGAAAATTATAAATTGTTAATAACTGCTCAAAATTGGATAAAATATAATAGTTAAATCCTGTATCACGGAAAAGAAAAGTTATACATTTTGTAAAGTAGTATCAGTATATGCAAAAAAAACTTTTTAACAAAAAAAAAACCTCCTTCAAAAAACCACTAAAAAGAGGAAAATAATGAAATTTTGAGGTCTGTGCCAATTTAATAAAATATGAAGTCGGTAAAAAAGTATAGTATAGTGATTAATATCTTCTTTTTAACCAACTTCATATTTTATTAAATTGGCACAGACCTCAAAATTTCATTATTTTCCTCTTTTTAGTGGTTTTTTGAAGGTTTTTTTTTTGTTAAAAAGTTTTTTATTTTTTACTTTTTAGTGTCAAAAAGTGACATTTACCTTAAAAGAATCACACGCCGCTACTCACTTTTATTAAACCGACTTTCTTACGCTGTCTGATATGTCAAAAAGTGACATTTACCTTAAAAAATCACACGCCGTTACTCACTTTTATTAAAATCAGCCGAACTAGTGAACCGATTTTGATGAAATTTCTATGGGACCGATCTGAAAGTATATCCTTTCAAATAAAAAAAAAATTTCAAAATCGATTAATAAATGACTGAGTTATGAGGTAACAAACATAAAAAAAATACAACCGAATTGAGAACCACCTCCTTTTTTTGAAGTCGGTTAAAAATTTAAATTTTTGATGTGAAACATCTTTAGGTACGGGTGTAAAGTCGTTTGAATGGAACGTCGCCAAATGTCATTTGTTATTGCATTTTGAAACTACGTGGTCAATAATTATAGTTTTTTTACTAACATTATCAGCGCGTAATGTGTCATGCATCGTTTTATTTTTTTTTATTAAAAAAACAGATAGATTATTATGTATTGTTTTTTTTCTTATTGAAAAATTATTAATGTGATATTTTTTAGCACCTTACCTATATTAAAAATGTTAAAAATTCAATTTCCAACAAAAAATATCTCGCATTCAATGATGTAAATTATTTTCTAATTTAACTAGCATAAAGAGATACCTTTATTAAAAAAAATATATATAATTTTTATTTCATGATTTTCTTGACTTTTTTTCAAAGCAACTACCTTAAACTACGTTTTGTTTAAAAATGTTTACATATTGTAAAAAAAAATCAATATTTTAATAGCACGTTAATATAAGTATGCTTAGAATAAGTAATTTAAGTAATAATAATTCATAAAATGTTATTGCCTTTGCTCGGATACATTTTTGAATAGTTTAATGTATAGTAAACCATATTGAAACTCATGTTGATCACTCACGTATGTAATATAATAAAATTAAAAAACCGGTTGATTTGTGAATCAGAATTGTCAATCATTATTATGGCAATGTTTGCCTTCTTCAGGCCTAAAATTACATAATTCTAATAATGTAATTTTAGGCTTGAAGAAGGCAACAAAATAGTTGCTGAAAAGTTGCCATAATAAAGATTGACAACTCTGACTCACAAATCAACCGGTTTTTTCTTTTATTATAGTAAATTATTATTATTTTCCATTTTTTCATTATAGTTATTTTGGTTTTATATTCGCTTAGTTAACTTTATACCTGCGTCTGATTAAGTTGAATTTCAAGAAAAAATATTCATCGAGGTTCAGTAAAGTCAAATGCTTCAATTAATTTTTAACGTCAAACCAAATTTAAAATCACAAACAAAAATCAACCTTTTTTCTCTTTTCGAAACAAACCCCAAACCACCTTTTTTAAAACTTTTATTACAGGTTACTACGACCTTCAAGTAAGTAATTTATACTAATTTATATAAGAGGTGCACGTTGAATTACGTTGAAAAATAAAAATAAGAAATTGCTACCCTAAAATATATAAATTCTTGGGAAAATTGTCAATACCAGATTCAGGCAATTCCTGCGTAATTATGCGGATATGAATTAGAAACCAAATGCGCTGAAAACATAAAGTTATACATAACTAGACATACCTATGAATGTTTGCCAAACACAAGGCCGATAACTCATCTCAGAACGGTTATAATATATAAGTATACATATATACATAATGTTATTTGACAGCTTTAAAAATGTCAAAAAAACAAATATAATTTATAAGTTTTCAATGTGCTAACCAAAATTTCCTTAGGCAACCCTATGTATTTCAATACAGCTCTTCGAGATCTACAACATGGCGTCAATTGTATGCTGTCATATAATGACGAAAAATAATTATGAGCTAATGAAATATGTGTATTTTGCACCGGAAGTGAGCTCCTCCCGGCCGTCGCACCAGGATTTGACGAGGCAACCCTAGCGCTTATTCTTTGTCGTACTAAATACTACCTTCCCTGAAAATTTCATCCTGTCACAAATGAGCTATATAAATTAACGCCTGCCTCTCGACCTATATGTTCTCCTTGTTAATTATCCGAACTTTAATTAAGTTTATCTCGAGTTAGAGATGGTCAATCAACTTCAAATTTTAATGGTATTTGTATTATAGTATCCTTAATGAGTATACGAAAATTTAGAATTTTCTGACACTATGCCCATAGCACGACAACTACCGGCACCAACAGCTTTAATTGACGCTAATGACCTCTGTTGTCGAGCTTCTATAATTTACAATTCATTCATTCAACAGCTTTAATTTATTGATAAACTATTCAAATGTACACCATTTAACAGCTAACTCGCAATATTTTTATTAAAAGATGCAATTAAAAAATTACTTTATCGAATAGAAGAATGCCTGAACGCAGTGTTCTCTGAAAAATCGTTAATCTCGAAACGTTTGGTAACCTTAAGGTACGTGCAGTATGGAGCTGGGATTCTAGATGGTAGCGTAGATCATAGCAGGGCTTGCTTAAATTAATGCAATGTTATACCGTGTGAGTTTTTTCAAAGCGTACATAGACTGTTTCACAATTTAAAATCGTGGTATAGACATTGTTGGTATCTATCTGGTCTGCCTGGAAACTGCACACTAGAATAACGCAGAGACTTGCCGACAACTATTTCCCCCAGAATACAAATTGTACCATAAGAACATTTTCTTCCACGGTGTACATTTTTTATAGAAAGAATATTAATTACAATAAATCTCGTGAACTCTATAAAAGTTTATTATCACAACTCAATAATAATAAATTGTAAATAAGAAACATCCGTTTCCATAGTTTCTAACGAATATCTATAGCTACGATTTCAAATTGTGAAACATCCTATGTACGTTTTGAAAAAACCGAACGTACACAACGAAGCAGTGAGTGTAGCAGGTATAAGTGCTGTTACAAGAGCTGGTAGATTCAAGAATGTATCTCACCATTCTTTCAGCGCGCTGACTACTACAATCAACGTGTGACAACTGTCAAATGGCCGTTACAAGTTTCGCAATGGATGTGACTAGTTTAATAAGTGAAATTTTGCTAGTTTTTATTTAATTTGTTTTTAGTTTTTTCTAAGACGTATTTAAAAGTGGGTTCCATACGTAAATATTCAAAAAATCGGTTTGGATAAAATTTTAATTCTTGGTATAAATGATGAAATTCGCCATGTTTAGATCGTTTTCTATTAATAGGGTGGACATGATAGCTCCTACCCAAATTTGTATTTAAAATATACCACTTTGTAGCAGAAGAACACAAATATTCGTCTTCGCTATCTGACATTTCAAACGCGATTTAAGCTTGTATCAATGCTAGTATCAAAGCTTCGTTGTGCAAACCTATAAGCGCTTATAATTTCAGCCACCATCTACCATACATGCTACCATCTAGAATCCCAGCTGAGTACTACATGTACCTTTACTTGCCACTAGTGCTGTCTGACGAATAAAAAAACGGCAGCCCTCATTCTTTAATTTTATTTTTCAGAAATGTAACATTCTAGTGTTCCCTGAAGCCAGTCTTGCAGGCAGTAATGGACTTAGAAGAATTGAACAACCTGAAAAATGCGAGTCCAGTGGAGAAGGAGAAAATAGCACAGATATTACGCCTAATAAGGTATATTAAATAATATAAATATCTCATCGAGCGTCTATAGCATTTATTAACAGAGAGGTGTTTGTAATGAATTAAAATTTATAGGCCATGCAAGCATTGATCTGTTTGGCAAAGGAAAAAAAAATGTATCTCGTATTCGAATCCGTAGCAGACGATTGTACGACTCCCAAGAAGTGTCTGAAAAAAGACACATTTTTTGTGTACAATCAGAACGGCACTGTAAATTCCAAGTAAGTAATAAATACAACCTATTTTTTTTTGTCTGATTTCGATTTTTATTTTTAGGGTTCCGTACATCGAAAGTAGCTATTTTGTAGTGGGTATGGCAAAAAAATTTAAATAATAAAAAAGGGTGTGGGTCTTGGGACCCCCGACAGATGTGAAACATCAAAGAAAACGCTATTGAACTCGGTGGTATTCTCTATGTAGTAGTATATATTTTTTCAAAAGCAGCAACTAACTGTTATGCTGACGTAATCCTATATACTGCACTGTAACACCGCGTGTGTTACAGTGCACGCCTGAGCCAAGAGAGAGAGAGTGCCGCAGTGGTGGGGAGAACAGCAGCGAAGGAGCAGACCAAACATTTCGTTGCATATTTCCCCTCACGCGGCTGTTCACAGCCCGACAAGATGTTTCACATCAAAAAATATTAAATGTGTTGAATGCTCAATTTTTAACCTAGTCCTAATGAAAGCTGTGCTGAAATATTTAACAGTAAAAAATTTATTCGAAAAATTTAAACAACTTGCAACTATAAAATTTTATTTATTTTAAAATTATTTTATTATGGTTCGTAACATTACAAGAAAATTGAAAAAGAAATTGTATGTTAATAACAATAAATGACGCGTTACGTCAAATTACGTGTTGTGTTGCAATAATAACTCAATACTTAACAATAGTCCAAGATCGGAAAGCCGATTCCCCCTCTAAAAAATCGATCGTATAAAAAATTAGAGATACGAAGATCGGTTCAGAAGATTCGCAAGTAAAAAAAGATCGATCTTCTGAAAAATCGTTCTAAATCACACATCCCTATTATAGAAACCAAAATATGAAATAAAATGACAGAAAATATGTGTTTTATGACATTTGCTTTTTAGGTTCTTTAAGGCAGGCCCGAAAATAATTACGACTGATTTTGGAAAGTTTATGATAGTTTCTGAAAAGGACTTGTATCAAAGAGCAGTGACGAAATTATTATTTGAACAAAAAATTACAAACGTTATCTCTACAGTTACCAACCAAAATAATCCTCCCTTGTTTACAGGTTTGAATTTTAATTTTTCTGGGACTTTAAATAATATTTGTAGCTTATTGGGATCCGTCAGATTTAGTGGAGCTTAAGAAACATGGCGCAGAGGGGGGGAAATTTCATATATGGGGTATACTTTTGCGTGTAATTTTATGATTTTCAAAGTGATATGAAATGATAAATATAAGTGCAATTTGTGATTGGGCCGGTACAAATCCTAAACAAAGGAATTTCGTTGAAGGAGAACGGATTATCAAAGCCGGACATATTATCAAATGTCAGAAATATAACGAGAAAAATGCATGCAAAATGAACTGTCAAAAGTTGTAATCTTTACGACATATTGCTTAAAAACATAAAAATTAAAAGAAAATCTCCACGAAATTAATCATCCGCGTTCAATGCGCATTTAAGGCTGGGTTAGGTGAATAATGTAAACACATAACTGCAACATAATAAGTTATATTGTAATAAGTAGGTAAGTTACTAACCTCAAAATATTTGTATACAAAGTTAATCCTATAAATTTGTCAATCATCAGGGATTCAACTATTGTAGTGCAGTATGATAATAAGTACATCTTATTATTAATATAAAATATTTTTTTAATTCATAAATACAGTTTTTCCACATTTCATTAGAAAATATTTCTCTGTAAAGTAAGTTTTACAAGGCAATAACTGACAGTGTTTATTGCCATGATATTAGAAAACGTCGCGAATTCCATTTTCGATAAACTTTTTGTTTATTTTACTTGTTTTATTTTTGTAATAAACAATTTCACGATAAATTTGCACTGTTGGCATGTAAAATTTTCCCTCGTTTTGAGTACAATTTTCTGCCACCAGATGTCATATGCTCATTTGACGGATCCCAATATAAACGAACTTTCATAAAATTATGACGTCATATTTGAGTAGAGCAAAAACATTTTTAGCGGGCGGGGCTAACAGAATATTTCAAAAATTATTTTTGAGCTTATTTGAAATCAGAATTAAGTGATTTAGGTGTCATTTTGTTCATAATTTACTGTTCTATTAATATAACACAAAAAAATTTTTTAGTCATCTACCCTATTAATGTACTTTATAGGACTACATATTAATTGATTTAGAGCGTCTATAATTCACAATTCATTCATTAATTGATTTAATTTTGTGGCAGCTGTAGCAATGCAAGCCGGTTGGGCTTACGCCTACAATATTAATTTGTTCGCGTCTGGATTTGGATACGGTTCTAAACCGGATGTGTTCGGGAGCGGTATTTATATGGGAAAGAAAGGACCGATAGTAACTTCTATGACCACCAAAGAAGACCCTTGTAAGGTGGTGACTGCCGTTGTTAAAGAGAACCCTGATCCATGGGTATCGGAGAATATTATACCAGTGCCAGTAAGTAGAATATTCAAAGAAAAATTGTGTGTGCTCAAGGCCCCTCAGGAGAAACATTGGAATGTAGTTTGCATTCCAATGTTTTGTGGGAATTAGCACTACCAGGGACCCGAGCTCGTCAGTCAGTTTGTGGCGGATTCTAATGCACAAATGGATTATTTGTTGTGTTGAAGACGCTAATGACCTGAGTTGTTGGCGCGTCTATAATCTACAATAAAATAAATAAATAAGGCCATACTGTAGAAGTGAAACTCTCACTCACTCCGTCACTTCCAGCATACTTTCGCGCCCTCTCTCGTTCACATGCACCGAAATCAATACAAACTTTTAAGGCAGGGCCATCTAGGACAATTTATTGGAACAGAGGAAACGCATTTTTATTTATTTTTTTCTTCCATCTGTTAGCAAGTTAACTAATTCCTCTAAACTAATACCGTGGTTTATTCCTTTCTCCTTATCCCCACCATTACTTCCGTCATGGTTTTTCAATACCCGATCGGAATCACTCCTGCGCACCGCCCCTAAAGCAGTTTCGCTTCAAAGAGAAGTAGTAAAGCATATACTGCCTGTCGAGCTTGAGAATAGCCGAGCGTGTAGCAATGCTGTTGTTTACATGGCGTTGCTATGGTTCCTCTATTACAAGTTCCCGGGTTCTAGCCCGAGAGCTGGTAAAAGTATCAATTGGATTTTCAATTTATTATTAAAAATAATGAATTGAAAATATGAATTGGTGCTAGGCTCAAATAACCTTAGCTGTTGGTGGTCTTTAAAACACACACATATACCAAGGTTATTAGAGTACAGGTAGCCTCATTCCATCTGACCAATCAGCGTAAGCGCGGGAATGACGTCAGCTAGAATTTAGTTTAAATCAAGTACAAAAATTGTTGAAGATTATGCTTATTTATATTAGGTGCTTCGTGCAGATTTTTTCTTAAAATTGGCAAGAGACAATAAATAGAAGAATAGATGTTAAAAAATAGGATAATTTTTATTTTTATTACAAAATTTAGGTTTTAATATCTATAATATAAACACACAAAAAATTAAATAATGCTCAAGAAATGGCAGATCTTGTTAATTACCTATTTTTTTAAATTTAAGAAACGAATAGAATTAACTAACAAATTGATAAATTAATTATTTTATCTTTTATATTCACAAAATATTAAAAATAACCACAAAACGCCATAACACTTAACAGCTATCGCAAAATTGACAACTGATCATATTTTTTTCACTAACAGAAGAATCATGTTTCTATTAGGTATTGAAAAAACATAATATCACAATACCATGGTTACTGTGATTTTTATTTCCAAAAATTAGCAGCGTCCATGGTCTGATCTTTTCTATTGAAGTGAGCAAGCATGGTATATTCTGAGTGACGTCATCCCCCCACTACTATCTATCGGAATGAGGCAACCTATACTCTACTAACCTTGCACATATACTGCCTGTCTAATGCTAATGGTTCCATTGCAGAGAACCAACAACATCGATCTGAAAAGTTTTGTACAGGAAAAAATAAATGCCACAACTGATACAATATCTGATAAGAAACTGTGTCATAAGGGCTTTTGCTGTAATTTTGCCATTACATTTACAAAATCGGCAAGAAGAAAGATACGTGAAGACGGCGACGAACAAGGGACTTCGAGTACCGTTACACCGGGCGGCGAGAAAAGTCCGGGAGCCGATGGCGATAAAGGAGTTCACTACAGGTAATGATATTAAGAAAAAGCAGCAACTAATTGCTATGCTGACGTAATCCTATATATTGCACTGTAACACCGCGTGTGCTATACTGCACTGTAACACCGCGTGTGCTATACTGCACTGTAACACCGCATGTGCTATACTGCACTGTAACACCGCGTGTGCTACAGTGCATGCCTGAGCCAGTGCCGCAGTGGTGGGGAGAACAGCAGCGAAGGAGCGGACCAAACATTTCGTTGTATATTTTCCCTCACGCGGCTGTTCACAGCCCGACATAAGATGTTTCACATCAAAAATAGATGTTAAATATGTTCAGTTATTAGCTTTGCAATGTAGTTCAGTGCAGAAATGGGCCGATAGATTGACATTACCAATAACCATCGGTCACTATCCTTAACCCGATAAAGCTTTGATGCGTGGTTTTGTATGACGAACTGTGTTAAGACACGAGTCTGTGCCAGGTTTATTGAAGCTTTGTTCATACAATTAATAAATTATTGCTTTTTCTTAAGAATGTTGGTATATTCTGGAACAATGAACTCAATTACTTTTGAAGTATGTTCAGTCATTGCCTGTCTAAATGAAGATTTGAAAACTTGCGTTGATCTTGATGCCAACATCGTGTCAAGAAAAGTTGAAATGTTAAAAATCCATGGTACTTTCACACCCTTTTCATTCGTAATGCCAATGGTATTCAATCGGTATTATTTACCACTGAAAGTTGATTCATTTGACTATAAGGCCGAAGATCCAAATAAGTTTACGATTTTGTCAAAACAAGTGATCGAAGACTTTTCAAGTTTTGGTATTGTTGGTCAAACTAAAAAAGCTAAATTAGGTAAGATATTCTTTTGTAGACGGATGTAAGATCAAACATAATATAAAATATATATATAACATAATATAAAAATAGTGTATGCAACTCGTACAATTAAGTATAAGACGCTCGGGGTATACACCCCTCGCGTCTTATACAAAATTGTACTAGTTGCATAAACTACTATTTTCTAACGTTTAAAAAAAGATCCCTACAAACAATGACCTAGCGTAACCGTAACATATTAATAGGTACATGCCGTAAATTTAATCCTGATTCCTGGCTTTCTTACAATTTGTAGTAACAGCGATTGAACGAGTGGAAACATAACCCCAATAGTGATTTTTTTTTAAATTGATATTTAAGTTGGCAACACTGAACGGTATTGGTGTGAACTTAACCTAACAAATAAATAATAATCTGTTTGACAGTTGTGTTTTGTGAAAATTTAATTTAAAGTGCGTTGTTTTAACCAAGGGATATTCATTATGGTTGGATTTTTAACATTTTAAAACCTGTTGAAAATGGCTATCGTTCTGGAAACTACGTTGGGTGATTTGACGATTGATTTATTCGTCGACGAACGACCGAGGGCTTGTTTGAACTTTCTTAAATTATGCAAAATAAAATATTACAACTTCAACTTGTTTCATACGATACAACATGACTTCCTCGCGCAAACAGGTGATCCGACAGGCACTGGCGATGAAGGCGATTCGATTTGGGGCGTTTTGGACGGACCATCCAGAAGGTATTTTGAAGGTGAAGACCGACCGAAAATAAAACATACAAATGTCGGTACTGTTTCACTTGTGAACTCCGGGAACGGGATGCTAGGTTCGCAATTTTTCATAACTCTAGCTCCGGAACTTATTTCTCTCGACGACAAGCATTGTGTAATCGGAGAGGTGACTGAAGGTTGTGATGTGCTCAGAAAACTGAACGAAGCCATTTGTGACGACGAACATAGACCGTATCAGGATGTTCGAATAACGCATACTGTCATTTTAGAAGACCCGTTCCCGGATCCTCAAGATCTTAAAGCACCATCTCAGTCTCCCGAACGGACTGCGGAAAGGCTTCAAGGAGGTCGTATTGGAGCTGATGAAGAAATCGATGAAACTATTGGAAAAACGGCTGAAGAATTAGCCGAAATGGCGGCAGAGAGAGAAGCTAAAGCCAGAGCTACTATCTTAGAAATGGTCGGTGATATACCCGATGCTGAAATGGCTCCGCCTGAAAATGTACTGTTTGTTTGCAAGCTGAATCCTGTAACGAACGACAGCGACCTTGAAATAATTTTTAGTCGGTTTGGTAAAATCAAGACGTGCGAAGTCATACGAGACAAGCAGACCGGCGAATCTTTGCAGTACGCATTCGTAGAGTTTGAAGAGCAGAAGTCGTGCGAGGATGCTTATTTTAAAATGGATAACGTTTTGATAGACGATAGAAGAATACATGTAGATTTCAGTCAGAGCGTGGCCAAGATCAAATGGCTCGGGAAAGGAAGGGGAGTCACTTATTATGATGATTCAGATAAAAAAGATAAATTCAAGAACAAGGACGTTGAGTCGAACAGATCAACGGATCAGAGATCTAGACATAGGAATTCAGAGCGTGACGAGACTAATTATAATCGGAATAAAGACGATAAAAATTATAGTCGAAATAAAGACGATAAAAGTTATAGTCGAAATCATCGAGACAACAGAAATTACAGTCGAAATTATCAAGATGATAGAAGTTATAGCCGAAATCGTCAAAACGATCGAAGTTATGGCCGAAATCATCAAGGCAACAGATATTATAGTCGAAATCATGACGATAGAAGTTTTAGTAGAAATTATCAAGACAGATATTATAGCCAAAATCATAGAGATGACAGAAGAAAGTACGAAGGTAAAGAAAGGTATCAAAGCGGACGATACGAACAAGAAAGCAAAACTGTCAAATATAACTCTTCTAAACGATATGGTGAGGTCTCTGAGAATGATAAATATTTAAAAAGAACAAGTAGCGACAACTTTACAGAAGAAAAATATGGTAAAGACAGGAGAAGCAGATCTAGTAATGGAAAAAAACACGATAATGATAATATTACAAAGAAGAAGAGCAAAAAAAAAGATAGAAAGAAATCAGTAAGCAGTAGTTCAGAATCGGAAAGTGATGATAAAAAAAAGAAGAAGAAAAATGTTAGTGATAATGAGAGTAGTGATTCGAAAGATTATGTAAAAAAGAAGAAATCGAAATCAAAGAGAAAGAATAGTTCCAGTAATTCTAGTAGCAGTAGCAGTGACAGTGATTCGGATAGCGATGTGACTTCTGAAAGGCAGCATAAGAAAAGGAAGAAGAAACATAAGAGCAGAGATGACGACCGTTCAAACAAAAGGAGAGAAACACAAGAAACATTAGTGTATTAAATTATGAATAATTTCATGTAATACAAACACGCGTTATAGCAGAAGTGGCTGTACTTTTGATTTTCTATTTTCTTGTAAATTTTGAAATATTGATAAAATAAAATTTTGACCCATTGTTATTTTTTTGTTGTTTATTTTTCAGTTATCGAGATTATTCATTTTCACGTTTAGCCGCTTTGTCTTCTAGAAAGTTTATGGCTTCAGTTGTCGAACGTCTATTGTTTACAACCATTAGTTCATCAGTGAACTACTTCCAAACTACGGTTTTTCACATTTCGTTAAAATCGGTCCAGGCGTTTGCCTGTAATCGGAAAACAAACATAAATATGGGGGGGGGAGAATGATCCATGCAAAATGCAAGACGGCCGAGTTAAAACCAAACCGATCTAAAGTCAAAAGCGTAAAAAGTGAATATAAATACGATTATAACCCTATAATGATGTTACGAAACTGTTTTCTGAGTGGGCGGAATAAATATTTATTTACAATAATTCGTAACAATTAACTATATACAATAATTGCAACAACGAAAAGTCAATTCTAACAATAAAAAATCTTAAACGGTAATTATTGAACTAAACGAGCCACTTAAATAACACTTAACAAATAACTATATATACAAGGATTATTTATTTGTAATTATTTCTGCCACTGTATTTATATCAGATTTATTTCGCTGTTCAATACTGTCACAGTACAATCTACACTGACTGATTCCCGTTGACTGATCAATATTTCACTGATCTGCTTGATGGCACGACGCACCATTCACTGATCTCCGGTGACTGATCAATATTTATTTCACTGTACTGACTGATTCCCGTTTGCGTGACACCGTCGACTGATTGATTGCCTGACTCACACGTACGTTGCTTATATAGGTCGCGCAGCCCGGCCTAGTACGTTCTCGCGTTCTCTAAAACATTCAGGCAGGTACTCGTTGTTCAGTATCTTCGATACCATTCCACGCTTTACTACTGTGACCTTTCTTTTCGTGGTTTCTATTGGAGGCATTGGCGTAACATCTTGGGGTTTGCTATAATAATATTTTATTTTAGGTCTTAGGTCAGGAGCAAGTGACTTGAAATTAATGAGCATGCGCCAACAACGACACGCGGCGGTTTGGGGCAAGTTTTTGTACAGAGCTCAAGTTATGATTGTCTTTTTAATATCGACATTCATTTTTCATTAACTTGAATAATCTGACGTTGCCAAATTATTCGTTCTGATTTTTACGTGCAATTTTAGCCATAACTTGTATATTGTTTGAACAGAACCTATTATTGCACTAACTGCGAGCCGTCAAAATTTTTTAGTTCATTTGATGTATTTGTTTTTTTTGTTTGGTTTGTATTAATTTTAATAAATTTGTTTTTTCTTGGTAATTCTGTGTTTTTAGTTTCGTCAAGGTTTAGAAATAGTAGATTTTATATCTAGATGCGTAATGGGATATATTACTGATGAGTAGTGACAGTATGTTAAAACGAGCGATTAAGCGAGTTTTAACAGTCACACGAGTCATAATATCATCAAGCATGAGAAATATATGGTATTTTTTGCCATACCCACCATAAAATTACTATTGAATTTTACTTACCACACTAGTGTGTTAGAAAATGCTTTCAGCACGTCTGTTTGTTAAATGACCCATTACAGGCCGGTATACATGCATGGAAAATAGCTATTTTGTAGTGGGTATGGCAAAAAGGTTAATAATAGGGTACTTGCAAGGAAGTTTTTGATTCGGTATATTAATATACACAGTTGAACTTCGATAACTCGAACTATGACTTGCCACAAAAAGAATTCGAGTTATCAAATAATATTAATTCTCAGCCTGGATGCTATTGCCAACCAATTTTGTTGGAGTTATTGAAGTTCAACTGTAGCTTTCTTATTTATTGACATTTTTAAAAACGAAAAAATACATGTAAATTTTTTTCTTCCTGTTATTCCTTTATAATCTATACGTACATTTTCATTCTATATGAAATACGACAAAAAATTCCATTCAGGTACCCACTTGTGTTTACGTAGAGATGGTGGCTTGTAGGTATGTCTATTTGGAAAGGGAATTGTGTGATTGATTTTTGTTTGGTTGTGACGTTTTTTTTTTGTTTTTAATTGATTGATGCGCCATGCGCTCTTTTTGAAATTAAAAGGTCCTATTTCTTGTAATAAGAGCGAGAGATCGTTATTACTTGTTCTGCAAGAAAAAGAGAGAAAAAATATGGTTGCGTACGCATACCGTGTTCTGTCACTTAGCCCAGCAGTCAGTAATAAACGATATAGACAGAACTATTGCCTAGTTACCGGATCATTTGTGAACACGTTACACGGTATGCGCGCGCATCCACTTAAAAAAGATACATGGACTGCAGGGTTATTTGAGTACAGGTTGCCTCGTTCCATCTGACCAATCAGCGTAAGCGCGGGAATGACGTCAGCTGGAACTTGTTTAAATCAAGTACAAACATTGTTGAAGATTATGCTTATTTATATTAGGTGTTTCGTGCAGATTTTTTCTTAAAATTGGCAGGAGACAATAAATAGAAGAACAGATGTTAAAAAATAGGATAATTTTATTTTTATTACAAAATTTAGGTTTTAATATCTAATATAAACAAACAAAAAATTAAATAATGCTCAAGAAATGGCAGATCTTGTTAATTACCTATTTTTTTAAATTTAAGAAACGAATAGAATTAATTAACAAATTGATAAATTAATTATTTTATCTTTTATATTCACAAAATATTAAAAATAACCACAAAACACCATAACACTTAACAGCTATCGCAAAATTGACAACTTATCATATTTTTTTCACTAACAGAAGAATCATGTTTCTATTAGGTATTGAAAAAACATATCACAATACCATGGTTACTGTGAATTTTATTTCCAAAACTTAGCAGCGTCCATCGTCTGATCTTTTCTATTGAAGTGAGTAAGCATGGTATATTCTGAGTGACGTCATCCCCCCACTGCTATCTATCGGAATGAGGCAACCTATACTCTACTAACCTTGGACTGCAGGGTTATTTGAGTACAGGTTGCCTCGTTCCATCTGACCAATCAGCGTAAGCGCGGGAATGACGTCAGCTGGAACTTGGTTTAAATCAAGTACAAACATTGTTGAAGATTATGCTTATTTATATTAGGTGTTTCGTGCAGATTTTTTCTTAAAATTGGCAGGAGACAATAAATAGAAGAACAGATGTTAAAAAATAGGATAATTTTATTTTTATTACAAAATTTAGGTTTTAATATAATATAAACAAATAAAAAATTAAATGATGCTCAAGAAATGGCAGATCTTGTTAATTACCTATTTTTTTAAATTTAAGAAACGAATAGAATTAACTAACAAATTGATAAATTATTATTTTATCTTTTATATTCACAAAATATAAAAAATAACCACAAAACACTATAATAGCGTCCATGGTCTGATCTTTTCTATTGAAGTAAGCAAGCATGGTATATTCCGAGTGACGTCATCCCCCCCACTACTATCTATCGGAACGAGGCAACCTACACTCCACTAACCTGGCGTGGACTGTTGGTTCCTAACTAAATCTTATCAGCCATATGGAATTAATTTAAATTAAATCTTCTGTTTTTCATTCGAACAACACTCATCATTTGTTTAGCATAATTTTGCAATTCATGTCATAAATTTACATATAAATAGTCTGAAAACGCGTGCATAAATAATTTCTTTTAACGGCAAGGAAAAATCTTATAAAAGCTAAATGTGTACTAAACTGATAAACAATCGTAAATTTTTGTTGTTGTAAAGGCATAAATTCCTAGACGTCGGGAATTACTCCCAGTTTTAAATGCGATTGTCATTTTTTTGTGTTTAATATATTCTAAATCGACATACGCCGGTTTACCTTTCTACCTGAATGAATTGATTCAACATGTCCCTTAAAAAACAAAAGAAGAAATACATTTTCCTTGGAATACGCATGCGTAATTTCATTGGCATCATTCGACTGTTTTTTGCAACTGCGTCTTTGAGCCTGAGGTAGGCTACACACCTTACTTCAGTGCGGACTGGGCGACATATCTGAAAGAACGCCATGTCGGTTCATTTAGCTATCGGCTGTTTTTTGATAACAATTATATTCACAATATCAGGCGCCATACCAGCTAGCTTACTCGCCGAAACAAAAGCGATTAATCTACGAACAAATAAAGGTTAGTATTTAAACAAACGAATAACGCTAAACGTTTGTGAGGTATGGGAATATTGCTATCTCTTTTTTTGTGTATTATGTTGAGGGTGGTTTTGCAAACTGTTGAATTAATCAACAGGTCTTATTTATTCAACTGTTATGAATTATTCACACGGATCTGTAAAATTTCTTGGACTATTTGTTGACAGCGATTTGAAATGGAAATCGCATATTGATCAGTTATGTTTAAAGTTATCTAGAATTTTATTTCTATTGCGAAAAATTGCGGAATATGCATCCTTCGAGGTAGTAAAAAGTATTTATTATGGTCTTTTCCAATCTAATATCACCTATGGTCATTACCAAATCAAATGCTTTCTGTAACCAAGCATAAACTACGTAAAAATCAATAGTTATTGCGTATTTAGTTGTTTATTTTATGAATTATAGTGAAAAGAGCTCCAGAAAGTGGTTTATTCCATAATTCAGAGGCACATATTGGAGAAAATAATCCCAACACTCCTATAGCTTATTACGGTAATCCGTCAGCTAAGAAACGAGGTATTTAAAACCATCAAGTTATTTTAAAACCAGTTTTCTGACATTTAAAATATGTTTCGTAAAATTATGCAAACCAACTTTCATTCCCTAGGTAACCCTGATCATTCAAAAATTTTCACTTCGTAAGTTTAGTTGCATAACTTTTTGCCACGTTTACACGATAAAAATGGCGTTTTGGTAAATTAATGAGAGCGCCACTGTAGTTTTACGAACTAACGCAATTGTATAACTGAATAATGTAAGGTTAGAACAACTCACTGGATCAGATTTTTCAAATGTAACGCTAGACTTATACGAAAGGTGTACAAGACGCTAATGACCTAAGTTGTCGACGCGTCTATAATTTGCAATAAAATTAAATTAAACGAAAGGTGTAAATGTATTTTGGTTGCTGTCTCTTTTTTTGATTAGTTCCGATTTTAGCCACAAGATAACGTAACTGCAAACGCCACTTGCCAATCGTCATTTTTTACATACATTTTAATTGTTTAGGAGTGGAATTGAAAAATGATAACCCAGAATCTCAGTTCGTGTCAGACGGTGTACACGAAATGCACCGCCAGGCTAATCTGTTCAACCAACAATCGTCACGACACTCTGAACCCGATCGGTATTCTACTGGAGACGATCCGATGAACGAAAAAACAGTAACAGAATATGAGAAAGGTTTTCGTTACGGAACCAATAAAGATAAACTAGATGAACAAATGGAAAACGCCGTTTTGAAAAGCGAATTGTACGGAGATCCTTCTGCAATTAATCGGTATCGATATTATGGCCGAGACGATCGTAGAACAAAACGCAGTCACTCCACCGTCAAGAATAAAGCTAGGTAACTGTGATAATTTTTAATTCATTTGTCTGCAGATAGAAATAGATATAGTTTTCTACCTCAGAACAGAGATAGCTATAGAAGTGGCATATCACAAATGTACAAATGAAGCAAGTCGAGGGCTTGAGAATAGTCGAGCGTGTAGCAATGCTGTTGTTTATATGGCGTTGCTATGGTTCCTCTATTACAAGTCCCCAGCTCCCGGGTTCTAGCCCGAGAGCTGGTAAAAGTGTCAATTGGATTTTCAATTTATTATTAAAAAAAAAATTCGACTGATGACCAGTCCTATACTTCCCACATAGTAAATATTTGCAAAAAATAAACACTCTTTTTTTATTCTTTGAAAAAAAGCATGGCCCTCTTTTTTGTTTGGTTGTTTGGTGATCTACTGATGGCTAGTAATATAGCAAAAATCATGGTTACCTTAATTTACGTACAATTTTCTTTTTTTAGTAAAATATTTTTTTATGGCAAAAAATACCAGATATATCTCGTGCGTAATGGTATTATGACTCGATATGCTCGTTTTAACATGTCACTACTCGTCAGTAATATGCCTCATTACGCCACTAGATATACAATCTACTATTCCAACTAATGAACTAGTTATATTATTTCAGATTATCAAATCGTTTCAAGCGAGAACTCGACTTAAGTCCGGAAGATTTTCTAGCTTTGGTATCGTTGTGGGAAGCACAGCACCAACGTAATCAGAATAAATATAATCACGTGCCATCGAGGTATTACGGCGGTGAGTCTGAAGACGCCGACCCCGAAAGTGAAAGTGCCGACGACATCGAGGACGCCGACGAAAATTGGCTCGATGCTCCCGTTGTTCTTTATCCCAACTCGGGTCGATTTGCCCACAATCCGCTTTATTACGACGTCAAAGATTACCCTCTCCCGCAACATTCGTTCAGCAAACGAGGCGGTCAGTGGATTGATTTCGGCGAAAGAAATAAAAGATTTATGGTTTCGCGTAAACGTTCGTCTAGTCCGTCGCACGAGCTAAGATATTTCGGTGATCGTAACAGGGATGACGATGTTTACACGTTGTCGCAGCTCCTTGGTAGCTCCTCCCAACAGAAGGATCCAAATGTACCGCTGTATCGGCGTGTCATGCTCTAAGATTATAATAACGAAGAATTTTCAATGTTTTAATGTTATTTAGTTACCAACACGTATTTTCTTCTTGTAATGTTTTATTGAAATAATTATTATGTTTACAACACTGCTTTTGAAAGCGGGATGATTTTCAGTAAAAACAAATACATATCAAGGAAAACAATTGCAAAACAAACAAACTATTTTAACAGCGAGGGTAAGTTGAACAAATTAACTAAAAGATAATCACATTTTATGAAAGCTTGATTTATGTCAAAGCTGTTACTTCATGCAAATCGGGACCAGATGTGTAATATCGGAGCGTAACATGTGGGACGTAATTATTATAAATAAATAAAAATAATGCGTACTGTTTTAAAACAAAAACTTTAAACAGAAATAGATATATTTTGATAGTAAACAAAACATTGCATTGCATGTTAAAAATTACATGGTGCGCATAGTACAGTGATGCGTATTATGCACACTCAGGTGTAAACTGACAGCTTTGACAATTTCTTGCATAAATTAAAACTATATTCAACTGTTTCTTTGCAACAAATGACGATCAGTTTTTTTTTTAAATGATAGTAAACAAAACATTGCATTGCATGATAAAAATTACATAGTGCGCATAGTATAATAATGCGTAATATGCACACTTTGTAAACTGACAGCTTTGACAATTTCTTGCATAAATCAAAACTATATTCAACTGTTTCTTTGCAACAAATGACGATCAGTTTTTTTTACGTATTCAAATTTTAAAATAACATATTCATAGATTTTTTTTTAAGAAAACCATTTGCGATATAAATTTCTTTTTTTTTATATAAGATTCGTTTTTAATGTGAAATTAGACGTTGTTTTTAATTTATGATAAATATTCTGAAAGATAAAAATATGTTTTATGTTAGAGATTGAATGTTACAATATATTTATTATAATAATGTTTAAAAATCAATAAATCACAAAAATGTTCTTAAGTAACAAGGGTGATCGCTGTTTACTCATAAACAAACGAGTGATACTTCAGAAACAAATGAGAGGTAATAGTACCTAGAGGCCATTTTGTAAATGTTTAATTGTAATTATTGTAATGGAATTTACAACAATAAACATTGCAAGACAACAAAAAATTAATTAATTAACTAATTTTTATTTACCGGTGTTATCAAAAAATAGGTTATAGAGTATTTGGTACGTAATGGCGTAATATGTACGCCATATCGTAGTTACCATGCAACTTCGCAATGTCTCTCGGCGTACGGCAGAAGCAATCAAATTTTTTTCTTTTCGCATTCACATTAAGAAGTTCCTATATTTGAGCAAAAAAATTCTATTTGTATGGTTGTTTGAGTACCTATTTTATTATTTTTCATTTTTGCATGTCCCAGTTTATTTCTAATTCTTTGAATTGTTTTTTAAAGCAGCTAAGGTTATTTTGGCCTAGCACCAATTCATATTTTCAATTCATTATTTCTTTTTTTAGTAATAAATTGAAAATCCAATTGACACTTTTACCAGCTCTCGGGCTAGAACCCGGAAACTGGGAACTTGTAATAGAGGAACCATAGTAACGCCATGTAAACAACAGCATTGCTACACGCTCGACTATTCTCAAGCCCTCAATATTATAATGGCGGCGTTAATTTATTTTTGAAAAATAATTACTTCTAAATGGCCCACAGAATTAAAAAAAGTATTAGCGACCATTGTTTTTATTTTAATATACGAAAAATGTACTTGCAAATCTTATACAGTGCAATTGATTAAAAAAAATAATGAATTGAAAATATGAATTGGTATCTAGGCCCAAATAACCTTAGCTGTTGGTGGTCTTTAAAACACACATTTTTTGTTTATTTTGGTCTTTTGACCATAAATTAATTTATTTGCAGAACTCTTACAATTGCTAGGTCAATGTATCCACTGAGGGCGACCAGATGAAGGGCAGTTCGCTGTCCAATCGGTTCAAATTGATTTACATCGCTTCCTTGTGCTATTAAATATTTAATTATTTCGATGTGTTCTTGTTTGTGGGCAAATAATACGAATTCTAAAATTTAAAGTGCGTATAATCAAATACTATACAAATACAATAAGTATAGGAATTGCATTACAAGGGACGAAACACAGCGTTTGCAACTAGTGTGCATTCGCCGTGTTTCGTTCCGAGTAAATGCATATTATTTTTTACAAGAACTCTATTGACAATTCGATTTGAGGTTCCTGCAATTTGGGTGCGCAAAAAAGTCGCAAAAATATTAGATCAGTCAGAATATTGTGATACACATAACCTCCTCTGTGACTCTGTCATTATTACTAAACATTGGTGAACGATTATTAACGTTAATCATCGTTCATAACAGTACGTATGACAAGTTGCAACGGCATCAATTTCATTTTATTTATTGCAAAACTTTTCGTACCAAACTTATTCCACCATCGAAGAAGTTTCGAGGGGGGTGGGGCGTCAATTTTTGCAACTGCCTAGGGGCGGCAAATTTCTAAATCCGGGCCTGATAGAAGGACACTATCACTGAGGAGGACAAATCTCACCAAAGGAGGACTGTCCTCAAAGAAGGATGTTTGGTCACCTTAGAATAGCTAAATCAGATACACAGAAACCAAAATACACTTTTTACCTAGAAAAGCGCTCATTGAATAACCAGTTCGTACGTCTGCATCCGCTCCAAAGTAATATAGCAAGTGTATCATTTTGGTATTCGCTGTTTTGAAGAGGGCGGTGGCCAATGGTGTCGCTTCAAATATGTCAAAGTGACTCGCATTAGCGCCGTGTTTCAATAGAACTTTGGCGCAATCGTATTGGCTGCATACAATAGCTCTCTACAAATATATGATGGAATAAAATAAAATTATCTAAACGAATTTTTGCCAGTGATATTTTCTTTATGTAAAAAATAGTAATGGCTAATTTTGGCCTATAGATGATAGACGGAGAGCTGGCAATGTTTTTAACTTCCCATTGGAAGTTATTGTAATGGGTCTGAAAATCGAAATCAAAATGTATAACAAATTTGTATGTTTCAAGGTCACTACACTATTTTTAGAAAGATGTCTGTGTGTGTATGTGTGTACATGTGTCTATTTCTTTCTAAGACGAAATCTCGAGAATGAAAAATGATATCGACTACGTTAGGGTGCCAATCGACGCGTATTAACGTAAATATGATCTGAAAGAAATTTTTTCAAAATCGGTTCTGCCGTTCTTTTTTCTTAACCAAATAGACTCCAAAAAAGTAGATTTTACACAATATCTCGCGAATAAAAAATTATATCGACTTCGTAAGGGTGTCAATCGAGGCGTGTTAACGTCATTTTGATCCGACATAAATTTTATAAAAATCGGTTCTGCCGTTTTTTTTTTTTTAATTATTGTTAAAAATAAATAATAATTATTTTTTAATGATTAAAATGATTACTTTTCTGTGTAATATCTAATTTAATTATTATTATTAAATATTTATCAAACTGGGAAGTTCGTCGTGTGGATCTCAAGGATCGCACTTTAGTCCTTATAAACGACCCACCTAACGGCTTGTTTCTCAAGTGTCTACGTAAGGCAAAATAACATTAAAAATATCTGTATACGTGTTCCTCATTTGAGAATCTGTAAGTCTGGCAGCCTTTCTCCCTTATGTTTGGCAGGTAGAAATTAGACAAGAAAAATATGAATTTTTCATTTACCTTTCTAATAATGTGACACTTTTTTGTTCTATATTAATGAGTAATAATTTAGAATATATAGAATAACATTGCCTGTTCGATTGGTCAATTCTTATCATGTCATTAGACTTATTTATAATAAAAAATTTTGATGGGGCGAAAGCATCGACAGGTTTTAACACGAAGAAAACGCGTAAGAGAAATTCAAATTGTGTGCAAAGTTGTAAAAATACTATTAAAATTAGATATATTTTCTATTAGGATATAAATAATATTGTGAAGACACCTGAAGAGCGGTTTTTTTGAAAATATCTGTTTTATCGACTTTAGCGCCGAGTCTAATCAGCGTTTCAAGAACATGCACATTGCCTGTTTCCGTTGCAACCACTACAGCAGTACTACCGTGTCCATTTAATGCGTCAATTTGAAAATCTTTTTCTGCTGCCAATCTAGTATGTATATAAAAAATTATTAAGGTTGACTTATTTATATGTCAAAATAATCCAAAGCAAATAAAATGAGGCAAATTTTTTTGTAAGGCCACCAACAGCCAGGGTTATTTGGGCTTAGTAATAATAAATCTAGAATCCAATGGACCTATCTCTCGAAATAAGAGCGAGATATCGTTAATACTTGTTCTGCAAGAAAAAGGGAGAAAAAATATGGTTGCGCACGCATGTCGTGTCCTGCCATCTAGCCAGCAGCAATCAGTGACAACCGATATAGACAGACTTAGTTACTGAATCATCTGTGAACACGGTATGCGCGCGCAATGCAGGTAAAAAAGATATTTTTATAAGTTCTCGGATTGGAACCTTGAGAACTTGGGCTTGGAGCATTGGAAACGGCATCGCTACACGCTCAGTTATTCTCAAACTCTAGGCAAGTTATTGGTGCATCGTTACTTTTAAGTAGGTACTAGGTATACAATTTTTTGTTTACATGAATGAAAAGTAGAAAAGTGTCATTATATAGCTACTCGTTAATGTTTGGATTGAGAAGAAATAAACAGAAAGGGCTCTCGTAAAGACAGCGTCTTATTCTCTGCAGGCGTTGACCTAATGAAAAAGTCTATTGTGTACAGTCTGCATTTCTTTCCACAGATGTCAGGTTTTATCCTCTCTTTTTTTAACGCCACCAACAGTTAAAGTTATTTGGGCCTAGCACCAATTCATATTTTCATTTTTATTTATTTTAAGTTTTATCCTGAGAACAGGCAAAATTATCAATTGAATTTTCACTTTATATTGAAAAGTGGTACCTATAACAATTTTAAAACATAAATAAGTACTTAGCTCAAATAACCGTTGTAGTATTTAAAAAAAACTTGGATACCTCAGAACTACTCGACTAGAACCAATTTCTGCAGCTATATGCACGGGTCTTTGAAGATTTTCCTCGAAAAATGTATTTGGACTAATTCCACTTTTAAGAACTTTGTCAATCGTATTTAAAGTACCGTCTTTTAAAGCTTTTAAAAAACTAATTTGTATGTTTTCGATTTTATCAGCTGAAATTTGATGAATATTTCTAAAGTAATTAAAATTAAATATTAATAAATATCGAACAATATACGACATTGAATTAAGAACCACCTTTTTTGAAGTCAGTTTCAAATATGTTATTATATTTAATTATTTTTGTAAATATTTAATGCGTTTGATAAAAAAAATGCAATTTCATGAGCGTTTAAAAACATATTTTTCGTTTCTTACCAAACAGTACTTTTTTTTCACGAGATCCATTCATTTTCTGTAATAATTTTGTTCCGTTATCAATTTTAAAACTGGCGCGTTTTTTAGTTACTTCTGTTTTATATATTTTTTGAAAAGAAACTGGCAACTGCAGTAAACGTCATAACCTATAATCGAGTTCAAGCATACGGGTTTTATCGTGTTTTAAAATATTATTAATTTTATAATAATGTGTTTTAGCACGTAATAAATTTGACGTAACTCCTTATAGTTCCATACAGTAGAATTTTACCTTGCATAATAACAAATTTTAAAATAAAATATCCTAAATGTGACGACGTGATCAAATTTTATGCTTCAGACAAGCGTTTGTTTTTCTGTATTTGTGATATTCGTACTTACATATTGAATTTAAAAAAAAGTGAGTATGTTTAATTAATTTTGAAAATTACTTCGTCTTAATATACGTTTTCCCTCACTAATTATTTGCACCAATTTTTCTTAGGTCGTACCAAAAAAAAATGTCAGCGAGCGGGGATGGAAATCTTCCTGGGCGACCAGCAGGTCGAGGCAGGGGTGCCGTTCTATTAGAGACCCTTAGGAAAAGGGAGGCTGAAAAGGCGGCTAAAGCAGCCGCGGAGGCGGGTACTGCGTCGGCACCTGGAATAACAGTGGTAAATATTTACTACATTTTTCAAGAATTATTTTCGTCAAAGTTTGCCTAAATGTGAACGGTTACGTATAAAGTTGATAGAAATAAATTCATCTGTGCTATTACGTAATTGTACTGTTTAATAGATAGGTTCTAGTATACACAAAAAAACAAATTACGAATATCTTGGAAACAATTATTGAAATTGAAAGTCGTTTGTACATAACAATACATTTCATGAACCGTTATTAGCCCAGTAAAATTCGACAAAAAAAAAACGACAACAAAATACCGACCAAGCTGGATTTTTGTGGAGACCTTTATTTTGATGTCCTAAGCATATCCTTAATTTGAACCGTGTTTTTTAGAGGGTGAAAGGGGGACTCGAAAATTATCGTTATACTATTAAAAAATGTTTAAAACAAAAAATATTTGCCATAAAATTTCTCTCATTTTTTTATCCCAAACATTTTTTGATATAACTTACCGTTAAGCCAGAAATTAAATTTCTTATTGTTGAAAATATTCTCTGTTAAAATTACATAATACTTTGAAATTTTGAATATGAACGCCAAGTACTCTAGTAAGAAGAGTTCAAGAAATATTTAATTCCCATACAAGGATTATAGACCTAATCATGGGCTATCGAACTGCATCGAAAAATTTGGAAAATCTGGTTGCGGTTCTCAGCGCCTCTTGCGTTGAAACATACAGGCAAACTAGCGAGCTTGACCTTCTGGTCTATTATTAGTTTTCTTGAGTAAAACATTGTTTTACTTTTGTGTTTGGGTACAAAATCACTGTAAATTCAAGTTAACACTTAAAGTGCATTATTGTTAAGCATTTGGTGGAAAACTCCTAGTATACAAAATAAATTGTTGCAATAGGTTAATTTGTAGTGATGTGCTGGATATCCGTATCCGCGGATATCCGAGGGAAAAGAAAGATCCGTATCCGTTAGTTTTTTGGCGGATCTTTTACGGATCTTTTATCTTATCAATTTTCAATTCATAGATAAAATTTTATATATATAGATGATTAGGTAATAATGAAAAACAGTTAAATTCCATTCAGATTATTTTTTATTTTTTAATATCGTGGTCAATAACTTTTTCCCATAGTCTCTTTCCAAAGGTCGATGTGCAATATTTAGTATTTACCGCCGCGTACTCTAAGAAAGTTAAGATCCGTATCCGTATTCGCGGATCTTGAGACCAAATATCCGTATTCAGATCCGTATCCGCGGATATACATTTTCAACGATCCGGCACATCACTATTAATTTGTAATTCGAAGCACTCTGAACACATTCATCCATATTAAAAAGAATTGAAGCTCTTGGATTTTACGGATTCCAGACATCCATCTTTTAAGTCTGTGACTCACATTATATTAGAATATATCGAAATATGTATTACTATGCGTAATGACTCCATTGTTCTCTCGGGCTTGAAAATGGCCGAGCGTGTAGCAATGCTGTTGAATGAATGAATTGTAGATTATAGACGCTCGACAGCAATGCTGTTGTTCACATGGCGTTGCTATAGTTCCTCTATTACAAGTCCCCAGTTCCCAGGTTCGAACCTGAGAGCTGGTAAAAGTGTCAATTGGATTTTCAATTTATTATTAAAAAAAAAAAAACTCGGGTCGCAGTGCCAAACCCTGCCGACAATATAGTGTATTTGCTAATACAGGCCTTGTGGCTTTAATACGTGAATTTAGGTTTGTTTTTGGACAAAATAAAAAATTTAACCCCTTAATACATCCCTGAAAATAATATTTTTTTTCTTAATTTCAATATTATTATCAATGCAATCTCTGTACCAAATTAAATACATCCTTCAGTAAGTAAATCACTATCCGCAAACTAGTGTTTTCATAAAATTTGTAAGTCCGGTCCTGTCGGGCCGATTTTATTAAAATTTTAGCAGCACATTTTAATCTTTACTAAAGAGTTAAATTTCAATTTTGAAACGATTCTGACCAATTTTTCGGTATTTTTGGGCCCAAAAACTTTTTGGAATCCCTAAATACAACCCTGAAAATGGTCCGATCGGGCCCATTTTAAATAGGCTTCTTGCGGTAATGGGTTCCAATGTGTGTACCAAATTTCGTTTCAATCGGTTAAGTCTGTCGAGAGTTATCGTGTACACACATATATATATAAATATATATATAAATATATATATATATATATATATATATATATATATATATATATACATACATATATACATAAACATTTTCAAAAATGGTGGCAAACTGTTCAGGAGGGTATGAAACGTCGAGAAATTTTGGTCCGACCCCTAGGTCCCGCCATCCGACCGACGCCAATAGTGTATGTGCCATATTATGGCAAATACACTAATAATGAATTGAAAATATGAATTGGTGATAGGTCCAAATAACCTTAGCTGTTGGTGGTCTTTAAAACACACACATTGTTCTCTTCAGTAAATTTTGCCAGCCGAGTGGCATTATGAAGTAGCAGTGTAATACTCCAGTGGACAGTACTATTTGGTATCATATTAATTCACCTAAGTGACGGGCCCATTCGATTAGTCCTTGGTAGAGCACCATTCTTTAACCCGTGATACAGTTAATTATTGCTTAATGTACATTTATCGTAATAGATAGATAGATATAAACTTTATTCTGTTAATACTGTATATACAGTGTAGAATGCGTCAGTATAAAAGTATACAGTTTAAAACTTATGATTAAAAAATTCCTCGACAGAGTAAAAAGTTTTCTGTAATAATATAAATTTTAATTTCTGTTTAAATTTGGTGACTGGTAAATTTTTGATATTTAAGGAACCACCGAAACCAAGGATTCCCATGGGCCGTGCCGCTCTATTGGAAGCCGCCAAAAAAAGCAAAGTATTAACAGTTTCAAAAGGTTCCGGAAGAGGAATATTTCCCATCCGTTCGTCTGCGAGCGATGTTGAACGAATCACTTCAGATATTGAAACAGCAAGCATAGCCGAATCGAGTTCTAGTAGATTTAGTGCACATAGCTTGCGCGAAGAACCTCCGGTTGTAAAACGGGGAAAAGATGGAAAGACAATTCCGGCGACAGCCAATTATATACGTTTAAATCTGGAACTTGACAAAGGTTTGTACGAACACGAAGTACGTTTTAATCCGCCGGTCGATTCGAGAGAAATGCGATACAGATTCATGAAGGAGCATATGAAACAATCGACTAAAACTTTCGACGGTACTATTCTGTATCTCCCAGATAAACTACCGGATCCAGTAACGGTGTATAAATCTCAACATCCGATCGACGAAAGCGAAGTGGAAATGAAAATTATATTTAAGAAACGAAAGCGACTGGGTGAATGCGTTCACTTTTATAATGTTTTGTTTAAAAGAATAATGAGCGCCTTGAAGATGTCGCGTGTCGGCAGGCAGTACTTTGATCCGAAAAGCCCGTCGATAATCCCTCAGCATAAACTCGAAATATGGCCCGGTGTTGTTACGGCTGTCGATGAATACGAAGGCGGAATTATGTTGTGTATAGATTCGAGTCATCGAGTTCTGAGGACGCAGACCATTCGAGAATTCTTCGGTGAAATCATCGCGACGAGACAACAAAGTTATAAAGAAGAAGGTTATAAAGCGGTTGTTGGGACTTCAGTTTTGACACGTTATAATAACAAACTCTACGTCGTAGATGATATATTGTGGGATCGTCATCCAACCGATACTTTCAGTACTGCAGACGGTGAGATTTCATATGTTGAATATTATCGGAAAAGTTACGGGATTACGATAAAAGATCTAAATCAACCTTTGTTGGTGAACAAAGCGAAACGGAGAGTTCCGAATTCCGATGAGAAAGAAGAGAGTTTGATTTGTTTGATACCGGAATTGTGTTACATGACCGGATTGACCGATGCAATGAGAGAGGATTTTCGAGTAATGAAAGACATAGCTCAGTACACGCGCCTCGATCCGTCGAAGAGAATGGCAGCACTTCGGCAGTTCTGCGTAAACATAAATAAATGTCCTGAAGCTCAGAAATTATTAAACGATTGGGGTTTGAGTCTCGCAAGTAGTACAATTGATCTTGAAGCAAGGATTTTGGAACCACAGGAAATTAGATTTAGAGGCGACAGGACGTGTCTTCCCGATAACGCAGATTGGAATCGGGAAGTGACAAGACAGCCGGTCCTATCGGCTGTTCATATCGAGAATTGGATCGTACTGTACGGTTCGAAAGACAAACAGGCCTGCGATATGCTCATAGACAACGCAATGAGATGTGGCGGCCCGATGGGGATTAATGTAACTGCACCTAAAGAATTTCGTGTCAAAGACGATTCCAACAGTTCGTGGATAGCGGCGTTAAATGGTATTATAACACCCGAGCTGCAGATAGTTCTTCTGATTTTCCCGACTAAACGAGACGATCGCTACAACGTAGTTAAAAAAATCTGTTGTGCCGACAAACCAATCCCGTCGCAAGTTATAATGTCGAATACGATTAGAAGAGCTAAAAATCCCCGTAGTGTAATTCAAAAAGTGTTGTTGCAAATGAACTGCAAACTGGGTGGAAGTTTGTGGTCCGTCAAGATTCCGATTAAAAACTGGATGATCTGCGGTATCGATACGTATCACGATAAGAAAACAATCGGGCAATCGGTAGCAGGCTTTGTCGCTTCGTTAACTGATTCAATGACGCGCTGGTTTAGTCAGGTTTGTTTCCAAAGTAAAGGTGTTGAATTGATGGATGGGTTGAAGATGTGTTTTATGATGGCGTTCAAAAATTATCATAACGTCAACGGTACTTTCCCGGCAAGAATAATAATTTACAGAGATGGCGTCGGTGACGGTCAGTTGGAGTTTTGTCGAGAACACGAAGTCACTCAAGTACAAAAATGTCTCGCAGAATTAGGAGTCGATCAAGCTAGCATGCCTAAGATAACGTTCATAGTTGTTCAGAAACGAATCAATACTCGAATTGTCCTCAGCCAGAGAGATGGCAGCAGTCAAAATCCACCTCCCGGTACCATCGTTGACTACGATATCACCAGAAGAGACTGGTTCGATTTCTTTTTGATCTCACAGCATGTCCGGCAAGGAACCGTCTCTCCGACTCATTACGTTGTTGTCCATGATGAGAATAATATACCCGTCGACCGGCTTCAAATGCTTTCGTACAAATTATGCCATCTGTATTATAATTGGCCTGGAACGATAAGAGTGCCTGCTCCATGTCAGGTAAGTTATCGCAATTTTTAACACTAATGCAAATGTTTTTTCATTAAAACTGCAGAGTAATAAACGGTCCCTCATAGGTATCGAAATTTTATAATTTTGAACAGTGCTATTCCTCATACATAAACAAATAATGCAAACCAACTTATTCGTTCTTATATTCTTCCTTATAACTGCAAACGTAAATTAAAGAAATACATGTAATAAATATTTTAAATGCTGAGCATGAACCGCCATATGATGACATAGAAGACTAGTCACACTTCTTTATCTATACCCTTGTATATTAACTCCCTTGTGGTTCGCACAAATCAGTAGATCTAGTCAGCCAGTTATCGGCTGATAATTATCTACAATCTACATCAGCGGTTCCTAGTCACACTTCTTTATCTATAGAAAAAGATGTATATAAATTAACTTCCTTGTGGTTCAAACAAATCAGTAGATCTAGTCAGCCAATCATAGGCTGATGATTATCTACAATCTACATCAGCGGTTCCTAGTCACACTTCTTTATCTATAGAAAAAGATGTATATAAATTAACTTCCTTGTGGTTTACACAAATCAGTAGATCTAGTCAGCCAATCATAGGCTGATAATTATCTATAATCTACATCATCAAATCCTAGTCACACTTCTTTATCTATAGAAAAAGATGTATATAAATTAACTTCCTTGTGGTTCGCACAAATCAGTAGATCTAGTCAGCCAATCATAGGCTGATAATTAACTACAATCTACATCAGCGGTTCCTAGTCACACTTCTTTATCTATAGAAAAAGATGTATATAAATTAACTTGTTCGCACAAATCAGTAGATCTAGTCAGCCAATCATAGGCTGATAATTATCTACAATCTACATCAGCGGTTCCCAACCCATGAGCCGCGGCCCACTTGTGGGCAGCGTGGTACTGGGCCGTGGACACTGGTCGAGAGTCTAAGCTAAGATAAATATTATCGAAACTTCAGGGGTAGAGATGAGAACAATCGAGTGTGTGTGTTTATAGTTTTTATTTGTATATATTTAGTTAGTGGGCCTCAAATTTTTATTACAAAATTTGGTAGTCCGCACAACAAAAAAGGTTGGGAACCGCTGATCTACATAATTTCGGTTGAAAATAATTTCGATTGAAAATTCACACTTTTGGGATCTTAAATTAGCAGGGTCCATTCTCGTAAAATAGACCCAACCTTACTGACGCCAGTTTATTGTTTCAGTACGCACACAAAGTTGCACAACTAGTCGGTCAGAGCATTCACAAAGCGCCATCGGACCAACTCTGCGATCGTTTATACTTTTTATAAATATTACTTCGTTTCGTTCGCAGTAAGTCAACAAATTTATTTATCATTTTCTTTTTTAATAATTCCATGAATCGTAAATGATAAGTGCCTTTTTAAGTTTAAGACATCATTGTACATATTTCATTCAGTTATTATTATTAGTTTTTTTTTATTATTATTAACGGTAAAGTTACTTCAAGGTCACGATATTTCACGTGACTAATATTAAGTATTAATTGACAAATGGCAATTGTTTTATTTTTCGTTGATCAATTGTTTTGTTGAATATATTTCAATTTAAAACTCAAAAATTATTTTTTGACACGTTAACAAACTAGCATTTGATGGAACAAAATGGCCTCCAGATTGTTCAAAGTAACAATAAGATGTTTTATTAAAATGTGGAATGAAAGGTTTACACAGAATTACGAATATACCTACCGTTAGTTTATTTATTATTATTTTTTTTTTAGATTCGTAATTAGCCCGGGAGTTTGCGTTGCATTTTAGGTAGTGTTTTTACGCCGATCGATTGTTATCTTTTTCGATAAATCTGGTTTGACTAATAAGTAAACCAAGCGTCAGCTGACGCACCCGCGGTGGGTGTGGGTGTGAGAGGCTGCGAAAGTGGTAAAAAAAATTTTTTTTAAGTAATAGTACGCCGGCTGCATAAATAGTTGACATCATTGTGAGTTGAAAAATAATCGTCAGCTGCATTGTGGAAGGGGGATTGTGCGTCAGCTGCTCGCATGCATTTGTAAAAAAACACGTAAAATATTGCGCATTCCACTTTTTTGCACTGACAGCAGCTGAGACAATTACGTTACCTAGGATTATGATAGCAATATGATCATAATCCTAGGTAACGAAATTGTCTCAGCTGCTGTCAGTGCCAAAAAGTGGAATGTGCAATATTTTACGTGTTTTTTTACAAGTTCATGCGAGCAGCTGACGCACAATCCCCCTTCCACGATGCAGCTGACGATTTTTTTTCAACTCACTATGATGTCAACTATTTATAAAAAAAGTTTCAGCCGGCGTACTATTACTTAAATTTTTTTTTTTTACTACTTTCGCAGCCTCCCACACCCAGACCCACCGCTACTTAAGCAGCTGACGGTCGGTTCACTGATTAGTTGTACGAGATGAGCTATCGATATCAAAATCAGCCGGCTTACTATGACTTTTTCATTTGCAACGCTGCCTCCCGGACTAAATGTCTTGTATGGTTACAACTAGTGTTGCCAGGTCCAATTTGCCAAATTTCGGGACAGAAGGCTAAAAAAATCGGGATTTTAGTTCTGAAATTGGGACAACTAAAAAAAACAAGGTGTTCATAAATCAACGTTAATTTTTGTTATTAAGTGGTGCAAATAATGTCTTTATAATATCATCAAAATAATGTCATCATAATCTTTGGATCGTACGCGGCGGCAGAAAAGAACGGGGGAGCGCGATACGTCTATCGCGCTATTCGCAGTCACAAAACAATATGTGTAAAGTTTGAACCTTTTATAATTACCGATTGACCCTAAATCGGGACATTCAGCGTCCCGATCAAGGGTGAATCGGGACATGTCCACATACCCCTGAAAATCGGGACGTCCCGCGCAAATCGGGACACCTGGCAACACTAGTTACAACTATGTATTTTTTAATTAAGCAGTTTAATGCGTTAAAACACTTCTTGTTCATAGTCCCACAATGTATAAATTAGTTTTTAAATTAAATTTAGATGCTAATGCTCTTAGTTGTTGAGCATCTATAATGTACAATCTTAAATTTAATTCTCGTAAAAGAATTCCTGTTTATCTCGTAATTGCGCTAAAAATGTAAAAATAAAATAAAAAGTGTATTAAAAAAAATCAAGAATCTGACGAGCCCTAAATGGGTCGACATGAATAAACAAGCGACATTTTCAGTTATAATTATAGGAACTCGAAGGGTAGAGTCTTGACAAGAAAAATCGCATTACATAATGTATTTACTTCTTTGATAGCAAAACGTAACTATCGTCGGAGGCCTATATTAACATTGAACTATTGTCAATTGCGTTATGTGTTAATATTCGGGTCCTGTGTAAATATAATGTAATTATAAATTGTTGTGGTTTAGTTTCATATTTAGTAATTAGGTATTAAAAGTCTGTACAGTGCTGACATCTGTGACACCATTGAAATGTACTAGTCTACTAGATCTGTCATTTGTTTTTATTAAAACAGTTGAAGGCATTGCAGTGTAAGTACAAACATTTGTTATTGTCGCACATATTTTTTTTTTTCGATTTGAATTATGTCTTTTTTTTACGTTCAAAGACTAATTGAATTTTTTCTCTATTTTTTGACAAAATGGGATTCTTTCCCCATGTTTAAAAAAAAACATTTTTAACCTATAAGTTTTTTAACAGTAATCAAGAAACTTTCTTTTTACTCTTTCTTTATTATGGTAATTAATCATTAAAGTTAAGAATATTTTCGAATAAATGTCAGATTATACCAATTTTTCAATTTCTCAAATTGAGGATAAAAAATGTACAAATTAAGTTTAGTTAATAGAAGTATAATTAAAATATATAAAGTAGTGTTTGGATAATCCGAACAGAAAATTACCAGAGCCCATTCGTATTACTAAAACGTTCGGATTATAGATAGCCTTTTGTTGGAGTGTTATATAACATGTTTTCGTTTGCAAACTATCGCTTGAAATATCACATGACTTTGGGTAAGTTCGGTTTTGATCTCAGATCGATCTGATTGCTCTTATGCGTTCGAATTTAACATTTATATGCTCTGAAAGATCTCTATCCTACGTTCGGATTTAAGATCTGGAGGAGATCGAACACGCTCTATGAGCTCCAAGGAAAGCGAGCGAGCAAGCAGATTTAACCATCTTCAGAGCATTCATTTTAAAAATGAGCGGAAACACTTGTTGTGAAAATGGATACATTTCGAAGTTTATTTATATAAGGTAATTTTTCAATAGGAAAAAATACACGATTAATATTTATTCAAAGAATAGTAATAACCAATAAGTCTAAATCGCACAGAATGATTAAATAAAATATTTATTATATCTATGGGTCGAAAAAATCAACAACCGGTAGTGCTATTAATTTTAAAATAAAGGAATAAAACGAAAAAAATTGTGAATCATGATTTATTATTATAACAATATTGAATTAAATCAAAATAAGAAGCAATAAAGAATATATTTCGGCTTTAGTAATAAGAATTTAACGTGCTGGGGCCATTTTATTCTGACGTTTGGAAAAATCTGCTAGATTACGTTCGGAATTGTTTAGATGGCTCGATTTGCTCGCTTGTCACGTGACCAAAAATCTGTTCGCTCGGCTCGATCAATTGAGTGCAAAACCGAACTTACCCTTTGTTAAGACTTGCAGACTTTCTGAAGACGTTCGGCATACTCTCGTTAGACGATCGCATACGCAAAGATAAATAAGTAGTAGTTCGGATTACAGAACACAGCTGTTCGAATTATTGATACCACTTTACACTATCGGGGTATTCATATTAGAGTAGTTCGGATTATCCAAACATCTGTATCCTATTTTTTACCTTGATGACAAACTAATCGTTTTTACCCGGCGTTGCTCGAGAATGACAGCCCCTGTTGTAGTGAGATAATTATAGCCTAACATTTTCTCAAAATCAATCGGGTGAATTCGGAAACTCCTCGTTTCCCTCGTTCGGGTTATTTAAACAGAAACTCACTTGGTCATTTCGGAAATAACAGTTTAACCAAAAAACTATCGCCCTTACTTCACACCCTCTGGGATTTTTCTCGTTTGTTTAGGGGGACTATCTATAAACATGCGAACTTTCGATGCAATCTGGAAATGGAATAGAATATCCGGATGAACGCTTTTTGTGCTTTATAAAATTATGATTGGCTACTGATATAAAAATAATTAAAAGATAATATTATTTTATAGCTAAACACTAGGGTTCATGATTTCTCGAGCTTATCAGTTTCTCGGGTCTCGAGAATTCTCGAGGCTAATTTCTCGGGTCTCGAGAATTCTCGAGGCTAATTTCTCGGGTTGTCGAGAAATTTACATTTACGTATGTTTTTGCATATCTTTTCGGTTCAAATAATGAAAAAATTCGTCACAAAATTAAAAATGTGTATCATAAAAAATATCTTATTTTAAATAAATAAATTAAGTGGTTTTCCTGTTAAATAAAAGTATCAAAATAATCATAAAACTTTTATTGACAGTTTTCAACAAAATTAGCTTCTCTCATACAAAATAAAAAAAATTAAAAATTTAACCATTAAAACGTTAATACTACGCTGACTTATAATTACAATCACAGCACCATTTTGGCAGGTTAATTAGGAAAAAAATCAACTTAAAACTTTGCAAGATCAATAAAATAACATCTGAATTCTGAACATAGTACATGCATACAAAACAATTAGATCTGCTTAGTCTGTCTGATAAAATATGCCTTTAGAAAAACTAAAGCATTTATAGCTTTATCAGACAGTCGGTTCCTTATTTTATGCAAAGGCAAATAGTTTTATTTTATAATTTTATGTATATATGATGTATATATGATTTTATATATATATATGATTTCTCGAGTTCTCGACTTTTCTCGAGCTTAATTTCCCGGGAACAAAGCCTAACGATTTCCCGGGAATTCTCGGCTCGGGAATTCCCAGGAATGAACCCTATTAAACACACGAGTTTTCATAACTATTTTATATATCCGAACAACTTGAAACTTCACACATGCATAGTTCCGATGACAATACAATATTTTCATGTCATCGACCTGATGATGGAAAAACATTACAATTGGCGACCGTGACAGGACACCTCTCATTGGTGAACAGTAGTAGGGTCAAATCTTGTAATTCAATTTTGATTCACTTCCAAATATTCAATCGTCTTGAAACTTTGCACTCATATGTCTAATTACTATGACAATACAATATTTTCATGTCTCCGACAATGATAGATAGATGACTTGATAAATTAATTATTTTTTGATTTGGGACCCGTCTTCTCGCCGGAAGCACTACAGCCTCTAAGACTTGTGTTAACTCTCAATCGATCCAGTATTCTCGTTCATTGTACTAGCTTGCACAGACTAGTCGATATAGTCTTCTGGACCCATTCTTGATGGTTCATAAATTACCTGCCTTCTGCGATCCAGGACCTTAAATATAACTCTTAGTTCTTATCAAGGTAAAAAATAGGAATCGTTACGACGTTTAAATGGAAACAAAAAAATCTCATGTAACAAAATTGCGCTAGATTTTCGACAAAAAACATCAATGAAATATTACTGCTATTCAATTGTTTTTCCTGATTGCAATCAGTAAAGCTAACGACGACATAATATACAATGATTATATTTTTAAGTGAATTTTTATAGCTTCGATTTTTTTCCGTTCGGTTACGCATGTCGCGCAAGTCACGTCCATCTATTTTGTGCGACTGCACACAAGTGTGATGGTAGTAGACCAGACCACTACTAATCGAAAAGCTGCGACGTTATGTTCCATAACTATATTGTACGTCTACATAACTAATATCGTACGAATATTTAGTCGAGCAGCACATTAAATACCCATTGACCACGATCGATAGAATCCGGATTCTTATACGTTCGTCTCCATACTGATCAGGTTTCAAATTACATTACCAAAACCACGTAAACAAAATTATTATACTTTCGACGATTTTTGTTACTCATTTATTAAATAAATAAAATTTCACTTGCACCGTGGTTTCATAAAACCGGAACTAGTTTTTTTATGTTTATTTATAATACGTCTTTATTGCTGATAACCTCAGAACACAGATAGCTATAGAAGTGGTATATATTTTACTAGACAGGTCGTATTTTAGTGTATAGTTGTGGCTTCACAAGCGACTTGATATGCTGTTTCTATAGCTATCTCTGTTCTGAACTGATAACCTTAGCTGTTGAGTGTCTATAATTTTACAATCTACATACAGACGCTAATGACCTCTGTTGTCGAGCGTCTATAATTCACAATTCAATTCTACAATCTACATTTAAATCTAGGGTTGCCAGATCGGGACAAAATTTAAAATATCGGGCTTCAGAGTTTTTGACTCGACGACAAATACGGGGTATAGTTTTGCGTGTATTTTTGTGATTTTCAAAGTGATAAGAAATGATAAATATAAGTGCAATTTGTGATTGGGCCGGTACGAATCCTAAACAAAGAATTTCGTTGAAGGAGAATGGATTCTCAAAGCCGGACATATTATAAAATGCGCGAAAAATAATGATAAAAATGAGCTGTCAAAAGTAGTGAGCTTTACGGCATATTGCTTAAAAACATCAAAATTAAAAGAAAATCTATGAAATTAATCATCCGTTCAATGCTAATTTAGGGCTGGGTTAGGTAAATAATGTAAACACATAACTGCAACATTGTTATATTGTAATAAGTAAATTTCTAACCTCAAAATATTTGTATACATACCGTTAGTGCTAAATTTGTCAGTCATCAGTGATTTAACTAATGTAGTACAGTATGATTATGAGTATATCTTATTAATATAAAACATTTTTTTAATTCATGGATACAGTTTCTTCACATTAGAAAACGTCGCTGATTCCATTTTCTATAAACTTTTTGTTTATTTTACTTGTTTCATTTTTGTAATAAACTATTTCACGATAAATTTACACTGTTAGCTTGTAAATTTTTTCCTTATCCGTGTAAAATTTTCTACCACCAGACGTCTGTCTATTTGACGGATCCAAATAGCATTTTTTTTTTAAGTTTAGCAACCTCTTTCCACCCCCTTAAAGGTTGATTTTAAAAAACGTTCGAATATGTATTTGTTTATTTTTTATGAAGAATTAGTATATGTATGTTAAATTCAATACCTTTCACTTTAACGATATGTGAGATTTGTGGACTGTGTGCCTCACCCACATAAGCGCACGGTCGAAGTTATACTTCATACATTTAAAATTAGAACACGTTCCGTTGAAGTTTTTAGCATTTTTAATTTTAACTGTTTATTTTTATTTTTAACATATGATAATTTATAAAATTTTCTTGAAGCCATGAAAACGCCATTTAAACAAGTCGGTTTATTAACATTTCTGTTTATGTTTTGTTTATTCGATTCCACTACCCTCGCTAAAGAACTGTAAAAAAAAATCCCTTCTTAACGGGTGTTTACGTCACAAAAATAACCTACTGTCCAAATTTCAAGTTTCCGACTTCAGCACGCTAATGACCTAAGTTGTCGACGCGTCTATAAACTACAATTCCAACTTCAGCGGTTTGACCCGGGCGTTAATGAATCAGTCAGTCAGGACATTTCTTTTTATATATTTAGATAATCGTCGGTTTTTTTTTAGTTTTTTAATAATTTTCATTTACACTTCAAGTGTTGTTTTATGCGGTTAAGACGTTAATGGATTCACTTGTCGAGCGTCTATAATCCACAATATATATGTTGACGCGTCACGACTCACAGGCACAAAGGATCTGAATGAAATTTTCTATGCAAATAATTTATGACCCGGATTAACACCTTTTTTTATCCCGGTCGATTTAGTATTTGCCGAGGTATAAGGCGGAACTTTATTTTTTGTTTGGTACTTCATTACGTTTAAAAAGGAGACAACCGATTTGAATGAAATGTTACATGCAGAGTGTCTATGACTAAGAGTAATATAATGACTATTTTATTCTGTGCCTATATAATGCATTTTTTAAGGCGCTCCTATGTCCACGCGGGCGTCGCCGCAGGCAAAAGCTAGTTAAAAAATAAGATTCTAAATTATCTGTCTAATATATTTTTTGCGTATCTAATTTGTGATTTTGCACAGTGGCGGACTAAGGGGGCGGCTCACCCCGGGCCTCTGATCCGGGGGGCCTTCAAATCTCGAGAAGTCCTTCTTAATCAAATCCCAAACAAGGTCAAAATATGTTTAGTAAGTAAGAGGCAGTTTGGAGTTGGAAGCCCCGTACGTATACAAAATATAAACGTAGGTAGGTCGTTTATTATAAATATTTGATTTTTTTTGTCAGTCATTATATCTATATTATTCATTTTTTACGAAATTTACACTACAAATACATCAATTTTTAAGCAGACCGGAGGGCCTCATTTAGTTCTGCCGCCCCGGGCCTCCGACGGGCTTAGTCTGCCACTGATTTTGCACGAAACTTTACGTCGGGTTAACTCTAGACACCGTATAAAATATTCAGTCCCGACCATCTGGCAACCCTAGATACATCCAAAAGTTATATCCATCGTATAGAATTTCTATAATATATTTTTGAGGTTAGCTTTCGAGACATTGTTTTTCACTACTTAAATTAAGGTAGACTCGGCCAATTTTGGTTACCGTTGGCCGATTTTAAATGTGTTCTAAAATTGTTGTTTTTAGTATAATACATAATTTGCGTAAGATTTTTTTTTTATTTTTTTGCATTGGCGACGAGAAGATTAGCATAAGCGTCTCTATCGGCTGGTCGCGGAACTGATGAGAGACAACAAAGCACATTTGTTTTGTGGTTAAGTGTGAAAACAAAATTAATGTCCAAAAACAATAACCTATTTCATAATAGCAAGATTTATTAAATCACTTACGGGAAAGCTATTTGATACGTGCTGCAGTTCCGCCAGTTCCACGACCGGCCGACAGAGGCGCTTACGCGGATCTTCTCGTCGCCAATAGTATCTATGCTAGAAAATATTTTTCTTTTTTTTTATTGTTCCATTTTTGTAGTTGTTTGTAATTCGTCTTATAACCTCACATTTCTAAATTTTTGTAAAATTGTCATATATTGTCAATTGATTATTGTAATTTACTGGAAATAACTTCGAAGTACTTACAATTCGAAAAAAAAATGTGCCAAGAAACATGAGTTATTTTGTTTTTGTTTGAATACTTTACCAAAGAATAATTTCTTTTTATTATTCGTGATTGTAAAATTGTTCATATATTATATATTTTTTTTTAAATAAATAACAAGAAGATCAGCATTTCTTATATATTATGTGAGACGAACGTGCAGTTTTTTTGTGCTCTTTAAAACAAAAGAAGTCGCCTTTGTATATTGTGTTTTTTATTATTTTTACTATTGGGAACTGACAAACTGAGACATGACATCTGGTGGCAAAAAATTAAACTGTCATAAAATTGCAACTGTAGTAAGTATATGGTGTTAACATTGACATTTAAATTTAATTAATTAATTATTAAATAAAAAAGTAAAAATGGAAGTTGAACGTTTTCCAGAACGTAAAAAATCGAAAGCTAGTTTGTTGTGTTGCTAAAGATTTAGATGTTATTTTTCATAAGTTTCCGAAGCACCATACTGTTGGTATTGAAATGTTTTTTGGTTATGTTGAAGAAATTGATTAATATATTATAACGTAGGAAAATCTATTGTAATTAAAAGAAGTTACTCGAACAATGAAAATATGTTCTTTACATTTTAAAAAATGTGATTATATACCACCAAGTAAGTTAACCTAAAAAGTAAATAAAATAATGTTTACAATGTTAAAAAAGTGTATAATATACATGTTATAATTACATTTTTCTCCCAACTTTGCTTTACAAGAACAAATTATTAAAATTATTTTTCCAGCCTAAGATATAGCATTTATTTCATGGTGTTTTTCTTTCATGTTTGACGGTTGTAAACATAGCGCGTTAATAGCTGTCACATCAATAACACTTTTTTTACAATTTATTCCACATTTAATTAAATGTCCGACAGATAAAATTCGTTCTGCATCATATATATTTTCTTGGTATGAGTTATCACCAACCTAAGATATTAATTCAAATAGCATTTTAATCGTCAACACTACTATCACATGTAATTTTTTTAAAACTGCAATCTTTTGTCGGCCATGTTTTTGAAGCCACTCCCACATGTCAGTTCCCAATAGGATATTCAGATTTAAGAGACCGACACGTGACGTTTTAATATTTTAAGAACATTACAACAGTTGCTCAACATTTGGATTCGTTAAATAAACGAAAATGCATCTACATTCTGTACGAATCCAATCATCGTAATGTATTCGAGGATCAGGTTTAATGAATCGTGGTCCCTATATAGATTCAGTTAATTAATTAAAACTGAATCAGATATTGTTTTGTCGATAATTAAAAAGTAAACGGATAAGAACCATTTTTTGTATTTATTTTATTAGTAGGCGAATACGATTTATTTTTTCGTTTCTATTTCAAACTGGATGGTGCTGTCTTGAATATATGAAAAATGTACCGCATCATACATTTGCGACTTAAATTTGTTGAAAAAGGACAGGATTCAGTTGTTTACCTTGCGTTCAACTGTTTTTGAACTGAACTTTGAAAATCAAATCGATTTTTCAATAACTATACTATTATGTTATAATAATTTAAGAATAATTAGTAAGTTTTGTTATTGATAATTAAATTTATTAATGTTTACCATATAATAAAGATCTTACTTTGTACATGAATATAATATTAAGAAATAGGTTATTTTTGTTACGAAAATTATAATTAATAAAAAGTATTTTTGTTATTAAATTGTTTCTATTCTTCTTTGTTTAATTAGCTTCAGTCGGAGCACAGATGATGCAGCGGAATAAACAAAACACAATCGGTACTGGTTCGTTTGTTTTGCATTGTTGTAAAATGAGACTTAGACTAACCTCTGTCTGGCTATGTCTGACTTTTTAATACAACAGACAAAGCCTAGAAGAGGCTAAGCTATGTCGTTTCTCTTGTTTTGTTGCTTTTGTTTATCAGAATTGTACAGTGCTGCCAAAGCGGAACCTCCTGACTGAAATTAAAAAAAATTCGACTGATGACCAGTCCTATACTTCCCACCTAGTAAATATTTGCAAAAAATAAACACTCTTTTTTTTTTTATTCTTTGACTAGGCCCAAATAACCTTAGCTGTTGGTGGTCTTTAAAACACAATTTAATTTTTATATTCTTTGAAAAAAGCATGGCCCTCTTTTTTGTTTGGTGATCTACTGATGGCTAACTTAATATAGCAAAAATCATGGTTACCTTGATTTACGTACAATTTTTATTTTTTTTTAGTAAAATATTTTTTTTCTCGAAAACTATACATTTTAGAGAAAAAAAATATTTACATTTTTTTCATATTATAACATCTAGAATTCATTTATATTTTTTTTTACCTATGTTAATACGTAACATTGAGGACGTTTTTTTGAATATCTCAGGATCCACTGAACCGATTTGACTCAAAATCTAATCAGATCTAAGTTAAAGGCTGATAAACACAATAGAACAATCGGCATGCCCGTATGTTGTTCCGTTCTTAAGATATCGAAGGCGAAAAATTGACCACATACACACACACACATACAGACATCAGTCAGAAAATGATCTTAAACGATTGCTAGGGTCTCAAAACGTGAAAATTTGTTAAAATCTCGAAATATTTTTTTCGGACTAAATCCATTACTTCCCTACCATAGTAGAGGTGGGAAGTAATAACTGCAGCTTTATGTTGAAGATTAAAGGTAACTTCACAATTTTTCTATTGTGAATTCTATTACATCTTATTGAAGACATTATTTTTTATTTGAAACTACAGTTTGTACCTGAATAATCAGTTAAATATTTAAATATCTTAAATTTTCGCCTTTTTGTGATATTCCAGGTTATTAATCTTATTTATAAAGAGGACAGTGCGGTCCAGTGGTTAGCGTCGCGGCCTCTGGATCGGATTGTCGTGGGTTCAAATCCCGTCTCCGCTCATGGATATTTTGTGATGTCATTTAGTTTTAAGTGAGTTATGTTATTTAATGTAATCAAGACGCTAATGACCTAAGTTGTCGACGCGTCTATAATCTACAATAAATAAATACTTATTTATAAAAATTTCTGACATTACAAACTTTCTCTGAAAACATTTTGGAAATATTGTACATAAAAATCTTTTTAAAATTAATATATTGTCGCAGCTCTCTATGGTTACTGCCCTAAAATCTTATTATTCCTAAAATTAAACTCTGCTACCATATATTATACAGGGTGTATCACAGGATTGAATACATAGAAAAGTAATGAGTGCAACAAGAAAACATAAGCAAAATGAGTAGCGTGACAAAGATAGAATACACATGGCTAACTTAACTAAATTAATTATCATGGTTTTTTACGGGTGCATTCCACTTGGCGATCGCAACGCTTACAACGACCAAACGTAATGAACGCGGCCATAAGGCGCGAGCGTAGTGGGCGAAATGGTCGCCAAGTGGAATGCACCCGTATGAATAGAGGGCAAAGCAATCTCTGATCTTAACTAATTTGTACTGTGTACTTTTCCCTATGTTCGGTGTCCTGTGATACACGGTACATCCTGTATAATATAATAATATATAATCAAAACAATTGAAGAATAGTTATATAAGACTAAATTCTTATTGTAGCGTTGTTAATGGTTAAAATCATAAAAGATTAGAATAACTTGAACAATAAAGGAATACACAAAATATTAACGCGTTTAATTATTTAACGTAGCTAATAAGTAATTTTTTGACGACATCGGACGTAATTTTTTTAAACATTTTTAGTTCTGTCAATGCAGTGCTGAAACGTGCTTGAGTTTTTCAGCAGTCATGACAGTAACTTTACTTTATCAACGGTTTTTATAAATAAATTAAAGAAACTAAAAATCAGTGTGAAAAAGAAGTTTTAAATAAACAATTATAAATATATACCTAAACAGTGAATTAATTTGTGTTAAAATTAATCCAAATAATTTTCTATTGACAATTCGTGTTTTTAAGGTTATAAATACGTTAATTCAAAGATAGCATTTAATTATTGCCTCAATAATAATATATTCAGTAAATTTTAATATAAATCACATATTATTTATAAATATGCTTTATAATTATATATTTTCTTTTTTGTAATGATTAAGTACTAATATTAATTATTATCATCAGATGTTGTACTTATAAAAATTTTAAATGAATATTTCACATTAAAATTATGTAATGAAGTGTGACATTGTTTTCGTTTAAAAATTAAAAGTTTGTGAAAAGTTAAAAAAGTTTTTCATCACAGCACAAAGTCAAGTATTTCTTCGCTGGAAGATAAGGTAATTATTTTGAGATATTATTTTAAAAAACATATTTGGGATAGAGTTGCATAGGCCATAGAATGATAGAACTGAACGTCAGTGGCCAAATCATATTTTTAGGCACATGATTGATATTCGACATGCTTAAAAAAGCGGCCAAGTGCGTGTCGGACCACGCACAGTGAAGGGTTCCGTAGTCGGCCGAAAATATCCCATAATCCATATCTCAAAAACTACATAACATATCTTATTAAAACCAATTTTCGTTGAAAGTATTTTTAACAGACTTAAAAAAAAGAGGTTATTCAATTCGACCGTATATATTTTTTATGTTTTATGTATGTTCGCGGATAACTTCATCGTTTATGAACCGATTTTGAAAATTTTTTTTTATTTGAAAGGATATACTTTCAGATTGGTCCCATAGAAATTTCATCAAAATCGGTTCAGTAGTTCGGCTGATTTAAATAAAAAAGCAAGTAACGGCGTGTGATTCTTTAAGGTAAATGTTACTTTTTGACACTAAAAAGTAAAAATAAAAAACTTTAACAAAAAAAAAACCTCCTTCAAAAAGGCACTAAAAAGAGGAAAATAATGAAATTTTGAGGTCTGTGCCAATTAAAATATGAAGTTGGTTAAAAAGTATAGTAACGTGATTAATATCTTCTTTTTAACCAATTTCATATTTTAATTGGCACATCAGACCTCAAAATTTCATTATTTTCCTCTTTTTAGTGCCTTTTTGAAGGAGGTCTTTTTTGTTAAAAAGTTTTTTTATATGTTCCACTTCCCCATAGTTGAAAAGTTAGAGGGGGGGGACACACTTTTTACGACTTTAGAAGCGCATAGCTCACCAACTATTGTCTATTGACTTAAATAAAAAAAAAGTCATTTTGAAACTTCTTCATCATTTTCGAAGACCTATCTAACGATACCCCACACTCTTATGTAGACTGGAAATTTTTTTTTCATCCCTCATTTACATGTATGGAGTACCACCCCTAATTTTTTTTTTCGTAATTTCACTTCACCATTGTATATAGCGCTTCATAGAAGACACTATCAAATTTCATCTATAATACTAGTGCCAATAGTCTCCGAGTAAAATGGCTGTGACATACGGACGGACAAGACGAAATTATAAGCGTTCCGTGTTTGCCATTTGGTTACAGAACCCTAAACAGTTGACAGCAGGCCCGAATTTCTGCCTAGGCCAACAAGGCACCGGCCTAAGGGCCCAGCCGCCGAAGGGGCCCCGGCCAGAGCGGAGATGGAAATTAAAGAAAAAAAATTCTAAAAATTTTGTAAGATAACCCAATTGGCGACTTTTTTTTTGCTAAATTTCCATCCAGTTCCATTTTCCCCCTTTTTTTGGGCTTGGGGGGGGGGCAACTGTCAAGTGTTTAGGGGCCCTGGGTCTTTATGTCCGGGCCTGGTTGACAGTGAAAATGTGATGATAATTCTTATCCATTTTTAAATCCGTGAAACTGCAAGGTTCCTCGATTATTAAACTCTCTGTTGTCGAGCGTCTATAATTTACAATATCCTATCGATTATTAAATAGGTTCAAAGCTGTCGATTTTTGTAAAATCAATCCGTACTGTTTTCGTAAATGAGTTCTTTCTCAGCTATGATTATAATTTCTTGATTTAAAAAAAATCTCGCACACTTTTTCGATTTGTCACAAAATGAATAACGGAAATATTTTCTATTGTTAAAATAAGATTGATGTCACTACATTCATCACTAGATTTGAATAACAATAGCACTACACTCCGCGTTTTTCCGAACAGTCGACGAAGATTACCGATTGACGTTAAGCGTCTCACTGCGGCCGCGCGGCGGACAGCTGACTGTCGGCACGAGCCGTTTGCGCAAGAATAAATAGTTGTGATTATTAAAAACAGAGGAACGCGGGCGAACGTTCAATGTCACAATGAAGACTGCCTCTGTGCCGCACCGGTCTGACGGTAGGGGCTCCTCAACCTCGTAACATCTCCCTCCGAAATATAAGTGAAACTGACCGAATTACATCCGCTATATACGTGTTGTAACGTATTAATTACATATTCAAAAATAACAAGTGAATAAATTATTAACTTGTAAATGCATTTTGGTGACGACACAATTTCAATTGTTTTATTTTGACCTAGTATTGCCAAAGCCGACTTACACACTACTCTCAGTAGTGATGAGCAAAGCAAAACCAAGACTTGGACAGTCTTGGTCTTGCTGATTCAGTCTTGGTCTTGCTCAAATATGTCTAGTCTTGGTCTTGGTCTTGGTCTTGCTGATTCAGTCTTGGTCTTGGTCTTGCTCAAATATGTCTGGTCTTGTACTTGGGCTTGGTCTTGCTGATTCAGTCTTGGTCTTGCTCAAATATGTCTAGTCTTGGTCTTGGTCTTGCTAATTCAGTCTTGGTCTTGGTCTTGCTCAAATATGTCTGGTCTTGGTCTTGGTCTTGCTCAAATATGTCTGGTCTTGGTCTTGCTCAAATGTCTGGTCTTGGTCTTGGTCTTGCTTATTCAGTCTTGATCTTGCTCAAATATGTCTGGTCTTGTACGTGGCCTTGGTCTTGCTGATTCAGTCTTGGTCTTGGTCTTGCTCAAATATGTCTGGTCTTGGTCTTGCTGATTCAGTCTTGCTCTTGCTCAAATATGTCTGGTCTTAGTCTTGCTTATTCAGTCTTGGTCTTGGTCTTGCTCAAATATGTCTGGTCTTGTACTTGGCCTTGGTCTTGCTGATTCAGTCTTGGTCTTGGTCTTGCTCAAATATGTCTGGTCTTGGTCTTGGTCTTGCTGATTCAGTTTTGGTCTTGGTCTTGCTCAAATATGTCTGGTCTTGGTCTTGGTCTTGTTGATTCAGTCTTGGTCTTGATCTTGCTCAAATATGTCTGGTTTTGGTCTTGGTCTTGCTGATTCAGTCTTGGTCTTGGTCTTGCTCAAATATGTCTGGTCTTGGTCTTGCTGATTCAGTCTTGGTCTTGCTCTTGCTCAAATATGTCTGGTCTTAGTCTTGGTCTTGGTCTTGCTCAAATATGTCTGGTCTTGGTCTTGGTCTTGCTGATTCAGTTTTGGTCTTGGTCTTGCTCAAATATGTCTGGTCTTGGTCTTGGTCTTGTTGATTCAGTCTTGGTCTTGATCTTGCTCAAATATGTCTGGTTTTGGTCTTGGTCTTGCTGATTCAGTCTTGGTCTTGGTCTTGCTCAAATATGTCTGGTCTTGGTCTTGCTGATTCAGTCTTGGTCTTGCTCTTGCTCAAATATGTCTGGTCTTGTACTTGGCCTTGGTCTTGCTGATTCAGTCTTGGTCTTGATCTTGCTCAAATATGTCTGGTCTTGGTCTTGGTCTTGCTGATTCAGTCTTGGTCTTGGTCTTGCTCAAATATGTCTGGCCTTGGTCTTGCTTATTCAGTCTTGGTCTTGGTCTTGCTCAAATATGTCTGGTCTTGTACTTGGCCTTGGTCTTGCTGATTCAGTCTTGGTCTTGGTCTTGCTCAAATATGTCTGGCCTTGGTCTTGCTTATTCAGTCTTGGTCTTGGTCTTGCTCAAATATGTCTGGTCTTGTACTTGGCCTTGGTCTTGCTGATTCAGTCTTGGTCTTGGTCTTGCTCAAATATGTCTGGCCTTGGTCTTGCTTATTCAGTCTTGGTCTTGGTCTTGCTCAAATATGTCTGGTCTTGTACTTGGCCTTGGTCTTGCTGATTCAGTCTTGGTCTTGGTCTTGCTCAAATATGTCTGGCCTTGGTCTTGCTTATTCAGTCTTGGTCTTGGTCTTGCTCAAATATGTCTGGCCTTGGTCTTGCTTATTCAGTCTTGGTCTTGGTCTTGCTCAAATATGTCTGGTCTTAGTCTTGGTCTTGGTCTTGCTTATTTAATCTTGGTCTTGGTCTTGCGTATCAAGTCTCGGTCTTTCTCATTTTATCTGTCTTTTTTTAGTTTTTTACTTGTGAAGATCATCATAGTTATAAATTAAAAGTAAGAATTTTTAGTTTAGTCTTGTGTATTTGGTCTTGGTCTTGCATATTCGGTCTTGGTATTGGTCTTGTCCTTGTTCATTCGGTCTTGGTCTTGGTTTTGCTAGTCTAATGATAGTCTTGATCTTGGTCTTGCTTTTTCGCAAGACCAAGACCGATTTTGCTCATCACTAACACTCAGTACCTATAGGACTTGAGAATGGCCGAGCGTGTAGCAGTGCTGTTGTTTATATAACGTTGCTATTGTTCCTCTATTACAAGTTCCCGGGTTCTAGCCCGAGAGCTGGTAAAAGTGTCAATTGGATTTTCAGTTTATTTATTAAAAAAAAAATAATAAATTGAAAATGTGAATTGGTGCTAGGCCCAAATAACCTTAGCTGTTGGTGGTCTTTAAAACACACACACACACACACAGTACCTATAGTGATTGGCGGAGGAACGACGGGGGGGACTTGGCGACACTTTGGGGGAGGCTTAGCCCACCCAGACGGTCCCAGACCAAAATTTTGTATCAGAAGCTAGAGGCTGTGACGAACACAGACAGATTCTTGTGAACAACAATATATTATAGGGTTCTATCATAGGGAGATATCGATAGTCAGTAAGAAAACGAACCCGTATACTTTTTATTTTTTTTATTTTTTTTTTCAATTTAATTTATTTACTTAATTAAAAAAGAAAAACGATACTTGATTTTTAGGGTTCCGTACGTCAGAATGAAAAAATGGAACTCTTGTAGGATCATATCTTTGTTGTCGTTTGTCTATCCGTCAAGTCCCTTTTTCTCAGGAACGGGTAAAGGTATCAAGTAGAAATTAATATCAAATATTAAGGTCTACAACTCCATAGTCCTGTAAAAATGTCAAGCTTCTAACTCTAATCAATAAAAAGGTACTGCTTTTGAAAAATCATGTATTTTGATACTGACTCATTCATCAAACCCTACTTAGGTGACAAACTTAATTTTTATTAAGTTTGTCAATTATTATCAATCTCAACAAAGTAATAATTGTTACAACGCAACGGAACCCTCGGGGCGCGAGTTCTATTCGCACTTGTCCGTCTTTTTTTTGGGCCCAGAATGCAAAATTCTTCCTGATATATAAAAATTTCGTTTTGATTTGATTTATGGATCGTGAATGTTCGATCATCTCCTGTCATGGCTTGCTTGATTAAGTGACTAATTGCTTAACACAAAACAATCGTCGATATTATTAGATAAATGGTTAGCAGTTAGAGAGTTCGCCCGGCGACGCTCAGGCGGACCAATTCGAGGCCGGCGCCAAAACATGACGCCTGCCGTAGCAACACACCATTGGCTGGGTTCGCCGTCTGTTGCTAGTTGCTATACGCACTACTTCCGCATTGTTCAACTGTTTACATCGCGATGCGGTGTTGCCAAATTGCGTATAGGGCTATTTGTAAGACCTCAAAAGAACGTCGTATTAAAAAAATAAAAACATTAATTTACTATTTACTTCTAATTATTAACTTCCCATTGGAAGTTATTGTAATGGGTCCGAAAATCGAAATCAAAAAGGAAAAAAACATTTTATGTTTCAAGGTCACTACACTATTTTTACACTACTTTTAGAAAGATGTCTGTGTGTGTGTATGTGTGTGTGTGTGTGTACGTACGTACGTATGTATGTATGTGTCCATTTCTTTCTAAGACGAAATCTCGAGAATGAAAAATGATATCGACTACGTTGGGGTGCCAATCGACGCGTATTAACGTAAATATGATCTGAAAGAAATTTTTTCAAAATCGGTTCAGCCGTTCTTTTTTCTTAACCAAATAACCTCCAAAAAGAAGATTTTACACAATATCTCGCGAATAAAAAATTATATCGACTTCGTAAGGGTGTCAACCGAGGCGTGTTAACGTCATTTTGATCCGACATAAATTTTATAAAAATCGGTTCAGCCGTTTTTTTTTCTTTTTGTTTTTTTTAATTATTGTTAAAAATAAATAATAATTATGTTTTAATGATAAAAATGATTACTTTTCTGTGTAATATCTAATTTAATTATTATTATTAAATATTTATCAAACTGGGAAGTTCGTCGTGTGGACCTCAAGGGTCGCACTTTAGTCCTAACAAACGACCCACCTCACGGCTTGTTATCTGAGTGTATTCATGCAACAACACACAATCTGTGAAAATTTCAACTATAGCTACCTCTTACCGTTTGTGAGATATAGTCGAGTGACAGACGGACGGACGGAAATCGTAGGCTCAGGCAGCAATCCCATGTACACGGAAAACGCTCGGAAGACGGAATTCGGAAATGCAAATGACGGAGGTTGACCAATCAGATTCTTTCCGCGATATTCAAACTTTACGGAAAGAATCTGATTGGTCAACCTCCGCCATTCGCATTTCCGAGTTCCGTCTTCCGTGCGTTTTCCGTGTAAGTACTTACATGGGATTGCTGCCTGACTAACGAAACAACGCAGGTCAGGAGTGAGAAACTGTAGTTTGAGGGTGCTGTCCTATGTACACGGAAAACGCACGGAAGACGGAATTCGGAAATGCAAATGACGGAGGTTGACCAATCAGATTCTTTCCGCGATATTCAAACTTTACGGAAAGAATCTGATTGGTCAACCTCCGCCATTCGCATTTCCGAGTTCCGTCTTTCGTGCGTTTTCCGTGTAAGTACATGGGACAGCTGCCTGACTAACGAAACAACGCAGGTCAGGAGTGAGTAACTGTAGTTTGAGGGTGCTGTCCCATGTACACGGAAGACGGAACTCGGAAATGCAAATGGCGGAGGTTGACCAATCAGATCCTTTCCGTAATATTCAAACATTAAGGAAAGAATCTGTTTGGTCAACCTCCGCCATTTGCATTTCCGAGTTCCGTCTTCCGTGCGTTTCCGTGTAAGTACATGGGACTGCTGCCTGACTAACGAAACAACGCAGGTCAAGAGTGAGAAACTGTAGTTTGAGGGTGCTGTCCCATGTACACGGAAAAGGCACGGAAGACGGAACTCGGAAATGCAAATGGCGGAGGTTGACCAATCAAATTCTTTCCGTAATATTCAAACATTACGGAAAGAATCTGATTGGTCAACCTTCGCCATTTTCATTTCCGAGTTCCGTCTTCCGTGCGTTTTCCGTGTACATGTAATAGGGTTCCGTTCGGAGCTACAAACGTCAAACACTGACAATTTTTTTAAGCATCTGGCAACCAAGCTATATATTAAGAGTCAGTCACCGTTCAATTTGCTTCGATACTTTGTAACCGACATTATGTAGCTTTTCACTGTAACCTTATGAACTCGTCTTCAAGGTCAAAGTTTAAGTACCGGTCATTTAACAATATATAACTGTCACTTCAGTGTCTTTCACAATGAATCGTTATTTAAATTTTTTTTCGCACTGTTTTGTTTGTTGAAAGTAAATAACAATTGACTGACGGTTCTTGGTTTTGTAAGCGCATACCCCACAGCTCGTTACTTGTGTCCTTAATTTACATGTTTGGAAATCTTTCAGCATTTAAGATTTATCCAAATATATTCCACTCGATGACATAGGAAATCTGACGGTGGAATCTCCGTCTATTTTGAGAATAAATAAAACGTCATTTTATGATAAAAATTACGCATTCACGTAGGGTTGCCGGATCAAAAACCAAGATTTTCGGGATTTTTCTAAAGCGAAGGCAATTTATTTCAGGGAAGGAAGTTATTGTGAAAAAAATGTTTAATTATTTTACTATTTTTTGTATTTATCATTAGACTTGTCTAATTTTATTCATTTATCACACACCAGTATACACGGTGAGATGTGGCAGGCGCTTCTAACTTCTGAGTGTGTAAATCACGCTTAATTTCGTGTGAATCTTTAATTCATTTTATTGTTCCCAATTTGTCTTTACTGACATAGGGTAAGTCCGAAAAATACAATTAAATACAAGTAAAAATATATATACGTACAGAAATTGCAGATAGTGCTAAATAAATAAGTACTACTTAGCATGTAACTTAGTGTTGTTTCTTGCGATCGCGAGCACGAATTCGTTGAACTTATGCATTTCCGGGATAGAAGACTTAAATTTCGGGACACGGGACAAACCAACGAATTCCGGGACATTCCCGAAAATCCCGGCCATCTGGTAAGTGGTAACCCTATATATACGTGTCAAGTTGTGAACTTCTATCTCGGGGGCAGTATAACCTAGTGGTTAGCGTGCTTAGTGCCGCAACCTCTGGACTGGACTGCCGTGGGTTCGAATCCCACCTGCGCTCATGAATGTTTTGTGATGTTATTTAGTTTTAAGATAGTTGTTATTTAGTGTAGTTGAAAGACGCTAATGACCTGAGATGTCGACGCGTCTATAATCTACAATAAATTAAAATAAATAAACTTCTATCTTGTGTCGTTGAAAAAGCTAAATTGATTTTCGAAATTCGCGAGTCACTATTTTTGGTTGATCGCGAGAGTCACTCAGGTGGCGGCTATGAATTTGACCTTAAACTAAACGCCCTTCAAATGTTTCGGCACTGTGGGCCGGTCAGTTAATCCGACACTGTCAGAAATATGGAAATATTGTTTGTTTGTTTTGTTGGAGGGAATTCCAGCACATTCTACAATATAATAAAAACCGGTCAATAATGTAACTTAGGAGACAGTCCAGGTTATAAATTAATAGACAGAGTATTCGCCGTGTTCGCTTCAAACAAACTGTATGTAAACATATTTATTTATTACTTCCCACCTCTACAACTATGGTAGGGAAGTAATGGATTTAGTCCGAAAAAAATATTTCGAGATTTTAACAGATCTTCACGTTTTGAGACCCTAGCAATCGTTTAAGACTGATGTCTGTCTGTATGTGTGTGTTTATGTGGTCAATTTTTCGCCTTCGATATTGTAAAAACGGAACAACATACGGCCATGCCGATTGTTCTATTGTGTTTATCAGCCTTTTAACTTAGATCTGATTAGATTTTGAGTCAAATCGGTTCAGTGGATCCTGAGATATTAAAAAAAACGTTCTCAATGTCACGTATTAACATAGGTAAAAAAAAATATAAATGAATTCTAGATGTTATACCTAATATGAAAAAAATGTAAATATTTTTTTTCTCTAAAATGTACAGTTTTCGAGAAAAAAATATTTTACTAAAAAAAGAAAATTGTACGTAAATCAAGGTAACCATGATTTTTGCTATATTAGGCTAGCCATCAGTAGATCATCAAACAAAAAAGAGGGCCATGCTTTTTTCAAAGAATGAAAAAAGTGTGTTTATTTTTTGCAAATATTTATTAGGTGGGAAGTATAGGACTGGTCATCAGTCCATTTTTTATTGTAGATTATAGACGCGTCGACAACTTAGGTCATTAGCGTCCTAAATGACATCACAAAACATAATAATAATAATAATAATAACAATTTATTTAAAAGACTGCATGTACAGTATTAAAAGCGTCAAAGTCTCTGGATCACAGGTATTCATTAATATTATAAAAAGCACCCTCCAGTCCAGCAGATAGCTTTTTAACAATTTTTTGAAATCGTTTACATGGACAGCTGATTTTATATTATCAGGCAGCTTATTAAAAATGGTAACACCTAGGTAAGCTGGGGATCTTTTACTGACATTTAAACGACTGTAGGACACTCTTAAAGTGTTTTTTTGACGAGTATTTATATCGTGAATATCTGAACCAAGATCATATTTATGCCGATTATTATAAACATATAGAGACAGCTCATATATGAATATAGATGTTAAGGTTAAAATTTTAAATTTTTTGAAAAGATCCCTGCACGAGCTTGTTTGAGGCACTCCACCTATACATCTGACAATCCTCTTCTGCGAAACAAAAACATTAGATGCTAAAGTTGAAGAGCCCCAAAAACAGACGCCATATTTCAGTCTCGAGTACACTTGCGCATAATATAGGCCTATCAGTTATTGTTGATCCAAGATATTTCTCAGATTCATGAATAAATAATATATAGAATTTAGTTTACCAGAAACTATTTTACAATGGATTTTCCAATTAAGGTTTTCATCAATATGTAAACCTAGAAACTTAATATGATCAATTCTAGATATATTATTATTATTTATCTTTAGAGAAATATCTAGTTCAGCTCTATACTGATGGCTATGAAAACGCATATAATTTGTCTTAGTGTTATTTAAGTAGAGACAATTAGCACAAAACCATTCTGAAAGTCTTACGAGACTGCTATTGCATTGTTCTTCAATTACCTTTGGGGTTTTGTCAGATAATATAAGTGAAGTGTCATCAGCATATATAGTGACAGAGACCTTTTCACCTAAATTTAACTCCACGTCATTGATATAAAGTATGAACAACACAGGGCCCATGAGCGGAGGTGGGATTCGAACCCACGACAGTGTGACCCAAAGGCCTGCTACGCTAACCGTTACACCACACTGTCCTCTGTATGTAAACAGTAAAAGAACAACAGCAATCCGTCAAAATTGTGTGTTTTAAAGACCACTAACAGTTAAGGTTATTTGAGCCTAGCACCAATTCATATTTTCAATTCATTTTTTTTTAATAATAAATTGAAAATCCAATTGACACTTTTACCACCTCTCGGGCTAGAACCCGGGAACTGAGGACTTGTAATAGAGGAACCATAGCAACGCCATGTAAACAACAGCATTGTTACACTCTCGGCTATTCTCAAGCCCAGCAATCCGTCTAGGTACCTTTATCATATCAATGTAGGTAAATGTCGATTTCTCGTCTCCATTTATTCGAAAAGAACAATCGAGCAATATTTCGTAACCTAATTGCAGAATCCCGTTTGAGACAAAAACTTATACCTACATAATATTCAAATGTAAGTTGGCGTCATAAGAGCAGATCCACGGGAGACTCCCCTCAACTAGCAAAATTAAGATAATACGAGAAAATTGGAAACTTGCATTGCAGAGGTGAAAAAAAATATTTTTATTTAAGCTTCAAAGTCGAATTAATAATAAATTTGTAGGTTAGACTAGTTCGGATGGTTTTGCGCCCTTGGCTGGCATGCACCGCACTGTAAGAAATGAGAAGGCCGATTACATAAATTATCGATGGTCCATTTGTAGCCAGCGATTAATCTGGTAATAGGCACACAAAGAGACAATGGCGTCGCAAACAGGTATCGCCTGCACATCGCGTAGATTCCATAAAAACACATTGCGCATGCGTGGTTACTAATTTTACATTAATTTGTTTTGTTTTCATCCAATTTATATATGTAACTATACATTTTATTTTGTAATTTTTACACACTTTATTGGAATATTACACAAATTATGTAATTTTAATTTACTTTATGTAAAAATCACAAATTTGTTTAACTTTACAGTAAAAGTCCAAGTTTTTATGAAGTTTTCTGTGTAAAAATAAATAATAATGTAAAATCACTTAGAAAATCGAGCGAATTCTACCTTAACTTTCAAAGTATTTTTACGTCCTTTTTTTACAGTGCACGGGATGGATTGGGAATATTATTCTCATCTTCTTTTTCTTCTCACATATAAAATGAGGGCCGAGTAAAAATGGCGACTGGCTTCACTTTTAAGTGCTTATACTTCCTCTATAGCTTCTATCTCAGTGGCTGAACTTTTCTTTCGGGTCGGGTTCGCGGCTTGCTCGAGAATCGATGTCTCTGATATTCGTCTGGACCAGATGTGCAAATAATATAAGTACAAGTACAATGTTGTTTTTAGGGTTCCGTACCTCTGAACGGAACCCTATTACTGAGCCTACGATGTCCGTCCGTCCGTCTGTCACAAGGCTCTATCTCACAAACGGCAACAGATAACTCGATGCATTTTTTTTAAGTGAAAACTTCCTTAGGCGCGTTAGGCACTCTTCACTGTAAAAAATGGATGTAAAAATACTTTGAAAGTTAAGGTAGAATTCGCTCGATTTTTTAAGTGATTTTACATTATTATTTATTTTTACACAGAAAACTTCATAAAAACTTGGACTTTTACTGTAAAGTTAAACAAATTTGTGATTTTTACATAAAGTAAATTAAAATTAGATAATTTGTGTAATATTTCAATAAAGTGTGTAAAAATTACAAAATAAAATGTGTAGTTACATATATAAAATGGATGAATACAAAACAAATTATTGTAAAATTAGTAACCACGTATGCGCAATGTGTTTTTATGGAATCTGCGCGATGTGGCGATACCTGTTTGCGACGCCATTGTCTCTTTGTGTGCCTATTACCACATTGATCGCTGGCTACAAATGGACCATCGATAATCTATGTAATCGGCATTCTCATTTCTTACAGTGTAGATTTTATCGGATACTTATAAGTAGGAGAAATTGCACATTTTAATTAGCAATATTATGAAAACGATAATGATCAAAAAGTGGATCCAGGTTGCCATTATTGCGTAACGGGGCCTATAACGACCTCGATGGCTGTTACAAGGTCGAGCGCGATCAAGTACCTGCATACAGGCTGTCCGAGAAATAAGTATCTATCATTAAGATGATTTTAACACTAACTTAAACACATATGAAGTGATTTTTAACGATTGTAAAAAAACTTATAATAGAGATAAAAAATAATACTATAATGCTGGGTTTTTGGTACGACTTTCAAATTTGACTGATCAAATACTTCAGAACAAAGGAACAGCTTATTTATTTTTTGAAAATACTTACGAAACTAAGAAAAAAAAATAAAGATAGTTACTTCTTACCACAATCAGTTTTATTGATGGATGTACATTTCGAAAGCTATGCTTTCCTCTTCAGCAAAACACTATACATGAATGAAATAATAGGTACATATACAGGGTATTTTATATATATAGTAATATTAGTATTTCAGTATTAGGATATATAGTAATATTAGTATAAAATACCCTGCATGTATTATTTCATTCATGTATAGTGTTTTGCTGAAGATGAAAGCATAGCTTTCGAAATGTACATTCATCAATAAAACTGCAGTTGTGGTAAGAAGTAACTATCTTTATTCTTGTTTTTATTCCAACCGCAGTGCTCATATATTTTTATATACGAAAATATAAGGTTTAGAAAAAAAATATTTTACAAAACTTTCTTGCAAAAATGAACAGAATTACAAACCTGTTATGAAAAGCACATTGTTATAATAGAAAAAAACAACGTTATAACACACAGATCTTCTGCGCATGCGCTGATTTTCCCCAAATAAAATAGAGCTCTTCCTATTTATTATATGTTAAACATCCTATACGGTGATCCTATCCAAACGGGCTTGAGAATAGCCGAGCGTGTAGCAATGCTGTTGTTTACATGGCGTTGCTATGGTTCCTCTATTGCAAGTCCCCAGTTCCCGGGTTCTAGCCCGAGAGCTGGTAAAAGTGTCAATTGGATTTTTAATTTATTATTAAAAAAAAAAAATAATGAATTGAAAATATGAATTGACGTGCTAGGCCCAAATAACCTTAACTGTTGGTGGTCTTTAAAACGCAATTTAATTTTTTTCCTATCCAAACAATGTGGAATTTTAAAAAGTGACCTAAATTAGTACCATTCCATACAGGGCCGGTTTTTGGGGTGGGCAAACTGGGCAGCTGCCCAGGGTGCCATCGAAATAGGAGCGGCACTGAAAAAAGCTCGCAGAATTCATTTCTGAAACAATTAAATGGACATTTTTTTCTAAAACATCGGTGCAATACTTGGAATAAGGCTTCGATTGTTATAAGAACTGAAAAAGATTAATAAAAAACAATTTACGTAAAACCTTGTGGAAATTTTTAACATTGGAAATGTTTATGTTCGTATATGGGGACAGAGTTACGAGTTTTCGTTCAAGGCCAAAAGACAACGGTGTCGCGATCAAGTGAGGAGCAATCATGCAAAATTGAACAAGTGCATTTTTTTCGAAATGTGTTCTATATATCATGTCTAGTTAATTGAGAGGTATTTGCGACGATCTGCGGTGTTATTTTTGAGCAAATGTTAATAAACACTGTAGAAAAATCCATTTAAAAGTTAAGTAATCAAGCAAAAGTGAACGCGTATATAACAGAAGAATAATAGGGTTATTCCTGACAAAACTAAACAGTGCATTGATAAATATTGTGTGTATAATAAACAGTTAATTATGTTTCATATATGCTGTTATCATTTCCAATGTCCTCGATGGTTGCAGGGATTGCGAAATCTGTGAATTTTTTTAATATTAATGATAGGAAATTGTGTACACGTTTTATAGAAACGAAAATTTAGGGAGGGGGAGTGCGCAAAGAAATTGTTTGCTCAGGGCGCCAAATAGGCTTGCGCCGTCCCTGATTCCATATTTGCGGAGTTGGAATGGTACAAAAGTCATCTTATTATTCTATAACTGAATGTATAACACTCAAATTTCCCAAAGTTCGATTTGGAAAAAGTAATTTAAAATTTGCATAATATATTATTCAGTTTGATAACGAAAGAATTTTTATGTTTGGGCTGAGCAAATCAGGTTTGGTTTTTCCGGCTCACGGCTCGGTTCCTGATCAGAATAAATGCTGTATAATATAATACTGTACGGCTATGCCGCTATACTACTCGAATGGTGTTTTGCTGACGCCATAAATGAGATGCTATTGTTAGGGCAGACACACGGACCATCGTCTAAAAACACACTCAGGTACGCTTACGCGCACACTGTATTACCACAGTAGCTTTCCGATACAGTGATTTCACTTACTGTCGGTACCTTTGATGTTCTGTTACCAAGTTTTGTTTTTTGATGTGAAACATCTTATGTCGGGCTGTGAACAGCCGCGTGAGGGGAATTAGGTATTTAAGTTTAAAAAAAATTATTAATTTTTTAATTTTTTCTAATAATTTAACATAAATAATATTGAAAATCTAAAAGAAAAAATTTTTTAAAGCTATAGATAAATTACTAAAAATTAATTAAAATGTGTAAAAATTTAAAAAATATCACGTGACTTCAAAACGCGCCAGGAATGTTTGTGACGTCGTTATGTTAAAATGTGTCTGCATTTGTTAGTATTTGTGTATATGTATTACACATACTATCAAAAATAATAAATTTTTAACTTGGTAACCATGGATACAAAGACCATAGATAACATAATGACGTCACACGCGTTCGGATTCTTTCGGCGCGTTATCGGAACTGAGTTTAAAAATTAATTTTTATTTAAATATAACTTTTTAATTAGTAAGCAAAAAAATTAAAAAAAAAACAGTTTTGCTATAAAACTTGTATGTGGTCCTTCCATTTAAGTAAAAAAAAAAAATCATTTAAAAACTCAATTATGCAACGGAAGATATGAAACGGAATGTTTGGTCCGCTCCTTCGCTGCTGTTCTCCCCACCACTGCGGCACTGGCTAGGCTTGCACTGTGGCACACTCGGTCTTTTTTTTACTCTATATCACCGTCGGACATGCACGTTAGGCAGCCAATGAGAAGCCAGCGCTCTGTGTATATATGCGAGCGTACACAACGAAACAGTGAGTGTAGCAGGTATAAGCGCTGTTACAAGAGCTGGTAGATACAAGAATGTATCTCACCATTCTTTCAGCGCGCTGACTACTACAATCAACGTGTGACAACTGTCAAATGGCCGTTACAAGTTTCGCAATGAATGTGACTAGTTTAATAAGTGAAATTTTGCCAGTTTTTATTTAATTTGTTTTGAGTTTTTTCTAAGACGTATTTAAAAGTGTTAGGTTCCATACGTAAATATTCAACAACCGGTTTGGGTAAAATTTTAATTCTTGGTATAAATGATGTTTAGATCGTTTTCTATTAATAGGGTGGACATGATAGCTCCTACCCAAATTTGTATTTAAAATATACCACTTTGTAGCAGAAGAACACAAATATTCGTCTTCGCTATCTGACATTTCAAACGCGATTTAAGCTTGTATCAAAGCTTCGTTGTGCAAACCTATAAGCGCTTATAATTTCGGCCACCATCTACCATACATGCTACCATCTAGAATCCCAGCTGCGTAATGTACGTACCTTAACTCAGCAGCCGTTCGAAATGCACGTGAGCGAAGCCGCTGGTACAGCTAGTAAAACGTCGTTTAGTTTTCCATCAGGTCTTCGAGGTACTTATAATTGGAGAAGGATGCCGAATTATGTGAAACGGTGTGAGGAAGGGAGAGAGACTTGTGTTTGCGACGCACCTGGCGCAGTGCGACGACGACGACGGCACTGTGTCGGGTCGTCGAAGGTGTCAACATTCCGCGCATTCCTCGCGGTGCCGATGAAGGCCGCGCGCGTTCTCAACAGGCGCCAGTGGGCCTCGTCTATTGCCGCGCCCTCGCCCCGCTCACGACAACCGACCGGACTTGTCCCACTCGAACAAACTTATACGATGTACGTTTCTACTCGACCGATTTCTCTTGTTCAAGTACTTTCCTGTGTGTGTTTTTAAAGACCACCACCAGCTAAGGTTATTTGGGCCTAGCACCAATTCATATTTTCAATTTATTATTTTTTTTTTTAATAATAAATTGAAAATCCAATTGACACTTTTACCAGCTCTCGGGCAAGAACCCGGGAACTGGGGACTTGTAATAGATGAACCATAGCAACGCCATGTAAACAACAACATTGCTACACTCTCGGCCATTCCCAAGCCCTTCAAAACGTATTCACTTAACAATTAGTTAATAACAGAATATGTCAGACAGCTAAGCTGCCATGATTGTTAGGCTATATTAGGGATTTAAATCGTTTGTTCGATGTAAACAACAGCATTGCTACACGCTCGGCTATTCTCAAGCCCTGATGTGTGTGTTTTTAAAGACCACCACCAGCTAAGGCCTAAGGTTATTTGGGCATAACACCAATTCATATTTTCAATTCATTATTTTTTTTTTTTTTAATAATAAATTGAAAATCCAATTGACACTTTTACCAGCTCTCGGGCTAGAACCCGGGAACTTGTAATCAAGGAACCATGGCAACGCCATGTAAACAACAGCATTGCTACACTCTCGGCCATTCTCAAGCCCCAAAAAAGTACTTTCCTGCTGGGTAAATTCACATATCGAAAAATACCATTTTGCTATGCCCATGTAGCAGAGCTGTTGTTTACATATTGTTGCTATGGTTCCTCTATTACAAGTTCCCAGTTCCCGGGTTCTAGCCCAAGAGCTGGTAAAAGTATCAATTGGATTTTCAATTTATTATTAAAAAAAAAAATAATGAATTGAAAATATGAATTGGTGCTAGGCCCAAATAACCTTAGCTGTTGGTGGTCTTTAAAACACAATTCACAATTCTATAGTACTGAGAGGTCTGTCTGTAATTTCGTTATCTTGTGAGTTTTTAACTGACTTCAAAAAAGGAGGAGGTTCTCAATTCGATCAGTATGTCTTTTTTTATGTATGTTCACCGATTACTCAGGAATGGCTGGACCGATTTGAAAATTTTTGACTCCGTTATGTTAAGGAAGATGTCAGATTGGTTCCATATAATTTTTTCTTAAATCGGATTAGCAGTTTTTATTTTTTTCTAGTAACAAAAATATTTTTTTTTATGTTACCTCATTATCTCCTACGTTTATGAACCGATTTTAATGTTTTTTCAGGCTGGTCCCACATACATTTAACATGTTTTTTTTCAGGCTGGTGCCACATACATTTCACTTAAATCGGTTCAGTAGTTTTTTTTTTAGTTTAGTAATCAAATATCAACAACGTGCAAAATACTTACGTATTGCAAAACCACTGAAAAATAAAAAAAACTTGATAAAAAAACTTCCTTCAAAAAAAGCCACTAAAAATTTTGAGGTCGGCGCCTATATAATAAAAAGTTTTAGTAATTAAATTGGCGCCAACCCCAAAATTGTAATATTTTCGTCTTTTTAGTGGCTTTTTTTGAAAGAGGTTTTTTTTATAAAAAGTTTTTTTCGAATATCTACCTATTTCGTATGATACTTAGATGGGTGAACGTATTTCCAGAATTTTTGTCTGTCCGTCTGTACCATCAGATGTCATATGCCTATTTGACAGATCCCAATACCAGTATATTTACTGACGTGAAGTGAACAAGACGGCAAAACAATTATCTTATATACCGGTCAAATGTTCATTTGTTTAATAAACAACAACAATAAGGAAACAAAAATATAACTATAGAGAGTCGTTGTTGCTTAATGTTGTTGTGTGTATTTACAATATTGTTGGCGCCTGTCTGTCCGTCCCGTTTTGTGTGAGCTGATTGTTTTTGAAGGACTATTTTTTGTCTCAGTATTTCACAAATGCCACTGGTCCGTCCGAGTGCTTTGTCAGTAACCAAAATTATACAGTACTCTCTTATTACGTCCTTGCTCGTTAAGTGAGCGTCTCTAGCCTTTCTCCAAATGCGTCTTACTCTTTTCAACCGTTACTTTAGTCTATCCTGTAATAGTGTAGACTGTAGAGTATTAAATCAATTTGGTTTAAAAAAAAAAATGTGTTTTAAAGACCACCAACAGCTAAGGTTATTTGGGCCTAGCACCAATTCATACAAACGTATCAGTAGCGGCGCTAGGATTTTTTTTGTTAGGGTGGGCCAGTATTTGGCATGTAGATCTGAAACTGGGCCAATAACATTTATTCCAAAAATTTCAGTGATCGAAAAAATTTTAACCCAGCTTATTTGCTATAGAACTGACAAGAAGAATTGTTGAAATTTCGAGGGTTAAAAATTTAAGGTAGTTGTCGTGCTATGAGCATAGTGTCAGAAAATTCTAAATTTTCGTATACTCATTAAGGATACTATAATACAAATACCATTAAAATTTGAAGTTGATTGACCATCTCTAACTCGAGATAAACTTAATTAAAGTTCGGATAATTAACACGGAGAGCATAGGAAAAGTTGTGTTTTTGACAAGTTTTTTAATTAAAAAAAAAGTAACAGTCAGAAATTTTCAAAAAACTAACTGTTCATTGATGTTTTTGTTCTGAGTTTAAAAAAGAAAATCCAAAAATTATTGACCTTTTTATTGTTGAGATATAATAACGCAAAGTTCAACAATTTATGAGAAAAGATTGACGTTTTTATATAATCCAAGCGAACAAACTAAATGAAATATGTGTTACTATGTGAACAACAGTTTAGGTACAATCTCTAACAAAATTTTTTTACATTTAACACTATACTTATTTATTGTTTTACATCGTATTATGAACGAAACTTTTGGATGTTATTGTAGCACGACAACTACCTTAAAAGATAACCTAAAGATTGAGGATTATGCCAAGGTGGACCAAGAGTCAAGACAGTTTAAGGTGGGCCATGGACCACCCTCTGGCTTCGCCACTGTAACGTACCAAAAAAGCTCAAATAAGGGATCAATCCTTTTACATTGCTACTATGAAAACAGGAGCAAGGTTAGTGGAGTATAGGTTGCCTCGTTCCGATAGATAGTAGTGGGGGGATGACGTCACTCGGAATGCACCATGCTTGCTCACTTCAATAGAAAAGATCAGACCATGGACGCTGCTAACTTTTGAAAATAAAAATCACAGTAAACATGGTAGTGTGATATGTTTTTTCAATACCTAATAGAAACATGATTCTTCTATTAGGAAAAAAATATGATAAGTCGTCAATTTTGTGATAGCTATTAAGTGTTATAGTGTTTTGTGGTTATTTTTAATATTTTGTGAATATAAAAGATAAAATAATAATTTATCAATTTGTTAGTTAATTCTATTCGTTTCTTAAATTAAAAAAAAATAGTTGATTAACAAGATCTGCCATTTCTTGAGCATTATTTAATTTTTTGTTTGTTAAATTGAAAGTATTATAGATATTAAAACCTAAATTTTATAATAAAAATCAAAAATTATCCTATTTTTTAACATCTATTCTTCTATCTATTGTCTCCTGCCAATTTTAAGAAAAAAATTTGCACGAAGCACCTAATATAAATAAGCATAATCTTCAACAATTTTTGTACTTGATTTAAACTGAATTCCAGCTGACGTCATTCCCGCGCTTACGCTGATTGGTCAGATGGAACGAGGCAACCTGTACTCTAATAACCTTGGGTACGCCCATGGTAATATGTTATTTGAATGATAGTCAAATTTTTTCGACAGCATCTAACATATTTTTAATTATTTCGATTATATATCAATCAATGCCATGCCGACAATATTTTGTCGCGTGCCACCCATAGATAAGACAGTTATGGCGGCGTTCCATAGGTTCGCCATCCCTAAACTAGAGCACCTAACTAATTAGGACCTATTTACTAGCTGTCCATGTCTATATCTATGGTCTAAGAAGAGGATTACATTTTTTTGTCCTCCATTCGTCAGGATTTCACGAATGTTTATACTCTATACTCATCTGAGCTGTATTTATTTTAACATCCTAGGTCGTCCGGCTTTTTAGCGGCTGTCAATTTTGAATGTCAAATTAATAAAATATTAATTTTTAAAAAATCATGTGTGACCATTCAGTACAATATCGTATGTTTAAATTTGGAGAATGTTATCAAAATACTTTAAATGCCTTATTTATAATACTACTAGTGTAGTGGGAGCTGGAGATTATATTTGCTAGATGTCAAGTATGCCAGTGAAATGTTTAAATGTTCATTAATGTTAATTGTTGCAACCTATCGGTTGAACTTTTTCAAAACAGTTATGAATACTTGAACACTATTAATTTGAAATACTAAGTTATTTGTTAACAGGCATTCAATTGTTGATCATAACCTTAATTGACTTATATTTTTATTTTAATTATAAAAATGGAGTTGTTATCAGATACGAGTTCTTCAACATTTTCTAGTGATGAAGAACTATTCGAAATAGTGGAAAAATTGCCACGACTACGAACTTTTCGCAATAGAACAAATCCTTTTGAAATGTTCGATAACCAAGAATTTAAAATGCGTTTTCGAATGAACAAAAAAACTGTTATGGAACTTTTACATACAGTTGGAGATTGTTTAGAAAAACCAACATCTAGAAACATGCCTGTATCAGCAATGAATCAATTATTAATTGCGTTACGGTTTTACGCTACTGGTGCGTTCCAAAAAGAAATCGGCGATCTGTTAAATATTCATAGATCGACTGTATGTAGAATTGTAAAACAAGTGACACATCAGTTGGTTTTGTTGCGGCCAAAATATGTATTCATGCCTCAAGACGAGCATGAAAAAAGAAAAGTCGCTTCTAAGTTCTACGAAACTAAAAAGTTTCCGTCAATTATCGGTTGCATAGATTGCACTCATGTGAGAATCAATTCACCGGGAGGTGCTCAGGGAAAATTGTTTCGTAACGCAAAAGGTTTTTATTCGATCAGCACACAAATAATCTGCGACGGAGAACTAAATATTCGAGACATCGTTACCGGTTGGCATGGATCAGCTCATAACAGTGCCATATTCGATGCGTCAGGAATACGTACTCGTTTGGAAACAAATGAATTTTCGAATTATCATTTGATAGGCAGTAATTGTTATTCTTGCAGAAACTATTTATTGACTCCTGTGCAAAATCCAAGCACGAAAGCTGAAAACGATTACAATTCGGCTCATGCCGCGACTCGTAATGTTGTAGATAGGACGTTCGATGCATGGAAACTACGTTTCCCTAGTCTTTGTTCTGGACTTCGAACTAACTTGGATGCAACTGTGTCCTTAATTGTTGCGACAGCCGTTCTGCACAATATCGCAATACAAAATGGAGACGATGTGCCACCGGCCGATGAAAATTTAAACTTACCGGAAGACTACTTTAGAAATGTCCCCACGGATAACGTAGATCCTTTGTTAGACCAGGCTACCATTCGAAAAACTTTTATTAATGAGTTTTTCGCGAAGTAGTTGATTTACATTCATCAGTAATCGAACGTCTATACTAGTTTTTCTCTATCTACATTACCATTATTATAAAAATATTATTTAAAAAATATATTGTTTTAATGAAATACTGTCTTATTTATTTATTTTTACATGATTTTTACTATTAAAGGGCATATCCTGTACAGTATTATAAATATAAATATGATAAAAAGATCTGAAAGATTTTCTCAGTTTGTGTTAATTTTGTTTATTTTTTAGGAAATCAGTTAATAACGGCCGTATTCATAGTTAACCTTAAGTAGTAAGGGACACTTACTCATACCCTCAAATCGAATATGCGTTTCATAGTCAAAATTGACGTCTGTAAGGGCCCTTACATCACCCTCACCTTAAGGGTAGGTAGTAGGTTCCTTAAGTGTCGAAAAAGTATGTGCGTCTTTATTTAGACAAAAGCAAATAGACGTAGGTAATAATTGTTATTATTCTGCTAACCTAACTTGTTAGCTGCAGCTGGCATTGTGTTTTCTGCATTCTCTGTGTAAATAGCGTAATATTACGTAAAATGAAGATTATAAAAATGGACGAATTGTATGATAGTAGTGATGAATGTGACATAGAAGTAGAACGTTTAAAAAATAAAAAAGGGATATATACGCGATCTTGAAAATCCTTTTGAATTTTACGAAGAAAATGAATATTCGAAAAGGTATCAGCTCAGCAAAGGAGTTGTTCTGTAAAATTTTGTTTGGAACCCATATTAATTATAAAGAACAACTACCTTGACAATCACCGTTCGACTATACTAAAAACCAAATCTATGTGAAATTTTAGTAACATTCCTAGTAACGAAAATGCACCCTGTAATACACATAAAAATTTTTTGCATTATCTGTCATTAGTGACTTTTTATTAAACAATTTGCTGTTATTATTAACAGTTTCGTCTTGAACTTTAGCATATCCATTTGTCGTCCTACAAATTATTTTTTAAATGTCTAAAAACCCCTTTTCATTAAAAAAATATTTCAAGTTCAATCTGATTTTCCTACTTTTATTAATTTCAATACATGACCCCAATATGTTTAATACCAAGAATATCATCTATAGAATCTTACAGATCTCACAAATTGACTGTATTGTTTATATAAAAGCTGATTTCGTGATAAAAAAATTGGGAAAAATGACATATGGTAGCGCCATCTTTTGAAATCGGTGCCAGGCAGACCGCTATTAACAACACGTTCAGTTTAAATTTTTCTTGAAAAGAATTAGTGCCATCTAGCGGCGACCTTGTGAACTAAAAATTAATAATTCTGGCTCACAAAAAACACCTCTTCGTGTTTCTGATGGTCTACTAGGGATGTGACATTGAGTAAAAAAAATCGATTATTTAATAATCGATTTTTCTCTTTTCAATATAAATCGATTATTTAATAATCGATTTTTCTCTTTTCAATATAAATCGATTTGTAAAAAATCGATTTTTGAAGAAATAATCGATTTTTGTGAAAAATCGATTTTTTCTATTATTCGAAAAATTGCATACTTTTATAATGAATGAAAACAATTGGAAGTGTATCGAAATGAAACTATTTTACATAATACATACAGATGGCGCCATTTTCCGACTGATAAGTTTACGTTTAGTGAACTTATTTTACGTTTTTTCATCCGTCGCACAGATGGCGTTGTTTACAAAAATCGATTAAAACGTGTAATTTGTAAATGTTGGCTGCATTGGGTTTCCCAAAGCCTATATTCTTTCTTAATATTAATATTAATAAAAAAAAAATAAACATAAATAAAAAAAAAGTGTAATTTATCTAAGCGATTTAAAAGTGTAGTTTATATAATCGATTTATAAAAAATCGATTATTATTATTAAAAAATTAATCGATTTATAAAAAATCGATTATTATTATTAAAAAAATCGATTGTTAAAAATCGATTATAAGAAAAAAATAATCGATTAATATAAAAATCGATTATTTTTTCACTCCTAGATTTTTAAATCTGAAAAATATTTTGTCCTAAGGCTAAGAAATTTTTAAAATTTAAGGATTTAGGAGTGGGCCACCAGAAACCAGAGGAGGTGTTTCTTAATAACCCAAATAGGCAAATAAACATGTTTATATTTATTATGTAAATGTGTACATACTATATTTACTTTATTGTACATAATGGCATATTATATTTGATTTCTTTATACATTATTATTGTAAAAAAATTATTTATTTGAAAATGATTATTTTTTTATTCAGCAAACTAGCGCGTTCGACGAATCATTATTAGAATTAAATAGTTTAACGTTTTCACTGCTCCAATGTACGAGAGAATTCCGACAAACCAATGACCACACATACGGTATGAAGAATTCTTCAGGCTGATCTTCCTCGACGTATTTGAACTTCAAGTCCGGAAATTTCTGCAACACATTTCAAACAGGGAATTTGTACGATTTTTTTTAACTCATTAATAGAAATTTAGACCTTATTAGCAATATTTTTTTTCGATTTTGAAATTAGTGTATACATAAAAATAAATAACTAAAAAAAAAAAAAAACGAAGAACCCGACCGCGCAAAAATGACACAAACTAAAAGGTAAAAAAAACTTTTTAACAAAAAAAAAAACCTTCAAAAAACCACTAAAAAGAGAAAAATAATGAAATTTTGAGGTCTGTGCCAATTTAATAAAATATGAGGTCGGTTAAAATGTATAGTATAGCGATTAATATCTTCTTTTTAATCGACTTCATATTTTATTAAATTGGCACAGACCTCAAAATTTCATTATTTTACTCTTTTTAGTGGTTTTTTGAAGGAGGTTTTTTTTTTGTTAAAAAGTTTTTTTATTTTTTACTTTTTAGTGTCAAAAAGTGACATTTACCTTAAAAGAATCACACGCCGTTACTCAATTTTATTAAACCGACTTTCTTACGCTGTCTGATATGTCAAAAAGTGACATTTACATTAAAGAATCACACGCCGTTACTGACTTTTATTAAAATCAGCCGAACTACTGAACCGATTTTGATGAAATTTCTATGGAACCAATCTGAAAATATAGCCTTTCAAATAAAAAAAAAAAATTTCAAAATCGGTTTATAAATGACTGAGTTATGAGGTAACAAACATAAAAAAAAAAATACAACCGAATTGAGAACCACCTCCATTTTTTGAAGTCGGTTAAAAAACAAGTCCCTCTTCACATGTAGTTACATATTACGTAGAATAGTTATTCAATTAATTGTGTTTTAAAGACCACCAACAGCTAAGGTTATTTGGGCCTAGCACCAATTCATATTTTCAATTCATTATTTTTTTTTTTTTTAATAATAAATTGAAAATCCAATTGACACTTTTACCAGCTCTCGGGCTAGAACCCGAGAACTGGGGACTTGTAATAGAGGAACCATAGCAACGCCAAATAGTTATTCAAGACGCAGGAGGCGGGGACCCATAAACAAAACAAAGAGAAAAAAATAAAAGTTAAAAAAACTACAACCTAACCGAGTAAATGAAGAAACTAAGCAAACATGACTCAGTCGGTAGGAAACACAACAAAGACAGTATTTTTTTGTTATCAGTAGTCGGGGACTCGAACCATACTCGAACACCAAAATTTTTTCTTCAGCTCCCGAACAGGTCCCCAACTACAGAACACAAAAAAATACTGTCTTCCGTTTTAATTTGCTTGTTTTTTTATTTATGTAGTAGGGTATTATTTATTTAGCTTTTATTTTTATTTCAGTCTTTTTAGTTTTTTTATATAACCTATTTATTATAGTTTCTTAATAAATAACAAAAAACACATTTTAAAACAACACCGTCATTAGGCGAATCACCGCTATGTTTAGCTTGTGGCGCCTATAGGTTTGTTTACATAACCTTGGTTTGCGTCCGTAGTTTGTTTTGCACTTGTCGTCTAGATAACTTTTACATGACCGAATCGACCCACGATTTCATATCATGACGTCTAGCGCCCGCCATATTGAATTTCCTGTGACGTCATATAGCTTAGGACACACTCTGGATCAAGACGAATCCAATGACACATTTGTTGAAATCGGTTCAGTAGTTTAGGCCGTACGAGGTAGAATGCCCGCGGTGAGAGATGAAGCCAGGCACGTCATTAATAATATGCTAGTGAACGCCTGCTTGCCCGCAGACAGTGCCGTGTACACAAAACTGCACATTGGGTTTTATGACGGCTCATGGATCTCCAAAACAGCCAATAGCAAGCTAGAAGGCGGGCGCAATGCATTCACGTTACTATGACGCGGTGGCTTCATCTTTCGCCAAGCGAGGTCTAACAGACTATTTACTGCTCACATAAATACGTCATATTTGCGTCATACTCGTACATACTAGTGATGTAACGAATTTTCGCATATATCTTGACATTTGCATTCGCAAAATAGTCGACTGATATCATAATAATTGTTCTATGTAATATGTAACTAAATATAAAGAGGGTGTTGAGAAGATTTTCCGATTCGTTTTCTTCTTTTTAGTTAATGTCATTTTTACGCAGTCGAATAGAGAGGTAGAGTGTCCGCGGTGAGAGATGAAGCCAGGCACGTCATCAATAATATGCTAGTGAACGCCTGCTTGCCCGCAGACAGTGCCGTGTACACAAAACTGCACACTGGGTTTTATGACGTTAGGTACAATTTTGGCTAACTGCTATTTATGACCTCAAAAACAGCCAATAGCAAGCTAGAAGGCGGGCGCAATGCATTCACTTTACTATGACGCGGTGGCTTCATCTTTCGCCGCGCGAGGTCTAATAAAAACTCACTTTTAATTTTTCTTTCGGCCACGTTTTTGCGCCTTGGGTGATTGTGGACAGTACTTCTTTGACATCGAGGTTATGACTTTCGCTGACAACTTCCAACTTTTGAGTAAAATATGATATGACCGCATCTATATTCTGAACAACGTCTTGAAAGGCCGAGCTCTGTCTGAAAGGCTCGAAGATATGTTTCTTGTACAGCAATGTGTAAACCAAATTTGGATTGTTCGACAGTTGATTACTTAAAGTTGAATTGAATATTTCGAGTACCATTCGTAATACTTCCTCTAGTACTGTTAAATCTTGTGCCTGAATAAATAAAAAACAATTGAAAAACCTATTAAGTCTCCAATTATTTATTACTACCTAATATGTCATTATTAATCGGGGGAGAAGTGTTGACTGCAAAAGAAATTTCATAGGTAATGGGGGCTACCCATATACTTTAATTATATACCGCGGATTGTCCATTTACTCAATGTGCGGTGAGTGAAGTCCACAAAGAGAGCAAAAATATATATGTGTCTCTTTTGACGAAGTTATTCCGCATTTATTCCGATGATGTCATTGGTCGATGTACGACCGTTCCAACTGAACAAAATGTTGAAATAAAGATATCTTTCATTTCGAACAAAATGTAAACAAAACGCTTGACAGCTGTTGTCATTATAACGTAACCTAGTTTAAAAACAGTTTTTTTACTCATATTCCTTGAAATTCATAGTGATATAAGAAGTAAACACAGGTTTCGGATCTTTTTGGGCATAATAATATTAAAAATATAAATACAAAGAAATATGTCATGGATGCCATTGACGTAAAACCTAAGTACCCCAGCGGTCAACCTGCTCTCTTTTAAAAATTCTGTCTTTGTCTATTGAAGTAGCCAATCAGGAACCTGCCAGCTGGGTTCCCATAAAAAAAGACAGAAATATATACCCGCACGTATGTTGGCTTCACGATTTTTGATCTATCAGCAGTACAGATTTCTTATGTGCATGGGGCTACCATATTTTTATTCGTCAGATAGCGCTAGTGGCAAGTAAGCTATGTGTCAAACTACATTTTTTACTCGTCAGATGGCGCTAGTGGCAAATAAGGCATGTCAAACGTTTAAAGATTAACGGTTTGTGCTTAGTGATTCTTCATGTATCCATTATTAAGGAACAATAATTAAATAATAATACAAAACTGCGATTTAGCCATTAAATGATTGTATAACAGATACTTTACTTGTTAGTGGTGCCATCAGGTGGGCGGAAAATATAAACAGTATTGACATTTGAATGACATACAGATTGTATCAAATTAAACCTGTGCATAGGGCATTCTGTGTGTAAGACAGAGATTGATACATAAAGCAATAAGTAAGAATGAGATAAATGATCGCTAATAGGATGTTACGTGGTTACTGTAAATTAAACTGATAAAAGATTTACATTTTTACAGCATAGAAGGAGCGAAAAAACAAAGATGACGCTATTAGGTTGTATAAATATTATTTATTTACAGTAACCACGTAACATCCTATTAGCAATCATTTATCTCATTCCGTCTCATTCTTACTTACTGCTTTATGTATCGATCTCTGTCTTACACACAGAATGCCCTATGCACAGGTTTAATTTGATACAATCTGTATACCTCATTTGCCAGTGGCGCTATCAGGTAGTAGAAAAAAACCTGCTAGCCTTCATTGAAAAGACTTTAAAAGCTCGCTCAGCTTTTACGGTTAAGTAGAAACATCTGTAATTCGACTTTTTAAGCGTTTCCTTCGAAGTTTCAATTATCAACGTTGTACTGTATTTAAATAGCACTTACAATTTCGTTCGGATCAACACTGTCCCTTCCGTCGTTCTCCGAATCGAGGCCGGTCTGTTCAGCGCGCCGGCTTTCCGCTCCGAGTCGTTCCTGCAATCTCTGATGCTTCTTGGCTAGCGTTTCGAATAGACTGACGAGTCTCTGAGCCACGTACGGATGCAGTCGGCGGAATTGGCCGCTCATGTTAGCGAGCGCGGCCAAACAGTTTGTGTGAAGGTACTTGTCTCGCATCTTCAGCATGTTATACTGTATTGTACGAATTACTACAAGCACCAAAAGGCCTCCTAGAGTTATTTCAGATATCGCGCGCTCCGTGTACCACGGAACCGTTTTCAGTTTCTGAAAACATAGCACATTTATGCTTTCTCCCAAGCGTGAACTGCTTATATTTTTTCAAGGACGCTAACATATGTAGGGGCCCAAGGGGGAGACTTGAGTAATTTGTTGGGATTGGGAAATGGGGGGGGGGGGGCAAGGCCTTATCCAACTCCGGAGGACGCTCCAGCGCTTCTGACTAGTCCGCGCCTGCTCTCTACATTTAGTTGAAAAAACAAACGACATTCTTAAATCTAGTCAGATTTAAAGCTGAAAGTCGTTTCAGAAATCGAGTATAAGTTGGGGCGACATAATCAAATATACCAAACTACCATGTCTTTGTGTCGTGGGATCAAACATTCCTTGCGTCTTATATGTAAGATCTTACGAATTTACTTTAGCCTGAGACATGTTTGTTTTTACGAACTTGTCCACTTAAATATAATTATTGATAATGTTTTGTTTATGTAATTTGTTTGACGCTACTATACAGACTCATTGTCTGTCAAAAATAAAGATTATCTATCTATCTATCTATTTACTTTGCTTTCCTGTCTGTCTGTCCGGGACAAATCTGGCAATCGAATTTTTGATCATTTCCTGATATTCAATCATGCTGAAATTTTGCACACACCTTTGGTTTTGAAGACAATAAAATACAGTATATTTAAAATTATGGTAGATCCAATATGGCGGCCACCACAAAATGGCGGATTACCTTATTATTTACAACCCCCTCGACATCTAATAAAAGGATATGACAAGTAGAATACTTCTTCACAAAAATAAGGCCTTAAATAAATAACACCAAAAAATTGTCACTAGCTCTCGGTCTATTAGTGGGTCTCAAATTTTTTGTACAAAATTGATGGTCTGCACAACTAAAAAGGTTAGGAACCGCTGCTCTATGTCATACGAAATGCAAGCCGTTTCAAAAATCATGCAAATTATCTATTGTAAAACTTACAATTTCATGTATACTTTTATTAAATGTATCGTCTTCGCTCAATATCAATAAAATTATTAATGACATGTATATATGGTGTGAATTGCTTTCCGGAGCGTGATATAGTGTCCTTAAAATTGGTATCACCTGAAAAAAAAAACAAAACAAACTAAAACAATATAACAGAGCCTGAGTCAATAATCGGCTTCAACAAAAAATTGCATCTTCCGTAAAATAATCGACTTTAAACCGAAGGCTTCGCCGAAGCTGCCGATCCGTTAATTTATAAGTAGGTACGTACAACATTTGTAAAAGTAGTTAAATATACAGGGTTTCCCAAAATTGCTGGGACACAGAGCTACCACGTGTAGTAGAGGTCAAAATAAGTCGATTGGACCCAATTTATTTATATAACAAAATGTACCGTTTGCCCGTGAGAAGAGTTCAAAGTTTACATAAAATTTTGTATTACAATTTTATTAAACTTGTACTAGGAATATCTGTTAGCATTATTTAAGAAAACATTTTTTTCCTTCGGAACTATGCGGAATACGAAATTTTTACAAGAGTAACAAAATGAAGATAATTAATCAGTCTTCTCGCTAAAAAAATTTGAGAACCGTATTACCACCCCTAAGAAAGTTCTGAAAAAAATGTCAGGGAGTGAGGGTGGTTTTAAACCTTCTACAATTTCTTTTGGTTTTTTTTGATTACCGAAAGGAGAGTAGTCCTCTAAAATGCACTTTTGTCAAATTTCATTCAATTTGTTTCACTCAATTCTGAACAGCGTACAAAAATGTGTTTTTTTATGTAAACTTTGAACTCTTCTCACGGGCAAACGGTACATTTTGGTATATAAATAAATTGGGTCCAATCGACTTATTTTGACCTCTACTACACGTGGTAGCTCTGTGTCCCAGCAATTTTGGGACACCCTGTATATCAGCCTGGTTGGGGCTGGGCCTCCCCGCCTCATTGAGATATTAAATAAAACTAAGAGAGACAGCAAATATCAAAAGCGAAGGAACATACCAATAGTTCGATGTCTGGCCGCTTCATAATATAATCCTTGAAATGTTGATTTCTATGCAGGACTAAATACAACAACAGGGTGGCCGGATCATTGCAGACCACTCTGCATAAAGTAGTATATAAAGCTGAATAATCGATCTTAAAAAGCGTTACAACTTGAGAAGGTTTCACGGCAGTATTGTCTAAAAACAAATGAAACCATAAAAAAAACAATTTTTTTTAAACTTCAACCCATGGCTTCAGGGTTTAACCCGTGTAAAAAAAAATGATACCTTGAGAGTCGAGGCATCCAAACAGGCTTTGCCTGTACGGATTCGGTTGAGTGGTGCAATGATTGGTGAGAACCAAAACCAATAAGAGGACTTGATTTGCCAGCGGTGCATCGGTATGAACGATCGCACCTTCCGACAAAACCGGACTCTCCAAAGGTCGTTTCGATGCTCCAAATGTTAACATTGACCAAAGTTCGGCTGAAAAGAAAAATAAAAGAACATTATCGTTGATTTTAACATAACGACGTCACAAACATTCCTGGCGCGTTTTGAAGTCACGTGATATTTTTTAAATTTTTATACATTTTAATTAATTTTTAGTAATTTATCTATGGCTTTAAAAAAAATTTTCTTTTCGTTTTTCAATATTATTTATGTTAAATTATTAGAAAAAATTAAAAAATTAATATTTTTTTTTAAATTTAAATACCTAATTAGTAAGTATAGAGATCAGTGGTACAATCTAATGTTCTACAATATAACAAAGAATTTGATAACGACATTAGACTGTTCCTGCATAAATATAAAATGTGATAAGTAAATCGTTCCTAAAATGAGATAAATAAATCGTCCCTTATCTAAAGACGTAACTGACAAAAATTGAAAAAGTGACATACGCCACGAACAACCGTTCTTAAGTCTGACTTTACGCTAATGACCCTTGTCGTCGAGCGTCTATAATTCACATTAAGTCTGACTTTCTCCTCATGAAGTGGAGTAACGGTGGTGGTGTAAATAGCAGATAAGTCTTTACGTGAAATGATTACCTGCAATGCCCAATACAAGACTGCCGCCTCCCTCATCGCCATAGAGATTTGGTGGAGCCCTCTGTTGTTCTATGAAATGCTGTAGTAGAGTCCGAGTGAGCACCGATGCATGGATCGCGGCTCGACCAAGCATAACTATCCGATAGACAACGCTTCTATCGGCGCGTTGGTTACTAAACAACTGCACCGAGAGTATTACCAACATGCAATTGACGGCCTCTAAATGGACTGGATATGTGAAATCCCTAAATAAGAATCAAATATTTATTACTGATTATTACAGTGGTTCTTAATTGGTCATTTCCGAAAATTAATGCTCCAGTGGACTCAAATGTTTCTAAATAAATAATAAAAAAATCCCTGACTTCCACTCAAATTCCCTGGCATTTAGAGAAATTTATTTATTTATTTATTTCACCAATCAACAGAGCTAAGCTCCAATTACAGATGGTTACATAACATAGACAATGACAAGAAAAATAGACGACAGAACAAAATACAACTTTAGACATTATTTGCAGGCAACATTTAAGTAGAAGGTGTCAATTATTATTAATTATTTATAGATCAAGCAAACTGTAGCATTTAACTCTGAATGCAGACATGCTCATACTGAACACATCCAATTGCGAAGATACTGTGTTGAACAGTGCCATATGGAACAAAGGTGATGACGCTCTGTGCACTGTTCTGAATCGTGGCAGTTTAAATAGTGCCGAACTACGGCTGTTGAAGGCCGGTTCATAAAAACATATTTTTGACAAGATGTAGCTATCGTCTATGACACCATTTAAAAGTTTATGCAAATACAGTAAACTCGCAACTTTTCTTCTCACGGAGAGTTTACATATACCAAATATATCCAGTGATTGATCATATGGTACTAAATAAGTGTAGAAGTTAAATTTTTTGTAAAATAAATATCTCACAAATTTCTTTTGAACCTTTTCAATCACATTTATGTAGATTTCATAATGAGGGCTCCATACGACCGAACCAAATTCCAATTTGGAGCGAACTAATGAATAATATAGACATATATATGTTTTGATCTTTTCTCGCTGAATACTTACTTCAAAGGAACATCGACTATCAGTTCTATTAAGGAATTCAAAAAGTATTCCACTCTCAAGACGGATTCAACTTGCAACACTTCAAAGTGATCGATGACTTGCTCTTCGGAAAGCGTTTCTATCAAGTATTTGACAACGCAACGGATTATAAAAAGTGCATTGTAAGTTTGCCAGGCGAACATATGACTGAAACAAACACAACAGTAAAGCCACGTTTAGATTTGGTAAGTTACTTGATAGAGTGCCCGCGGTGAGAGATGAAGCCAGGCACGTCATCAATAATATGCTAGTGAACGCCTGCTTGCCCGCAGACAGTGCCGTGTACACAAAACTGCACATTGGATTTTATGACGTTAGGTACAATTTTGGCAAACTGCTATTCATGACAATAAACAGCCAATAGCAAGCTAGAAGGCGGGCGCAATGCATTCACGTTACTATGACGCGGTGGCTTCATCTTTCGCCGCGCGAGGTCTAGTACAGCACTCTTTAATCCGCGCCTTGATTATCCGACGAACGTCGTAATCCGCCGTTTTGACGTGGATAACGGCTAATGTCTCATACCTGGGGTGGCATTTTAGAAATATTAGATGTAACGGAAACAGGGGAAGTGGTTGACATGCGAAACAAAACTATAGAGATATCATAGATAGAGTAGGGAAGCCACCCTAAAGTGTTGATGCAAAAGATAAAGATGGTGAATATACGTGTTGTTCTATCTTTTTCTATCACAAATACATAGCTATGGTTACAGATGTAAATTAACAATACCTACTATAAATTTTTAAATTCACAAATGCGTCAGACAACAAGGAAAAGACAACATATTCGTTTTCTATCTCTCTTTTCCACGGTGACACTCACTGTAATTGTGCCTATCGGCTATCTGTAAGCCATGGTGGCCGTGCGGAAAAGTACCAGTCTACCGACAGGTACAGGTCAATCCCGGGTTCGAATCCTGAAGGCTTTTAATACTTTTTTTTTGTAATAATGAAAATATTTAGGTATTCGATAGCAATTTAAAATATAAAAAAAAATTACAATTATTTTATTTATTATATTTTGATATTATAAGATAAATAAAAGTGAATGTACCTATTTCTTTCCATGACAATGAATACAATTATTTGTATTTAACGGTATTCACGTCATCTGTCTGTACCTACTCCCGATATAGATATACCCATTTTTTTAACTGGTTGAAGGCATAATGCTAAATTTATTTAATCCGCAGTTCTATGTATGTCACGTTCTGTAGTCCGCCGCTTACGCCAAAAGTACACTGTGCCGTCTGTCTCGGTCTATGTCTACACTGTAATCCGTCACTTTCACTAATCCGACATGAGTTTGATTTTCGCGGAGGTTGATTAACGATAGAGTACCGCACTAGTTAAGTGGACTTGATCCGAATCAAGTGGATTTGAATAAAGTAAATTAAAAATGCTAACTTACTTATCTGTGTGTGCGGATGCTAGAAGCTCAGACGATCGGATCAGAAATACATCGATCAATGCGCCGAAGTTCCCAGACTTAAGATTATTTGAAAGTAGCTGCTGACATAACGGTTCTATTCTACTATCCAAAGTTAGCTGTTCTTGGCTGCAATACAAAAATTCTGTCTTTATTAATATTAATACATTTTTGTAGTGAAAACTTATAAGATAGTTATAATTAATAAGTTAATATTAAAAATTTGTGATTAATAATTTCAACAAAACTACCTTACCTTGTAATAGGAGGCCTGATATTAAAAGCAAGAAATCTATTCCAAAAAGGGTCACTTGGTTTTATGTGCTCTTTTGATACAAAACGAATTAAATATTCATTCACAGCTAAATCTTCGTGCCTGCTTATAGATGTTCCCATTTTTCCGTTGTTTTTTTAAAATTAATAAGTCGATATTAAATAATACTCTGAAATATATCAAAAATAAATCATAGGTTAAAATGACACATATTCATATTTTTATAGTGAATAGCTATCTATTAATATAAAGAAACCAGTCTTACCATTTTAATGAAGAATTTTTTCATCCAAATCCAATAGTTTGCTAAAATCTTTCATATTTTGCACATTTTCCGAATACGTAGCCAAATTTACATTGCTCGAGTCCCTGAAGCCAAACGTCATTTGCCTCGGGTGACGTTTGACAAGTCACGAATCGCGAAATAGAAAATAAATTAAAACCTACCCACATAAATATTTTGTGTCCATCATTTTATAAATAAATTAATATTGTGTGTTTAAAAGAATTTTACTAAATTTCGTATCAAATTATATTTGGCTTAAATTTGCAGTTTTTTAATAGTGGCTGAACTAAATATTTTACTTTCGAATCTGTAGCTCGTAAATAGCGTTTTGATTGTGTAGTGGATCTGTATTAAAAAATAAAAAAAGATTAAGTAAATACTTTGTTCCGTTTTTGTTCCTTTTTATTTTTGTGATACAAACAATAATATTAACAAAAATAATATACTAGTGGCTAAGTGCCCACTTTTTTTTAATCTACCAAAAAGCTCTAATTGGGTAGGTATAACTAGATAATTTACAATTTATCTTATAGATAAATCTGTTCTGGCAGATAAATAAGTTAAGTATAGAACTTTATCTGGTAGTAAAAAAGTAGGTAGGTACTGGTAATAACGGTAATAACCAGTGATCTGGTAAAATCGTTTAGTGTTCTGAAAACACATTTTTTATATTTTTTTTGGTGTTTTCATTTCAGTAATAAACATAATGTGCAGGTCCGTGCGAAGGGTAAATTGAGCCCGAGGCATAGCATTAATTTGTTGCCTCTCTATAACAAGATATTAGATACTTATTAGAGTAGCTTCTGCCCCCCCTTCAGCCCGTGCCTTGCCCTCTTTCGGACGGTCCTGATAATGCGATAACGAAGAATAAAATTTAAATTAAGATTTTCTTAATTTTTTTAAGGAAGTGGCAGCTAAAAAATATTTTGTTAATCATATGATTGTATTTAAATATAATTATATTTAAAAAAAATCTCTTAAATAAAGCTAAATTAATATGTACATAAATAATATTAACATTTTTTTATCGAATATATTCACATTTTCTTATTTTTATTGTAGATGATATCAATTTTTGATACATTGACGTAAATTTATTTTTATTTATCAACTTAAAACTGCTGCTAAAAGTATAATAATTAACAAATATAATATTATATAAAGAAAAAAAAATTAATTCTACAGAAACAATAAAATTATAGGTCAATTCAGGGCACCTAAATAAACGAAAAAAATTTACAAAAAAAAATAGAACCTCGTTCAAAAAAAGCTTCTAAAATGAGAAAAAATTTAAATTTTGAGGTCGGCGCCAATAATAACTAGAACTTTTATATTAGAAATCGTGTCCATCGTGATTATAATAAAATTAAGCAAAATCGCAGGATAGTGGACAAAATAATTTGATTTATTAAATTAAATGTACGACGTTTCGTCTATAGATTTAGACTTTTTCAAGTACAATCATAAAATTTTTTATGATTGTACTTGAAAAAGTCTAAATCTATAGACGAAACGTCGTACATTTAATTTAATAAATCAAATTATTTTGTCCACTATCCTGCGATTTTGCTTAATTTTATAATAACTAGAACTTTATATATCTACTTTAATTTTATTAAATTGACGCCGACTTCAAAATTTTATTATTTTCCTGTTTTTAGTGACTTTTTTTGAAGGAGGTTCTATTTTTTTATAATTTTTTTTATTTTTTACTTTTTAATGACTACAATACGTAGTTTGTATGTTATTTTACTTCTTTCTTGATATTTGATTACTAAACTTAAAAAAATTATTTTACCGATTTAAGTAAAATTTATGTGAAACCACCCTGAAGGTATGTCTTATTGATTAGAAAAAGGATCATCAAAATCGGTTCACAAATGCAGGAGATATAAGGTAACGTAATTAAAAAATTAATTTGATTACTAGAAAACAAAGAAACTATTGAACCGATTTGAATAAAAATTATATGGGACCATTCTGTAAATATTCTGAACCCAACGGCGTTGAAATTTTTCAAATCGGTCAACCCCTCGAAAAGTTATGGTTACGAACATAAAACAAAACAAAAAAAATATATACGTCTCGAATTGATAACCTCTGTTTTTTTTTAAGTCTGTTAAAAAGTATCAAAATTTGTCGTATGCAACAACTTTTTGTAAATATTTCAAAACATGTCTTAGTCGGTTACGGTTAATATATTACTTACAGCAGTCGACCTGTTAAACGTTAAATCAGAAATATGTATTCGACTTTACATGCCTTTTTAAGCAAAAATTGTTTGACAACATTTTCAAGCCAATTTTTATATCGTTTTCTATTCTGACGCCCTTTATTGCCTACAATTTATATTGTAGTTTCTATTACACCCTGTATATTACCTTGCAATTTTTTTTAAACAAAATGTAACAAAATTGTCATTATATAAACAATAAATGGTAAAAGGATAAAATAACAATATTACTTCTAATAATAAATAGGGCGCTCAGTTACTGGCTGAAGGCTAAGCCAGGGCTAACAAAAAAAAAAAAAAATAGGGCGCCACTATAGATTAAGAACTAACGCACTCGGGTCAGCTGTCATTTATGAATTATGTACAGGGTGGGACGTGGGACACCCGACAGAAGCTATGCTTCTTATGCATCCGATGTTACACATTGTATATAAAATCGAATTTATTTACAAAAGCCATTGAAACTGCGTTACACTGTTTCGTGACGTGACGTTTCACTTTTCCCAAAGGTGTGTTAAGAAAGTTAAGAAGCATAGCTAAAAAGAGGAAAATAATGAAATTTTGAGGTCTGTGCCAATTAAAATATGAAGTTGGTTAAAAAGAAGATATTAATCACTATACTATACTTTTTAACCGACTTATATTTTAATTGGCACAGATCTCAAAATTTCATTATTTCCTCTTTTTAGTGCCTTTTTGAAGGAGGTTTTTTTTTGTTAAAAAGTTTTTTATTTTTTACTTTTTAGTGTCAAAAAGTAACATTTACCTTAAAGAATCACACGCCGTTACTTTACTTTTATTAAAATCAGCCGAACTACTGAACCGATTTTGATGAAATTTCTATGGGACCAATCTGAAAGTATATCCTTTCAAATAAAAAAAAATTTTCAAAATCGGTTCATAAACGACGAAGTTATCCGCGAACATACATAAAAAATATATACGGTCGAATTGAGAAACCTCCTTTTTTTGAAGTCGGTTAAAAAGGAAACAAGAAAACAAAACTCACCTGAATATAATCAGAACTTTTGACTGCATACCTGCATGAAACGTACAATAACTTTTGACAGCTGACTCGATTTGTTTAGTTTTAATTTTAGTTACAAGATCACACAGCTGCAATGTCGCTTGTGTGGATAAATCTTCTTATAGAGACCAATAACTTGTACACAATAATAACTGATAGTATATAAATAAAGTGTAAAGAAATATTTTTATTGAAATTCAGTACTTATTTTTTTTAAATACTTTTCTTTTATCATTTGGGTCAATTCATAAATTGAAAATATGTTGTACATGTCGTGATAACATTATTTTTGAATAGCCATTATAAGTATATTAATTACATAATATTTATTATAGTTTGTTGATTGATTAAATAATCGGTGATTATTTTTATATTATACAATGACGTAAACCTCAGCGTTTTTGAAAAGATTGGATTTGATACGAAATATAAAATTACTAAAGGCCAACGCACACATGCTACTTTTTGTATCACGATTGTGCAATCCAGTCGCTTGATTGTGTGTTTTAAAGACCATCAACAGCTAAGGTTATTTGGGCCTAGCACCAATTCATATTTTCAATTCATTTTTTTTTTATAATAAATTGAAAATCCAATCGACACTTTTACCAGCTCTCGGGCTAGAACTCGGGAACTGGGGACTTGTAATAGAGGAACCATAGCAACGCCATGTAAACAACAGCATTGCTACACGCTCGGCTATTCTCAAGCCCTGTGTGTGTTTTTAAAGACTATTAACAGCTAAGGCCTAAAGTTATTTGGGCCTAACACCAATTCATTATTTTTTTTTTTAATAATAAATTGAAAATCCAATTGACACTTTTACCAGCTCTCGGGCTAGAACCCGGGAACTTGTAATAGAAGAACCATAGTAACGCCATGTAAACAACAGCAATGCTACGCGCTCGGCTATTCTCAAGCCCAATTAATGTATCGAGAACGCGCGATTGTTATAGCACACTTGGTCGCAGGTTCGCGCGACACCATGTAAGTAATTCTGATGGGGCTGCGCCCTTAATGCGCAGACGCGCGAATGCGAAACAAATGCATTGAGCAAAAGTGCGATAGAGTCTCAATACTGTTGCAAAATCACACGATCTAACGAGAAATTCCGTGTAGCTGAGTAATCATTAAATCGCGATGCAGTCACGATACAGTTGCTAAATTTCGCGTTTTCGATACAAAAAGTAACAGAAAGTTGACGTTTGCGATTGGTGTCGCTTCGCTTGGTGGCAAGCGTCACAACTCGTCGTAACTTTCTACTCTAGTGACACAAATGTACTATTGTTTAGGTGAATATTTATCAACTCCAAGTCTTCATGGTTTCCGGGTTTGTAGGCCGTGGTCCTGTGGTATTTCTACCTGACGTTTCGTCTACACCTGCGGTAGACATTCTTAAAGGCGATGTGGCTGCCACATCGCCTTTGAGAATGTCTACCACAGTTGTAGACGAAACGTCAGGTAGAAATACCACCGGACCACGGCCTACAAGCCCGGAAACCATGAAGACTTGGAACAATGCCGGCCGTGAAAGCTTGCACACCTGAATATTTATCAACTTATCTACTTGAATATCACTGAATTTAGCTGCGTCTGGTATCCGGTTTGCTGGAATAATCAATTCAAACTAACGCATTCTATTCAAATAACAACTGAATGTAGATTTCGTACAAAATGACAAACCGCGCACGCGCAGTATATCATATGGATTACCATTTGATAGCATGGAAGAATGCGCAGCGAAGTTTAGTTTCTTAAACTGGTATATCGGCACATTCGGTCAGTTATAAAACCGTGATACCGAACACAGCTTTTATTTTATCGACTTATATGATTTAATTTAAAACAGTCTGCATAGTTCAGACATATTTAATAAATTTATTATTTAGTACAATTTTTGGTGTAATTTCATTTTTGTTGGTATTATTTTTTTATTGCAAAATAGGATCTTTTAATCATATTATGACTAAACACTAAAGATAGATATTTGGAAAAATTGTAAATTAGTATAGTAACCTATCCGATAGATGGCACTGCATGTAAAATTCGACATACATTATCTCTTTTCAATATTCTATGAGTGCAGTATGCAGTAAAGGCCAGCAGAACGTTGTCACTAGCGCCCCTAGCGGTTGGGTTACTACAGATAGAACTGGTGAAATCTATTAGTAATTGTTTGCATCCTTCATTACATAGCCATTTTACTGAGTCAGCTCTTTAAGCCTTGTATGTAATGATATTAAAAAAAGCGATACAGTTTTATTAAAGCATATGGCCCCCTTTAATTAAAAGCAAAAGTAAAAAATTCACTTCTCTTTTTTAACGGAAACAATTGAAAATTATTATAAACAATACTAATTATATAAAAATGTCCATCAACAACTTAGTCTAATCGTATAATTTGTGTTTTATATATTTTTCTTTTACTAATTTTTTTATAACGTTAGCCGTTTCATAAAGGGACCGTCCTGCATTTGTTTTATAGCATCATTAGTGAGCTCAAAACCAGAGATGCGATTTATTTGAAATACTTCTATTTAAAATGCAAATACAAAATGCAAAATACCTATTTTGTATTTTGCATTTAAATGCCTATTAGTAAAAAACATTTTGTATTTTATTTGAAATACCTTTCGAGATGTATTTTGCATTTTTAATATTCATTTCAAAATGCAAAATACTTTGTGATTAAGTTTAGTCAACATCACCAGTCAAACAAAATGAAATGAACGAATGACGCTTGTATTGCCGAATTATTTTAAGTGAGTATTATTATTATTATTAATAACATAACAGAATTTATTGATACGCGTACTGATAAATATGACCAAAATGTCATGCATAAGGTGCCATGTTATTAGACGTTTTTGTTCGGCTCGGCATTGTGTCTCTATTTCTCATG